>CM054058.1:212493479-213150069 GCA_028641055.1 Alopecurus myosuroides | reverse complement strand
GGGCAAGTAGGTATGATTAGGTACCGCTCTTAAGTAATATAACCACTGATGTCTGATTGGTACTATGTACAGATGACCTGATGATCATGTCATGATTCGAGTTTTGGACGCAGTCTTATCTGAATAGTTTTTTGGAACAACTGTGATTTGTATGCAATGTCTTGGGTGAATTTTGGATGCAGAATCATCTAAATATGTTGGAGCATTTAGAATCTCTAGGATTATCTTGCAAGTTTTCTTCTGGAAACGAATGCAGAGTCACTGGATGTGTGGGTCTTCTCTGTTTTTCTAATGCTTTCTTGCTAATTTTTTATTATTATTGACATGTGCTTGTAATTGCCTTCAATTGCACTGAAAATATAATATGTGTATTACAAAATGTTTTTAGACTATGGAGAAGGTTGGATGTATCGGTCACAAGGGAAACAATCTTGTTGTGTCTCCGGGAAGAGATTATTATGTCGAAGAACCAGGGAGCGATGGGGATAATGTGATAGAAGAAATGACCGACACAGAAGTATCACAAGACTTGTTCCATGAGGGAATAAAAAAACTTGTACGTGTAAGCACATTTTTGTCTTGTATATGGTCTGTGTTCTTTTTATCATACCCCCCCCCCCATGTAAATTGAAATTCTGATCATTCGCAACTATGTCTATCTATTTCCAGGTGCTGAAAAGTGTTAAGAGAAAAGCAGTACACCAAACCGCAAGGATTAAGAAAAGGAAGGTATATGACTGCCATCAGCTATTCTTAAGTTTTCTCGTTTTCTAATAGTCTGTATCTGCAAGTTTAGGTTTTACAGTGATTTGTTCTGAATGCAAGTATTTTTCTGAGGTGGAATGGTGTGGTGTGCTCTTTTTGTTTTCAGAGAAGTAGCATGTATGCATGTTTGAGTTTTTTTCCTAATTTTTGTGTTTAATTCTTTTTTGTTCATCAGAGGTCAAAGTTGCAACATATCACCTATACTGCCAGTGACGAAGAAGCTGAAACAAAAGCATATAGCAGGTGTAGTATACGCTATTTTCACAAGATCATCAAACATGCTCGCAAGAGCGAACACATGATTGAATTGGTGAAGGGCGTAGATTTTGGGGAACTCCTGGAACTTGATGATTGTTATGTCCCAAGACCTCTTGCGAAGTGGATAGCTGACAATGCATCACCAGACACTAAACAAATTGTTATTGAAGGGAAATCAATTCCAATCTCCATACAATCTATCAGAGATGTTCTAGATCTCCCAGAAGGACATATGCCTGTTGATGTTGATGAGGAAGAAGGGAAGACAAGATTCCTGTCACTGTTTGCACTAACTGAAGTTCCTAAAATAAAATACTTTGGCGACAAGATCAAGAATGAGACGCTGGAACATGACCAATTATTCTGGTGTTATGGGTGTTATTCTGGGGACATTCCTGTGCCCTAACTCTAGTACGAAGGTAGGAACCAAGTACCTCGACGCTCTTGTTGATGTTGACAAGATAAAGGAGAGAAACTGGTGCAAATTTATGCATGATTGGTTGATATTCTACATCAAAAAGTACCTTATGAACAAGCAAAAAGAGAATCGAGTCACATTCACTCTTGGTGGATGCATATATCAGTTATCGGTATATTACTAATACCCTTTTATTCAGTTTCTCCCCTTGTCTATAGTTGAATGTCAATATTTCCTTTTTGTCTCTTTTTCTCTGTGTGTAACTACGAATGATTTTTACATTGAACCTGATTTTCTTTATTACCAGTAAAAGCATGTTGTTCAAGGTCGTTTGTTCATAACTTAGTTTTCTACTGCATTTTTTTATGTAGGTGAGATATCTTGATTTTGCTGACTTCGGTTCAATCATGTTACCAACAACACTCCCCAGAATTCGAGTCTGGAAAGGATTTCTAATAAAACACTTCAGTGACATGGATATTGGAAAAAAATGGGAAATATGGAGAACTACCAGTGAGTCATTTTCAGAAAACTTTTATGATTTTTCTTGTTATTTTTTCATCTTGCTTTTCAGTTGTCTCTTCTGCTTCTGTTTTCGTTTTATCTTACTGGACATTTTTCTTTATTCTCATGACAGATTAAAGATATCAGCCAAACTTGTTATGCATTCAAATAAAATATAACTGAATTTGAGCTAAGGTTGTCAATGGATGACATCATCGGAAATTCTGTTACAGATAAGGTAAAATAAGTTTTCAGTCTGAATTTTTAGGTTTACATTTCATAGTTGTTGTCTTTGTTAACGCATAAGGCTTTCTACTTTTTATTTCTTATAATCTATCATCTGTCCTCTGTTTTTCCTTTTACAGGTCAAAGATGAAATTATAGAAACTCTTCATAAATACTTTAATGGTGAAGAGCTGAAATTCACGTCAAAAGCTCACAATCTTTTCATTGATATCTTGCGAAACCTGAAGTCAAGCATCATCTGCACCAAAGATACATTGAATATTGACTCATCAGATGGCAACGATAATTCAAATCAGAATTCAAATGGATCTGGTAGCACACAAAAAGTTGACCAAGATGAAAACAATGGTTTCGGAGAAGATAAAAATGGTCAGCCTTAGCATTAACTTTTTTTTTGTTTTGGTCCATATCTTTTTTGCTGTAAGTGTTTTGTTTGTTTCATGTTTTTTGATTTACCCCTTGTTTCTAACTTGTGCAGGTTCAGATACCGTACACTTTAAGAGTAGCAAAAAAGATATTAGTACTAGCAGTGTCGAGACATCGTAGTAGAGTTCATAGACGGGGGTACCATGAGACTACTGATAGAGACGTGGGGGGACGTGGTAGTATGACAACCAGGATCACCAAAATTACCCAGGTTCAGTACGTCGCAACTAGGCGGCGTTCCTACTCCTGCAATCTCACTAAATCAGGGCTGAAGACTGAAGTATACAGAGTACAATGTGAGTTGGGATTAGCTAACTCGACGAGGATCAACTTCTCGGCGAGTTGGCTTCTAGCTTATTGTATATCTCTTTCTTCTCTCCCATCCGGCTTTACATAGATAGCCGGGTTAGGGCTTACAGAAAGGAAATCTATAAGACTACGGTAAGTTTCTAACTTGGAAAGAAGGAATCCGCCTTCTACTCCAAGCCGCACCACGTGGGCCGTGGTCCGGGTTCTTCTAGAATCCGGCTTCTGCGCGTCAGCTTACTGGGCCGCCTAATGGACTGTGATCCATTACCATTCAGGCCACCCTGGTAATCCGGCTCTTTAGGACAATGCCGGATATATCCCTAATCGGTGTATATCCGACAGTAGTCCCCAAGAAGGATTGAGACTCCAATATGCCACCTTTCGTCAATTTGTATTTTTTCCGAGAAATGCTGGTGCTCCGTCTCGATTTTTCTTTTTCCCAAATCTTGCTTAACGCGAAACTCGGATTTTCTCAGAATCCGCCTTTTTCTTCCATGAGCCTTCGTGGAGAAGGAACTTCCTGAAGTCAACGATAAAATCGTGCTGATGTCAGGGACGTTTGGGTTCAATGTGAAACCTTGAAACGTATCTCTGACAGATTCTCGCGGGAAACGAGGAGACATCAATTATTACCCGTCTCCTCATTTCCCGGATTTTCCGGTGCGTGACACGCGTCGAAGATCTAACGGTCAAAAGAGCAGTTGTAACGCATCTCAATTTTCCGGCTATTAATAGCCGCCCTCGGGCCCTCCGGTTGCCCTTCCGCTCTCACTCCGTCTCCCAGCCCTGAAGCACCATTGCTCCCGAGCCAAGAACTTGCTAGTGCAAGCAGAGCCTGTGCGTTCCGCACTGTCCCCGAAAGTTCATCATCGGAGGTTCCGGATCTTCTCCGAGCCGCCCAAAAATGGATACCGGCGACTCACCGCACGCTGCAGAGAAAACAGCGTCGCCGTCGACATCGATGAGATCATCAACAACATGGATCCCCAAGTGGACTCTCCCGGACGCGCTGCTGCGAGCGCGCCGGAGGGAACTACCGGAGGCCTGGCTCGCGAGGATCCTCCTCTCGCGGCCAAAAACTTGGCGTCGTCGTCTGCCCCGCCGTCCCCGCCCTTCACCGCTAAAACAGCAGAAGAGAAGCTCACCCTCGTCGGTGAGGAACTCGCTAGCTCGGCCGCCGCCGGAGCGGAAGAAGAAGACGAAATGTCCGGTAATTGGAGCCACTGCAACTTGGTTCCTTCCCTCCTTCCGACAATGGAGAAGGAGGGACTGGTTCTGAAAGGGAAGTGGCGGCACGAGGAGGACGAATCCGAGCCAACGTCAAAAGCCGGGGAAAGGGTTCTCCTTACCTCGCACATTAGCCGAGGTATGGGGTTTCCACCTTCTGCCTTTTTCCTCCAGGTCCTAAACCATTAAAACATTCAACCCCACAACCTTCCTCCCAACTCCATACTTTATCTAGCCGGGTTCGTGTCCCTCTTTGAAGGGTATCTATGATTAGAACCTAGGTTAGACTTTTGGCAATATTGCTCCAGGGTTAAGCGAAACTCTTCTGAGGGCTCACTCCCGACTTGCGGAACCATTTACTTCACCCTCCGTAGGTTTAGGGAGGATTGGTTCCCCAAGATAAAAACCTCGGAATCCGTCAAGTTTTGGACGGGTTCCTTCTTTTACCATCAAGATGTCCCGTTTCCTGGAAAGGAAACGGGAGTTCCTCCTTTTGTCAACTCCGCTACTACTCCCCAAGACAATTGGGTAGTTGACGCAGTTCAGTCTTTGCCGGCTGATTTAATGAAAATCAAACGGCGCATCGCAACACTTGTCTCCTCTACTCCTCCTCTCACTAGTAACGACACAGTTCTGTGTTAGTTCGGGAGACGCATCCAGCCTTTGGCTTATCGCGGAACCCGACTTCTGTGTGAATACAAGGGACCGGAGGATACTACGAGTGGAACGGACAAAGCGTTCTCAAAAAGAGACTTCAAGAAGAGGGTTAATCATTTGGTCACTACTCACGACCAGTATGAAGAAAGCCGAGAGATGTACCACGAAGGAAATCCGGCTCCAAAGGTAATATTTTTCCTCTTTGGGCAGTTTCTCGGATTATTATCTTTCTCAGATTCCTAACTTAGCCGGACTTTGCGCTTTTTTCCATAGTTCTCCGATCTCATCGACAAGGATCTTGCGACCGATGCCAAACTGGACGCAATGCATGCCAACTTTTCTGGCGGACGGAATTGCAAGAAGCCATCATCTGCTGAAGAAGTGGTGGAACTTGACGGGATTCCCATCGCTACTTCCAGGTAAATCGTCCGGGTTTCCTTTTTCTCAGCTTTTTGTCGCAGGAGTTCTTTTCTTTTCTCAAAATTCTAATTTCTCGGAATTTCTTTCCTTTTATTTCTTTTCCAGCCTTGCTCCTACCTCTCTGAAGATGAAAGGATAGAAGAAGCATAAGGAAGTTGCTAGCAGAGGGGTGCATCCATCCCCTGCTGCAGCCCCTGCCACCCAGCTGCCACAGGAGGAGAAAACGAAACTGCATGGGAGGAAGAATACCCCCTGTCGACCAGCCAGCCTATTGCGTCCGAGCCGGACGCGAGGGAAAGGGCGATGCCGAAAACGGGTGGTCCTTCTCGTATAGCAGAGGAGGTACCCATTCCGACTTTCGACAAGGAGTTTAAGGTAAAGGAAGAGTCATTTGACGAACACGGATATATGCATCCGTGGGCGACCAAATACTTTGATCAAGCACCCTTAATCCGTCCTTGGCCGCAAGGCGGGCTTACTGTAAGGAATAACTTTGTATTTTCACCTCGTCAGGTCATCCAAGACGGCCTTTGCAATGTCGGGATTCTTTTTGCAGACTATGCAAAAGAATTCAATGAAAACTTGGCGAACTTGACCAAGATGAGCCAGGTAATAAGCCGAATGTATACTTTTGACTTAATTCTTTTCTCATTATTATGCTTGTTCTTAACTTAAGCCTTTTTGTATCTTTTTCGTGTTTCAGCAAACTGCTGAAAACATCAACGTGGAAATTTTCAATAAACTTACCATCAAGAACAAGGAGGTGAAAACCCTTCTTACTATTCTTGAAGATAAGGAAGCAGATCTGGCGTCTGTTCAACAGCAGCTGACTGAATCAGCAGGTAAATTATTTTTCTGCTTTCATTCGTAATTTTTTCTAAGTAATTTTTCCGAGTTTCTAACTCTTCCTTTTACTTGCTTTTCAGCTTCTTTGGCGAAAGCCAAACAAGTTGCTAAAAATGCTGGCAATGTCGAGAACCTCCACCGAGAGAACCTGGACCTTCACAAGCTAACTGTGAGGCTCCAGAAGGAACTGGAGGCCAGCCAACTAGCTGTTGGCATTGCCGAGTCTAACGCCTCCGGCCAGGCCGAGAAAGACAAAGCTACAATCAGGGACCTGGAGAATGCCCTGAACCAACGCCTGCAGGAAGGCACGGAAATGGACCGGATTCTCGGTAAGTATTTTTACTTTTACCGGATTTTCCTTGTTTCCCTTCTTCTGTTTTTCCCAACATTTGTTTGTTGACTAAAACAGGAGGTAGCCCCCAGCTTACCCGGATTGAGAGAATCCGGGATTTTGGGAAAATCTTCACCGCGCTCAAGGCTGCGGGGATGTTACTTATTAATAAGTACATTCCCGACAAATCTGGGGAGTTCTCGGAAGTCAGCAAACTTCCGGAGGCTATCGTGGAGGTGGCGAACTGCAAGGAGTCCTGGCTCCGTTCCGCGGCTCATGGTGGTGCATGCATGGCCCTTGGGCTCATGCGTATGCATTACCCCACTGCCAAATCTTGGCGTGTGGCGTCCGGTATCCCTCAAGGATACACAGATGCTCAGCGGGCCAGCATCTTTGATGAAATCAAAGGTCACGCCACCAAGATCGTCAATATGGTGAACATCTCCACCTTCTACCCCGAGGAGGAAATCCCGACAACTCCGGAGGAATCCAGCAGCGAGGATGAAGAGTCGGATGCCGAATAAGCTGCTTGGTCCTGGGTAGAAGATAGGAAAATAGAAGCATTACTGTTCTTATAATGTAACACTTATTGTAATGCTATCTATTCTTTTGTATAAACCAGTAGTCCGCTTTTGCAGTTTAAATTATTAAGTCTTTGCAAGTTTTCCGGGTTTTTATTCCTTTGTCTTCTAAGTTCTCTGGTTTATATGTCTCAACTATCCTTAGTGTTTGAAATGACTCGATAGTATATAATCTTCACGCCAAATGACTGGGTATAACCAATCAGTCGAAACTCGGAAACATGGGTCATACTAAAGGCATTTTTACTTACTAATTTCAGTGACCCAACATAGAAACAATCAGATAATACTTAGGGAAAAAGTAAGGAATTTTGTATGAAACTCAGGCACGCAGGCACAATCTGGGTTTTCTTAAGCCTCCTTAGGGAGAAAATCATTCAATTTTTTAACTCCGAGCACGCAGGCACAATTCGGGTTAACATTGAGTATTTTGAAAGATCATTGGGAAATAGATAAGGCGGATTTATGCTTTGTACTATAATAAAAATGTAAAAACATAGATGTATGAATTTCGACAACTTTATTTCATGATCTCAAAGATGTTTACATAGAAATTGAACTAAGTGTAGAAGGGACGTAACTGCTGGATGCTCCAAGGTCTTTTGGTCTCTCCTAGTTCGGCATCTATCTTTCTCTTCCTTTTGCGATTCGGTCTTTTGGGATCATCCTCCATATCCCGAATATCTACAAGATAGTACGATCCATTTTTCATAGCTTTGCTAATGAAAAATGGTCCTTCCCAAACTGGGGCTAACTTGTTCTTCCTTTCTTGCACCAATCTTAGCACTAAGTCACCTTATTTGAAAGAACGATGCCTGATTTTCCGACTATGGTAGCGTTGTAATCCTTGCTGATAAATGGGGGATCTTTAAAGTACAAGTTCTCGTTCTTATTCTAGAAGATCGACGGCATCCTGTCGTGCACTTTCGGCATCTGAGTCATCGTAAGCCTGCACTCTTGGGCTATCATGGAGCCTGTCCGTTGGAAGCACTGCTTCTGCGCCATAAACCAGGAAAAACGGGGTTTGCCCTGTTGATCTGTTTAGCATCGTTCGAATACTCCAAAGCACGGAAGGTAACTCCTCTACCCATGCTCCAGCTTCTCTATGAAGAGGAGATTCGAGTCTTGGGCGTATTCCCTGCAGGATTGAGCTATTCATTCTTTCAACCTGCCCATTGGATTGTTGGTGTGCCACAGATGCAAGATCTAGGCGTATTCCCGTTTGTCGGCAATATTTTGCCAATTCCCCGATTGAGAAATGTGTCCCGTTGTCGTTAATTATGCTGTGTGGAACGCCGTATCTCATGACTACGTCAATGATGAAATTCCTGGCAGTTACACCGTCAAGATTTTTGATGGGTTTCGCCTCCACCCATTTGGTATACTTATCTTCCGCAACGAGTAGATGTGTGAGTCCACCTCTTGCAGTTTTGAATGGTCCCATCATATCTAGCCCCCATACCGCAAATGACCATGTAATAGGAATAGTTTTGAGTGCTTGGGCTGGCATATTCGTCTGCTTGGCATAATACTGACATCCGGCACATCTATTTACTATGTGTTCAGCGTCAGTCTTGGCTGTTAGCCAGAAAAACCCTGCACGGAATGCTTTTTTAACCATGTTTTTTGATTGAGCATGATGTCCGCAATCTCCTACATGGATTTCTTGTAGTATTTCTCGGCCTTCCTCTGGCGAAATACATCGCTGAAAAATTCTGATAGTGATGCGTTTATACAGTCAACCATTAATTACTGTGTATCCTTTGCATCGACGTTTTATTTGTCTTTGCAAGACCTCGTATGCTCCATCCGGGAACTTCTGATCCACTAAGAAGTTTAAATATAGAATTGTCCAATCCGAGTTAACGAGCAGGACTTCAATTGACTGAGAAACGAGAGGATAATCAACATCTCCACCTTTTATCGATGGTTCATGCAAATGTTGGACAAACACACCTGGTGGTAGGGTTTTCACTCTTTCCGAGTCCATGCGGGCTAATGCATCCGCATTCCAGTTTTCTTCCCTTTTGACATGAAGTATTTCAAATCCCAGGAAGCAAATGGCAAACTCGTCCACCGTTCTCCGATATTCGTCCATGATGGGGCTTTTGGCGTCCCGTGTTTGGTTGAGCTGGTGCTGTACCAAATCTGAGTCTCCAAAGCATTGTATGCGTTTGACACATATTTCTTTTGCAATGTGCAAGCCATGGAGCAAAGCCTCGTATTTTGCCACATTATTGCTGGCGTTGAAGTGTATTTGTAATACATACTCCATAGTATCTCCTTTTGGGGATTTTTGCACTACATCAGCTCCAGCGCCTTCCTTCATCTTGGATCCGTCAAAGTGCATGAACCAGTATTCCGACTCCAGCATTGGTGTGTTTTCCATTGCTCATGTCCAATCAGCGACGAAATCTGCCAACACCTGGGATTTAATTGTCGTCCGGGGTTGGTACTTAATGTCAAACGCATCTAACTCGATGCCTATATCCCCTAGTGGTGCTTTACATAAAACTGTTATGAAATGTTGTTGGAAATAATGGCGGAGTTTTCGAGATGCAAAAAACACGCCATATGCCAGCGTTTGATAGTGTGGATACCTTTGTTTGGACTCAGAAAAAACTTCGCTGACATAATACACTGGATGTTGATCTGGTATGCTTTGCTCTACCTTCCGCCTTTCCACAACTATCACAGCGCTAAAAACCCTGTTTGTTGCCGTGAGATACAGTAACATGGGTTCTTCGTCTTTTGGCGATACCAAAATTGGAGCTTTTATCAAGGTTTCTTTTAATTGGGTTAATGGTTTGTCCGCCTCTTCTGTCCATACAAATTTGTCGGATTTCTTCAACAATTTATATAATGGCAGAGCTTTGTCTCCTAGCCGGCTTATAAACCTGCTGACAGCGGATGCAGAACCCGTCAATCTTTGTACGTCTTTTAAGCACGTGGGCTTTGAGATGTTTAAGATTGCCTTAATCTTTTCCGGGTTTACTTCTATTCCTCTATGAGAAACGATAAAACCCATAAGTTTTCCTGAGGGAACCCCGAATACGCACTTTAATGGATTCAACTTCATTTTGTAAGTGCGCAAATTCTCGAAGGTTTCTCGTAGATCTTCAAGGAGTGTGTCTTTTTCCTTGGAAACGACGGCAATGTCGTCCATGTAAACGTGAACGTTTTTTCCAATCTGACCATGCAAACATCGTTGCATGCAACACTGGTAAGTTGCACCTGCGTTCTTCAGGCCAAAAGGCATGGTTATGTAATAGTATGTTACATACGGGGTTATGAAGGAAGTTTTGATTTGGTCCTCCTCCTTCATACGTATTTGATGGTACCCGGAATAAGCATCCAAAAAGCATAAAATCTCAGAGCCAGCAGTGGCATCTATTATTTGATCGATTCGTGGATGCGCGAACCTATCTTTTGGACACAATTCGTTCAGGCCGGTGTAATATATACACATCATAAGAACAGTACTATCTTTCTTCGGGACTAGTACTGGGTTCGCAGACCATTCAGTATGTATAACTTCCCGGATAAAATCAGCTGCTAATAGCCGGATAATTTCCTTGCCAATAGCGTTCCATCTTCTTCCGTCAAATCGAAGGAAACCTTGTTTGACGGGTTTGGATCCTGGAATCACCTTGAGTTGATGCTCAACAAGTTTCCTAGGTACACCCGGCATGTCCGCAGGACACCAGGCAAAAATATCCCATTTATCACGGAGGAACTTGACGAGCCCGCTTTCCTATTCTCGGAAGCTTTGAAGCTATCTGCCGGCTTCCGGCTTTCTTTTCCTGCCGGCATTTCTGTCAGCGATACTTCTTTTGCCAGCTCCTTCAATTCCTCCTTTGCTATCACTTTTTCTGCGCAAATAGCATTTCCTTTTTCCAGGCCGTTTCCCAATTTGAAGGCTCCCGATATGGTGATTACTCCTCCTTTTGACCCTGGCATCTTTAGCTTGTTATAGATATACCATGATCTTGCCATGAATTTAGCGAAAGCTGGACGTCCGAGTATTGCGTGGTATACACTTTTGAACGGCACTACCTCGAAAGAGATTTTTTCCTGTCGGAAATGCTCTTTTCCTCCAAAGGTTAAGTTTAGGGAAATTTCTCCTAGGGATTGTGCTTGTCTGCCAGGAACGATGTCGTGGAAACGTATGTTGCTATGATTGAGGTGGGTCTCGGAGATTCGCATATGCTTCAGTGTATCCAGGTACATTATATTGATGTTGGATCCTCCATCCAACATCACTCTTTTTAGCCTAGTGTTTTGAACAATAGGGCTTACAATTAGAGCTTGTGAGCCGGGTTCTGGGATATTTCCGGGATGATCAGACTGATCCCAGGTAATTGGCGTGTTCGAGTACTTCAAGAATTTGGGGGTTGGTGGAAAAATTGCATTTATTTCTCGAAGTGTCCTCTTTGCCACCTTTGCTGTGGGAGTTGCCAGGAAAGTTAAATTGCATTCTCCGTCAACTCTCGGAAACTTTGGTTCGCCTTTTTGCTGTTGTTCCTGTCACATCCCAATTTTGGAACACCTGTTAACACAGTTGTTTTTCTAATGGCTTGACAATTAAACTTTGATTGTGACAATTAAACTTTGATTGTATTTGTTTGAGTGCAACTAAACAAACTAATTATATAAACTTACATGGCTAAGAAATTGAAAACAAAATATTCAACATATTGTTCCAACGACCTTGGCAATATTTTCTAAAGTAAATATTGATCAAAGAGTTTTCCAAAAACATCTTATGAATCTCATACTTGTTGAACATTATTCCAAGACCTAAATTAAGAAAGAGGAAACACTTAATAAAATTTCCCTAAAAGATTATCAGAAAAAGAGGCATTCTTAAATGCTTCACCAAAATATTATCAAATGTTTTTCCAACCTTGCAAGATTAAAAACAAAGGTATTGGAGAGAATTGACTTGCTATCTCTAGTCACATAAATATTTTTGGCAAAGCATTGTTAAAGAAAAGCCAAGTGCCTTATTAAATAGAAATTCCAATATTTCCAGAAACAGAAAACTAAAACAAGTTACTATTGGAAACTTTCTTAAAATGATTTGAAATTCATACCATTGCTTCCTTATATCAAATAAGGAACACACAAAAGAGGAGACCAAAAATTGAATCCATTAAAGTCCTGAAAACATGGTTTTTCTCCACAGCAACAATTGGGATTTTGAACAAGTTTGTTCTACAAAATGTTTCCAAATGCCATGAAATAAATACCACATGCTCTATATCATAAATTAGGATGAAAACTAAAAGGGCATAAGTTTTTGAATAATTTAAGTTGCCAAAAAACCCTGTTTTCTTGACAGCACCTTTTTGAAATTTGAACAAGTTTGTTCTATGAAGTAACTCAAAATGACTTGAGTTTTCTACCACATAAGGAACACATCAAATAAGGAATGTGTGCCAAAAGTTATCATTTTTGGAAGCTCCTAAGTAGGTTAATAAATTCAATGTCCATTTATGTAAGAATTCAAATTTGAACAACTTTGAATTATAAAGTTTATCCAATTGAGCCAATTTTCACATATGTTGTGTATCTTAACTAATAAGAATTTTGGGCAAAAGGATTTCAATTTATAACTTTGTTTGCTTAGGGAAAACATCCATTTTCAGAGAGAAAAGGACCTACTTGTAAAATTGGCTAGGGACCAAAATGTTATCCTAGTCACACATGTCCTTCTTCTTCCTGTAGATGATGCAGTAGAGGGCATGGGAGCCCATGCTTCCATTGCTTCGAAGGTAAGCCATCTAGGTGTTTAAAACCCCTCCCATGTGCTGCTACCTGCCCCCTCTCTCTCTCCCCCTCGGACTAGCTCCCTCTCTCTGAATTTTTTTTGCCCAACCAAACCCTAGCCGAAACCCCTCGCCGTCGATTGGCCACTGAGGAGCTCGCCGCCGCTCTCCGTGGTGCTCATCCTCTTCGCCTTGCCGTGGTAGACCTCCCTGCAGGAGGAATCGAGGTGGGACGACTCGAGGAGGCCGCGCCGTCGACTTTTCTTCTCCGACCCCGACGACTCCGGCGAGCCATTCCCGCCGCCACGACCTTCCTCCTCCCTAGCCGAGCCCTCCCGCGCATCTTTGGTGAGCAGGCGCTTCCCGCCGACCGCTTTCCCCTCTCCCTCTCCCTCTCTAACGTGGCCGCTCCGTGCCCGTGTCCGGCCGCCGCCGCGTCACCGTCGCCGCCGCCTTTCCGGTCGCTCCCGGGAAGCGAATCATCACTCACTCGGTTGCCCTCGTCGTAAGAAACGTTTAGATGTTTTTATTTCGTAGTTTGGTCGCCGGATTCGAGCTCGCCGGAGGCGTCTCCCGCCGGCGATGGCGTCACGCTGATGTCGTGGTGACGCCAGCGAACCCTTGACCGCGCTGGTACGGTTGAACCTGCCAGTGGGTCCGCGATCTGCCCGCGTGGCTGGATGGCCCGCGCGTCAGCGACTATAGCTAGATCTGGCCGCGGTAAACTAGATCTGGCCGGCCCAAGTTTGAATCTGGCCCAAGTCTAGTTTCTTTTTCCAATTCTTTTTCACAGAATTGTACCTGTTTACTTTTGGATCTAAAAACCTACCTAAAAGATGGATTTGACCAAAAAAAAATTTACAGATGTAAAGCAACAAAATCTAAACCACCTCCAACTTGTAGATCTACATTTGGATGAATAGTTTTGAAATGAAAAATGATTTGGAAACAGGTACCAGAAACACAAAAATGAGCACCATTTTTATTTCACAACTCAGAATGAAGTGAGGCCAATTGCATTGGAAAGCCCATGAAATTTCCTAACAGGAGCAATTAACCTTGCTTCCAAATTCCTAGTATGTTTTAAATGGAATGCAAATTGGTAAAACACCAGTGAGCACTTTGGTGATTTTTATAAAATAATTAAAAATGAATTTTGATGCGAACTCAATTGGATGGTCTTGTATATGTTTAGGGATATCAAAAACTAGAAGGGTTTAATTTTTAGAGCATCCTAGAAAATTTGGTGGACAGATCTTTGTTTCACATGTTTCTGCCATTTTGGCATTTTTAGGTAATTAATTTGTATGAGTTATTTTTGTGTTGCAATATTGTTTTCTAGCATGTATAAGTTGTGTGAACTTGTTTTCTAAGATGTGCTTAGCTATTTTAGCATGTTATAATGTGTGGACTTGGGTGGAGAAGAAATAGAATTTTTATTAATAGCATATGTTATTTTATTCTCTAGTAAAATCTTGCATAGCAATTTTTGAGTGATGAATTGATGTGCAAGCACTTGGATTTTTTTTGTTTGGATCCAGTACCATGTTGGTACTTATATTGTGTGGTTATCACCTCTGCTAGCTTGCATTTGAGTTGGTAGAAAAGCATGAGTAGCTTTGTCATGACTATGAGATTGTTATGGAAAAATTCCCTCATGTGTGGAATTTTTGACATGAACATTTGTGATTGTGTAGCCACATAATTTTGTGTTGTATCCATAGGACCAGTAGCATTTTGATGGTGTTATTATGAGTACTTGACCCCTAGATTTTTCACTTGTGTGAAAACAATAACATGAGTAGCATTACCTTGCTTATGTTAGCATCATGTTATTTTCTACTAGTATGGTTATTGCACTAGATGCTAGTTTAGTCTTTTGTTAATTTTTTAACAAGTGTACCAGAGGCTTTGTGACCTCTAAATGCTTTGTTATGCTAGTGTAACACCCACTGGTTTCATTGCATTTTTGGTGGAAACATTATTTCCCCCACACTAGATGTGTTTCTTTTATATAGTTCTCTAATTAATGAGTGCCTAGTATTTTTGCTTTGGAATTTTTAGTGCTAAATGAAAATGTGTATGCATCTGTTTGTAAGTGGTTATAATCATGTGTGGCTTGCTAGGAAAAATACATTCTTGGAGTGTTGTTTGATTCCTCTAGTAATGCCCTTTTTATTACCACTAGTATGTAGGAGTTGCCCTGCAAATTGATGCATTGTTTTATCAAATGGGATATTTTTGTTATAGCAAGTATAGATGTTTTTCACTCCTGTTTTTATGACATGGACCCTCTGGTTGTATTTCAATTACTTGATTGAAATGCATCCATTTATTCTTCATGATTGAGTAGTACTAGATTCCTTAGCAGCTTTTGTGTTGAATTGTTTTTCCTGCCAACTTGTGTTTGGTGGATAGTTATGTATCCTTGCATGAGGACATGTTTTCATTCCCATTATGATAACATGGTTCCTTGTTTGCATTTTAGTACTTTACTTGTTATGCATGCTTGCATAGCAAACCCTTAGTAGAAGCATGTCTATAGGATTCCTCCTTTTTAGTCATTGTTTCTATTGTTCTCACTATGAGAAATTGTGTGTTTTGTGATGAGTCTATTACCTTGTTACACTTGTGTAGGCTCACTGATTTGTAAAAGTAACTTTTGCAAATCATGTGTCTTATTTATTCTTGATGTGAATTTAGACTTAGTAAGATAGCTACCTTTTTCTTTTTGTTGTTTGGTTGATAGACCCATTGCCATGATTAATGTGGTGCATGTTTTGTATACCCTTAGTAGTCTCACCCTTGTGAAACTAAGTGTATTTTGGGTTTATTAATATCTTGGAATGAGAGTGGCACACCCACTGAATCCATGATATTAAGGTTGTGAGACATGTTCCTCCAACCTTGAGCTGTCTTAGTAAATGGCATTTCTGCCAAGGTAGGATTGTTTGATTGTTTGCCTCAATTAATAATTGTGTGATTTGTTATTATTAGATTTCCTTGCTGTATGTATTGTTAGGAATGATTGCTTGCCTTGATTGGTTCTGAATGTGTGTCCTTTATTCTTTTACGACGTTAGAAAACGAAGAGGAAGGAAGTGTCGTGAAGCTCTGTTTCAAGTTCCAGTCACTCCAAAACCAGGGACACAAGGAGATACCAGGCAAGCCATCCTGATGCTTGCTGATACAATACTTATCATTATCTATCATGCATGTTTTACCTCTGAAGTTTTACAAAAACTTGATTATCAAAACTATTTTTGAGGTGGAAATTACTACTATACTATTATATAGGTTACTATCATGCCAGTAGTTAAACTTGGTAATACCAAGCCCATAAGCCACCATATGGTATTTATTACCATCAAATATACTAGTCCCTAAGTGGACACCCTAAAATTGTGATTCTACAAAACAAAGGCTTTACGAAAAAAAAACCCGGAGAAAAGGCGGATCCTTGTTCTCCGGAGGAATGTGGAAGTGGTCATTTTTGAGAAAGTGGTGTTTTCAAAAATGACACATAACCTAGTCTTCGCCGGACAACCTTTACCGTACTGCCACCCTACCCCAACATGGGCACGGGGCTTGACTTGAAGTTTGTTCTTATTAGTGTGTGCTATCTCACTTGCTATAAGGGGCGTCGTACCCTCGAACCGAATGTCGTCAAAGCTCCCAATGTTGAGGCATATAAAGTGTGGGATTAATTTTCCCTCCGGATGCATTCATTGAGGCTCCTGGCTAGGCAGGGTGGGACTTGGTGCCAGGGAGAACAAAACTCAATCGAGAGATAGACATATACTAGCTTGAACATAGTGGATGGTTATGATCAGATACCTGATGTTTACATACTGTTGTTACAGTCCGTGATTGTTCACGGGAGGTGTACTGGATCTGGTGGATGTGTACACCTCTGCAGAGTACAACTTTTTCGAAGAAGCCGCGTCCTCGGATATGGACAGTTGAATGGCCATGTAGCTAGCATTGTGTCAATGTTTTCAAAAAGGAAGTTTTTTAAAGGGAAAATTTGGAAAGGAAGTGTTGAACTTGTGAAGTTCGAAAAGGAATGGAAACTTATACCGTGGAGGTATCGTCGATGATGAAAAGCCAGATGCTGTTATACAAAACAAAATGTTTTGCAAAGAAAACCTTTTCTACTCTACGCAAGAATTCTGGAAACTGATTCCAAGAAGCTTTGCAAAGAGAAAATATTCTTTAACAAAGCTTTACAAAACCTCTTGTACGTGTGATATCTACAAGAGAAATAAAACTATATTATTTTCTTCTGAAGTATCTTCTTCAACAAAGATACAGATTAACCTGACTGCAACTGTGGTGTCATCATATATGAACACCATTGATAGTGAACCCTATTTATAGCCTACCTAATCCACCATATAAGCATACTTGCATGTTGGTAAGTGATATGATGGATGTCTTGCTGAGTACATTCAAATGTACTCATTATGGTTTCGCCCCTGGTATCTACTTGCCAGACTTTGAGAAGGAGCCTCCGAAGGAGATCTACGAAGAGAAGTACGGAGTTGACGGCTTTGCGAACTAGGATCGTCTCCGGGTCAGCAGCCTGTAGGTTAAGGCGTGACTTGGGCTCATCTACGTTGTGTTTTAGTTGTCTTCCGCTGTGTTTTGTTAAGTTGCCTGCCCTTTGTGGCAGTTGTGTTCAACTTAATCATGTGATCATTTGTGTAATACCTTTATGTATTCGTGTAATGGATGATGTATTTCTGTGTGCCAACTTTGTATGTTGTTCACGACTGATCTTTCTGGGATCGTGAATGTATGCATACGGAGGGTTTCAGACTGCCGGTCTGGGGTCCTTACAGTTCCTGGATTTTTTCATCAGTGTACGATTCACTGTCTTCTTTTTCAGCTTCTGGCTTTTTCTTGGAGAATTTTCTCTTGGAGCTTTTCCCCTTGTTCCCGGATCCTGCACTACCTTTCATATGCTTATTAAGCCGGCATTGCGCATTAGTGTGGGTAGGTTTCCCAAATTGCTAATGGTGGACACAGTTTTCCGACTTAATCTTTTCCTACTCTTCCTTTGAGTAGGAGATAGGTTATGTGGTTCTTCCTTTCCATTTGCTGTCATTATCCTTTCCAAAGGCTAAATTAACTTCTTTGGGTTGTGGCTGTGCTTCTGGAGTAGATTTTTTCTCAGAATGAGGCGTCTTTTTGGCCTGAGCCAAAGCATCAATATTTCCACCTCTCGCTCTGATGTCGTCTTCAGCTGATGCGTGCTCATTGGCGGTGGTAAGCATAGATCTGAGATCTTTGTGCTCCTTCGAACCAACCATGAACGGTACGAGGCCGGGTTTTAAACCATTGATGAAAGCATGCATTGCTTGTACATCACTTACTCCGGAGCAGCTGTTTTTCATTGCGGTCCATCTTGAGATAAAGTCAACATATGGCTCATCTTCAAACTGGATGCAGCGGTTTAGCTGGTTGATGCCCTTGGGGCGTTTGTATGTTCCCCGAAAGTGCTGAGTGAAAACTCTAGACATATCATCCCAGCTATCCACGGTTCTTTACGGAAGCCCATGGATCCAATCTCTGGCTCCATCCAGCAACATTAGGGTGGAATTTTACCGCCTCTAGGTCAGTCCCTTTGTTAATCTAGACGGCTGTATAGTAGTCTGAGAGCCAGGTATCTGGGTTTGTGCTGCCGGTGTACTTTTGGTATGTTGTACCAACTTTGGCAAAGCTAGAATGTAGAGTTATTCTCCGGATCATGTCAGTGAAACACTTAGGTCCAAAGTATAGAACATCTCTTTCCGCTCTATCAGCGTGAATGGAATATCCGCTGGCTGAATGGACAGAAGGGGATCTGCTCCTTTCTTTTCCATTGTTGCACGAGTGCGCTTTTTCGGGGTTATCCCTATTTCCTCCGTTGTCGTGTCCTTTGGAATAAGCTGGAGTTCTACTCCTTGGCCTTTCTTTATTCCTAGGAGGAGTACGGGATCTCTCACGCCTGTGAGGAATGTTGTATCTTCCGGCTTTTTCAGCAGGGCCTCTCAGAGGCGGCATTGTTTTTCCGTCTTTCCGGTTTTGTTCCTCCCGATCTCGGGGATTAATTCCACCTTTCGGCGGATGGGATCCTGTCCTGGACGTTGCATCCTTATGATCTGGAATTTTCTTGTCCTTTCTCAGATCCCCTTTCTTCTCTTTGGATTTGCCAGAATCTCCAAGTTCGCCAGGTCCAGGTGCTCCAGCGGTGCATGTGGCGGTTTTGCATAGGGCCGAGTCGTCATGCAACTTCCCTGATCTTGCCTTCCCTCGATGTTGCTGTTGCAATGCCTTTCCTAAGAAAGCATACACCCCTTGAAGCTTTCCGTCATTGGAGTACAAATCATCATTGAGGATGGCGAATGCGGCTTCCGCATTTTCTGCTGCAGTTTTGTATACAGGTTCGCCCTTAGCGTCAATGCCGTTTACTTTCTTTTGCGAGGAAGGGTTTTGGAACCGTTCCTTTGGCGGCAATACTTCCGGTCTTGTGATTCCGGGTAACCGTGTAGGTTTTATGCCAGATCTATTCCTTCTTTCATAGTCCTCAATTTCTTCCTGCTGCAACTTAATGTCAGCCTGGGTTTTTAGGAGATTTTCCCGAGTTCTGAATAGATGTTGCTGCTGCCTTTGGAGAGCTTGTCACCTGGCTTCCAGCACTTCAGGGGGTTCGTGGAGTCCCACTGGTGTTTGAAGTAAATCACATTCGTCTTGTTCTGACATTGGTGGAACATGGATTTCCTCCATTTTCTTCTCCGCAAGCTTGACTCCGCTTCCTCCTACTTCCAGGTTTTCATTGGCGGTATCCGCCAAATTTTTCTTCCGAAGTTTGTACTAGAGTTTCTTGGCCGTCTTGTTTCTTTTCATGGAAGAGGGAGGTTTTTTACCAGGTTCATCTTCTGTCAATTCCTTGACATCCGGGTAAAATTGGACTGGTTTCATCGTCCTTTCTTTCCTCATCTGGCGAAGGTGTTTTAGGGTCTTCCTGGCTTTTGGCATCCGTGTTTTCAGCCGGTTTTGCCATAAGCACTTCATGGAATCCCTCTTGAAGAGATTTGACCTTTCTTTCGAAGGCGTCTTCATCTTCGTCCTCGGAATCGAGCTCGTCCGATCCGGGTTCCGACTCTAATCTCGCCTCAATGGAGGCTAACACAAAATCGGCTTCCGAGTTTTTCATCGTATCGACGGGTGTTGGATCTTCCACCTCTATTGTGGGATTGTTTTCTTCTGCCTCTTCCACGGGATTATTTTCATCCGTGTTTTCGGCGACCTCGGATTGCACCATGTCAATAAAGTGAGATCTGATTGCACGCATCTCCGAAGAGGCAGCAAATTCAGCAGGATATTGGCGATCAGAGCAAAATCCGGCATCATAGTTTTCTTCAACTGGGTATAGGGCGGGTGGGATAAATTTACTTCCACCACAGAATCCCATTGCCTCTGCAGTTAATCCGATAAATATGTTTGCAGATCCAATTGGTAAAACGCAGGCACTTACCAGATGAGTCCGTGCTGGCATGTACGATCTGTTGTCGAGGAAGCACCCGACGTCGTTGTCGAATTCCAAGCTTCCGACAGTTATGGTACTGACGATTCCTCCGAGTAGCCCCGATCGAAACATAACGCCTGACGTCTCTGGCCCCACGGTGGACGCTAACTGTCGAGACATCATAGTAGAGTTCATAGACGGGGGTACCATGAGACTACTGATAGAGACGTGGGGGGGACGTGGTAGTATGACAACCAGGAACACCAAAATTACCCAGGTTCGGTACGTCGCAACTAGGCGGCATTCCTACTCTTGCAATCTCACTAAATTAGGGCTGAAGCCTGAAGTATACAGAGTACAATGTGAGTTGGGATTAGCTAACTCGACGAGGATCAACTTCTCGGCGAGTTAGCTTCTAGCTTATTTTATATCTCTTTCTTCTCTCCCGTCTGGCTTTTTATAGATAGCTGGGTTAGGGCTTACATAAAGGAAACCTAGAAGACTACGGTAAGTTTCTAACTTGGAAAGCAGGAATCTGCCTTCACTCCAAGCCGCACCACGTGGGCTGTGGTTCGGGTTCTTCTAGAATCCGGCTTCTGCGCGTGATCTTGCTGGGCCGCCTAATGGACTGTGATCCATTACCATTCAGGCCACCCTAGTAATCCGGCTCTTTAGGACAATGCTGGATATACCCCTAATCGGTATATATCCGACAAGCAACCAACAGTCTCCTAGTTAACAAGTTAAAATAACCGAAACTGGGGCAAAAAGAGCTGAAAATGATGAGAGTAAAATAGGAAACCTACCTAAAGATCTTGTGGCCTTTAAGGTGGTATATTCAACTGATAAATGTTGATTTTATATATGGATGTTTTCTATTTTTAAACACTGCAGAGGTCTCCTTCTCATATATCTGTTTTCACAATTTTGTATGGTGTTGTTCCTTTTCGATAGGTTGATACAGAATCAATTTGTGCACAAGCTAAAGTCCATTATTGTGACAAAACAGCGAGCCTTGATTATATGTTGATGCAAGAAGGTCAAGGTAACCAACCTAACAAAGAAAAAAGCTTGGGGAGCCCACTCCGTGTCGAAAACGATAAAGTTTTACAACCAGGTTACTATTATTTGAATATTTTGATGTATTTGTTCTTCCTTTTTCACTACTATAAGTTCTACTTCCCCATCAAATAAGTTTTTGGTTTTTGTTTCCCTTTTTACCTAGATGCTGGTGATAAAAAACATCCATTTGGAAACATTGAATCACCTGAGTGCCAAACCTTTTCTGGATTCAACGAGGTTGCAGGGGAAAAACAACTATGTTTTATTTATTCCCTTGCAAGCAAATTGCACAAGCTTCATACTCTATATTTTTTATTCTCTCTGCCCTGTTTTTTTGTAACCTGCATAAGATTTTTTTCTCTCTGTTGTTGACCTCTTCAAACAGAGCTCTAGCGTTGTATTGCATGAAAGTCAGCTGATACCCAGAAAAGCTTTGAACAACGTAACATCCATGTCACTCATTGGTACGTTTTATTTATTGGGGGTTTCTGTTGCATTTCCTTTGTATTTTTCTTTTTTAATGATAGTTGGGTTGTACCAAAACTTTCTGTCCTTTTTTTCATTTCTTAATTAATTTCTTTTTTGCCATGGGGCAGCTGAGCAGTATGGTTCAGTAGACAGGAGCAGGAAGGCAGGAGAAAGCAGGGAAGAGTATTTGAAGCAAGCAGCTAAAAAGTACTAGTTCAAAGATGCGACAGTTCCACCTTTTCGGGTGTTTGAGCAATTTGACGATAATGGGAACTTTATAGTAGAACCTGAACTCAGGCGACCAGCTGGAACAGATCGTGACGGGGTTTATTTTAGCAACACACCTTGCATTTTTGAAATTTTAATTTCATTGACAGTTATTAGCTTCTGTTATAAAACACTTTTTTCCTGGGTTTTATTTTTTACCATGACAGGTTTTGCATGGAATGTCTCAAATTAAAGATAAGGAGGAAATAAACAAACCAATGAACATTAAGGTGTGTTCTCGATTTTAATGCTTTCTTCCATGGGGGGTGGGAGAGGGAGGGGGAGAGATAAATTACTTTCTCCCCTTTGTTGGCCCTTTAACAAAAATTCCTTTTTATTTTTATCCAACACATTAGGATTGCACAAGGATAAACACAAGTGACAACTCCTATGAGAGTACCATCCATTGTGCGCAAAGGCAGCCAAACTGCTCACCTTGTTCAATTTCACCAATAAAACAACGTGTAAGCAACGATGATTCCTTTGTTAACCTAGTAAGCTTTTTATTTATTACTTTTCAGCAATTATTTCCAAAATTCCTTTTTTGTCTTTTTTTTCTATGCTTTACCCTTTTTGGATTTTTATGCATAGTTTTCATTGTTTCAAAATAGGTTTCACCAGGAACACCCTCCCACGGAATATCATCACAAAGAAAATTGATGAAAGATGACGTATACCAAAAGAGTTCCCCAGTAAGTTAATTATGTCATTCTTGTAGTTAAATCCTTTCTTAATTTTTCTTTTGCAAACTCATGTACATGATCAAAAATAGATGCGTTACCTTTTTTCTGAACTTTTTTGTTTTTGTTTTAATTTTACCTTGATAAAAAATAGGTCCACAAACCTATGGAAGGTAAAACAGGGCGGAGACTTTTTACAGACGAAGATCACACAGGAACAGATTCTGAGAATGATCGCTTGCAAATTGAGAACACACAACAAGTACATATGTTTTATTTTTTTTGTTTTCTTTTTTGTTTTGCCAAGTTGATTTTGTTTACGTAGAATTTACATATACCTTCTTCTGCACACAACAAAATCTGTGTTAACGGTCCGATTTTTTTATTCCACACGCAAGTGCCACGGCTCACATACATATTAGCATGTAACTAGGTTTTTTTTATTGCGTTTTGATTATGCAATCTGCCATCCACCCCCCTAGTTTGTTGGTTGTTCTCTTTTTACTGCACTTGCATTGTTGCAATCAGGTTGGTTTTAATTGTTTTTACTTCCTAGGGAGCTCTCAAAAAACCACCCTAAGTTGCATATGCAATTACCAACCAAGCTATTTTTTTCTAGACCGTAACTGTACCTAGTTGCATATGCAATTAGGGGGGGGTATGTACTTGCATATGCAACTAGGGCGCGCCCAGTTGCACATGCAACTAGATTTTTATAGCCCCAGCAGGGCGAAAGTAATTTCCCCTAGCCACTAGTTTGGATACGCAGGTGCACACCACCACTAGGTGTCTGTGGAATCATCCACCTTTTTTGTTTGCGCTTTTCTGCTTTTTTATCCACTAGTTGCATATGTAACTTAGCCCACGCCCCCCGAAGCCCTAGTTGCATATGTAACTTAGCCCCACTTCCCCCTCAATCCCTAGTTGCTTATGTAACTTAGCCCCTTCCCCCTCAAGCCCTAGTTGCATATCCAACTTAGGCCTTTTTCTCACAGTCAGTTCCCAATTTGTGTTTTTCTGCTTTTTTTTGTTAACCCCTAGTTGCATATGCAAACTAGGGGGATATGTACTTGCAGATGCAACTAGGCGTGCCCAGTTGCACATGCAACTAGCTATTTTTATAGCCCTAGCTTGCAAATTTTAATTTTCCCCGGCCACTAGTTTTTGCATACGCAGGTGCACACCACTACTAGGTGTCTGTGGTATCATCCACCGCCCCGATTTGTGCTTTCTGCTTTTTTTATCCACTAGTTGCATATGTAACTTAGCCTCCCTCCCTCCCCTCAAGCCCTAGTCAACTTAGGCCTATTTTCTCACATCCAGTTTTCATTTGTGTTTCTCTGTTTTTTTGTTAAACCCCTAGTTGCATATGCAACTTAGGCCTATTTCTCACAGCCACTTTTTCATTTGTGTTTCTCTGTTTTTTTTGTTAAACCCCTAGTTGCATATGCAACTTAGGCCTTTTTGCCAACAGGTAGTTTCCATTTTGTGTTTTCCTGCTTTTTTTGTTAACCCCTAGTTGCATATGAAACTAGGCGGGAGATGTACTTGCATGTTAACCAGGGGGAGATGTACTTGCATATGTAAGGGACAGGGGAGATGTAGTTGCATATGCAACTCAACCCCTCTTCCCCCCTAGCCAGCTTTGTGTTTTTCTGCTTTTTCAAACCTCTAGTTGCATATGCAACTCAACTAAAATCTATCCAATAAAATAAAATGTTTTTTTATTACAAATCTGAATGATTCTAGCAACTAGATATAAGTAAATTATGCATGTTTTGCGCACATTTCTACTTTGAATTTTCTGCACAAACCAAATAATAGTCATTGAGATTTCTTGTACTATAGTTGCATATGCAACCAGCAGTTTTTTCCTCCCATTCAAGTAATATATTTTTTTCTGTTTTGTAGATTTCACCAGAGGTTCAAATTTTAGGAGAGAAAGAATTCAAGAAAACTTGTAGTAATTTGTGCGACGAAACAGACAAATACTACAACATCAATATCGTAGTGCAAAGTTCCACTTCAACACACAGTAAAGAGAATGTTCCACCAAAGAGAGTACTTAACCCAAGCAGATACGTTTGTTCACCATACAATAACAACCAGATACCTTACATTCAAGCAAACAACCAGAAATTATATGAGTCAATCGTCTATCTATCCGAGGCGGAAGACTATATGGAGTAAGTGTTTTTTTAATTGTTTACCTTGTTGTTTTATGTTTTTGTTGTTTTCGAAGGTAACAAGCAAAATACTAACATTGCGGTTTCACTCTCTTATTTTCTTGTTTTATTCTCACAGCAAATGGGTTGTGAACATAGACAACTGTAAAGCATCAATGTTACAAATTGGGGAATTGTTCAAACCAAATGGTTGGGTTCATGCTTATGTCATCAATACATTCTGTCGAAGATTATTTAGAGAAAAACATACAAAGATTTCAAAGAAACACTATTTTTTCCACACCGTCGCTGTAAGTAAATATTTTTCCGAGGACTTTACTTCATTTTACTCTACCACTTTATTACACAAATGATCCTTTTTATACTGCCTTTTCCCTTGTAGTTACATAAATTTTTTGTTTCCATGTTTGTCTTGAAACCAAGTGGCCTAATGAATACATGAGAGGGAAACAGAAGCAGAATGTGTCGAAAGGATTCCAAGGAGCTGGATCAGCACACCCACTACATCTTGCTCATCGTGTAATATAGCTTTTTCTGTTCGTTTTAACAAATAGTCAGAACTGGCAAGTTTTTTTTGGTTTTTAATAACACTGACTTATTTGTTATATTGTTTTTCTTTACAGCTATACTTCCCATCAATGTTTGAATCACACTACTTCCTCTTCGTAGTCGACTTGAAGAATCAGAACTTTGTATTCCTTGACCCTTTGCTTGGGAAAGATAGTTCATACCATAAAACTTGTGACAAGAAAATGGTATAATTTTTGCTCATCTATGTATATCAGTTTGAATCATGGGTTCTTGCGAGTTGTTTTTGTTTATCTATTTTTTTTTTATTTTTGGCATGTCTAGATGAGAAATTTTGTGAACATGTGGTACGAAGCTGGTTTGAAAAGAATGGATTTCGACAATTATGGACACCTTTTCCCTGTTGTTCCGAAGCAAAAGACAGGGTATAGATCTTCTTTTTACCCATACTATGTAGACCTTTCCTATAATTTTTTTGCACAATCTTTATATTTGTTTTTTATGTGCTAACCATACCCATTTTTATGCTTGCAAATTATACATCAACGACTGCGGTATTATTCTAATCAAGTTGATGGAGCTTTGGTGTCCAAGGAATCCGATGTTGTGTTCATTTTCAGCACAAGATATCCCCGATTTCCGCATTCAGTTAGGAGTTGAGAGTGTGTTCAACAAATACAACACCGAAGATGAAGCGAAACTACTCATACAATTTTGATTTTCAACCCTAAGGTATTGATTTTCCGTTTTCTCTATAGATTTTAACTTACTGATTGATCCATTTCTTTCTTTCTCATTTCATGCAATTTTGTATGTTTGACAAATTATTAATATGTTTACCTTTCAATTTTCTTTTTTCTGTTGGTTTACTGTCCATTTCATGAGACTAAAATGGCAGTTCCACAGAATCAACAGGGACGAAGACCATCAGAAATGAATGAAAGACAAGAAGTTCGTTATTTTTAGGAACATAGGCACCATACATAATTGTGTTCTTGAGGTTGTCGAGAAAAATAGCTGTTCCTTTTTTGTTACAACTCAATTTGCAAGAAATTTGTATTCTCAGAGACAATCACTCATTATCTTTTTTTGCATATGTGCAAATAATAATTTTTCCATGTGCACTGTTAAAGATTAAGAATACTGCAAAGGAATACTTTCCTTTTCTTTTTGTAGAATACAATGTTTTTGTATTCTATTTTGTCTGAACTCTATCTCCATTTCAAAAAAAAAAAACAGGTATATAACAAGCACTCACTACAGTCAAGTTGAAGCAAGTAATATTGTATTTTCGTCCAACCAACATCAAGTAATACACAACAAGGTAAGCACTCTAAGACAGCCATGATGCATTGTTACATAACTTATAATTTTCTTTTTTTGTCCTCCACATCAAACTTTACAATTTTGTGTTCATACAGCTCTAAATGTTCCTTGTTTCGTTGTCTGGGCATCAGAAGAAACAAAATCACTCCTCTTGAGTCTGTTTCTTTCTTTTTTTTCTATGTCTTTTGCTGAGGTTGTGTGTCTGTTTGCTTTCTTGCCTGTTTTGCAGCAGCGGATGCACCTGACAAAAAAAGACAACAAATAAAATGCAATTTTAGATTGGATCCGAAATGAAACATAACCACAACACATAAACTCTTGATTATAAATGTTTCTGTATTTAAGTTTTATTTTTGTGCAAGTTTCAGTAATTTGAAAAATAAACCTACCCTTCTTTCTCTTCGGAGTTTTCTTTTCAAATACAGATTTGTCCAAATTCTTCTTGGTACAAGTAGCATAGTTGTGTTCATGCGAACCACAGTGTATGCAAGTTATTTGTTGTTTAGAGAACAACTGCTCCATAAATGTTTTCTGCCGAAGAGAAAAATGGATGTGGTGCGGGATGGCGACTCTCTCCCACCTAGCACCTTGACCTAGCCGCCGGCGATCTCCCATCTCCGGCGTCCACCTCTCTTCTCTAGCCGGCCATCTTGTTCCTACTCCATCCCCACGTCCTATGGCTCCTCCTAGACCCCCTGCATGGATCTGGAAGTTAACTTATTCTACCTCCAAAGATCTAGATCGGGGACGTGTCAAGTCCTATGATGGATCACTTCATCTCTGGATCAAGGAGCCTTACCGCGATTGGATCTGCCTCAAGGATGCAAAGGGCAAATCTTTGGTTGGGAGACACGTGGTTATTGATGAAAAAATTGATCTGGGGTTTAAGGTACGCTTTCCAGATCACTATGCCCTAGTAGGAAAATGCATGGTTTCTCCTATTGCTCAGGTACCTGTTGGAGCCCCTACGACCAAGGATCTAGTCAATGAGTCAACCTCACCTGAAAAGGGATCGGTTACTCAAGACATTATTAATTCTGCTGATGATTGCTCCGACACGTCTACCATGGATAATTGTGCATCGGCTGTTTTTGATTCTATTTCAATGGGACTGGATTTTTCGCACGGATTTTGCACGCTCGTGCTTCCGTCTTAATGAAGATTCTGTTGCTATTACCCTAGAGGCGGTTATTGGAGGGTTTTGTGGCAGCCTAAAAGTTTCTCATCTTAATGATAGAACCTTTTCTTTCAGTGTCTCCAATAAACTTGTTGGGTTTCATATTTATAAGCTCAAATCTTTCTCTTGCGACAAATTCAAGTGTGTCTTTAACCTTTGGGGTAGAGGGGGACCTCATTGGATAAGTGAATTCAAATATTGGCAAGAAGAATGTAATAATGAGTGGATCTTGGTTAGTCCAACCAAAAAGAAGATTCAACTTGGTTTGGATGCTCTGAAGTTACCAGTTCCTAGATCTAGCATTCCAAAAATTCAGTGAGCAAAAAACTGGTCTTCTCGGACTCTCTTAGTTATGATGCTTGCAAAGGATATTCTGATTCATCGTCAAATTCTTTGGGTATCACTTTTGGTTCTTTCACAAATATTGAAACCCCTACTCCCATCGTGTCAGCATCACCTTCTCAGGACCATTTGGCTCCTTCTGAAGACACGGGGCAGCTTGGACTGCAATCTGTCATTGACGACATTGCGTTTCGTTTCTGGAAATGTGCTAGATGTCTATCTATGCAACATGATAAAGATAACTGCAATAATGATTTCAGATGTCGTAATGCTTTTACTATGGACACATTGAGAAGAACTGTTTTAGTAAACGAAACACTTCTAGTATTTGGGTTCCAAAAAAAAGTCTCCGTGTCCTTCCGTGAGTTCCCAAGCGTCAGCCGAGGCCGTTACGTATTCCACTCCACCTCTCCCTGACAAAGCCACCACCACCTGTCGGTTAACCCCTGCCACTGTCCTCGACGAGCACTCCCCTATTACCCCAATGGCGACCTTCGAGCTCAATCCGGCGAGGTGGGTGCCGCAGGGTTTCCAGATCGTAGACGGTGGACCTTCGCGGCTCCCCCAATCCTTCTACACGCCCACTGCTCCCCCTTCCAGAGACCATGAAGCCTACTGCGTCGCCATTGTGGAACCAGAGCAGTTTCCAGAGGAAGAACAATTCTGGCGGCTACAGGTTCGTGATTACATTGAGCAACCTCTTCAGCGTGTTGTTGAGGATGCGCATCCATGTCTTTTTGGTACTGGCCTCTTCAAAATGCATAGCCCTGCTGCGCGTACTGCTTTGGTTCAGAACGGACCCTATGAACTGCAGGAGAATATCTTTGTGCGGTTTGTTAATCATGATAATCATACTCAACTGCATAAATCAGCTTTTGGCTCTCGAACTGGATGGATTATGCTGTAGGGAGTTACATATGAATTCCATAATGAGAGGGATTTAGCAAATGCAGTTGCCCCCTTTGGGAGATTTCATCACTGGCACCACCTTGATGGGATTCTAGACAGAACTCTGGTCTATGTTACTTTCATCTCTCCCCAGCTTGTTCCGAGAGATATTGTCTTTGGGAACTTCAGTTCTCTGGGTGCAGTGAGGGAGTCTTGGACTGCCCCCTGCTATCTTTTATCTGTAGAGTTCGATGAAGTGATGCCGCCTGATGAAGACCCGATGCCATTCGATGGGAATCCGCACCCTTTGCCAGGTCATCTTCAACAAGATCTTGGTCACTTCGTGCTGCCCCAATATCCTGAACTTGGGTGGAATCTGCCACCACCTGCTGCAGATTTCCCCAATCAGCAACCTCAAGATGATGTAATGGAGGACCAAGACCCTGCAGATGGGCAAGTTGGAGGGTGGGATCACCACCTTCCCCAACATGAATCCAACTCAACTGTCAGCTCTGATTCTGACAACTCTGTTAACCAGAATGTGTTGATGGTTAATATGCTGCAGGTTCACACTGCTAATGCTGCACCACCTGCCCCAGGTCTCTTTGCTTGGCCGTGGGTTCAGAGAAATTCCCACATGTATGGGCCTGTCCTGCCCCCTTCCATGCAGTGGGAGAAAGTGTTAAAGAAGTTGGTGCCTTTTATGTGCTCGTCTTATGCCAGGCCCAGTGGACTTTCTCCAAGTCCATTCTCTATGATTTCTGTTGCCACTGTTCCTTTTAAAGGAACTACTTTTCAGTTCACTGCCAAGAGAAGATTCTTTAAAGCACAGAGAGCAGCTAGAAATCTGTGCTTTGAGAGTTCCTCTAGCTCCTCTGGCCCATTGCCCACTGCTTCTATTAAGGAAATTGACTCCCTCCCTTCACCTGCTACTGATTTCCCTTCTAGGAAAATAAGCAAGGGCAAAATGGGTACTCCTTCTGTGGAATCTTCTGTCAGAAGAAGCACTAGGCAGGCTGCTATGCATAATGGGTTCAAATTAGTGGCCATGCAGGATAACCCACAGCCCAGGAAAAAACCAAGGTCTGCTAGACCTGCTGATGACAATGCCACTATCACTCCACACACCCCAATTGTGATTCTTCAGCATGTTGGGAGAGCTCTGGAGATTGCAGATGAAGAGCTCACTGAGGACAAGCTTGATGCTGTCCCTGATTCTCCAAAAGACAAGAGAAAGTAATAATGTTAGAAAGGCTATTTTGTAATGACTTTTGTCCTTGGTTATCCATGTACTCTCTGGTTATCTCTTGGGATCTTTATTTTGTAATGGATCTGTTACCTATGAGCCCCTCTGTGGATTTATCAGTGATTTATTGCTATGTTATATCAATGGTGCCTTGTGTCCTTATGGTAGCTGGCTGGTCCAGCTATTTTGCTCATTTATTCATTCTTTTCAATGCATAATACACCACACTTATTTTTGGATTGGAAAGTACTGGATTGGAATGTCAGGGGACTTAATGATAAAAATAAAAGAATTCTGGTTTATAACAAAATTGAGGAGAGCCAATGTGCCATAATCTGTCTGCAAGAAACAAAATGTGAAAGTTTTGATCACAGTTTCATTAGATCCTTTTGTCCTAAGAGATTTGATAAATTTGTTTTCTCTCCTTCTGTGGGAGCCTCTGGAGGTATTATTGTTCTATGGAATAGTGTTATTTTTGATGGAGAATTGATTGCTTGTTTCAAGTCTGCCATTAAAATTAGCTTTACTTCAAAGCATAATCTTTCATCGTGGACCCTGGTTACTGTTTATGGTCCCTGCAGTGGGTTAGACAGAGATATCTTTGTTCAATGGCTTTTTGATTTAGTAATTCCTACATATGAAAATTGGTTACTGGTGGGTGACTTCAATTTTATCAGATCAGTGGACAACAGGAATAAACCGGTGCAGATATGAATGATATATTCATTTTTAATGAAATCATTAGTCATCTTGGGCTAATTGAGTTACCTTTAAAAGGAAGATCCTTTACTTGGTCTAATATGCAAGATCAACCTCTTCTTGAACAGCTTGATTGGTTTTTTACTAGCACATGGTGGACCTTAAACTATCCCAATACTTTGGTAATGCCTCTTGCTAAGTCCACCTCTGATCATGTACCATGTGTCATCTCTATCTCCACCAACATTCCAAAAGCTCAGATATTCAGATTTGAAAACCATTGGATCCATCAGCCAGGATTCATGGATCTTATTGATAGAGTTTGGAAATGGCCTGTTAGGAAAAATAACATGGCTGCTGCAATTACTGCTAAACTTAAAAACATCAGACATGAACTCAAAAGGTGGGGTAGAAGCCTTTCTAATCTGAAGTTATTAATTGCCAAATGCAATAAGGTTATTTTGATCTTGGATACTCTGGAGGAAGAAATGAACCTTAGTAGACCTGAATTTAATTTCAGAACTATTGTTAAAACTCATCTGCATAAGCTGCTCCTTTCTCAGTCTGCCTATTGGAAGAATAGATGCACTATCAGATGGGTACAACTTCGTGGTGAAAATACAAAAAAATTCCATGCCAAAGCTACAGAAAGGTATAGAATTAATACTATTGCTGAGATTAAAAATGAGGAAGCGGTCTCATTGATAGACCATCACCACAAGGTAGCTGCTTTTTGGAATTGTTTCAAAAATAGAATGGGTGTATCATCTGTCACCTCTCAGCATTTAGATCTTTCCACTGTTATCCAGCCAACTGTTAACCTAGAATGTCTTGTTGAGCCCTTCACTCCAGAGGAAATTACTAATGTTATGAAATCTCTTAAGACTGATAGAGCCCCAGGACCTGATGGGTTCAATGGTCTATTTGTGAAAAAAAATTGGGATGTGCTAAAAGATGATTTCACTCAACTATGCCATGATTTTCATTCAGGGAATTTATCATTGCAGAGTATAAATGATTCTTATATCACTCTCATTCCAAAAACAAACTCCCCTGAAACTGTCAATGATTTCAGGCCAATTTCATTGACTAATACTTGTCTCAAATTTGTCACCAAGCTTATTGCTAATAGAATGCAAAATGTTATCTGTGATACAATTCATGATAACCAATATGGTTTTATAAAGGGTAGAACAATCCAAGACTGTCTTGCCTGGTCTTTTGAGTTCCTGTTCCAATGCCAACAGTCTAAAAAGAAAATAGTGGTTCTCAAGATTGATTTTGAAAAGGCCTTTGATACATTGGATCATGAAGCTATTTTACAAGTCTTGAGAATAAAAGGATTTCCAGAATTGTTTATCAGTTGGGTCAGAGAAATTTTAGCCTCTGGATCTTCTTCTGTTCTCCTTAATGGGATACCTGGAAAAAAAATTCACTGCAAAAGAGGAGTTAGGCAGGGAGATCCTTTGTCTCCACTCTTATTTGTTGAAGGAGCTGATTTATTGCAAAGCTTAGTCAATAAGGCTTATTCTGATGGACTACTTTCCTCTCCTATCCCAGTTAGAAAAGAATTCCCTATTATTCGGTATGCAGATGATACCATAGTGGTGCTACCAGCATGTAAAAAAGACCTGGAGGTCTTCAAGGACATTCTAAAAACATATGTTGCCTTTACAGGATTGAAAATCAATTTTCACAAATCATCTATGATTCCTATCAATCTGGACTCTGCTAAATCTAGTGCTCTGGCTGAATTTTTTCAGTGTAAAACTGGGTCTATGCCTTTCACTTATCTTGGATTGCCCATGGGTACTACTAGACCAACTATCAAGGATTTTTCACCTTTAATTGATAGAGTTGAGAGAAGGCTTTCTGCCACTTCCTCTTTTCTGTCCTATGGTGATAGGCTGGTGTTGGTGAATTCTGTTTTATCCTCATTGCCAACTTATTACATGCTCTCTTTAGTTATTCCTGCTGGTGTTATTGAGGTTATTGACAGAGCAAGAAGACACTGCCTGTGGAGCAAGAGAGGAAAAGAAAAAGCTAATTCCCTTGCAGCTTGGTCTATGGTGTGTAAACCCAAAAAGAAGGGAGGACTGGGGATCATAAACTTGAAAATACAAAACTCTTCTCTTCTTCTCAAACATCTAGATAAATTCTATAATCAGGAGGACTTGCCCTGGGTTCAGCTCATTACTGATGCTTACTATCATCAGGCTGTTCCTCATGCTGTGGTAGAATCTGGTTCTTTTTGGTGGAGAAATATCTTGGCATTATCTGAGGAATTCAGAAATTTCACTACATGCTCTGTAGGAAATGGTTTCACTGCATTATTTTGGGAGGACAATTGGCAGCCACAATTACTTAAGATAACCTTTCCAAGGTTATACTCTTTTGCCAAAGATAAGCTTCAATCTGTTAATGAGTTTTTGCTATGCACAGATTGCATTCAAAAAAATTCCTTGCCATTGACTATCCAAGCAAATGAAGAGTTAAGGTTGTTGAAATGCATGATTGGTAATTTTACAATCCAGTTAACTATTAAAGATCAATGGAAGAGTCCTCACTCAACTGGCAGATTACATCCTAGTTCTTTTTATAAACACCATTTTAATGGTGTTCCTGATGATTCACTCTCCTATGGAATATGGAAGAGCAAATGTCAATCTAAGCACAGATTCTTTGCATGGATGTTATTACATGATAGAATTAACACCAAGGATATGTTGCTTAGAAGGCATTGGAATATTAATGATTCTTCTGATTGCATCCTATGTCCTGGCCATGTTCATGAAGACTGGAGGCATTTATTCTTCAATTGCACATTCAGTACAAGGATTTGGAACTATTTACAAATCCCTTGGTACCCAGGTTCCTCCTCCTTTACTATCATGTCTGGCAAGAATTTTTTTTCTGGTCCCTGTTTTGTGGAGATTGTGATCCTGGCCTGCTGGTGCATCTGGAAACAGAGGAATGGTTGGATTTTCAAGAATATCAAGCCAAGTTTTAGAGGATGGAAGGCCCTGTTTATACAGGAAGTCACCCTGCTTAAGTACAGGGTGAAGAGAGAGCTCTCTGTTTTTTTGACATCATGGATTAATTCACTCCCCTAATCCTCTTGTATATACTGTAATCTTTGTAAATAAACTTTTATTTTATTAATAAATGGGGGGGCTGTGGGGGATTCCCCCACAGTAATGGTGTCAAAAAAAAATGTTTTCTGCCTTCCAACTGTTTGGGGTCAACCCCTAGAAGGAGCAACATCTGGATTTTGTAGGTTCTCACCGTATCCATCAGGATGATCCAAGTAGTGACCTGAAACGACATCTTTTTCTTGTCTCTTTTTCTGAATCTCTCTAAGTTCTTCAGCCGCCGTCATTGCATCAAGATCTTGAGCCACCCTCTCACTTTATGAAAGAACATACAAGTACTTTTCATTTGTAGCTGCCCCTTCCGATGCCATATCATTTAGCCTCCTTGATAGTACTGTATGCCTTAGGCGTTGATTCATTTGTGTCAGTTCAACAGGGATGTAGAACTGCTTGTGTCTGATGTCCTTTCTCTCTTCAGGCATCCATCTTTCGATGAAGTATTTTTCTGGCAGTTCGGACATATTTAAATGGATCAGAACCCTAAGAATGTGAGCACAAACCAGGCCATTCTTCTGAAACTTGCAGCAAATGCAACTAAAGGCCCGAGCAGGCATATCAACAAAGACAACAAATCTCCGAGGCCTAAAATCTCTCATTGCTAGCATTTATGATTTGTATACTTCATATCTAACATGCTTCTCAACTTTGTCCACATGAAGTTTTGTGGTAAACACAATTTGTTTTTGGAATCTGTAAAATATTTTCCTGTTGTACTTGCGCGCAGCTTGAATTTCTAGTTCACTGTGTACCCAATAGGTAGGATTAGTTGTCATAGTTATTGAGTCTTGCTCTTTCTCACTTTCCTCAATAGTTTCTGAAATTTTCTGATATTCACCCAAGAAAGTAATAACATTACATGTCGAAACGATGTTATCCTTGAATATAGCGTTCGTTCCTTCACTCCTAGCTGTTGAGTGGATAAAGGGGAAGAAGTCCTTTTTAAAGTAGACAGGAACAAAGTTGGCTCTGTATTTCCACATGTCCGCAAAGTACTTGAGGTGCGACACATTGTACTTGCTTATCATTTCCTGCCACAACTGTTCAAACTCATCCTTTGTAAGAGAGTTCCGTAGGATGTCTGTGAAATCAGCATGTAGATTAACTCTTTTTCCAAAGGACCGTCCACACTTTTCTTCTGCCTTTTTTATGTGGAAGAAACAATTCCGGTGTCGACTATTTGGAAAAGCTTTGGGGATAGCACTTCTCATTGAGACACACTGGTCTGTAATTATTGTAGCAGGTTGTTTACCTCCCATGCAGTCCAAAAAAGTCTGGAAAACCCAGGTAAATGTGTCTATTGTCTCGTTCTGGAGGATAGCACAGGCAAACAAGCAGTTTTGACCATGTCCAGTAACACCAAAAAAAGGAGCGAAAGGCAGGTTGTATTTCTTTGTCTTGTAGGTTGTATAAAAACTTAGGCAATCTCCATATAGGTCGTACATTTTCCTTGAGTAAGCATCTGACCAAAATATGCTTTGCACCTTATTGTTTGGATCAACCTGAAAGGCATAGTAGAATCTAGGATCCTCTGATTGCCTTTTTCTGAAATAGTAGAGAACCTGCATCATGTCATTGTCAGTGTTTTCCAGTCTTATAGCAGTTCTTACATTGCTCACATGTTTTTTGCTGTAAGGTACTCTCTTGGGATCACCACCTCTCAAATAAGTCAGAATTGCATAGATCTTTCTTGTTGGAAGCTTGACTGAGTTAAATGTCCGGATAAACGATTTCTCATCGTCTGTCATGTGTTTGTGTGACCTCAAATATTATTGACTCATCGTGCGGACTAAACTCATGATTGTGTTCTAGGTCAAGGTTGGTGACAACCCACTTGTCATTTTTCAGAGTCACAATCATTTTGGCTTGGCAGTTCGTAATCACAATTGTATTTCTCTTCTTCCTAGTTTTTTCCGGTGATGCTGAACCTGTCCTTGCTTGGTTTCTCAGTTGTTTGTTCTTCTTCTTCTCTTCCATTTCCTCCTGTGAAAGTACGTTGCCTGACCTGTTGCATCTGTAAGTTTGCCTTGTCGATGTACCATCCGGTTGCGATTTGCCTTTATAATTGTTTGCTTTCTTTACAGAAAAGCCACACAATGACGCATATTCATTGTAGAATGCATAAGCTTGTTTATCACTGTCAAAGATCTTGTTTATGTGTGGAACATGGTGGCTGAGAACATCTTGGCTGCAGGTTCGTGCCGCCACAACATTCTCTTCTTCAAGAAATTTTTCAATGTCATCCTGAGTAAGTTGCTCTTCTTCTGACTATTGTTCTTCTTGACGGTCTTGTTCATGAATTTCATTGTTTTTTGAAGCTTCAGGATTGATATCTAAAATCAAAAGCTGCCTTGAGTCATCAACTATCATGTCATGCTCTAAAACTCCAATGTTATCATCTGACTGATAATACATGCCAACACCTTCATCATCACTTAATCCATTATCGAAAAACTGGTTGTCTTCATTATCATCATCAGGATCATTTTGGTCATAGTAATCTACTCGGTGACCATCATTGTATTTTAAAACTGCCATGTTTTGTTGTTGCTCCTGGTTTGCTGGCATGTTTGCTGCATTGTTGTCTAAAAGTTCAGGTGTAGATGATTGACCATAACGTCCAGTGATCATAAACATTTGGTTCTGCAATTTTGTTATAACTAGTTAGAACATTTCTGATTTTGTATATCAAAGATACAAAAGGTGCAAATTGTGAAACTCTTTGCCATGCTCACCTCAGCTCCCATAGGTTCAGGAATAGATGAACCACAAGCCTTGAAACTGTCATGCATGTTATTGGCGAGATCATATCCCAAAAGCAGTTCAATGCAACTTGAGCTCATCCCCCAATTCATACTAAGTTTTCCTTTTTCCTGCATGTTTGTAACAAAGTATTGTATTACAAGTATACTCACAGACTCCTCCAATTGCAGGGCAGGACCAAATGGTTTCGACGTACTACTAGAATTTGTCATCTGAATGTGTAAAACAGGTCAGCATTTATTTCAATCATGAATATATCCATTTGTTTTTGTGTGTGTTTTTAGTGTGTCTATGTCGTCGTATGCACGAAACTAAAGCGACATATCATACGCACTGTTACGACTGTAACTTTCAGAATATTGTTCATAGTTCGGTTGCAGTGCAGTACGCGATTGCTGGTAGAATGCAGGGAACTACAAAAGAATTTTTTTTGTTAGTGCACTGGAGAACATGCTTGCTGAATTTTTTCTGCTGCCACAAAATGTATACAACTACCTGTTCCTTGTATTGGTTTTGCATATAGCAATCCTTCTTGTGTTTTCTAGTGTCAAGGCATTCAGTTATGACCGAGGGAGGCACCTAGATGACAACACATTTTCTTCAAACTAATTTTTCCTTTTCTTTCTCGAACTTTTTTGCTTATCCTTCAATTCATATTTTGTGTACTAAACTTCGAAAACTTTCAATTTTCCTTGTTGCTTACCTGAGTTCCTATGATGTTGTCCCAATTCTCACTGCAACTGCCTGTAGAAATTTAGATAAAAAATTGGTTTCAGAAGAACAACATGGATTTCTTATTTTTTTTCTTCAGATTTTCAGTTAGTACTTATAGCTGTAGTTGTGGGGAGATCCCCAAGATGTGTTCCTGTATGAAGATACATGTGCTGGCACTTGAAAGCATTGCCTCATGTGTGAGACAGCATGGAGAAAGGACAACTGACGGGGAGAGGTACTGGTACCTGCGAAATCCATGTTAAATTCTTTTTTTCTCCTTGTTTGCTTGCTGAAATCAACCCGATCTCACCATGGATCTAAGAATTCTTGACGTCTACTGGTTAGGTGAAAAGGGGAAGAAGGAGGAGGCTACTGGTTAGGTGAAAAGGGGAAGAAGGAGGAAGCGAGGGGAAGGAGGAGATCGACCTGTCCACTGGATAGGTACGTATCAGTTTTGTCTGCTGTACAGTTGTGTCCCTGTCGTTGTGTTCTGGTTGTTCTTTGTCTTGCGTAACAATCCAACCACCCCGAACCAGGACTGCTACTGTTTTTGCAGGTGTAGATGTACCACAAAAGGCCCAGGTACAATAAAGGCTCAGGTACAAAAAAAGACAAGAAAAGCACACAAAACACAGGGCTGCACAATACAAATGGAACCGTTGCAGAACCGCGGCCACTTTTTGGTTGACATCACCTCGAGTGAGAATTATGATAGGTCTCACTCAAGTGAGCTCCAGGCGTTCCCCTTATTTAAACTACGAGAAAGGCACACATGGATACGTAAACCACAACTAACACATATAGACCCACACAAAAGATGACTCTAAACGGTTGCATCCTCTGTCACCTTGGCCACAGTTTATAAGATACACATGCATGGTGCATCTCAATAAAATTTTGACTATCACATTTAATCAACATAAATGAATTATGAGTCACAAAATACGTCAATTTGGATTCACATTCAAATGAAATTTTCAGTGGTGTAATTTCTATGGTGCATTGCTAGCTTACGGTTAACCTGTGGTAAGGTTAATATTCCGACAGGGCATTTCCATTTACGGTAGTAATTAAGATCCATTTGCGGTAATTAAGGATTAGCAAATATCTTGTTTGCCCACTTGGCTGTAAGTCCGTGGAGAGAAACAAAAGAGTATCTGCATGTGGGTAGGCCCCACAAGGGAAAACAAGTATCAAAAAAAAGGTAAACAAATACGGGAGGAGGACTTATTTGCGCTCGCATGCAAATTAAACCGTAGCCACGGTCACCCGTAAGAAAGCAAACCTGATTTCTATGGCATATAACTCATATTGTGTTAGCAAGGTCGATGGTCAAAGTTTTTTGTCACACTACACCTTGGCATACTCGTATATATGAAGAGGTTAATAACCGAGTTTTAAGGTTAGAGAATCTCCGGCCGTTGGCGCCCCCGAGACGTTTTTCGGCGGAAAATAACGCCTCTTGGGGCTGCTGGCACTAATTTCGGCACAGGGCTCCGGTTTTCAGTCGTGCCTTCAAGATAACAAGGCGATTTTGAACCAAAAATGACAAATATAGATAAATTTGAACGAAATTTAGTCAATTCTATTAAATATTGTTGAATATAAGCAGATTCATTTACGCATGGGGGCATTTCAAAAATTAAGAACCAAGACTATGCCTAGTCCATGTCGAGAAGGTGGTAGAAGCTCGAATAGTCACCGCCGCCATCATCGTCGTCGTTGTCGAAATCGCTCGGTGGCTCCTCCTTCAGGGCGACGTAGTTGCAGCCCTGGCCGTAGTCGCCACCGCTCCACGACTTGCTCGGCCCTGGAGCATCGTCGTCGAGTAGGATGACGCGGTCCTTTTTGCGGCCGCTGCGCCTCGCGGCGAACTCATACGGTGTGAAGCGCTGCTTCTCCACTTCCTCGACGATGTGGTCCTTATGGGACCAGGTGAGGGTTGCTGCCATGTCCAGCTCTAGGTTGGCGTCCACCTCCTTCTTGGGCCAGACGAGGCGAAGGTGGCCTCTGGGCGGCGAGGGCGCGCGCCACTCCCCGATGAGGATGCCTCAAGCTTGCACTCGTGTAGGCGGAGCCTAGGCAGGCTCGGCCTTCATAGGGCGCAGAACCGGCGGCGGCGCCGCGCCAGACGACTGATAGAGCGATGACGATGAGGATGATGTGTCGCCATTCCAGGCGGTCCCGCCATGGGGCGGAGTACTCCAGTCGTGGGTTGTTGCCGTTCTCGATGTGTGCGACAACATCGGCCAAAGTGCGGTCAGGGGCGCCCCACCAGCGGCGGCAGCCCTCGGATTTGCCACGTGTCGGTGCCGACAAGGCTACATTGTACGCCTCTAGATCTTGGGTGCATTGCTCGGTGAAGAAATCCGTCCACGTGTCGTAGTTGGCGGCGTGGAAATGCACCTCGCCGCGCTGCTCCTCAAGCATATCAGCACGCGCCGCCTGGATCGCCGTGGTAAAGCCGTCGCCTTTTGGAACGGGGGGCACCGGCAGGACACCCGTGCCCAGCCTCTAGTCGCCGGGGAGGCGCATGTCCGGCGTAGTGGGTAGCCCACCGTGTAGAGAGGTCAGGCTTCTTCATCGTGAAGCCAGCGCCACCCAAAGCCGTTCGCAGCGGGAAAACGCTCATCCAGTCACCGAGGAGGCGCATGTTCGGCGGGAGCGGGTAGCCCGCCGCGTAGAGAAGCCCGATTTCATGCATCTTGGAAGAAGATCCACTCCTTCTCAGCAAAAGAAACTTCCAGTCAATCCAAAGGAGCCAGTTCATGCATCTTAGAAGAAGATCCCCACAACGGTTTTTGAGGAATCTGGTTTGTGTTCAATCTGTATGTGTTTGGGTAGCGCACTTGCAGGGACAACCGGTTCTATTGCAAAATGCATCAACAATTGTATGAATTTTCCATCTGCTCCTTGAAGAATCCCTTTGTGTCACAACATTTCTTTGATTTGGATGAAGCAAGGAAGAAATGGCATGCGTTCATGGAGATGATGGACTTTCATGGAATAAGTGCTCTCATGAAGATTGACGTCCCCTTTTCTCTCTAACTTCTTTGGGAATTCTATGCTACCGTTTTCTTCTCCGAAGGGCCTCGGGCAATGACTAGGATGAGTGGTGGTATCAAGTGTACCGCCGCATTTAGTGAGTTTGCGGGTCTTCTAGGACTCGAGGAATTACCCTTCTCCCCTATGGTTTACACTCGGATCCATGGTGAGACTAGGCATCTGATGAGGGCTGCGGAGGGCATTCGAGCATTGTTATCCTCCAGAGGTTGGGTCCAAAAACATTCCTAGGACTGCTTACTTCAACAACTTTTGGTATGTCACCCGTACCATTCCGAGGAATACTATCAATGTCAACTTTGGCGAGAAGGGTGAGGTTCGCAAATGGCTTGTCAAGCTTCTCTATCACATTGAACGTGAAAAGATTTATAACAAGAAGTTGGACATCATAGACTAGATGTGGAATGAAATGAAGACAGTGATACGTGAAGGCAAGGTTCTTATTTATGGTCAATACCTTCAAGTGATCTTTGAGTCCAAGATACATGTTGCTCTCATTTTCAACTATGAGATGACCACTCCCACCATTCTCCCTCTCAATGGACCTTCATATGATGCTTCCCAACCCTCATCCAAGAGGGCTCACACTTCTATGACTGAGGACATACCCAACTCTCCCTATGTTGATGGATCCAGTGACACCGAGGCTCCAACTGCTAAGCCCAAGAAGTTCACCCTCAAGGCTGCCCTTCAGAAGATGAACTACTTTTTCATTGATCAACAGTCCAAAGCATATAAGGCATATAAGAAGGATAAGATCTCTCGCCGCAACCATAGGCTCATCATGGAGAATCTTGATATTCCGGTTGCGGCTAGCTCTAATGAGCTCTCTGAGAAGTCTTGGATATGCACGCACGCTTATTGGCTTGGCAACGACGCTTCTTCCCTTGGGCAGTTTTAGTCTGGCAACGACGCTTCTAGCTCCAGTAGGGTTGTTATTCCAAAAGGTGAAGACGGAGACCAAGATGGTGAGGAAGAAGTGGAAAATGATGGCGATGATGATGACCAAGCTGATGGTGACAATGACTCCGATGAGGACTTCATGGAGTGATCTCGTGGGTGCGTAGTTTCTCTTTTTCTTTTTGGTGTTTTGATGCCAAGGGGGGAGAGAGATATTTAGGACATTCGGGGATTTTCATTGGGAGGGCAATGCATCATCCATTTGCGTCCTTCTATTTTCACTTTGTTTGATATCTTAGTTGAACTCTATTCGTTTTTATGTGTTGTGGAACTCCGTTATCCGTATAATATTGTAAAACTATGTCATCCCCGAGGATTATCCATCTATATTATGAAGACCATGGTGAGATTAAATTTATCATTCATCTAGGGTACCTATGATATGCTAAATGATTTACATGTTAAAATCCCTACTCATTGTCTTCATATATAAATAACTAGCTATTGTTGAGAAAATATTGACGTATAAATCATTGGGGGAGTTATCTAAATGAAATGTTAAAACTTGGGCATACATCAAGGGGGAGCTAGGAGAAAATTGCAAATATTAAAATTATATATTTCTACTTGCAAATCCATGTGTTGTCATCAAACATCAAAAAACGGGGAGACTGAAAGGACATGTGTCCCTTAATCCTATTTTAATTTTTGACCACAACAGTCGGAAAGTCTAAGGATTTATTTGAAGTGTTTGGAAAATACACAGTGTTGCAAATTGGTGAAATAATCTCTCTCAAAGAACAAAAGAATCAAATGAATTATTGGAAGACAGAAAGAAGAAGAAAGAAGAGTCTGCCTAGCCGGCCTAGCCGGAGGGCTCAGTTAGTGCGACGGCCTCTGCGCTATGTAGCCGGCCTAGGTCGGGTCACTCTTCTGGTGGCCGGGTGGTCTGCCAAGCCGGCCTAGGTTGGGTCCGAGGCTAGACGCCTTTGTTACCTCGCCGGCCTAGGCTGGGACTCATGTCTGGCCGGCCTAGGCTGGGCCGAGGTCGAGCTGCCTGCTCCATGCATTTGCTGGCCTCCATGCCGGCCTGACCGTCCCCAAGGCTGGCTTTCCTGCACAAGTCAACATACCCCACACCGGCCACTTATTGGGACACACTATAAAAATGGGTCTTCTTCTTTCTTGAGTTCTTGTCACTTGTAGCATCTCTCTCCACCATTTGTGACCATTCTAAACTTCAAGGATCTCCCCAAATACCCAACCAAAGCCTTTGATCTCTTGGGATTTGGAGAAGAAGCACTAGATCTGCATCTCCACCAAACCGATTCGTCACCACCCCACCTATCCCTTAGGGATCTTGTAGTTCTTGGTTCATTGGAACCTAGAACCTTGTTTCTCTTGGCTCATTGGAGCTTGGAGCCTTGCTTGTGTCCCGAAGCTTTGGGAGCTCGTGGATCTTGTTGCCCGGAGTCTTGGTGGCTCCCGCGATTTGGTGAGGACTATCCAAGTTATGGAGTGTGCCTCATCCTTGTAAAGGTTCTAGTTGTCAACATCAACGACAACATCATGATTCGAGCCTCTCCACATAGGTGGATGGAATCGAAGGAGATACGGTGTGCCATTTGAAGGCTACTCGGTGTTCCACTTTGGTGGTACCGCACCGCTCCAATGGTGACTAAATTCCATTGGGAAGTGAATTTCAGGATACATCTTCGCGCCATTGTGTTCGGTTATTCCTCAACTTACCTTTACTTGTTTCTACTAGATTAGTTGAATAAATATCTTGTGCTAGTAGTATTTGGTCATCATATAGGATGGTTTACCTAGTTGCATAATCTAAACAATCTATATTTGAGCATCATCTCGTTAATCGAAAATGAAGTAAAATTTGTAGTTAACCTATTCACCCCTCCCCCTCTAGTTAACCTCTCGATCATTCAGCTGGGTTCGTCCTGTGTCCGCAGGCGCAAATTTCGGCCCAAACCGGTGCTATTTGGTCTTGTGGGGGTGCCTCTGGGCGAAAAACTGAGCACCGGCGCAAAAAAAGTCCTCATGGTGGGCTCGTGGGGGCAGCTGGAGATGCTCTTAGAAGGATGAGTCATGCAGGGTGCAGGCCTTGGGATGAAGACTAACGGGAGGAGTTCGTGTTATCGCTCCGTTTTTCAAACGACTTGGCATAATATATAACAGGCTCCATGCGAGCGACGACTTCCCCTGGTTGTAGTGTGTGTGGGGCATGATTGGTGAGCGCCCCCTCTCGGACGTCACAGTGCACCACCTCCTAGACACGCACTTGGTGGGAGTTCTATGCTCACATCCCCGTCTACCGCTCCATCTCCACCGTCGAGCATGGGGACAGGCATCGGTGCAGGTTTTGGCCCGATGTGTGGCTCGCCTAGGGCGCCATCTACGCCTCCATTTTGGCCCTCTTCTCGCATACCACCAGCGTGCATGCCTCGGTGGCCATGGTGATCAGAGACGGATTGGACTCGATTCTGATCCCTCACCTTACCACTATGGTCACTTGGCAAAAGAGCGAGCTTGCCTCCATGTTGAACGGCGTTCGGCTTGCCACTACCCCGACTACTGTGTGCTCGCTTGTTGTGGGAACCCGCTAGTCGTCTCCGATCGGCCGAACTCTACGAGCTAGTCTCCTTCGCGCCCTTTGACGAGGACAGTTGCGCACCCTCTAGGGTCTGATTCTTCGGGCTCCACGCCCTGGGCAGGATTAAGACGCGGGACATGCTGCTGTGCGAGCACATCCTTGAAGAGACTGGTTGTGGTTTCCCTCTCTGCCCTGCTGGAATCAAAATGGACGGACACCCGATCCTAGGGTGTCCCTTCGCTCGCCATTTCTAGGATGCGATCGATGCCCCTCCCCCTTGTGATGCTGTGATGATCAGTGAGCTTATCATGATTGGATGATGCCCGACACCCCGTGCGGTCTGCATCGACTTTTCTGCTGCTCTGTTGGTGGTAGTTGTGGAAGCATCGAAATGACGTCGTCTTCAATGGTGAATCGCCCTCCCTCCCTGCACTCCTCAGCCGTTGTCGATAAGATTGTACACTCTCGCGTCACTGCCTCCCCATAGTCATCCGGGGAAACGCCGATGCATGGCTTGCCAGTTTTACTCCAACTACCCCCTCCCCACCCCATGTATTTGTACTTGAGGTACCCCCCCCCTACCGTAAACAAAAAAACTAGCTTATTTTTATGATATATAAAAATTCAGCTGGGGTACCCCGAAGTTTAAGAAAAGGAGGATTCGGGAACAATGATGCTAATGTGACGGGGCAGTGGCTAGGTGATCAACCGTAATTAGGTAAACTGAATAAAACAAATACCAATTTGAGTAAAGTTCATGCAAAATTGATAGATTTGGGTTTATATTTTTACAAAATTTAATAATACCTTAAACCATGTGAAGCGGGGCGCAGATTCAATGACTTTGAGCTTCAAAGTCACGGCTAGACTTTGGGCCAATCTCAGCCCTCTAAAACGAATCCAACGTATGTCTGAATCTGACAAAACCTTATTTAAAGTTTTATGACAAAAATTTAAACTTAAAATGAGATTCTTTGGAAATCGTATGTCCGTATCTGACAAACAAAAATTCTAGAATTCATAATACAACGTATACTAGCTACTATATTTTTTTTCAATTTTATCTGAACACTTTTTATTTTGACGAATTTTGACTAGATCTATTTCTATAGGTTGGATTTGTTTTCAAGGGCTAAGATTTACCAAAAGTCCTCAAAGTCAGTGAAGCCGCGTCTGTTTGTCTCGTTCAGATGAAAATGGGACCAGAAAGGCATTCCGCGTTGATGTGTAAATAACTATAGTATTTTTTTTGTTAGTTGAATAGTTGTTCCTCTTATGTAATTATAGTTAGGCAGTTAGCCGGTAATCTCTTTGTCTCGAAAAAATACATGTTGTATAAAGTTAGCTAAAATCCAATGATTTCTAAGCTATACCAAGTATGTATATGAAATTAATATCATTAGATCTATCATAGGATATTTGCGCAATGTATTTATACGGTATTATATTTGTTGATGTTGACTTCTACTCTCTCCGTTCCAAATAGATGACTTCCATTTGTCCAAATCTATATGAATGACTATATTCATATATATTTGGACAAATGAAAGTCATGTATTTTGGAACAAAGGAGTATATATCTAGTCAACCTAAGTAAGGTTTGGACTTTTGATGAAATTTATATACCGGTCGCAAGAAAATTAAATAGGAGAAGAGAAAGTGGATCCTTGTCATCGGATATTGGCCTATTGTAACTGAATCTACTGTCAAATTATATTCGGGGGGAATTTCTTCTGTTGGTGGGGATTTCGCGTAAAAGTGATGGTCTAGGACTCTACTTTTTCGCTAGGCAACGGCTTGCCCATCTTTTATGCAGAGTCCTTTGTAGCATCGCTTTGGAACGCTAGATTTTGGAGATCTTTGGCGGTAGGTAGAGCTAGGGACCGGTCTGGATGGAGGTGGAGCCTGGTTCCCGTGGATTTACCTGTGTTTTGCCTATCAACCCCGCGACACGTTGATTCGCCGCTGGCTGTTGTCGGTTTCTCAGGACCAGGGAAGAGTCTTCTATATTTTGGTACTAGCGCGAACGATGCACGTCTCGGTCGACAGAGCTTAAACAGTTCGACGCAGAAGCTTAATCAGGAAAAGCGTCCCTAGGCAGCACTGTTACTGTGCCATTTGGGTGCATGCATGAGTGTGAATGTCGTTGTTAAGACAGGGATGTGCTATGTGGTAGCATGGCATAAGTGGTTGTCATTGTTCACACCAAGATATAGCTTAATTGAGTGGTATACTGTCATGAACTATAGTGCGTAATGCTCCTCTGCGTGTTAGTACTGACATTTTTAATTTTAATAATGTTTGATTTCGTATTTTTCGTAACAAAAGGAGTAGTGTATTTTTTCTTGCCATGTAAAAAGCGAGAGGATTGATTTATTGATTGCGCAATACACATGGCTTGTTTTGCCATTGTTGCAATGTAGTATTTATCTTACAAGGAGTTGTCGATTCGAGAAAAAAACGAAGGAGAGTGGGGAGTGAGGCGGCTGCGGGCGATGTGCTGGTTCGGGATTCAGATTCTCAGCACCGCTCGGAAATGAAGACGAGGAGGAGTGGGGGGTCGCGATGCGGGGGAGGAGGATGAGGAGCCGTGCGGCGGAGTCAGGGGCGATTGCGGTGAGGTGTGCAGCGGAGTTGCTTTCCGAGGTCCGTATAGTTTCACGCAATGGCATCCATCGGCCGGCCAAGTCCGATGAGGAGGTGGTGCATGAATTTTGGGCCGACACTGGGTACCCGACGTCGTCCTCAAGGTTTTAGGAGAAGTCGTCGCCGTCCGTGAAAGATGTGCTCTGCATTTGTGTACATGTCGATGGCGTCGACCTCGTCGGAGGCGTCGCCGGGCCGATGAGAGTCGGGGGAGATAGGACAACCTCTTTGCAGGGACAGATGCTTCGTGTGCCCAAGTTGTGGATGGGGTGGTGTGGTCCTATACCTCGGCCTCGGATCACGCCGCCGCCACGTCTTGGAGACTTCTTCCCAGAGAGGACGTGCGAGGCGGTCGATGATGTTGCCGGACCGGGCGACGGAGATCCAGAGGAACCGCGTGGATGAGTACAGATACGTCTCCAACGTACCTATAATTTTTTATGCTCCATGATGATATTATGCTACATGTTTTCTCCCCTTTTTATAGCATTTTTACACGTTTTCCGGGACTAACCTATTGAAAAGATGCCAAGTGTCAGTTCCCTGTTTTCTGCTGTTTTTAGTTTCAGAAAAGTTGTTCTGCCAATATTCTCGGAACTGGAAAATTCGAAAGCCAGAAGTCTTAGAAGTCCCTGAAGCTTCCAGAAGTCTCGAAGAGCCCCGGAGGGGGGCCACATGGTGGCCACACCATGGGGTGGCGCGGGTCCCCCTGGCCGCGCCACCTGGTGGAGTTGGCCCCCCTGGCCACCCCCCGGCATCGCCCTTCGCCTATTTATACTCCCCCGAGGGAAAACCCTAAACACATCGACCTTTTTCCACAAAATATATCTGTAGCTCCGCCGCCGCCGCCGACAAGTTTCGGGGGACAGATTTCTGTTCTAGCACCCTCTAGGGACGTGGAAGTGCCCCCGGAACCATCTCCACAGCCATCTCCATCGCCGTTGTTGTCTCCTATGATGAGGAGGGAGTAGTTCTCCCCCGAGGCTGAGGGCTCTACCGGTAGCTATGTGGTTCATATCTCTCTCCCATGGTGTGATCTATATGTGATCGTGAGTTTTGCAATCTAGTTGAATTTGTAGACGTTACTCTTCATCTTTTGCTACTCAAGTGCTTTATTAATATGAACTTTTGAGTCACCTTGTATCGCGGTGTGAAGGTGACAGTGTGCACATCGTGTGTGTCTCCTCTATGAGTTGTGGTGTTTGTCTAGTACCATCTAGGGCGCTCATAGTGACAGCGTGGGGTTAACTAGACAGGGGAATGCTTACTTTAAGGAATGCTTTTTTGCAGCCCTATGCAATGATTAGTGTTCGTTATTTCTTATGAGATCTCCGTAAACGCTTTGATCACGGTGTAAAGGTGACAGTGTGTGCATCGTGTGGTTTAGCATTATATTTAAATTTTGTGTTGGATAACCCTATAAAATTGTGGTGTTTGCGTGGAACAATCTGGGTCCCATGGTGATAGCATGGGGGTTACTTGGTTGGGAAAGTGCTTACTCTGAGGAGTGTTGTTAAAGCCCTACGCATGGATTGGTGTTGTTATTCGACCGGAGAGTGGTTAAGAGTAGCATAGTGAAGAGAAGATATCTAGTTATTCAATTATGTGATCATTGTTGAGAGTGTCCACTAGTGAAAGTAGGATCCCTATGTCTCATTTCCAAGAATTGAAACACCGTTTTCCGCCTGTTCTGCTACATGTTTGCTTGCTTCCATTTTTATTTCAGATTGCTATTATCGCTTATTATCATCCATATTACTTGCATTTTACTCTCTCTTCGTCGAACAGTGCACCAATATACCTGAAAAGTATATTGGGTGTGTTGGGGACACAAGAGACTTCTTGTATCTTGATTACAGGGTTGCTTGAGAGGGATATCTTTGACCTCTACCTATAACTGTGCACGGTTAACCGAAAACCGTGAAACCGAACCGGAAAAACCGAACCCGAACCGAAATTATGGTTATTTTGGTTTCCGGTTAAGGTTACGGTTAGTAAAATAGCTAACCATATACATGTGGTTAATACGGTTAATAACCGAAAACCGAATGGTTAACCATTAAAAAACCGAACGCTATTAACATGTACTTATTTGCTACTTTTATTAACATTATAGGTTACTTGTAGTATGTGATTTGATACTTGTATATACTTTCATTAACTTTTATGCGCTATTTGGTTACTTTGGACCATATGCGTATTAATTTTATAGTCTATTCCATTATTTTGTAATATATGGGCACCAAAAGAAATTGTTATTTTAAAATTCGCGTCAAGTTCGGCTAATTTGGTTATTACTGAAACCGAACCGAAATTAAATGGTTATTACCGAAACCGAACCGTATTCTCGTATAAAATCGTATTTACCGAAGTATTGAAACCGTACAAACCGAAAAACCGTATAAACCGAACCGAATTAACCATATTAACCGAATGCCCAGCTATACCTCTACCTCCCTGAGTTCGATAAACCTTGGGTGATCCACTTAAGGGAAACTTGCTGCTGTTCTACAAACCTCTGCACTTGGAGGCCCAACACTGTCTACAAGAATAGAAGCGTGCGTAGACATCAAGTACATCTCGGAATTCAAAATCCACGTATGTTGTCAAGTGAGGCTGAGTTGCATGCTGGCGTGAACCATCGATCGGCCTGGCCGCATCTCGGCCATCAGTTTGATAGGCTCTAGCGCTCGGTGGAGGTCAGCCCTAATTCTCCCGTACCGAACAGATCGCTCCCGGATCCCTCCTCGAATCGTCCTCATCGTGCCCGATCGCTTCTCCCACGATAGTCCATCCTCCTTCTATGCATACGCCGTCCACTGCGTCCACGTACAAGTCGTCCTCTCCGTCCACGCCGCCACCAAGACCGGGAACATCGATGTCGTCATTAACTGTCAGCGGGTCGGGGTTGCTCGGAGACCGGCGCTCGTTCGTCGATGTCGTTGCATCGCCGCCGCGTATGGCTGCACCATGTAACATCCCTGATTTTTGGAAAGTGCAAAAACCACAAAAATTTGAAACTTTTTATTTTCATGTTATGCAAGTCACCAAAATCAAATGAGATGCAAGAAACAAAAGGAAACAACACATATTTCAATGATATTGGAATTAAGAATCCATTATGCCTCTATTTTCCTAAACCCTAAAAGCCCATTCAAAAATAAATATATATTGTTCAAAGAAATTGTTTTCTCTTAGAAAACCTTATTTTATAACATGTTTTGAAATCAACTATTACTTTGAAAATGTTTTATAGCCTTTGAAACCAGAGAATTATTACCTCTAACAGTTTTATGCCTCAAAATTATTTTATGAGAATAACAACTATTTAAATTGATATACAAATGTTATTCCAAGTTTTAAACATAAAGTGTATTCAAAAATGTTTTCCAATAAATTATTGTGTTATGAAAATGGGTTAAACTTGGAAAACAACATTTTCAATAGTAATAACTCTCTAAAGTTTTATTTGATCAATATTTACATTTAATTAGTTTCTAAATCAAAAATAACTTTAAGTAGCTGTAAGTAAATTACTCACATTTGAAAATGCAAATTTTTTTATTAGTGTTTAAAACATCACGTAAATGTTTCATTTGAAAGAATTTATTTTTACAAAAATTTAGAAACAAACTTGAGGTTATTTGGAATTTTTAATCAAAAGTTGTGAATTGTTTTCATTAAACAGAAAAGAAAAAGAAAAGAATAGAACAAAGAAAAAGGGGGGGGGAGGGGGTGCACAGCAACCCAATCGGGTCGGAGCCCATCTCCCTACCTCCTATCCCCGACGCACGCGCGCATTGAAGGGAATATGCCTGAGAGGCAATAATAAAGTATTTATTATGTTATTCCTTGTTTATGATAGATGTTTATTTATCATGCTAGAATTGTATTAACCGGAAATGTTAATAGATGTGTGATTAATAAACAAACAAACGTTCCTAGTAAAGCCTCTCTTTTAACTAGCTCGTTGATTAACAGATGATCAAGGTTTCCTGATCATGAACATCTATGTTGTAATAACTGGGTCATGTCATTAGGAGAATGATGTGATGAACTTAGACCCTAACTAAGTGTAACAATACGATCAGGTCATTTAGTTTTGTTGTTCTGTCTTACATTCGAGTAACCTTATTCCTTAGACCATAAGATCATGTTAATCACTAATACCGAAAGAGTACTTTGATGACATCAAACGTCACACCGTAACAGGGTGAATATAAAGGTGGCGTTGGATATTCGGAAAGTGTTAGTTGAAACTCATGGATCAAGAGTGGGATTTGTCCATCCAAAATGACGGAGAGATATACTCTGGGCCCTCTTGGTGATATCGCATCGACACCGTTTGCAAGCACGTGACTAGGTCACAAGGATGTCATATCACGGGAACGAGAAAAGAGTACTTGGTAACGAGATCGAACAAGGTATGGTTGATACCGATGATCGGATCTCGGACAAGTAATATTTCATGAGAAATAGGGAAATAGTTACGACGTTGTAGGTTCACACGATCACGAGAGTCATCGTTGAATATATAGAAGTCATCACGGATCTCCAGATCCCGCTGTTGATTATTGATCGGAGAGGAGTCTCGATCATGTCTATATTATTCGCAAACCGTAGGGTGACACACTTAAGGTCTAATGAAGCGTTTGAGAGGATACGGAATACCGAAGAATGTTTTGGGCAGCACCGAAATTGTTTCGGGGAAAACTGAAATAGTTCAAGGGTTTTTTCGTCGAATGAATCTTAATAGAATTAACAAATGATTCGAGGTGCTATATGCAAATGTTTGTTAATGGAATTAACAAAATAGAAATAAAGAAATAAAAATGTTTTATTTATTTGTTAAAGAAAAACCTTTGGATTTTCTAAGTGGCAAATTAAGAGAGCATGAGTGGGTGTGAGTGGAGATTCCACTCACATTAAGAGGGAAGAGGTGGAGGCACCACCATGTCTGGCCGCACCCCCCCTTGGGCTGCCCCCCTCCCCTATAAAAGTAGGGTGAGAGCTCCTCTTCCTCACATACTTGTCCCATCTCCCTTCCACTCCACCCGCTGCTCCATTCCATGGTCTCCGGCTTGGCGAATCCCTGACCATGGGATTCTTCACCACCACCATGTCGTCGTGCTGCTGGAGTTCCGGAGGATCCTCTACTTCCGCTGCCCCGCTGGATCGAGGGAACGGAGGTCTTCATGGAGCTGAATGTGTGACCGATTACGGAAGCACCGCCATATTGCGGTGCACATCTTCTCGCTCTCGGGATCGGCGTGAGTACGACTACGCCAGCAACAATATTTTACATCATACCACTTAGAGTCTTCGAGGGTATGTTATTCTAAGACTCTTTCTCCCAGTTACCTTTCATCTCCAAGATTAGATCTTGGCCCTTCGGGTTTATCGCGCGTAGGAATTTTTTTGTTTTTTATGCAACGTACCCTTCAGTGGTATCAGAGCCGGATCTATGCGTAGATGATTTGTACGGGTAGAACACATAGGAGTATGTGGGCGTTGATAATCATGTTTTTTGCCTCCTTGAGTATTTTATGATCTTAGTGGCATAGTAGAATGAAGCTGCCCTAGACTAAGTTTACGTGTACTATGTACGCGAGAATTGTCTCACTTGTGGCTGACGGGGTATCCATTTCTCCTACTATAGTTAAGATCTAATCTACAAAGGGTTGTTAAAAATATTTTTTATCAACGTTGTGGCTTTTGTACGTAGGTGTGAACGGTTCTATCCTCGTAAGCCCAAGCCACGTAAAATATGCAAAAATAAATTAGAGGCGTCTAACTTGTTTTTGCAGGGCATATGATGTGATATGGTCAATGTTACAAACTTTATGTATGAGATGATATCTTTTGTAAATTATTGACATACCAGCAGGAGCCATATGGTTGTCTTATTTTTATGGCCAGTGTGATGTATATCATATCCATGTGATATGGTTTAATGGACAATCAAGATGGAGGTGCCACGGACCTTGGTGCCATGTCGGTGGAATGATGGAGATCATACCATGATGCACAAGATGGAGATCAAGTGCAATAAGGACCATATCATATCACATTATCCATGCATGTGATGTTAATCCTTTCATGCATCTTATTTTTCTTAGATCGCGACGGTAGCATTATAAGATGATCCCTCTCACTTAATATGAAGATAATAATGTGTTCTTCCTTAAGTATGCACTGTTAGGAAAGTTCGTCGTTTCGATACACCACGTGATGACCGGGTGTGATAGACTCAACGTTCGCATACAACGAGTGTTCTCAAGCCTAGCATGTACAAACATGGCCTTGAAACACACGCAATACTACGGTTCTACTTTGCGAGCCTAGCATGTACAGAGATGGCCTCGGAACACGTAACCGAAAGGTAAAGCATGAGTCATATGGATGATATGATGAACATGTTGATGTTCGCCTTTGCAACTACACCGTCTCACATGATGTTCGGTTTCGGTGTAGTGAATTTGGTTCGTGTAATCACTAAAGACGACTAAGAGGGATGTTGTTTTTTAGTGGGAGTTCATGGGATAATTTTAGAATTAACTTGAACTTAATTTATCATAAACCTAGTCTAAATAGTCTTTGCAAATATGTTGTAGATCATGGAACCACCCACCTTCAATTTCAATATGTTTATGGATAGAGAAAAAATAGCGAAAATGGAAGCAACTTTACCAACTGGGGACTTAACCTGAGGATTCTCCTCACCGCTTGCAAGAAGCTCTATGTGTTTGATGCATCACTAGGTGACCCGCCCGCTAGTGATGCTTCTGATGAAGATAAAAATGTTTATCTGACGCAACAAGAAGTCCATGGTATAGTTCATTGCGGCATCCTCTATGGATTAGAGCCAGAGCTACGGAATTTTTTCGATAACAGCACTGCCTTTGCTACAATGGGAGAATTGAAAATGATTTTCGATATCCATGCCGCAGTTGAGAGTTATGACGCTTTAGAAAAGTTCTTTAGCTGCATAATGGAAGAGAACAACTCCGTTAGTGAGCACGTACTCAAGATGTCTGCATACGCTGATAAACTCATAGCCTTTGGGAATAACGATTCCCAATGAGCTAGGGATACATCATGTTCTCCAATCTCTGACACCTAGTTACAAGAACTTTGTGATGAACTATAATATGCAAGGCATGAAGAATACTCTTCCTGAGCTTCTCTCGATGCTTAAAACTGTGAAGTGGAGATCAGGAAAGAACATCAAGTGTTGATGATCAATAAGACCACTAGTTTCAAGAAAGGCAAGAAAGGCAAGCCAAGGGTAAACTTCAAGAAGGGTGGCAAATCTGTTGCTGCACCTAAGAAGAAAACCAAGTATGGCCCTAAGCCTGAGACTGAGTGCTATTATTGCAAGGGCACTGGCCACTCGAAGCGCAATTGCCCCAAATATCTAGCAGATAGGAAAACCGGCAAAGTGAACAAAGGTATATATGATATACTTGTTATTGATGTGTACCTTACTAGTACTCCCAGTAGCGCCTGGGTATTGGATACTTGTTCGGTTGCTCACATATGTAACTCGAAACAGGAGCTGCAGAATAAGCGACCACTAGCAAAGGATGAGGTGACGATGTGTGTCGGCAGTGGATCAAGAGTTGATGTGATCACCGTCGGGACGCTACCTCTATGTTTACCATCTGGATTAGTTATAAACCTGAATATTTATTATTTGGTGCCTGCATTAAGCATGAATATCATTTCTGGATCTTGCTTAATGCAGAGTGGTTATTCCTTTAAGTCTGAGAACAATGGTTGTTCGATTTATATGAATAATATCTTTTATGGTCACACACCTGAGAAAAATGGTTTATTTCTTTTGAATCTTGATAGTATTGATACACATATTCATAATATGAATGCCAAAAGAATTAAGTTAAATGATGATATTGCTACTTAAATGTGGCATTGCCGCTTAGGTCATATTGGTGTTAAACGCATGAAGAAGCTCCATTCTGATGGACTCTTAGAATCACTTGATTATGAATCATTTGAAACATGTGAACCATGCCTTATGGGCAAGATGACTTGAACCCCGTCTTCTGGATCTATGGAACGAGCGACAAACTTACTGAAAATTAAACATACTGATGTGTGTGGACCAATGAGTGTACCGGCGCGCGGTGTATATCGTTATTTTGTCACTTTCACAGATGATTTGAGTAGATATGGGCATATTTACTTAATGAAATACAAATCTGAGACATTTGAAAAGTTCAAAGAATTTCGGTGTGAAGTTGAAAATCATCTAACAGAAAGATTAAATTTCTACGATATAATCGTGGAGGTGAATATTTAAGTTACGATTTTGGCATGCATATGAAACAATGTGGAATAGTTTCACAACTCACACCTGCCGGAACACCACAGCGTAATGGTGTTTCCGAACGTTGTAATCATACTTTATTGGATATGGTTCGATCTATGATGTCTCTTACAGATTTTCCACTATCGTTTTGGGGTTATGCACTAGAGACTGCTGCATTCACTTTAAATAGGCACCATCTAAATCCGTTGAAACGACACCGTATGAATTATGGTTTGGAAACAAACCTAATCTGTCATTTCTAAAAGTTTGGGGGTGCGATGTTTATGTGAAGAAGCTTCAACCTGATAAACTCGAACCCAAAGCTGAAAAATGCGTCTTCATAGGATACCCTAAGTAAACTATAGGGTACACCTTCTATCACATATTCGAAGGCAAGATTTTCATTGCCAAGAATGGATCCTTTTTGGAGAAGGAGTTTCTCTCGAAAGGTGTGAATAGTAGGAAAGTAGAACTCGACGAGGTTATTAAACCTTCTCTTCTTGGAATGGCGAGTAGCGTAGCGCCGGAAATTGTCCCGGTGCCGACCTCGTCAGTTCAAGAGAGAGCTAATGATCAAGATCATGAAACTACAAAAGAGGAAACTTCCGTACCTCGCAAATAAAGTAGGGATCGTACAGCTCCTGAACTGTATGGGAATCCCTTCTTAAACTTCATGGTAGATGGAGGTGATGACCCTGTGACGTATGAAGGAGCGATGATGAGCCTAGATTCCAACAAATGGTTGAAGCCATGAAATCCGAAATAGGATCCATGTACGAAAACCAAGTTTGGTCTTTGGTGGACTTACCCGATGACCGCAAGGCCGTTGAGAACAAATGGATATTTAAAAAGAAAACTGACGCTGATGGTAATTTGACCATCTATAAAGCTTGACTTGTCGCAAAAGGTTTCCGACGAATTAAAGAAGTTGACTACGATGAGACTTTCTCATCGGTAGCGATGATGAAGTCAGTTCAGATTATGTTAGCAGTTGCTGCATTTTTCGATTATGAAATCTGGCAGATGGATGTCAAAATGGCATTCCTTAATGGTGACATTGAGGAAGAGTTGTATATGATGCAACCCAAAGGTTTTGTTGATCCTAAGGATGCTGACAAGGTGTGCAAGCTTCAACGTTCCATTTATGGACTGAAGCAAGCATCCCGGAGTTGGAACCTCCGTTTTGAAAAGGTGATCAAAGGGTTTGGATTTGTCCAAACATACGGATAAGCTTGTATTTATAAGAAAGTGAGTGGGAGCTCCATAGCATTTCTAGTACTATATGTGGATGACATATTGTTGATTGGAAATGATATAGAACTTTTAACAGGCGTAAATGGTTATTTGAACAGTGGTTTTTTGATGAATGACCTCGGTGAAGCAGCTTATATATTTGGCATCCAAATCTACAGGGATAGATCAAGACGCTTAATTGGACTTTCGCAAAGTACATACCTTGACAAGATTCTGAAGAAGTTCAGAATGGAAGATAGTAAGAAGGGGTTCTTACCAATGTTGCAAGGCAAAACAATGAGTAAGAATCAATGTCCAGCTACAACAGAAGATAGAGAGATAATGAATAAGATTCCCTATGCTTCAGCAATAGGTTCTATCATGTATGCTATGCTATGTACAAGATCGGATGTGGCACATGCTATTAGTTTGGCTAGTAGGTACCAATCTGATCCAGGTTTGGAACACGTGACTGCGGTCAAGAATATCTTTAAGTACTTGAGAAGAACTAAGGATATGTTTCTCGTATATGGCGGTGAAGAAGAGCTCGTCGCAAGATGTTACGTCGATGCTAGCTTCAACACTGATCCGGATGACTCTAAGTCTCAGTCCGGGTACGTATTTGTTATGAATGGAGGAGCTATAAGCTGGAGGAGTTCCAAGCAATCCGTGGTGGTGAGATCATCAACAGAAGCAGAATATGTTGCTGCCTCGGAGGAAACACAAGAAGCAGTTTGGATGATGGAGTTCATATCCGAACTAGGTGTGGTTCCGAGTGCGTTGGATCCAATGGTTATCTATTGTGACAACAATGGTGCCATAGACAATGCTAAGGAACCAAGGTCTCACAAGAATTCAAAGCATATCAAGCGCCGTTTTCACTCCATCCGTGAACATGTCGCAGATGGGGACGTGAAGATTTGCAAAGTATATACGGATCTGAATGTGGCAGATCCGTTGACTAAACCTCTCTCAAAGGCAAAACATGATCAACACAAGAAATCAATGGGTGTTAGATTCATCACTATGTAACATAGATTATTGCCCCTACTGCAAGTGGGAGACTGAAGGGAATATGCCCGAGAGGCAATAATAAAGTGTTTATTATGTTATTCCTTGTTTATGATAGATGTTTATTTATCATGCCAGAATTGTATTAACCGGAAACGTTAATACATGTGTCATTAATAAACAAACAAACGTTCCTAGTAAATCCTCTCTTTTATCTAGCTCATTGATTAACAGATGGTCAAGGTTTCCTAATCATAGACATTGGATGCTGTTAATAATGGGGTCATGTCATTTGGAGAATGATGTGATGAACTTAGACCCTAACTAAGTATAGCAATACGATCAGGTCATTTAGTTTTGTTGTTATGTCTTACATTCGGAGTAACCTTATTCCTTAGACCATGAGATCATGTTAATCACTAATATCCAAAGAGTACTTTGATGACACCAAACGTCACACCGTAACAGGGTGACTATAAATGTGGTGTTAGGTATTCAGAAAGTGTTAGTTGAAGCTCATGGATTAAGAGTGGGATTTTTCCATCCAAAATGACGGAGATATATACTCTAGGCCCTCTCGGTGATATCACATCGACACCGCTTGCAAGCACGTGACTAGGTCACAAGGATGTCATATCACGGGAACGAGAAAAGAGTACTTGTCGGGTAACGAGATCGAACAAGGTATGGTTGATACCGATGATCGGATCTCGGACAAGTAAAATATCACGAGACAAAGGGAAATAGTTACGACGTTGTAGGTTCACACGATCACGAGAGTCATCGTTGAATATATAGGAGTCATCACGGATCTCCAGATCCCGCCGTTGATTATTGATCGGAGAGGAGTCTCGATCATGTCTATATTATTCGCGAACCGTATGGTGACACACTTAAGGTTCGATGAAGCGTTTGAGAGGATACAAAATACCGAAGAATGTTTTGGGCAACACCGAAATTTTTTCGGGGAAAATTGAAATAGTTCAAGGGTTTTTTTGTCGAATGGTTGTTAATAGAATTAACAAATGATTCGAGGTGCTATATGAAAATGTTTTTTAATGGAATTAACAAAATATAAATAAAGAAATAAATTTTATTTATTTATTAAAGAAAAACCTTTGGATTTTCTAAGTGGGAAATTAAGGGAGCATGAGTGGGTGTGAGTGGAGCCTTCCACTCACATGAAGAGGGAAGAGGTGGGGGCACCACCATGGCTGGCCGCACCCCCCTTGGGATGCCTCCCCCTCCCCTGTAAAAGGAGGGTGAGAGCTCCTCTTCCTCACACACTTGTCCCACCTCCCTTCCACTCCACCCGTTGCTCCATTCCATGGTCTCCAGCTTGGCGAAGCCCTGACCGTGGGATTCTTCACCACCACCACGCCGTCGTGCTGCTAGAGTTTCGGAGGATCCTCTACTTCCGCTGCCCCGCTGGATCGAGGAAACGGAGGTCTTCATCGAGCTGAACGTGTGACCGATTACGGAGGCACCGCCGGATTGCGGTGCACATCTTCTCGCTCTCGGGATCGCCGTGAGTACGACTACGCCAACAACGAGATTTTATCTCGTACCACTTAGAGTCTTCGAGGGTATGTTATTCTAAGACTCTTTCTCCCTGTTACCTTTCATCTCCTAGATTAGATCTTGTCCCTTCGGGTTTATCGCGCGTTGGAAATTTTTTGTTTTCTATGCAACGTACCCTTCACGCAGCGCGTAAAGGCCCACCGAAACACATGGAGGGAACCCGCAGCAGCCCGTCTTCCTCTCTACGTTTGAGCGACCGACGGGTGGGACCAAGAGCTGACGTCAGCGATGACATACCTCATATCCTTCCTATGGAAACTGAAGAAACCCTAAACGTACGATTTTAATCCCACCTTTGAGTGCGCAATTGGTGCCCCTCTTCATATCTCCTTAAAGCCCAGCTCCGGATCTCTCTTTCACCTCCAAACTCCCTCTCTATCTCTCCCCGAGGCTGTTGAATTTGCTCGCCGAAAATTCTTCTACCGCCGCCGTCCATTTCCGATTCCGGCGAACCGCGTGAGTGCCCGCCTCTCTCGTTTGATCCTCTAGGAACCCCGTGTTCGTTACCATGTTTTGATGCCCATTCTCTTCATTTTGGTGCAGTGTAGCAACAAGGGCGAGCTCGCCAGAGCCGTAACTCGCGCGTACGCCTCGGGATAACCCCTCCGCCATTGCTACTGAGTCCGTGGAGCCGTCCCGTGGTTACCATCTCGAGTCGCCCCGTGGTCTTCCCGAGCCCAGGAGATCACCGGAGCCGCCACTGCCATCGATTTCTGCGTCTCGGGTCACCGGAGCACCGCCGCAGCTTCCATTTTGGCAGCCCACGCCGGCAAGGTACGAACCCTAGCTTCTGGTCGTTGGAACTATATATACGGACATGATTAGATCACTTACCGCGAAGAGGTATCGTCCAATTAGAATCAACCACTTGTCTGCTTAGTCAGCGCGTCCAGTCAGCGCTGCGTCAGCATCCCAGTCAGCAGGGCCAACCAATGAGAGCATGCCATGTGGCCAACCTTATCCACAGAGTTTCTGTTTATTTTTTCTGACAGAATTTAATTGGCAGATTTGCAGAATAGTCTCTGTAACTTGAAACCGTCATAACTTTGTAACCACTTGGCCAAATTCAGTAAACTTGGACTTTTTGAAATCCTATTGATGTGTAGAAACTTTTAGCATAGGAAAAATTTAAATTTTACCATTTAAAATTTGTTCAATTTCAAATATGCTTGTTTGATGATTTTTGGCATAATTCAAATTCTACAAATCCAAAAATTGCAAATAAAATATATTTGGAAACCTTAGGATGTGTACTTTCATATCCTATGTTCCAAAATAATTTTTGAACAAGTTAAATTTGAACTTAGAATTAAGTGGTATATTTGAGTATTTTTGACAAATATTAATTTCTATAAATATATTTAATATAGTTCCTTTTTCAAATTTGTTACATTTGATAACCTTGAACCAGAGACATCATTTCCTAACCATTTTTTTACACCCTTGGACCATGACCATATAATTTTAGCCAAACTTCCATGATAGTATCCCCCCTAGTTGTCTAAGTCTTAGAGTTGTTTCTATCCTTGATTTCCTTGTTGTTATGGCTAATTGGAGCCAATCCCAAGTCCTTAGTATGTGTTAATAATGTATAGTACCAATTGGTGAAACTTAGTTTTATATCTACCCCTCCACTCGCATATTCTTGCTTCAAGAATTCATCAAGTTAGCAAAAATATAAAACAAGACTCAAGCGCAAGAAGGAGGTACTTCGTTTTCAACTTGGTGGCAACATGAAGAGCTGCAAGGAAGATAATTGAAGAAATTGAAGAAAGGACTTAGACTCCACAAAAACTAGAAGCAACTCAAGAAGTAAAAGTGTATGAAGAAATCGAGAAGAAAACATCTTCCCTTATCTTTCTATCTTTCTTCTTATTTCCTTTTATTTCTATTTGACTTAGTGGTATATTCACATGTGATAAAGATCAACCCTTAGTTTGTCCCATCCCATACCTTAACCATCTAGTGAAGTGAAAACCATAAAGATTTATCAAGTCCAAGAGAGGCTTCACAACAAGTAGGAAACTACAATAGAAGCATGAAAATGATCTTCAAGAAGACGAGCCTGTGAAGACTTGGAGCAATCCATACAAGATGAAGAACTAGAAAGTTTTTTTTTTCAACCATTGACCCAGATGGAAAATCCCAAGACTTTATCTTGTTATCTCTATTTTTATGAAGTTAGTTGAACCTAGACGTGCCTTAACCCAAAATGGAAGGACTAACTTAGATCACTCAAATGTGTTGTTAAAAATGACTAAGTATTACACATTGTTATATGTTACTTTAGTTGAGATAGTTAGATCACCTTGGTGAACTCTTGAAACTTCTTAGATTAATATGTTTTCAATAAAGGTTGATTACCACAAGCTCAACCTAGTCCATCCGAAGTAAACCACTCGAACTTCCTTAACAAGTATGAAACCATTAGAGAATGAATCTTTCGAAACTCAAACCTTGACCTTGTCCTAGCCATTTTGGTTAAACACCTTTCGATATGTCAGTTGCTTTGTATGTTTTCTTCCCTTGTATGTTTATTGGCTAGGATGCCTGTTTATTTTGTTATTGTGTTTTCAACTAATAGATTGTACGGAGAGCAACGATCTTTTGTGAAGAGAGTGTTATTTATCCACAACCTTCAACAAGGCAAGTAACACACCATCAACTACCCCTTTATTTTCTATATGCATTAGTTGATTTTTGAGTAGTATGCATGATAGAAAATTTTACTAAGTTATATATGCTATGCTATTATCCTAGTAGTGTATAGCCATTCCTTTTACCTTATTATTTTCATAGCCTTAGAAGTTAGTAGATGCTATGCAATGTTACAAATTGTTTACTAGATGTTGAGGAAAAATTTATAAGCGTAACACTCAGTGAAACACCTGGGTGGAATTTGGACGTGATTGGGTTATGCTGAGTGTTTCCTCGGGGCCCTTGTCTAAGGGTTATTCCACTTGAGGTTGTCACTTGTGGATGGCCACCTAGGAACAAAGAGATTAATATGTCCTTCTAAGTTTAGTAGCTTCCCGTGCAGCCTTTTGACACATGGGCTCTGTCTTGATCAACTAAGTTGTGAGGGTTTAGTACAGGCTTGACAAGCAGATGTAGCATAATTATAGGTGGAACAGGTCTTGCCGGTGGGTTGAACTTCTTCTTCTGAAAGATCTTGTCTCAGTTCTCTCCTTTCCATGATGCACTCCGGGTGTACAGGATGTTTGGTTTAATTGAAGACAAAGGGTGAAAGTGCACAACCTCTGCATAGTCAACAAACTAAGATCTTAGCCGTGTCCCCGGTTATGGACAACTATGAGCAGATGGAAAAGGAATGACGGAAGAATCTTATCACCATTTTCAATCAGTAAAATTTGGCCAAGTGAACAATAGTTGTGGTGCTTGGATCTTAATCCAATGTTTCCACCCTTTGGAAAGAAAAGTTTGTTTTACAAAAGAGGTAGGAGTAAACTAGCTTTATGCAAACTTAGCAAAAAATTCCTACGCGCGATAAACCCGAATGGCCAAGATCTAATCTAGGAGATGAAACGTAACAGGGATAAAGAGTCTTAGGATAACATACCCTCGAAGAATCTAAGTGGTACGAGATAAAACCTCGTTGTTTGCGCAGTCGTACTCGCGCCGATCCCGAGAGCGAGAAGAAGTGCACCGCAACCCGGCGGTGCCTCCGTAATCGGTCACACGTTCAGCTCGATGAAGACCTCCGTTCCTTCGATCCAGCGGGGTAGTGGAAGTAGAGGATCCTCCGGAACTCCAGCAACACGACGGCGTGGTGGTGGTGAATAATCCCACGGTCAGGGCTTGGCCAAGCCGGAGACCATGAAATGGAGCAGCGGGTGGAGTGGAAAGGTGGTGGGACAAGTGTGTGGAGAAGAGGATCTCTCACCCTCCTTTTATAGGGGAGGGGGATACAGCCCAACAGGGGGGTGCGGCCAGCCATGGTGTGCCCCCACCTCTTCCCTCTTCATGTGAGTGGAAGCTCCCCTCACACCCACTCATGCTCCCTTAATTTTCCACTTAGAAAATCCAAAGGTTTTCTTTAATAAATAAAAAAATTATTTCTTTATTTATATTTGTTAATTCCATTAACAAACATTTGCATATAGCACCTATAATCATTTGTTAATTCTATTAACAACCATTCGACGAAAAAACCCCTTGAACTATTTCAATTTTCCTTGAAACAATTTCGGTGCTGCCCAAAATATTCTTCGGTATTCCGTATCCTCTCAAACGCTTCATCGCACCTTAAGTGTGTCACCCTATGGTTCGCGAATAATATAGAAATGATCGATACTCCTCTCCGATCAATAATCAACAGCGGGATCTCGAGATCTGTGATGACTCCTATATATTCAACGATGACTCTCGTGATCGTGTGAATCTTCAACGTCGTAACTATTTCCCTTTGTCTCGCGATATTTTACTTGTCCGAGATCCGATCGTCGGTATCAACCATACCTTGTTCGATCTCGTTACCCGACAAGTACTCTTTTCTCGTTCCCGTGATATGACATCCTTGTGATCATATCACGTGCTTGCAAGCGGTGTCGATGTGATATCACCGAGAGGGCCCAGAGTATATCTCTCGGTCATTTTGGATGGACAAATCCCACTCTTGATCTATGAGCTTCAACTAACACTTTCCGAATACCTAACGCCACCTTTATAGCCACCCTGTTACGGTTTGACGTTTGATGTCATCAAAGTACTCTTTCGGTATTAGTGATTAACATGATCTCATGGTCTAAGGAATCATGTTACTCCGAATGTAAGACATAACAACAAAACTAAATGACCTGATCGTATTGTTATACTTAGTTAGGGTCTAAGTTCATCACGTCATTCTCCTAATGACACGACCTTGTTATTAACAACATCCAATGTCTATGATCAGGAAACCTTGATCATTTGTTAATCAACGAGCTAGTTAAAAGAGAGGCTTCACTAGGAACGTTGGCTTGTTTATTAATAACACATGTATTAACGTTTCCGGTTAATACAATTCTAGCATGACAAATAAACATCTATCATAAACAAGGAATAACATAATAAACACTTTATTATTGCCTCTCGGGCATATTCCCATCAGTCTCCCACTTGCACTAGGGGCAATGATCTATATTACATAGTGATGAATCTAACACCCATTGAGTTCTAGTGTTGATCATGTTTTGCCCTTGAGAGAGGTTTAGTCAACGGATCTGCCACATTCAGATCCGTATGTACTTTGCAAATCTTCACATCCCCATCTGCTACATGTTCACGGATGGAGTGAAAATGGCGCTTGATATGCTTGGAATTCTTGTGAGACCTTGGCTCCTTAGCATTGGCTATGGCACCATTGTTGTCACAATAGATAACCATTGGATCCAACGCACTCAGAACCACGCCTAGTTTGGATATGAACTCCTTCATCCAAACTGCTTCCTGTGTTGCCTCCGAGGCAGCAACATATTCTGCTTCTGTTGACGATCTCGCCACCACGGATTGCTTGGAACTCCTCCAGCTTACTGTTCCTCATTCATAACAAATACTTACCCGGACTGAGACTTAGAGTCATTCGGATCAGTGTCGAAGCTAGCATCAACGTAACATCTTGCGACGAGTTCTTCTTCTCGCCATATACGCGAAACATATCCTTAGTTCTTCTCAAGTACCTAAAGATATTATTGACCTCCGTCAGTGTTCCAAACCTGGATCGGATTGGTACCTACTAGTGAAACTAATAGCATGTACCACATCCGGTCATGTACATAGCATAGCATACATGATAAAACATATGGCTGAAGCATAGGGAATCTGAAGGGGAACGTAGCATAGAAAACAAAAAAAATCCTACGCGCGATAAACCCGAATGGCCAAGATCTAATCTATGAGATGAAAGGCAACGGGGAGATAGAGAGTCTTGAGATAACATACCCTCGAAGACTCAAAGTGGTACGAGATAAGATCTCGTTGTTGGCGTAGTCGTTCTCACGCCGACCCCGAGCGAGAAGAAGTGCACCGCAATCCGGCGGTGCCTCCGTAATCGGTCACACGTTCAGCTCGATGAAGACTTCCATTCCTCGATCCAGCGGGTTGCGGAAATAGAGGATCCCCGGAATTCCAGCGGCACGACAGCGTGGTGGTGGTGAAGAATTCCACGATCAGGGCTTCGCAAAGCCGGAGACCATGGAATGGAGCAGAGGGTGGAAGGGAAAAGAAGTGGGCAAGTGTGTGAAGAAGAGGGAGCCCTCACCCTCCTTTTATATGGGAGGGGGAGGCAGCCCAAAGGGGGGGTGCGGCCAGCCATGGGTGCCCCCACCCCTTCCTCTCTTCATGTGAGTGGAAGCTCCACTCACACCCACTCAAAATTCCTTAATTTCCCACTTAGAAAATCCAAAGGTTTTTCCTTAATAAATAAATAAAACATTTTATTTCTTTATTTATATTTGTTAATTCCATTAACAAACATTTGCATTCAGCACCTCGAACCATTTGTTAATTCTATTAACAACTGATGGCTAGGTTGAGACTCCAAGTGCAGAGTGTGTAGCTAGTGGCAAGCCTTCTTCCCCACGAGGGTGACTCGAGGGTTTATATCGAACTCTTGGGGAGCCAGTATTTCAGCAGTTGTCTTCCAAGCTTCCTCCAGGATCCTGCAAACAAGTAGAGAATTTTGTGCCCTCAACCTCACCAAGTGGTTGTCAAGCACAAGGTGTGAGACTTCTAAATTGCAATGCAAAACTGAAAGTAAATGTGCAATAATTAAATCTACTACTAAATGCAAATGAGAAAATAAATATGCAATGGATTGTTTTTGTATTTTTGTGATGCAAGTGGTGAGTGGAGATAATGTAAATTCGAATTGGAGATGCAAGTAAAGTAAAGTGCAAGTAAAGTAAATTGCAGCAAAGTAACTAGAGTGTTTTCTTATATTTAAAATAGGACCGGGGTTCATGGTTTCACACTTGCATTCTCTCAAATAAAGTGGTAGACGGTGGACATAAAGAATTACATGTGAGATTACAATAACATGTTTAACATTGAGTACTTTCATATGGGCATCACGTCCTAGCATAGAGATCTCTACGGTCATATTGATCCCTCTTATACTCCACCAAGATGCGAAATAAATCATAACACCTCGATAATTAAGGAAAAACCAGAGTATAGCTTTAAGCAATGTGACATGAAGTTGAAGTAAGAACTTGCTAGATCTAGTCATGGAGATTGATTAGTGTCACTTCAAATCCCCGGTAACAAGGTACTCCTTTTTATCCCTAGTGAGGTAACTAAGAAAGGTTTAACAAAACCTTAGTGGATCGCTGAACTTCTGTCACTTTCATAGCACTAGCCACCCCCCGTTACTCCAACTAATGCACCCATCACCCCACACACGCTCTCAAGAACTAGACTGATCAAAGCTAGCAAATAAGAACGGGGTACATAAGATACATCTACTCAAATAACTCAAGAGAAACAATTGCAATCTCAGATTCAATAACTCATAGAAAAGATTCACCACATAGGAATTACAACGGTGCCCGTAATCATGTGAGGCAGCTCATACGGATCTAATTAGTGAAGCACATAGAGAGAGATACAAGTGCTACTTCTACAAACCCATAGCCCTGGGGTGGACTACTCCCTCTTCATGGAGATGTCGATGGAGATGACGTTGGAGGGGTAGGAGATCACACCGGCGGCGCCCCGCCGGAGTTTTCCCCCTCCAATCTGGAACTTCTGGTCTCTGTTTCGGTGTTTCGGTGTTTCGGCGGCGCTCTTCTCCGTAAGGGTACGGGGGACCCTTTTTATAGTCGGTTTTAGGTCAAGACGGAGTCGGTAAGTCGAAGATGGAAGGAATTGGGGCCATAGGGGCCAAAAGGGGGCCTCTCACGCGGCTAAGGAATCTGGCCGCGTGGAGGGTCCTCTTTTGGGCCTCCTTGCCCAATTCTCGTGGATCCTTCGCCCGCAAGTCTTCTCCTTCCAAGAAAATGACCCCCGCAGATTTTCAGGTGATTTCGCGGAAGTTTGCCCCCTGAAACGTCAAAAATATAGAAAACGGGGTTTCTGACACGCAGGGTTAATTCCATAAAAGTTGGGGGACTTTGTAATTTAACCCCAAAATATTATAAAACATTGAATTATACCCTTATATGATGCAATATGTAATAGAAAACCATGTGAAAATATGCAAAATTCATCCATGCATTTTACATGCATCAACATCCCCAAGCTTAACCCATGCTCGTCCTCGAGTATGAAGGTGATAAAACTAAGATGGGTTTTGCATATTGAAAGAATCATGGGATATCAAGGAGGATTATTCATGCTACATATAATCAAATGATTAATACTAGAAATGAGTAGTAATATACAATTCATGTTGTAAGAAATATCAAATATGCAAGCAAAGATGCTTCATGAAAGTTCACAAAGTGTATAATGAAATAAAAGCACTATGGACCAAATGCATACAAAAAATGAAAAATAAAATCCTATATTGGTCAAAGAATAGCATAATGGAGAATAGAAAATATGGTGGACACTTTGGAGAAAACTGAGTAGAGGTAAAACATGATCAAGTCTTATTTAGCCTCTAAATTATTCAACTAAAATTACTAATTGAAATGTGGTATCCATTGATCTAGGACTCTCATTGCCCCTTTATCACTAGCATCTCAAAATTGTGAGTATTGAAGTAATGAGAATGACAAGGTGGTTGAAAGCCTCATGCCCCGTGAGTGTGAAAACCTACTCCATGATTACTCAACTTAAGATTTCTAATAAGCTTTGTACAATCATAATAAGTATTAATGACATCATAGAGAACCGCAAAGAGGTACCTCTTGCCCCATGACATGGAAACAAGCCCATGTTACAATGACAAGATGAACAAACGGAGTAGACTCATCATCCTTTTTATTTTCATTCACTATTATGCATAGCTTCTTATTTTATTATAGGATGTGTTGTAGAGTCACTCAAGCTGTAAGTAAATTTCCACCATGATAAAGCATGGCTTGGGTTAGCTTCCCAATGAGTTTCTCTAGTCATATAGATACTTACTCATCAAAACTTACTATTCCTCTATTTCATTTCGGCATGGCAGGAGTCCAAAAACGAAAGTACATGACATCAACCAAATGTAATTTTTTTTGTGCAATGTTGAAAGATTTCCGGTGATACACGTTTATATATAGCTCCCAACCACACACTTGTCAAACGCAAAACTTGTGGCTCCCATTATTGGGTCATGTTTATTAGATGCATAAAAAGTAAAGTGTGCCTTCAAAAGTTCGTGAGAGTCCTATCCCAAGTTCAACCCATGACAATTAATAAAGTGAATATCTTAATTTAGAACATAAATAACACAATAACATGATGAACATACTCGGAATAGCAATGAAGCTAATGGGAAGATATGGTGGACTCACTGGAAATACTTGGCTAAGGAGTGTTGGAAACAAGTTTTTACTTGTTAGAATTTTTAAATTTTTGGGCTAGCAAGAGGGAGATAGTTGACCAGATACTATGCATGCATATGTCCATAGAACTACTCATTTCATGACAAACTAAATAAACCAGCAATTAACATCAAGGACATGAATAAGAGATAGCTCAAGACAACATTATTGCAAATTTCTACACATAAAAAGCCTATAAATCATGCAAACATATGTAGCTCTTCAAATCAACCATGGCATCCCTATTCCAAGTCATAATACTAGCATCCAATACATTCCAACCCCAAACTCCAGTAGCTCAATCTCATATAAAATGATGGTGGTGGTCTTATCAAAACAAAAACTAGACACTTCAAGTCTCTACGATAAATGCTTTGCTTAGAAAAACAGAAAGTAGACGTGTGCTAACCAAAAGAGTGTAGCTCCAGTGGGATGTTCATCACATCACTAAGCTTATGGATTTCACCATTCTTGGATGTCTTGAGGCGCAGCTCCTCTATTCCCTGTGAAAAAACTTCACAAAACATGTTTCTCCCATTCTTTTTCTGTGGGGTGAGATTAGCAAGGACAAACAAATCACATGCTTGCTGTGCAAAATTCCAAATCAAATGCTCCCGTAGATAGACAATAAGGTTCATTATGTTGTATGTTCACCCTCTTGCTTGAAAGAATCATGGAAATTCGATTCCCAAGCCCAAAGAGTGCATAAAACAAAAGAAGGCAGAATCTGTCCAGAAAAGCAACAGCAGCAAAACGAACGTTTTTCCCTAAGCTAGACTCGTCAAAAAATTAAGCCAGTTTTTTTGCTTACAGAGGACGAAAAGTTGCAGAACATACTAAAAAATTAGCTCAATACGACATACCAATAAAAAACGTAAAATTATACGGTGAGAAGACTCGTGCTGAAACAGAAATTTCATGCACTAGGATAGCAACTTATAAGTCCAAATGGGTTTGACTTGACTCTTTATTGAAAACTCCAGAATTAAAACAAAAAAACTAATCTCTTGAGACAGAAAGAGGAAACTAGGAAAATCCAAACAAAAACAACCGGGTTGCCTCCCGTAAAGCGCTTTCTTTATAGCCATATAGGTAGGCTTTACTTACTTGATAATCAAGAGGGATAAAGCTCATGAGGGAGCTTGTTCTTCAGCGTGCCCCTCTTCCTTGGGAAGTGCTCCATGCTTTTCTTGTGAGGGAACTGAAACTTGACATTCTCTTCCTTGGAGTCTATGATTGCACCTGTAGTACGAAGAAAAGGTCTACCCAAAATAATAGGACTAGGGGATTTATCCCCCATATCCATAATAATGAAATCAACGGGTACGAAAGTCATGTGCAATTCAATCATAACATCTTTTACTTGTTCTATAGCATGTTTAGTAGAGTTATCAGCAAGTACAAATTCACTTGAGCACTTTTCTAAATTTTCTAGTTCTAGCAATTCATATAATTCTTTAGAGAGTACCGATACACTAGAACCTAGATCTAACATAGCATGGTGAATTTCTTTTCCAATTGAAACTAGCACCTTGGGGATCCATGCATCCCCAATCTTAGGAGGTATCAAGGCCTCATTATTGTACCTAGCAATTTTTTCTTGCAAGACATGATTAGCAATATAAGATCCAAAGCCAGGTTGATTAACATTTATAGTGGGATCACTAGCAAATTTTTGTAGAGTAGCAATAAGTTCTTGCAAGCTACTTTTTTCTAAATCAAGCAATGGATCCTTAATTTCAGTAAGCGTCATAATTTCCTCTACTTTACTCTCTAATTTAGCTAGCATGCTTGATTCATGAGGACTAATTTCATCTTTGCTAGCAAGATAAGACATATATGGAAGTAAATATTCAGGGTACTTCACTATTTCATTCAAAGTTTCTTCTAAGCTAGTAGGGACATGCTCACTTGTATTCTCAGCAATATGATCAATATTTTCAATAATAGGAGCAGCAATAGTAATAGAATGCATTCCTACACTAGGTTGTGCTTGTGGCTTTCCTGCTGACATGCTTAATAGAGTTGCTTGATTATCAGCTATTTTTGACAATGCTTTATCTAAATTCGAAGATTGAAGTTGCAATCCTTTAATATCACTACTAATGGATGTAATAGACTTATTTAACTCATGTATCATAGCATTTTGACTAGCAACTTGTTCCATAAGCAATTTATTAGATTCATAAATTTTACTAGAAGGCTTCCACTTATTTTCATTAGCATTAGGATATGGAACAAAAGGTTTATTTGGCACATAAGGAGGTTTACTATATGAATTGTAAGAATTATCAAAACCATTTCTACCATAATTCCTAACAAAATTAACATCCACACTTTCAGAATTACTACCAACTAGCTCCTGCAAAGGCACATTCTCCATATTTTGTTTATTAATAAAAGCAAGAATAGTGTCCATTTTAGAAGACAAATCATTGGTTTCTTCAATTGAGTTTATTTTCTTAGTGGGATTGGGTGCTCTTTCAGTATTCCATTGACTATAATTTTGCAATATGCTTTCTAATATGCTCTTAGCCTCACCTACAGTTTTACTCATAAAGGCACCTCCAGCAGCAGAATCAAGTATATTTCTAGACATGTAGTTTAGACCATTATAAAAAGAGTGTAGTATGGTCCATTCATTTACTCCATGTGATGGGCATGTTCTAAGAATTATTTTAATTCTATCCCATGCCATGGCTACATGTTCATTATCATTTTGCCTAAATGAGAGGATATTATTCCTATTTTGCAAAATTTTAACGGGAGGATAATATTTCTTAATGAAAGCTTCTTTTAAATTATCCCAAGACTTTATACTAGCTGTAGGTAGTGAAAGTAACCATTCTTTAGCCTTTCCTCTAAGTGAAAAAGGAAATAATTTCAGTTTTAAAACACTACTTTCCACATTTTTAAATTTTTGCATATCACATATTTCCATGAAATCATGAAGATGCATAGAGGCATCCTCCATAGCACTACCACCAAATTGCTCTCTAGTAATTAAATTCAATAAACTAGGACTTACTTCATAGCTTTCAGCTTGTATTTCAGGTGTAGTAATTGGCCTAGCAATGAATTGGTCATTGGGTGTATTTGTGTAGTCACTTAATTTAGTTCTATCACCCATTTTAACAGTTTTTATGTAGTTTTTAATTTTTTATGCAAAACTGAAAAGTAAAGTAACTAGGAAAATTCGAAATACTAAAATAAACTAGATAACTAAATGCAAAACTAAAATGCAAACTAAAATAACATATGCAAGACAAAACAAAAACAAGAACAAAAAAAAAGAAAAAAATAAACAAAACAATCTACTTGAAAGAAGGTGGAGATAGAAAGGACGGTACTCACGTAGGTGCAACCTCCCCAAGCTTAGGTGTTTGCACACCTTGTTGGTGATGAAGACTTCTTGTGAGCTCCCTTGGACAACTCCTTCACCTATGGCTCCCCGGCAACGGCGCCAGGAAAACGCTTGATGGCTAGGTTGAGACTCCAAGTGCAGAGTGTGTAGCTAGTGGCAAGACTTCTTCCCCACGAGGGTGACTCGAGGGTTTATATCGAACTCTTGGGGAGCCAGTATTTCAGCAGTTGTCTTCCAAGCTTCCTCCAGGATCCTGCAAACAAGTAGAGAATTTTGTGCCCTCAACCTCACCAAGTGGTTGTCAAGCACAAGGTGTGAGACTTCTAAATTGCAATGCAAAACTGAAAGTAAATGTGCAATAATTAAATCTACTACTAAATGCAAATGAGAAAATAAATATGCAATGGATTGTTTTTGTATTTTTGCAATGCAAAACTGAAAGTAAATGTGCAATAATTAAATCTACTACTAAATGCAAATGAGAAAGTAAATATGCAATGGATTGTTTTTGTATTTTTGTGATGCAAGTGGTGATGGAGATAATGTAAATTCGAATTGGAGATGCAAGTAAAGTAAAGTGCAAGTAAAGTAAATTGCAGCAAAGTAACTAGAGTGTTTTCTTATATTTAGAATAGGACCGGGGTTCATGGTTTCACACTTGCATTCTCTCAAATAAAGTGGTAGAGGTGGACATAAAGAATTACATGTGAGATTACAATAACATGTTTAACATTGAGTACTTTCATATGGGCATCACGTCCTAGCATAGAGATCTCTACGGTCATATTGATCCCTCTTATACTCCACCAAGATGCGAAATAAATCATAACACCTCGATAATTAAGGAAAAACCAGAGTATAGCTTTAAGCAATGTGACATGAAGTTGAAGTAAGAACTTGCTAGATCTAGTCATGGAGATTGATTAGTGTCACTTCAAATCCCCGGTAACAAGGTACTCCTTTTTATCCCTAGTGAGGTAACTAAGAAAGGTTTAACAAAACCTTAGTGGATCGCTGAACTTCTGTCACTTTCATAGCACTAGCCACCCCCCGTTACTCCAACTAATGCACCCATCACCCCACACACGCTCTCAAGAACTAGACTGATCAAAGCTAGCAAATAAGAACGGGTACATAAGATACATCTACTCAAATAACTCAAGAGAAACAATTGCAATCTCAGATTCAATAACTCATAGAAAAGATTCACCACATAGGAATTACAACGGTGCCCGTAATCATGTGAGGCAGCTCATACGGATCTAATTAGTGAAGCACATAGAGAGAGATACAAGTGCTACTTCCACAAACCCATAGCCCTGGGGTGGACTACTCCCTCTTCATGGAGATGTCGATGGAGATGACGTTGGAGGGGTAGGAGATCACACCGGCGGCGCCCCGCCGGAGTTTTCCCCCTCCAATCTGGAACTTCTGGTCTCTGTTTTGGTGTTTCGGCGGCGCTCTTCTCCGTAAGGGTACGGGGGACCCTTTTTATAGTCGGTTTTAGGTCAAGACGGAGTCGGTAAGTCGAAGATGGAAGGAATTGGGGCCACATGGGCCAAAAGGGGGCCTCCCACGCGGCCAAGGAATCTGGCCGCGTGGAGGGTCCTCTTTTGGGCCTCCTTGCCCAATTCTCGTGGATCCTTCACCCGCAAGTCTTCTCCTTCCAAGAAAATGACCCCCGCAGATTTTCAGGTGATTTCGCGGAAGTTTGCCCCCTGAAACGTCAAAAATATAGAAAACGGGGTTTCTGACAGGCAGGGTTAATTCCATAAAAGTTGGGGGACTTTGTAATTTAACCCCAAAATACTATAAAACATTGAATTATACCCTTATATGATGCAATATGTAATAGAAAACCATGTGAAAATATGCAAAATTCATCCATGCATTTTACATGCATCAACAACCGTTCGACAAAAAACCCCTTAAACTATTTCAATTTTCCCCGAAACAATTCCGGAGCTGCCCAAAATATTCTTCGGTGTTTCGTATCCTCTCTAACACATCGAACCTTAAGTGTGTCACCCTATGGTTCGTGAATAATATAGACATGATCGAGACTCCTCTCCGATCAATAATCAACAACGGGATGTGGAAATCCGTGATGACTCCCATATATTCAACGATGACTCTCGTGATCGTGTGAACCTTTCAACGTCGTAATGATTTCCCTTTGTCTCGCGATATTTTACTTGCCCGAGATCCGATCATCGGTATCCACCATACCTTGTTTGATCTCGTTATCCGACAAGTACTCTTTTCTCGTTCCCGTGATATAACATCCTTGTGATCATATCACTTGCTTGCAAGCGGTGTCGATGTGATATCACCGAGAGGGCCCTAAGTATATCTCTCCGTCATATTGGATGGATAAATCCCATTCTTGATCCATGAGCTTCAACTAACACTTTCCGAATACCTAATGCCACCTTTATAGTCACCCTGTTACGGTGTGACGTTTGATGTTATCAAAGTATTCTTCCGGTATTAGTGATTAACAAGATCTCATGGTCTAAGGAACAATGTTACTCCGAATATAAGACATAACAACAAAACTAAATGACTTGATCGTATTGTTATACTTAGTTAGGGTCTAAGTTCATCATGTCATTCTCCTAATGACATGATCCCGTTATTAACAACATCCAATGTCTATGATCAGGAAACCTTGATCATCTGTTAATCAACGAGCTAGTTAAAAGAGAGGCTTTACTAGGAACGTCGGTTTGTTTATTAATCACACATGTATCAACATTTCCAGTTAATACAATTCTAGCATGAGAAATAAACATCTATCATAAACAAGTAATAACATAATAGTAACTTTATTATTGCCTCTCGGGCATATTCCCTTCAGTCTCCCACTTGCACTAGGGGCAATAATCTATATTACATAGTGATGAATCTAACACCCATTGAGTTCTGGTGTTGATCATGTTTTTCCCTTGAGAGAGTTTTAGTCAACGGATCTTCACATCCCATCTGCGACATGCTCACGGATGGAGTGAAAATGGCGCTTGATATGCTTGGAATTCTTGCGAGACCTTGGTTCCTTACATTGGCTATGGCACCATTGTTGTCACAATAGATAACCATTGGATCCAACGCACTCGGAACCACGCCTAGTTTGGATATGAACTCCTTCATCCAAACTGCTTCCTGTGTTGCCTCCGAGGCAGCAACATACTCCGCTTCTGTTGATGATCCCGCCACCACGGATTGCTTGGAACTCCTCCAGATTATAGCTCCTCCATTCATAACAAATACGTACCCGGACTGAGACTTAGAGTCATCCGGATCAGTGTTGAAGCTAGCATCGACGTAACATCTTGCGACGAGCTCTTCTTCACCGCCATATACGAGAAACATATCCTTAGTTCTTCTCAAGTACTTAAAGATATTCTTGACCGCAGTCACGTGTTCCAAACCTGGATTGGATTGGTACCTACTAGTCAAACTAATAGCATGTACCACATCCGGTCTTGTACATAGCATAGCATACATTCTCCGTATCCAATCCAGGTCTTGTAGATATTCTTGACCGCAGTCACGTGTTCCAAACCTTCATTCTCTCTCTATCTTCTGCTGTAGCTGGACATTGAGTCTTACTCAACGTTTTGCCTTGCAACATTGGCAAGAACCCCTTCTTACTCCCTTCCATTCTGAACTTCTTCAGAATCTTGTCAAGGTATGTACTTTTCAAAAGTCCAATTTAGCTCCTTGATCTATCCCTGTAGATTTTGATGCCTAATATATAAGCTGCTTCACCAAGGTCTTTCTTCGAAAAACTACTGTTCAAATAGCCTTTTACGCTTTTCAAAAGTTCTATATCATTTCCAATCAACAATATGTCATCCACACATAGTACTAGAAATGCTACAGAGCTCCCACTCACTTTCTTGTAAATACAAGCTTCTCCGTATGTTTGGACAAATCCAAACCCTTTGATCGCCTTATCAAAATGGAGGTTCCAACTTCGGGATGCTTGCTTCAGTTCATAAATGGAACGTTGAAGTTTGCAAACCTTGTCAGCATCCTTAGGATCAACAAACCTTTGGGTTGCATCATATACAACTCTTCCTCAATGTCACCATTAAGGAACGCCGTTTTGACATCCATCTGCCAGATTTCATAATCGAAAAATGTAGCAAATGCTAACATAATCCTAACTGACTTAAGCATCGCTACTGGTGAGAAAGTCTCATCATAGTCAACTCCTTGAATTTGTCGGAAACCTTTTCCGACAAGTCAAGCTTTATAGACGGTCACATTACCATCAGCGTCAGTTTTCTTTTTAAAGATCCATTTGTTCTCAACGGCCTTGCGGTCATCGGGTAAGTCCACCAAAGTCCAAACTTGGTTTTCGTACATGGATCCTATTTCGGATTTCATGGATTCAAGACATTTGTTGGAATCTAGGCTCATCATCGCTTCCTCATATGTCGCAGGGTCATCACCTCCATCTACCATGAAGTTTAATACGGGATCTTCGTACAGTTCAGGAGCTGTACGTTCCCTAGCTGACCTGCGAGGTGCGGTAGTTTCCTCTACTGGAGTTTCATGATCTTGATCATTAGCTCTCTGTTGAACTGACGGGGTCGGCTCCGGAACAACTTCCGGCGTTACGCTACTCGCCATTCCAAGAAGAGAAGGTTCAATAACCTCGTCGAGTTCTACCTTCCTACTATTGACACCTTTCGAGAGAAACTCCTTCTCCAAAAAGGATCCATTCTTGGCAACGAAAATCTTGCCTTCGGATCTGTGATAGAAGGTGTACCCTATTGTTTCTTTAGGGTATCCTATGAAGACGCATTTTTCCGCTTTGGGTTCGAGTTTATCAGGTTGAAGCTTCTTCACATAAACATCGCATCCCCAAACTTTTAGAAATCATAGCTTAGGTTTGTTTCCAAACCATAATTCATACGGTGTCGTTTCAACGGATTTAGATGGTGCCCTATTTAAAGTGAATGTAGCGGTCTCTAGTGCATAACCCCAAAATGATAGTGGCAAATCTGTAAGAGACATCATAGATCGAACCATATCCAATAAAGTACGATTACGATGTTCAGAAACACCATTACGCTGTGGTGTTCCGGTAGGTGTGAGTTGTGAAACTATTCCACATTGTTTCATATGTATGCCAAACTCGTAACTTAGATATTCTCCTCCACGATTGGATCGTAGAAATTTAATCTTTCTGTTACGATGATTTTCAACTTCACTCTGAAATTCTTTGAACTTTTCAAATGTATCAGATTTGTGTTAAGTAAATATACCCATATCTACTCAAATCATCTGTGAAAGTGACAAAATAACGATATCCACCGCGCGCCGATACACTCATTGTTCCACACACATCAGTATGTATGATTTCCAGTAAGTCTGTCGCCCGTTCCATGGTTCCAGAAAACGGGGTTCTAGTCATCTTGCCCATAAGGCATGGTTCACATGTTTTAAATGATTCATAATCAAGTGATTCTTGGAGTCCATCTGAATGGAGCTTCTTCATGCGTTTAACACCAATATGACCTAAGCGGCAATGCCACATGTAAGTAGCAATATCATCACTTAATTTAATTCTTTTGGCATTCACATTATGAATATGTGTATCAACATTATCAAGATTCAAAAGAAATAAACCATTCTTCTCAGGTGCATGACCATAAAAGATATTCTTTACCTACTAATAAAGGCATTAAGGCTTCTTGCGATTTTTTCGTCCGTCTTACTATTGCCCCTGTCTCACAATCGTAATTACAAGAAGTGCCACCGCTTAAGTTGAAACAAAAACGTATCGCAGGGATGCCAACAAGACATATCTCCCTCCCTAACCGTGGTACCGCTCGACCGGATAAGCGGGGACACGCAGAGGAGACCGGCTCTATTGGTAGATTGGAAACCGTCGGGGCTCAAGACTGGGAGGGGGTGGCCATCGCGTTTGTGGCAGTGCCCCAGAAAGAAAGGCGGCTTGGCGATTGAGATGACCAGGCAGTGGAGATCAGCCGTTGGCGTCTCCAGGTGGAAAGGCGTCAGTGCGTGGCGCCGCCTCGCCCCCAGCTAGCTGCGTCGTGCCTTCATCTTGGAAAGCGTCCGGATGGGACACAGGGAAGCGGCTCACCCCCCTCCACCCGGAATCGCACGATGTTCTTCATCCTTCTCCCCAAGATGCGTGCTGCCTTGATGCGCGGATTGGTGTCCGTCAGCTCAGCTCGAGATGCGCCAGGGCTGGAGTCATTGCTTCTTACCCCTTCATCGCAGCTATACAGCCCTACAGGTCGCCTGATTTCCGCCGCCCTTGGATAGGCCGGCTTGAGCGCTGAAGTGCCGGCCGTTGTTGTGTGTGACGGGGCTGGGCATGGATGTCCTGAAGATCCTCCTGAAGCTGACCAGGCTATTCTGCACCTACACATGCCGGAGAGGGCGGTAGCTACTCGATCCATATTTTTCTGCTCAGTGACCTGGTGATGTGTGTGATTCGAACTGGACTGAAGTGCCTTTCATTGCCATGGTGATGCAAAAATCAATGATCTCTAGCTATGGGCATTCCCACTTTTTCTCAGAAATCTTTTTCTCTGGGTCGGATCATTAGCATATTGCTCTTCAGCTCAATATTCATATATGCACTAGGATAATCTCATATGTGGGATCTGGTGGAACAGAGATCTTAACTTCTCATCCTTTTGTTATATATACTGCATAGGTTATTATTTATTTCGAAGACTTTTCAATGCGGTCAAGTTTTTTTTGCATCTTTGTTCGGTATTGAAGCATCTTGCGACCATCAGGAATTATCAATTATCTTCTTTAGCAATTAAAGACCGTTTTACTTTGAACGGAGGAAGCTACAAAGAACCATGAAGAGTCAAAATGTTGTATGCACTTATTAGCTACCTCTAATAACATGTTTGGCTTTCCGTCGACATGTTGAAAGGCTCGAACCTTTTAGATAAGCTGAAAAAATCACATGCGTATTGCACTAGGCTCTGACCTATTTTTCTCCTTGCTGTTGACAGCTAAAGAAGAGAGGAAGGATGAAGTATGCAAGTGCCCTTCCCAACTTAAATGGACCAGATATTACGTTAGTCGCAAGACATGACGTTGGCTTCCTAATATCGCTTCAACTTCCTTATTACTAACTTTATTATCTTTCCTAGATAGTAGTAAGTATCTTACTTAGGAGTAGTATCTACTATGCACTGTCAATCTGTGAAGATGCCTCAACTTCGTTCTGGCTTTGTGTTATATTCCGTATGTGAATTGTGAACTTAAGTAGCAACATTTGTGGACAATGCCTTGCTGCTACGTGCTAATGGTATTTGCATTGTGGTAACCTAGATTGACCAGTCTTTGTCCGACTTCCACGAATGGAAACACGGCTATCGGTTTCTTCTATGCATATATAACTGATCTGGCAAATAATTTCGGTAGAAGGTGAGTCCATGAGTGGCATAGCATAGATATTTATTTGAAGATAAAAAATAGCCTAGAGTGTTACTCTGTTATCTATGAACGCAAATCAAAAGAGAGAAAAATGGAAAACAGATAACCAAGTATTGTCTGAATATTGTATGTGATTGGGCCATTTTTCATTCAAAAGTTTATTTTTCTTTTTTCCGTTGCAACGCACGGGCAAGTATACTAGTATTTATATAAATCGAACAACCATTGTTCTCAGACTTAAAGGAATAACCATTCTGCATTAAGCAAGATCCAGAAACGATATTCATGCTTAATGCAGGCACCAAATAACAATTATTGAGGTTTATAACTAATACCGATGGTAGACGTAGAGGCAGCATCCCGACGGCGATCACATCAACTCTTGATCCATTGCCGACGCGCATCGTCACCTCATTCTTTGCTAGTGGTCGCTTATTCTGCAGGTTCTGTTTCGAGTTACATATGTGAGCAACCGAACCAGTATCAAATACCCAGGTGCTACTGCGAGTACTAGTAAGGTACACATCAATAACAAGTATATCATATATACCTTTGTTCACTTTGCCGGCCTTCTTATCTGCCAGATATTTTGGGCAATTGCACTTCCAGTGGCCAGTACCCTTGCAATAATAGCACTCAGTCTCAGGCTTAGGGCCAAACTTGGTTTTCTTCTCAGGAGTAGCAACAGATTTGCTACCCTTCTTGAAGCTAACCCTTGGCTTGCCTTTCTTGAAACTAGTGGTCTTATTGATCATCAACACTTGATGTTCTTTCTTGATCTCCACTTCAGCAGTTTTAAGCATCGAGAGAAGCTCAGGAAGAGACTTCTTCATGCCTTGCATATTATAGTTCATCACGAAGTTCTTGTAACTAGGTGGCAGAGATTGGAGAACACGATGTATCGCAAGCTCATTGTGAATCGTTATTCCCAAGGCTATGATCTTATCAGCGTACACAGACATCTTGAGTACGTGCTCACTAACGGAGTTGTTCTCTTCCATCATACAGCTAAAGAACTTTTCTGAAGCGTCATAACTCTCAACTGCGGGATGGGTATCGAAAATCATTTTCAATTCTCCCATTCTGGCATACGGAATGCTATTCTCGAAACGTTTCGCAGCTCTGGCTCTAATCCATAGAGGATGCCGCAGTGAACTATACTGTGGTCTTCTTGTTGAGTCAGATAAACATTTTTATCTTCATCAGAAGCATCATCAGCGGGCTGGTCACCTAGAGGTGCATCAAGCACATAGAGCTTCTTGCAAGCGGTAAGGAGAATCCTCAGGTTAAGTGCCCAGTTGGTAAAGTTGCTTCCATTTTCGCTAATTTCTCTCTCTCCATGAACATATTGAAATTGAAGGTAGGTGGTGCCATGATCTACAACATATTTGCAAAGACTATTTAGACTATGTTTATGATAAATTAAGTTCAAGTTAATTCTAAAATTATCCCATGAAATCCCACTCAAAAACAACATCCCTCTTTAGTCGTCTTATTACATGAACCAAATTCACTACACCGAAACCGATCATCACGTGAGACGGTGTAGTTGCAAAGGCGAACATCAACATGTTCATCATATCATCCATATGACTCATGCTTTACCTTTCGGTTACGTGTTCCGAGGCCATGTCTGTACATGCTAGGCTCACCAAGTAGAACTGTAGTATTGTGTGTGTTTGAAGGCCATGTCTGTACATGCTAGGCTTGAAAACACCCGTTGTATGCGAACGTTGAGTCTATCACACCCGATCATCACGTGGTGTCTCAAAACGATGAACTTTCTTAACGGTGCATACTTAAGGAAGAACACATTATTATCTTCATATTAAGTGAGGGGGATCATCTTATAATGCTATCGTCGCGATCTAAGCAAAATAAGATGCATAGAAGGATAAACATCACATGCATGGATAATGTGATATGATATGGTCCTTCTTGCACTTGATCTCCATCTTGTGCATCATGGCATGATCTCCATCATTCCACCGGCGTGGCACCAAGGTTCGTGGCACCTCCATCTTGATTGTCCATTACAACATATCACATGGATATGATATACAGAACGCAGGCCATAAAAATAAGACAACCATATGGCTCCAGCCGGTATGTCAGTATTTTACAAAAGATATCATCTCATACATAACTTTTGTAATAGTGACCATATCACATCACATGCCCTGCAAAAAGAAGTTAGACGCCTCTAATTTATTTTTGCATGTTTTACGTGGCTTGGGCTTACGAAGATAGAACCGTTCATACCTACGTACAAAAAAAACCACAACGTTGATAAAATATATTTTTAACAACCCTTCGTAGATTAGATCTTAACTATAGTAGGAGAAACCGACACCCGCAAGCCACTTATGCAATACAAGTTGCAAGTCAGTTGTGGAACAAGTCTCATGTACGTGGACATGTAAAGTTAGTCGGGCCGCTTCATCCCACTATGCCACTAAGATCATAAAATACTCAAAGAGGCAAAAACATGATCATCAACGCCCACATACTCCTATGTGTTCTACCCGTACAATTCATCTACGCATAGATCCGGCTCTGATACCACTGAAGGGGAACGTAGCATAGAAAACAAAAAAAAATCCTACGCGCGATAAATCCGAATGGCCAAGATCTAATCTATGAGATGAAAGGCAACAGGGAGATAGAGAGTCTTGAGATAACATACCCTCAAAGACTCAAAGTGCCACGAGATAAGATCTCGTTGTTGGCGTAGTCGTTCTCACGCCGATCCCGAGCGAGAGGAAGTGCACCGCAATCCGGCGGTGCCTCCGTAATCGGTCACACGTTCAGCTCGATGAAGACTTCCGTTCCCTCGATCCAGCGGGTTGCGGAAGTAGAGGATCCCCAGAATTCCAGCAGCACGACGGCGTGGTGGTGGTGAAGAATCCCACAGTCAGGGCTTCGCCAAGCCAGAGACCATGGAATGGAGCAGCGGGTGGAAGGGAAAAGAAGTGGGCAAGTGTATGAAGAAGAGGGAGCCCTCACCCTCCATTTATAGGGGAGGGGAGGCAGCCCAAAGGGGGGGGGGTGCGGCCATCCATGGGTGCCCCCACCCCTTCCTCTCTTCATGTGAGTGGAAGCTCCACTCACACCCAATCAAAATTCCTTAATTTCCCACTTAGAAAATCCAAAGGTTTTTCTTTAATAAATAAATACAACATTTTTATTTCTTTATTTATATTTGTTAATTCCATTAAAAAACATTTTCATGCAGCACCTCAAACCATTTGTTAATTCTATTAACAACCGTTTGACGAAAAACCCCATGAACTATTTCAAATTTCCCCGAAACAATTTCGGAGCTGCCCAAAATATTCTTCGGTGTTCCGTATCCTCGCTAACGCTTCATCGAACCTTAAGTGTGTCACCCTACGGTTCGTGAATAACATAGACATGATCGAGACTCCTCTCCGATCAATAATCAACAGCGGGATCTGGAAATCCGTGATGACTCCCATATATTCAACGATGACTCTCGTGATCGTGTGAACCTTTCAACGTTGTAACGATTTCCCTTTGTCTCGCGATATTTTACTTGCCCGAGATCCGATCATCGGTATCCATCATACCTTGTTTGATCTCGTTATCCGACAAGTACTCTTTCTCGTTCCCGTGATATGACATCCTTGTGATCATATCACTTGCTTGCAAGCGGTGTCGATGTGATATCACCGAGAGGGCCCTGAGTATATCTCTCCGTCATATTGGATGGAAAAATCCCATTCTTGACCCATGAGCTTCAACTAACACTTTCCGAATACCTAATGCCACCTTTATAGTCACCCTGTTACGGTGTTACGTTTGATGTTATCAAAGTATTATTCTGGTATTAGTGATTAACATGATCTCATGGTCTAAGGAACAATGTTACTCCGAATGTAAGACATAACAACAAAACTAAATGACTTGATCGTATTGTTATACTTAGTTAGGGTCTGAGTTCATCATGTCATTCTCCTAATGACATAATCCCGTTATTAACAACATCCAATGTCTATGATCAGGAAACCTTGATCATCTGTTAATCAACCAGCTAGTTAAAAGAGAGGCGTTACTAGGAACGTCGGTTTGTTTATTAATCACACATGTATCAACGTTTCCGGCTAATACAATTCTAGCATGAGAAATAAACATCTATCATAAACAAGGAATAACATAATAAACACATTATTATTTCCTCTCGGGCATATTCCCTTCAGAATCTTATTAATTATTTCTCTATCTTCTGCTGTAGTTGGACAATGAGTCTTACTCAACGTTTTGCCTTGCAAAATTGGTAAAAACCCCTTCTTACTATCGTCCATTCCGAACTTCTTCAGAATCTTGTCAAGGTATGTACTTTGCGGAAGTCCAATTAAGCGTCTTGATATATCCCTGTAGATTTTGATGCCTAATATATAAGCTGCTTCACCGAGGTCTTTCATCGAAAAACCACTATTCAAATAACCTTTTACGCTTTTTAAAACTTCTATGTCATTTCCAATCAACAGTATCCATCCACATATAGTACTAGAAATGCTACCGAGCTCCCACTCACTTTCTTGTAAATACAAGATTCTCCGTATGTTTGGACAAATCCAAACCCTTTGATCACCTTATCAAAACGGAGGTTCCAACTCCGGGATGCTTGCTTCAGTCCATAAATGGAATGTTGAAGCTTGCACACCTTGTCAGCATCCTTAGGATCAAAAAAACCTTTGGGTTGCATCATATACAACTCTTCCTCAATGTCACCATTAAGGAACGCCATTTTGACATCCATCTGCCGGATTTCATAATCGAAAAATGCAGCAACTGCTAACATAATCCTAACTAACTTCAGCATCACTACCAGTGAGAAAGTCTCATCATAGTCAACTCCTCGAATTTGTAGAAAACCTTTTGCGACAAGTCGATCTTTATAGACGGTCACGTTACCATCAGCGTCAGTTTTGTTTTTAAATATCCAATTTTTCTCAACGGCCTTGCGGTCATCGGGTAAGTCCACCAAAGTCCAAACTTGGTTTTTGTTCATGGATCCTATTTTGGAGTTCATGGGTTCAAGACATTTGTTGGAATCTGGGCTCATCATCGCTTCTTCATACGTCGCAGGGTCATCACCTCCATCTACCATGGAGTTTAAGACGGGATTCCCACATAGTCCAGGAGTTGTACGATCCCTACTTGACCCGCGAGGCACGGTAGTTTCCTCTTCTGGAGTTTCATGATCTTGATCATTAGCTCTCTCTTCAACTGACGAGGTCGGCACTGGAACAACTTCTGGCGCTGCGCTACTCGTCATTCCAAGAAGAGAAGGTTCAATAACCTCGTCGAGTTCTACCTTCCTACTATTCACATCTTTCGAGAGAAACTCCTTCTCTAAAAAGGATCCATTCTTGGCAACGAAAATCTTGCCTTCGAATATGTGACAGAAGGTGTACCCTATAGTTTCCTTAGGGTATCCTATGAAGACGTATTTTTCCGCTTTGGGTTCAAGTTTATCAGGTTGAAGCTTTTTCACATAAACATCGTATCCCCAAACTTTTAGAAATGACAGCTTAGGTTTGTTTCCAAACCATAATTCATATGGTGTCGTTTCAACGAATTTTGATGGTGCCCTATTTAAAGTGAATGCTGCGGTCTCTAGTGCATAACCCCAAAACGATAGTTGAAAATCTATAAGAGACATCATAGATCGAACCATATCCAATAAAGTACGATTACGATGTTCGGAAACACCATTACGCTGTGGTGTTCCGGCAGGTGTGAGTTGTGAAACTATTCCACATTGTTTCATGTGCATGCCAAACTCGTAACTTAAATATTCACCTCCACGATCAGATCGTAGAAATTTAATCTTTCTCTTACGATGATTTTCAATTTCACACTGAAATTCTTTGAACTTTTCAAATGTCTAAGATTTGTGTTTCATTAAGTAAATATACCCATATCTACTCAAATCATCTCTGAAAGTGACAAAATAACGATATCCACCGCACGCCGATACACTCATTGGTCCACACACATCAGTATGTATGATTTCCAGGAAGTCTGTCGTCCGTTCCATAGATCCAGAAAACGGGGTTCTAGTCATCTTGCCCATAAGGCATGGTTCACATGTTTCAAATGATTCATAATCAAGTGATTCTAAGAGTCCATCAGAATGGAGCTTCTTCATGCGTTTAACACCAATATGACCTAAGCGGCAATGCCACATGTAAGTAGCAATATCATCATTTAACTTAATTCATTTGGCATTCACATTATGGATATGTGTATCAATACTATCAAGATTCAAAAGAAATAAACCATTCTTCTCGGGTGCGTGACCATAAAAGATATGATTCATATAAATCAAACAGCCATTTGTCTCAGACTTAAAGGAATAACCATTCTGCATTAAGCAAGATCCAGAAATGATATTCATGCTTAATGTAGGCACCAAATAACATTTATTGAGGTTTATAACTAATGCATATGTTAAACATAGAGGTAGCGTCCCGATGGCGATCACATCAACTCTTGATCCATTGCCGACGCGCATCGTCACCTCATCCTTTGCTAGCGGTTGCTTATTCTACAGCTCCTGTTTCGAGTTACATATGTGAGCAACCGAACCAGTATCAAATACCCAGGCGCTACTGCAAGTACTAGTAAGGTACACATCAATAACAAGTTTATCATATATACCTTTGTTCACTTTGCCGGCCTTTCTATCTACCAGATATTTGGGACAATGGCGCTTCTAGTGGCCAGTGCCCTTGCAATAATAGCACTCAGTCTCAGTCTTAGGGCCATACTTGGTTTTCTTCTCAGGTACAGCGACAAATTTGCCACCCTTCTTGAATTTTACCCTTGGCTTGCCTTTCTTGCCTTTCTTGAAACTAGTGGTCTTATTGATCATCAACACGTGATGTTCTTTCTTGATGTCCACTTCAGCAGTTTTAAGCATCGAGAGAAGCTCAGGAAGAGTCTTCTTCATGCCTTGCATATTATAGTTCATCACAAAGTTCTTGTAACTAGGTGGCAGAGATTGGAGAACACGATGTATCCCTAGATCATTGGGAATCGTTATTCCCAAGGCTATGAGTTTATCAGCGTACGCAGACATCTTGAGTACAGGCTCACTAACAGAGTCGTTCTCTTCCATCATGCTGCTAAAGAACTTTTCTGAAGCGTCATAACTCTCAATTGCGGCATGGGTATCGAAAATCAATTTCAATTCTCCCATTGTAGCAAAGGCAGTGCTGTTCTCGAAACATTTTCGCAGCTCTGGCTCTAATCCATAAAGGATGCCGCAATAAACTATATTGTAGTCTTGTTGTCGAGTCAGATAAACATTTTTATCTTCATCAGAAGCATCATTAGCGGGCGGGTCACCTAGCGTTGCATCAAGCACATAGAGCTTCTTGCAAGCGGTGAGGAGAATCCTCAGGTTAAGTGCCTAGTTGGCAAAGTTGCTTCCATTGTTCGCTAGTTTTTCTCTCTCCATGAACATATTGAAATTGAAGGTGGGTGGTGCCATGATCTACAACATATTTGCAAAGACTATTTTAGACTAGGTTTATGATAAATTAAGTTCAAGTTAATTCTAAAATTATCCTATGAACTCCCACTCAAAAACAACATCCCTCTTAGTCGCCTTTAGTGATTACATGAACCAAATTCACTACACCGAAACCGATCATCAGGTGAGACGGTGTAGTTGCAAAGGCGAACATCAACATGTTCATCATATCATCTATATGAATCATGCTTTACCTTTCGGTTACGTGTTCCTAGGCCATGTCTTTACATGCTAGGCTCACCAAGCAGAACCGTAGTATTGCGTGTGTTTCAATGCCATGTCTGTACATGCTAGGCTTGAAAACACCTGTTGTATGCAAACGTTGAGTCTATCGCACCCGATCATCACGTGGTGTATCGAAACGACGAACTTTCTTAATGGTGCATACTTAAGGAAGAACACATTATTATCTTGATATTAAGTGAGAGGGATCATCTTATAATGCTACCGTCGCGATCTAAGCAAAATAAGATGCATAAAAGGATTAACATCACATGCATGGATAATGTGATATGATATGTTCCTTCTTGCACTTGATCTCCATCTTCTGTATCATGGTATGATCTCCATCATTCCACCGGCGTGGCACCAAGTTCCGTGGCACCTCCATCTTGATTGTCCATTACAACATATCACATGGATATGATATACAACACGCATGCCATAAAAATAAGACAACCATATGGCTCCAACCGGTATGTCAATAATTTACAAAATATATCATCTCATACATAACGTTTGTAACATTGACCATATCAGATCACATGCCCTGCAAAAACAAGTTAGACGCCTCTAATTTATTTTTGCATATTTTACGTGGCTTGGGCTTACGAGGATAGAACCGTTCATACCTACGTACAAGATCCACAACGTTGATAAAAACATATTTTTAACAACCCTTTATGGATTAGATCTTAACTATAGTAGGATAAACGGACACCCCCTCAGCCACAAGTGAGACAATTCTCGCGTACATAGTACACATAAACTTAGTCTAGGGCAGCTTCATCCTACTATGCCACTAAGATCATAAAATACTCGAGGAGGCAAAAACATGATCATCAACGCACACATACTCCTATGTGTTCTACCCGTACAAATAATCTACGCATAGATCCGGCTCTGATACCACTGATGGGTACGTTGCATAGAAAACAAAAAAATTCCTACGCGCGATAAACCCGAATGGCCAAGATCTAATCTAGGAGATGAAACGTAACGGGGAGAAGGAGTCTTAGGATAACATACCCTTGAAGACTCTAAGTGGTACAAGATAAAATCTGGTTGCTGGCATAGTCATACTCGCGTCGATCCCGAGAGTGAGAAGAAGTGCACCGCAATCCGGCGGTGCCTCCGTAATCGGTCACACGTTCAGCTCGATGAAGACCTCCGTTCCCTCGATCCAGCGGGGTAGCGGAAGTAGAGGATCCTCCGGAACTCCAGCAGCACGACGGCGTGGTGGTGGTGAAGAATCCCATGGTTAGGGCTTCTCCAAGCCGGATACCATGGAATGGAGCAGCGGGTGGAGTGGAAAGGAGGTGGAACAAGTGTGTGGAGAAGAGAAGCTCTCACACTCCTTTTATAGGGGAGGGGAGGCAGCCTAAGAGGGGGGTGCGGCCAGACATGGTGTGCCCCCACCTCTTCCCTCTTCATGTGAGTGGAAGCTCCACTCACACCCACTCATGCTCCCTTAATTTTCCACTTAGAAAATCCAAAGGTTTTTCTTTAATAAATAAATAAAATATTTTTATTTCTTTATTTATATTTGTTAATTCCATTAAAAAATATTTGCATATAGCACCTCGAATCATTTTTTAATTCTATTAAAAACCATTCTACGAAAAAACCCTTGAACTATTTCAATTTTCCCCGAAACAATTTCGGTGCTGCCCAAAATATTCTTCGGTATTCTGTATCCTCTCAAACGCTTCATCGAACCTTAAGTGTGTCACCCTACAGTTCGCGAATAATATAGACATGATCGAGACTCCTCTCCGATCAATAATAAACAGCGGGATCTGGAGATCCGCGATGACTCCTATATATTCAACGATGACTCTCGTGATCGTGTGAACCTTCAATGTCGTAACTATTTCCCTTTGTCTCGCGATATTTTACTTGTCCGAGATCCGATCATCGATATCAACCATACTTTGTTCGATCTCGTTACCCGACAAGTACTCTTTTCTCGTTCCCGTGATATGACATCCTTGTGATCATATCAAGTGCTTGCAAGCGGTGTCGATGTGATATCACCGAGAGGGCCCAGAGTATATCTCTCCGTCATTTTGGATGGAAAAATCCCACTCTTGATCCATGAGCTTCAACTAACACTTTCCGAATACCTAACGCCACCTTTATAGTCACCCTGTTACGGTCTGACGTTTGATGTCATCAAAGTACTCTTTCGGTATTAGTGATTAACATGATCTCATGGTCTAAGGTATAATGTTACTCCGAATGTAAGAAATAACAACAAAACTAAATGATCTGATCGTATTCTTATACTTAGTTAGGGTCTAAGTTCATCGCGTCATTATCCTAATGACATGACCCCGTTATTAACAACATCCAATGTCTATGATCAGGAAACCTTGATCATCTATTAATCAACAAGCTAGTTAAAAGTGAGGCTTCACTAGAAACATTGGTTTGTTTATTAATCACACATGTATTAACGTTTCCGGTTAATACAATTCTAGCATGAGAAATAAAGATCTGTCATAAACAAGGAATAACATAATAAACACTCTATTATTGCCTCTCGAGCATATTCCCTTCAGGTGCCAGGCGCAGCCCCACCCAAGGCTGCGACTGGTGGGTGATGACCCACAAGTATAGGGGATCGCAACAGTCTTCGAGGGAAGTAAAACCCAAATTTATTGATTCGACACAAGGGGAGAAAAAGAATATTTATAAGCCTTAATAGATGTGTTGTTAGTTTAGCTGCACCTGAAATTAGACTTTCTCACAACAGTTTATCAGTGGTAACGGTTTTATAGCAGTAGCAGTAGTAAAAAAACAGCAGGAGTAAAATAGTAACAGCGGTAGCAATTACGGGAAACAACAGGATTAAAATACTATATGCATAGGGAATGGATGAACGGGCGTTGCATGGATAAAATGGTTCATATAATAATCAAAACATGGGCATTGAAGATAGATAATAATAAATCATCCAAGTACTAGGCAAACCATAGGCATGTGTTCCAATTTAGTCGTACGTGCTCGCAATGAGAAACTTGCACATCATCTTTTGTCCTACCAACCCATTGCAGCGGGGCCTCAAGGGAAACTACTGGCAATTAAGGTGCTCCTTTTAATAAATCATCGGAGTAAAGCATTAACACTCCGTGAACACACGTGATCCTCACATCGCAGCCATCCCCTCCGGTTGTCCCAATCATTGCCACTTTGGGGCCTCGGGTTCCGGACAATGATATGTGTAAACAACTTGCAGATAAGATCAAGAAACATAATTATACTCATGAAACAATAACATGTTCAGATCTAAGATCATGTCACTCGGTCCCTAGTGACAAGCATTAAGCATAACAAGTTGCAACAATGATATATAGCACTAACAATAGATACTAGGCACTATGCCCTAACAATCTTACATTATTACATGAATGATCTAATCCAATCCCTACTATCCCTCTCAGCCTACTTCGGGGATTACTCACACATGGATGGGGGAATCATGGATGGTTGAAGCATAAGTGGTGGCGATGACGATGGCGATGATCACCTCCGAATCCCCGTCCGGGTAGGGTGCCAGACCAGGAAAATCTGATCCCCGAATTGGGTTTCGATGTGACGGCGGCGCTCTGGTGTGTTTCTCTCGAATATGATGAACCTCCCTTGGTTTTTAGGTCACGGGAGTTAAGTAGTCGAAACAGGAGCCCGAGGGGGTGCCTGGGGCAGCGACACCACCAGACGGCGCGGCCTAGGGGGCACGCCAGCCCATGGTGTGGGCCCTCATTGCCCCCCTCCGGCTCTTCTTCTAGCTCCGGAGGTCTTCGTGTAAAATAAGGACTTTGGGATCTTTTCCGGGAGATTTCCTAAAAGTTGATTTTTCTGCACAAAAACGAGACACCAAGGTAATTCTGCTGAAAACAACATTAGTTTGTGTTAGTTGCATCCCAAACTCACAAGGTTAGAAGAAATAAACAACAAAAGTGTTTGGAAAAGGAGATACGTATTGGACACCTGGCCACCACCTCTCATGTATCTCCGCCTATAAATTTCCTTTAACCCAAAAAAACGTGAGGGATGGAGTTATTTTTCATGAAACATACAGAAAGGTATCGTCACCTTGAAAGTCCAATCTAGGGCTTGTGCAACCCTATTTCGGCACCCTGCCGGAGAGGGGAATCGTCATCGGAGGCCTCAATATTGCCAAGATCGCCTCCGGACAGATGCGTGAGTAGTTCATCTCGGGACTACAGGTCCATAGAAGTAGCTAGATGGTTGTTCTCTTCTCTATGCCTCCATGTTTAGATTCGCTTGAACTGCCTCACATGATCGAGACCGTTGTTATGTAATTGTGCATGTTGTGTTTGCTGGGATCCGATGAACCATGATATTATGATTATTTTGTTCATGTCAATCTGATATGATTCACTTATATTCGTAGAGAGTTTTAATCTTATCTTGCAATGATCTCCGGTGTTTATGATTACCTTGGCCACGTAGTTGTTTTCACCTCCAAGAGATGGTTTATATGCTAGATGGCAGGTTCATGCCTCCCTTACATCTGTCCCCGAGTGACAGAAACGTGACGGATGGGGGATGTGCTATTGCTACTAGGGACAACACGACGACACTCTTGTCTGCGGACGAGGACCACTACTTACATTATGTATCATTCTTAATGCATTTGTCAGTTGCACGCAAAGCAATCACTTCGTTGCTGCAACTTAATACTAGAGAGATTTGTTGGATAAATTTCTTGAGGTGGACATTTAGATATGGATGCATGCTGGATAGCGGTCCATATACTACAATGTTAGAACCCGTGAACTAAATCTTGTCATAATAGTATTGTTATACGTTCATAATTTGTTAATTCCCCAGCTGTAATTTATTCACCCAGCATGTTTGTTTTCTTTGGAGAGACACCACTAGTGAACCTATGGCCACCGGTCCTATTTACTCTTTTTTCAACCTTCTTTTAAGCACTTTCATAATAATTTCCTTGTTGTTCTCTTTTTATTTTTATTACTTTTCACGACTCTATACGTTTAATTCTCTAGTTTTCAGCAAGATCGGAAGACTGACAGCCTTCCAGAAAGTTGGGACAAGAGAGAGTTTGTGTTTGTGTGCAGGTTCCAAGCTTGTTGACATGTCAGACAACAAGCAACCTTCATACTAGGAAGTTCTACTGATTCGATAAACCTTTTTTCCTTAATAGGGGGAAAATTTCCGCGGGACCACATCATACCTTCCGCTTGGGGTTTCCCAATGAGCGTGTGATCACGTCAGCATCAAGTACTTTTTCTAGCGCCGTTTCCGGGGACTTCTAGCTTACTGCAAGGGGAGTCTCACACTTCCACTCTCTTTCTTTTGTTTTGTTATTGCTTAGTTTACTATTGTTCAGTCTTGTTTTCTCTTTATCAAAAACCCCAAAAAATTAGTTCTCTAGTTTCTAGTCTTTTATTTGTGTTGTTGATATATTTTGTGTTATCTTGCAAGCATGGCTACCAAGGAACTACCAAGCTTTGCGACTTTAGTACTACCAATAATAATGATTTCATATGCACAACAATTTCTCCGCCTCCTGCTACAGAAGATTCTTATTAAATTACACATGCATTGTTGAATTTTGTCATGAAAGGTCAATTTTATGGTATTGGAGAAGATGCTACCTCTCATTTAAATTACTTTGTTGAGTTATCTGACTGATGCGTTGCAAACACGTCTATAATTTATGATGCACCATGCTTGTTTTCTACCCAATACCGTTTGTTTTCCACATGTTTTATATCGATTCCTCCATTTTCTAGATGTTTTCATTGACTAACCTATTAACAAGATGCCCTAGGCCAGTTGCTGCTTGCTGCTGATTTGCTATTTCAGAAAAGTTCTTAAGGAAATATTCTTGGAGAGGGCTGAAAATCCACGGAGATCATTTTCTTACCCGGAACAGAGACGGAGTCCAAAGAAGAGCCGGAGGGGGGGTAACGGGGCCCCCAGGGAGCGCACCTGGTGGGCCCCTGGCGCTCCTATCCACTGCCTCTTGAAGCCTCTTCGTCTATAAATTTCCTTTTACCCTAAAAACGTTGGGGACGTAGTTATTTTTGACGAAACATACAGAGAGACGTTGTAACCTCGAAAGTTCAATCAAGGGCTTCTACAACCCTGTTCCGGCACCCTATCGGAGAGGGGAATCGTCATCGGAGGCCTCTACATCGGCATGATTGCCTCCATACAAATGAGTGAATAGTTCATCTCGGACTACGGGTCCATAGCAGTAGCTAGATTGTTGTTCTCTCCCCTATGCCTCCATGTTTAGAGTCTCATGAGATACCTCACATGATTGAGACCACCGTTATGTAATCGTGCATGTTGTGTTTGCTGGGATCCGATGAACCATGAGGTTATGATTATTTTTTTCATGTCAATCTAAGATGCTTCACTTATATTCGTAGAGAGTTTTAATCTTGTCTTGCAATGCTCTCCGGTGTTTATGATTACTTTGGCCATGTAGTTGTTTTCACCTCCAAGAGAGGGTTTATATGCTAGATGGTAGGTTCATGCCTCCCTTACATCTGTCCTCGATTGACAGAAATGTGACGGATGGGGGATGCGTTATTGCTACTAGGGAGAACACGACGACACTCTTGTCTGCAGACGAGGACCCCTGTTTACATTACGTATCATTGTTAATGAATTTGTCAGTTGCATGCAAAGCAATCACTTCGTTGTTGTAACTTAATACCAGAGAGATTTGGTGGATAGCTTTCTTGAGGTGGACATTTAGATATGGATGCATGCTGGATAGAGGTCCATATGCTACAATGTTAGAACCCGTAAACTAAAGGTTGTCATAATAGTATTGTTATATGTTCATGATTTGTCAATTCCCCAGCTGTAATTTATTCACCCAGCATGCTTGTTTTCTTTGGAGAGACACCACTAGTGAACCTATGGCCCCCGGTCCTATTTCCTCATATTTGCAACCTTCTTTTAAGAACTTTCATAATAATTTCCTTACTGTTCTATTTTTATTTTTATTACTTTTAAAGACTCTATATGTTTAACTCTCTAGTTTTTCAGCAAGACCGGAAGACTAACAACCTTCCGGAAAGTTGGGGCAAGAGAGAGTTTGTGTTTGTGTGTAGGTTCCAAGCTTGTTGACGCGTCAGACAATAAGCAACCTTCTTCAGGACTGCGAAGTTCTACTAGTTCGATAAACCATGTTTCCTTAATTAGGGAAAATTTTCCGCGAGACTACATCATACCTTCCACTTGGGGTCTCCCAACGAGCGTGTGATCACGTCATCATGAAGTACTTTTTCTAGCGCGGTTGTCGGGGACTTCTAGCCAAGGGGAGTCTCACACTTACACTCTCTTTCTTTTGTTTTGTTATTGCTCAGTTTACTGTTTGTTTAGTCTTGTTTTCTCTTTATCAAAAACCCCCAAAAATCAGTTCTCTAGTTTCTAGTCTTTTATTTGTGTTGTTAGTTTATTTTGTGTTATCTTGCAAGCATGGCTACCAATTATGCTACCAAGCTTTGTGACTTCACTAGTACCAATAATAATGATTTCATATGCAGAACAATTTCTCCACCTCCTGCTACAGCAGATTCTTATGAAATTGAAGATCCATTGTTAAATTTGGAGAAGATGGTGCCTCTCATTTAAATTACTTTGTTGAGTTATCTGACTGGTACGTTGCAAACGTGTCCATAATTTTTTATGCTCCATGCTTGTTTTCTACCCAATACCTTTTGTTTTCCACATGTTTTCTATCATTTTCCTCAGTTTTCCGGATGTTTACATTGACTAACCTATTAACAAGATTCCTAACACACCCCACTTTTTGGAAACCAACAAAATTTTGTTGTTGGAGAGTCAAAAATTAGGGCCAACAAAAAGGAGTTTTCAAAAAGGTGTTGAACCTGGGAAGTTCGGAAGGGAAGAAATCTTGTACCGTGGAGGTACCGATGATGAAAAGCCAGAAGTTGTTTTACCAAAAAGTTTTGCAAAGAAAATATTTCTTCTCTAAGCAAAAATCTGGAAGTTGATTCCAAGAAGTTTTGCAAAGAGAAAACTTTCTTTTAACAAAGTTTTTACAAAACCTCTTGTACATGTGATATCTACAAGAGAAAGAAAACTATATTGATTTGTTTTGAAGTATCTTCTTCAACGAAGATACAGAGATTTTAAAAATCAACTATGATATATCTTTCATATATCATTGATAGTGAACCCTATTTATAGCCTACCTATTACACCATATAAGCATACTTGCATTTGGTAAGTTACATGATGGATGTCTTGCTGAGTACATTCAAATGTACCCATATTGGTTTCGTCCCTGGTATTTACTTGCCAGACATCGAGAAGGGATCTCAGGAGGAGATCAACGAGGAGAAGTACTGCGCTGATGGACTTGCGAACTAGGATCGTCTCCCAGTCAGCAGCCTGTAGGTTAAGGCTTGACTTGGGCTCTACCATGTTTTGTGTGTTTAGTCTTCCGCTGTGTGTGTTGTGTGTTTGCCCTGCGTGGAAGTTGTGTGGACTTGGTCAGGTGACCATGTCTCTTTTGTAAGTGTTTGCGTAACCGTGTAATGAATATTGTATCTGCGTACCAACTTGATATGTCGTTCACGACTGGTGATCTGGGATCGTGAATGTATGCATATCGAAGGTGTCCTTGAACAATGGTTCTGGGCGGACCTTACAGAGTTGGTATCAGAGCTATCCTGACTTTAGGAGACCTTAGTTAGCATGGACGTCTGATAGGGAATAAAACTATTTTTGGTAAAAAACTATATTGGTACCTAAATTATTTTATCCAAAGAAACCCTACGCATAGCTCCTACTCTTCTCTTACTCCCAAAATTATTGCCTAGTTTACAAACCCGAGAGTTGGGAACTAGAGAAAATAGTACGCATGTCCTTTTTCTCCTTTGTTTTCACCACTCAAAACATTTTGAAAACAAAATTTATAACCATGAGTTGAATAAAACTTTAGTTTCATGTAACGATTTTCCAAAAGGTTTTTCTTCTGTCAACTTTCAAAATTACCTACTTGACGATGCCCAAGAAGACCTTAGTAGTTAGCAACCTGAAGAAGCCACAATTTTTCCTTCTAGAAAACCCCATCATTAAGGTGATTTCGATGCAAAGAATGAAGATCTGCCACCACCTCTTACACTGAAGTGATCTTACCAACCAAGTCTCTCTCCAACCTGAACTAGGTGAAGAAAATCCTCGAGATCAGAAGAAGTGGCAAGAAATTTTCAAACAACCCTGGTTGACTCAGACCCATAGGATGCATAGGTTTTGCTTGGTTGTTTCACCTGAGCTACCCCTTTTCCTCCGCGTTTTTTTAGACGTTTGCTTGTGTTTAAAGTACCTGTTTTGCTTGTTTTTGAGTGATGATTGTTAGGAATTGTGTGTGATGATTTTCCTTGCTCTGTTTTGGTGGAGTAGTTTTCCTTTCTCTGCTTATCAGTGTGAAAAACTTTCCTTTTTAAAACTTATTACACTAGTGTTTCATCATCTTAACAAAACTAGTACAACCACATCGTTTTGTTGCTCAAAGTAACCTAGCAGGCTTTGAGCTATCTCTAATTAACCTTCCTTTAGAAAAATCCTCTGAAGTACTACGGGAAGTAAAACCCTTCCATGCCTGCCCTGGTGTGACTACACTCTGCACTTTGCCTTGCCACAAAACCCCACAAGAAGAAGAATAACTTGAAGAACTACAAATCTCTCAGGAACTTCAAATGGATACATTATTCAGGAAATAACATTACACCTAACAGATAAAAGTTTCAGAAAAATAAGATACAAGCCTGTTTTCCAACACAGACCACTACACCTACTCTGGTGTAGACCCTAACATTGCCTAGCTCTCACTAGTGGAGCCTAGTGTGAAGGTGAACTAGCCTCACCTGATGCATAAACCCGAGTCAGTCGACGACGAAGCTCCTCCAGTCCTCCAGGCCTAGTGCCACCAGCGTGAGTCTCCACTGGCGCAACCACCGGCGCCACCGCTGTAACATCCCAAGTATGAAAATTCCCCTTTTACATGGTTGTTTATTGAATTTTATTCAATGCATCATGTCATCATAATGCATCCATGTGTGGAATCTCAAATTTCAAATAAATTCAAATCAACATGTTTCACACTTGGTCTGTTACAACCTTTTCAAATAAAATATTCAAATCAAACAATTTAATTGTTTTCCATAAACTTGATTTTCCAAATAAGTGACTTGGGTAATTTTCAAATAATTCAATTATTGCAAGATTCAAGCAAATTCATTTAAATTTCAAACAGCAACAAATATTTAAAATTTTGAAAAACAAAAGTTGGTGCAATTGGGCATTTTCAATAAGGAACTTATAAAAATTATCACCATAATTTTTTGGATCCCAAAAACCCTTTCTTTTTTTCCTTCTCTTTCCTTTCTACAAAAAAAAAGAAATAAAAGAAAAAGAAGCTGATGGGGGAGGCAGGCCCAAAGGCCCACCTACAACCCCAGCGAAGCAGCCCAGCTCCCTTTTCTTCCACCTCCGTACGATGTTGACATCCAGTGACGCAACAGAGCAGGGAGAGCTCCTCCCCACCTGCTCCCTGCCCTCTCCTTTATCTACCCCCTTCCTCCGCACCAGAAACCCTAGCCTCTCTCCCCCTCCACTGTTCCCCGCCGCCACCATCCTTCTTCATCCTCATCTACCTCCCTCCTCTGAATTTTATGAACTGAGAGATAGCCCCCTCCATGGCCGGAAGTTGGAGGGGACGGCGCGGTCGCCGTGCTCGTCGATAGGCCGTGGTCTCGGTGGGAATGGAACTAGGAGGGTTCCACCTCCACTTTTGCTGAAGACGACGCGGCCAGAGACAGGCTACACCGACGACGCCGTCGAGGTCTTCCCCGGCGAGCTCCTGACTGCAGCGCCTCCGTCAGATCGCTCCCGCGCGGGCCATCCTCCTCCGCCGGTTCCGCGACGCCCCGCGCCTCCTCGAGGTGAGCACGCCCTACTGCCCTCGCCTCTCGTCCCTTCTCCCCTGCGCTGGACGAGCCGCTGTCGAGCGCCCTCTGAAGATCGTCGCCGGCCGGTTGCGTCCGTTCCGTCCGCTGCCGCTGGGACGAACTGAACTTCGTTTCAGTTTCAGATTTTTCCGCACTGATACACCTCAAAAGTAAACGAAGCCCAGATCCATCACAACCAAAGCAGCTAGCCCAGTGGCTAGGACCCCGCGCGCGTGCCCAGGAGGTCCCTGGTTCGAGTCCCTTTGGAGGCAATTATGCCCAACCTTTTTTGTGTATTTGTCCCCGCGAGCCTAGCCCCACCTGTCATTGGTCCTAGCTGCCTACGTGGCCCTGGCCCCGCGGGTCAGTAGCACGGGCTTGGCCAGCCCCGAGTAGAAAATGTTTTGGTTGTTTTCTGCAAAATAAAATAAATGGAAGAAAACAGATTCAAATGTTTAATTGTAAAATCAATAACTAATTCATACATGCTCCAAATGTGGTGATTCAAATTTCTACAAACTCACAGTGAGGAGCACTTTCTGTTAATGTCAAAGTTGCAATATGTTTCTGTTAACAATTTTGCGCTAAATAATTAAATACAGAAAATGGAATAAAAACTGAAATCTTGCAAAATTCATAACTTGAGTTCTATTCACCCAAATTGAGCAAACTTGAGCTCTAAAAATTTGTCTTAACAAACTCTACACAGTGGTATTTTGGTTGGTCACAATTGAATTAAATTTGAACATGTTTCCTTCTGTTTACTAAAAGGGACAGAATAAAAATGTTTATGGAAGAATGCATAATAAATTCAATAATGATCCAAAAATTATGTTTAATAGCTCAAAATGTTCAGTGAAATATTTGCTACATGTTTTCAACCTTTTAAATACAATTTGTCCCCTAAGGTACCTCTGTTTAAATTGTTTACCAAAAATGGCAGAAATGAAAGCAATAAGAATTAATTCATATTTATTATTTTCTTCACCTAAAAATTATGGAAACTATACCAAAATGGAAAGAACTTCAATTAATAACATAAAAGCATCAGTTCATGCATGTGGGAATACTATTGATGTATTGGTCTCATTAAAATTAATAATAGGCCACTAAGATAAATATGAGAGGTTTCCAAATAATGCAAACTTATTTGGGACACTCATTTAACTTGATGATCATGTCCATGATCTCTTACTTGCATTAAAATGTCATGCATCATCCCATGTTTGTGCATTATGCCATGTTATTGATTGTCCGTCTCTCTTCGTTGTTTGTTTGCTTCTTCTCGAATAGACGACGACGTTGAGACAGACGAGGTTTACGATACCACTTCAGAGGAGTTAGCCCAGAACCAGGCTACTGAGTTTGCAGGCAAGTATTCACTCACATGAACCATTGTGTCCGTTCCACACTTGATATCGATACTTTCCGTTGTCTAATCTGCTAGCCTTATGATTCGTTGCTTGTGTTCCGATCCTATCACATGTCATCCTGCAGCCATGAGTATAGCCTCACCCCCACACCTACAACCTTGTTGTTTGTTAGCCTGTGTCGTAGTATCATGCTTAGGTTTGTTTGTGCTCGAGTCTTGTTGTCATTTATCTTATCACATGTTTAGTTGATAGATGGGCTTGTTATAATCAATATCATGTTAATGTTTGGGGTAATAATAATTTGATGATAAGGCACCGGCAGGAGGCCCGGGTTAGGGTTTTGAAGCCTGCTAGTGTCGACCCTAATTAGGAAAAGGGTATTGTCCTCTGATCCATGATGAGCGTGCTCACCGCATCCGGGTGGTCGTATGGAACCCCCCTCGACTTTGACCTGATCCGCAGTTTGTCCGAAGAGCCACACTTAGTTCGGGTGTTCCATTTGCGCATACGCATGAATGGGTCACGCCCATGGTTGATGATTATGATGATGATGATGATGCATATAGGGCGAGGCCTGTGGTGCCGGGGGGTGTGGTTTTCACCCTTGCGCTTAGGTTAGGTCGGACTGGCCGGGACCTTATAGCTCTGTGGCTCCTAGGACAGGTTGCAGAGATGGTTCGAGTCGTGTTGAGTCAACCTGAGTTTTAGTTGGTGGCTCGAGTGTGTACGGGTACTGGAGCACACCCTGCAGGGATGAATCTTCTCGAGAAGCTGTGTTGTCCGCGGTTATGTGACGACTTGGTGAAAGTGCTGGCTAACAAGTACTCCGACAACTTACACCTAATCAATAATAATTTGACTAGTAATAGGCATATTGTCACAATAACCTGAACCTTCATTAATCCAACTGTGTGGGTTATCCTCGGATTGCTTCTTTGGATAAGGGGCGAGATCCAGGATGGGTTTGTTTGAGGTTAGTGGTAGTTGGCTCCGATGCGCTATCTTATCCCTTTCTTTTAGTCGGATGTTGTAGCGTGTCTCTGTAGTTGGTTAGTGCAGCCGCTGCCGCACCTTTGTATCACCTATCTTCCGTTGAACCCAAAGCATATGTACTTGGTGTTGTCGGGTACACTTTGGTATCTTGTGCGTCTTGCTTGCCAGTACTCGTACGTACTGACCCCTTTGGGGCTGCTGGTTCTGCAGACTACGTTTCCGAGGATCCCCATGGTGGCTACTACGTGGAGTATGACGAGGCTGCTGACGAGTAGATAGCGGACCCGGGCAGGATCCGAGACTTCGTGGATGGGCTCCGTTCTTTTCGTTTCCGGCCTCTTAGGCCTATTTGGATCTTGTCTGTACTCAGACACTTTGTTTGCTTCCGCTGTGATGTAATGATGACTTGTTGGGACATGTGTCCTCTGTATGACTGTATTTGCTATCTCTGCTCTAGTGAGAGCTTTTGCCACTTATTCCTATTTCTTTGTGTCTTAGAGATTTGTTGTGATATCACTTGTTCAAATGCCGTTGACGTACCATGTGTGTATGTTATGAAGTACGTCAATGGAAGTATTCGGATTCCTATTGGATGGTTTCACAGACGATGAATAGTAGAGAATGGTTGTCACACGTTTACGTGTCGGCCTACTCATATTGAGATGTGGTTGCATGTAGGCCCCGTAAGCCAATTATCTACTATTTAGCGGGCTGTGTGTATCCTCTAGAAGTCCGGGTGCGACAAATGGTATCAGAGCCTGTCTGCCTGTAGGAACCCTTTTACTGGTCGCAGTTGAGTCTAGAAACTATTTTGTAGCTATATAGGAAAAATGAAACGTGAGAGTAGGAATTCTGTTCTTTTATTTCTTTCCCCACCCACCCTCCCTTTTCTGGTAAGGAAGTGCAACGTTGTTTTCTCTTCTCACTTAAATTTTCAAGTTAGGATTTCACGTATCCTGGTTTCTCGAGGATGGTTATATCTACTAGACCATAGGAATGGAGGTGGTTGTGACACGATTTTCGTGTTGCCTACTCACGATTGAGAACGGTGGCAAATAAGCCCCGGAAGCAGATCCTCTATTCCTTAAGCAGTAGATATCGATCCTCTAGAAGCCCGGATGGGTTTTTCCGTAGTACCTCAGGTGTTTGTGGTCTCCTGTTTCCCAGTTGTTGCCTCGATATCGTCCTTCACAAATCGTCTCTTTCGTTGTAACAACTTATCTGTTGATTCGTTGTTAACCTCCATCCGTGTTGTTCCGGAGATTTCTTCTTCAACACGGCTATCCGTGTGGTACGCGAACCATTTATGGTGAACGTTGAGGGTAGTATATGTTTGCTTCATGCTACCTTCTTACCGTCTGAAGTAAGCCTTGTAAGCACTTATATTGGATTTTGTTATCCGGTTAGTGTGTTAACCTTGGTGTCCTCTTCAGGATGGAAAGTGGTGACGAAGAACCCACACTGCCACCCGAGATGGGGAAAGTGTTGTCTCAGATGACACAAGTTATAAGGAAGATGCAGCAGAACCAAAACCTTGGGAGTAATGGCAACACCCGGGTGTCTATTCGGGAGTTCCTTGAGCTCAATCCGCGCACGTTTGATACCTCCTCCGAACCATTGGATGCTGATGACTGGCTCCGTGAAATGAACCGTACTCTTATGGTAGCTCATGTGACTGACGAGGACCGTGTTCCTTACGTAACCTACCTTCTCCGTGGACAATCCATGTCTTGGTGGGAGAACTTCCAAGAAATGAGAGGTCCTAGTGTGGAAATCACATGGGAGGATTTCAAGCAAGCCTTCGTGCGCCATCACATTCCCGATGGGCTCATGGAGAGAATGCGTGAGGAATTCTATTCTTTCACACAAGGCAATTTGGACGTTCTCGAATACCAAAGAGAGTTCAATCGCCTGGCTCGCTACACCGGAGATGAAGTCTCCACGGAAGCGAAATAGATGGCAAAGTTCCGCAGGGGTCTCAACCCGGAACTCAAGTATGCTCTCACGAACGTCAAGGCCAAGAATTTTGAGGACCTCATCAACATCGCTCTAAATGAAGAGCATGGGTGGAAGTTGGTTGAGGAATCTCGTAAGCACTCTCGTGAACAGGCTAATCTCTCAAAAGCTATCATGCCTCCACAAAAACGAAGAGTTTGGGTTCCATATACCACTCCAACACCGCCCATCTGCATGCCAAGCCCGGCAGGATTTCTTGCCCGCCCTCCCACCCCAGTGGTATCTTCAGGAGGTGCTCCATCTCAGCCAAGTCCAACAGCTCCTCGTTTTGTTATTACATGCTTCAAGTGCGGTCTACCAGGACACTACTCCTACAAGTGCCCGCAGAACAAGCTACCATCACTACCTATCTCTAATGTCAATCATGTGATGGTACACAATTCTTCGCCTAGGCCCCGCAACAGGAACAAGTCTGTCTTGAGAACTGTGAGGGTGAACCATGTCAAAGCCCAGGGAGCAGAAGAATCTCCAGAAGTTGTAATGGGCACACTTCTTGTGAACTCGTTTCGTGCTAAAGTCTTGTTCGATTCTGGTGCTTCACACTCCTTCATCTCTCAAAACTTTGCAAACACCAGTAAAATCAACTTCGAACAGTTGTCTATCCCTCTCCTAGTGAAATCACCGGGATCTAGCTGGCAAAGCAATAAAGTTAGCCAGATCGTCGAGATCACAATTGGAAACCTTCCATTCCAGGCATCTCTGATAGCTCTCCACTCTTCAGATATTGATGTCATTCTTGGGATGGATTGGCTGGTAGCCAACAAAGCAGTCATTGATTGTCCTGCTAAGTCTGTCAAAATCACACACCCTTCTGGCCAGATAGTCTACTTCCATGCTGAAAATCCAATTGTTCAACTCTACACTCTCAATGAAAATCCTCTACCATCTATTGAAACTGTTCCGGTGGTTTGTGACTTCCCCGATGTCTTTCCAGAAAAATTGCCAGGATTGCCTCCTGACAGAGGTGTTGAGTTCGTCATCGAACTTGAACCAGGCACTGCTCCAATCTCCAAGTATCCATACAAGATAGCTCCTCCTGAACTGAAATTGTTAAAGGAGCAAATCGATATGTACATGGAAAAAGGTTACATTCAACCTAGTTCCTCGGCCTGGGGATGCCCGACTCTCTTTGTGGCAAAGAATGATCAAACAAAGAGACTCGTTGTTGACTATCGTCCTCTTAACGAGAAAACCATCAAGAACAAATATCCAATTCCTCGCATCGATGATCTCTTTGATCAACTTGCTGGAGCCTCTATATTCTCCAAGTTGGACTTGAGAATGTGTTACCATCAAATAAAGATCAGAAAAGAGGATGTTCCAAAGACAACCTTTGTCACTCGCTTCAGTCGCTATGAATACACCGTCATGTCCTTTGGCCTCACCAATGCACCGGCGACTTTCTCTCGACTCATGAACTTTGTCTTCCATGAATACCTCGACAAGTTCGTTGTGGTATATCTTGATGACATTCTTGTCTACTCCAAATCCGCGAAAGAGCATGAAGAACATCTTCGTCTCACTCTCATGAAGCTTCGCGAGCATCGCCTCTATGCCAAGTTTTCCAAATGTGAGTTCTGGATTTCTGAAGTCACTTACCTTGGTCATGTCATATCTGCCAAGGGCATAGCTATTGACCTAGAAAAGGTTAAGGCCATGTTGAATGGAAACCGCCTAAAACGGTGAAGCAAGTCAGAAGTTTTCTTGGTTTGGCTAGCTATTGTCGTCGCTTCGTCCCAAATTTCTCCAAGATTGCCAAACCTCTCACTGACCTCACAAAGAAGGACAAGAAGTTCGTCTGGTCTCCACAATGTGATGAAAGCTTCAATCTCCTGAAGACTAAACTCACTTCTACACCAGTTCTGGTTGGCCCAGATCCTTCCAAACCTTTCCAAATATTCTGTGATGTTTCTCTCCAAGGTCTAGGTGCAGTTCTCATGCAAGAACGTCAAGTTGTGGCTTATGCTTCTCGCCAGTTGAACACACATGAGCTCAACTATCCTATTCATGACCTTGAGCTTGCAGCAGTTGTCTTTGCCCTCAAGAAATGGAGACAATACTTGTTGGGTAATCGCACTGAGATCTTTTCTGACCACAACAGTCTAAAGTACATCTTCAGTCAGCCAGATCTGAAACTCAGACAAAGGAGATGGATTGAGAAGATCAAAGACTTTGATCTCACCATTTCCGACACTCCAGGCAAGGCTAATGTAATGGCCTACGCTCTCAGTCGCAAGTCCTATTGCAACAATCTCATGATCATGGAAAGCCAACCTCCTCTTCACGAAGAATTCCAAAAGCTGAATCTTGGACTTGTTCCTCGAGGCTATCTTGCAAACTTGACAGCCAGTCCAACGCTTGAGGACAAGATTCGTTCTGAACAACTTCATGATGCTGAGATCAAGAAGATCGCAGAGAACATCAAAGCAGGCAATGTGAAGTATGAGTGCTTCTCAATTGATGACAAGGGAACAGTGTTTTTCCAAGGACGCATTGCAGTTCCCGAAATCCAAAGCCCGAAAGATGTGATTCTCAAGGAGGCTCATGATACTCCTCTTTCCATACACCCTGGAAGTACAAAGATGTACCAGGATCTCAAAACAATGTATTGGTGGTCTGGCATGAAGCGTGAAATTGCTAAATATGTCTCTGAATGCGATATTTGTCAACGTGTCAAAGCAGTTCATCAGAAATTAGCGGGTCTTATCCAACCTCTGAAAATTCCTGAATGGAAGTGGGACATGATTGAAATGGACTTCATCACTGGTTTTCCAAAGTCCAAGAGGGGCAACGATGCAATCTTCCTTGTCATTGATCGACTCTCTAAAGTCGCTCACTTCTTTCCTGTCAAAGAAACAATCTCAGCTAGTAAATTGGCAGAACTCTACACCACAAGAATTGTTCCTCTTCATGGTGTTCCGTTGGAAATCAGCTCAGACCGTGGAAGCATCTTCACTTCTCATTTCTGGAAAAGCTTTCAAGAAGCTTTGGGCACCAAGCTTCTGTTCAGCACAGCCTATCATCCTCAGTCTCAAGGGCAAGTCGAAAGAGTCAATCAGATTCTCGAGGATATGCTCAGGGCATTTGCTCTCTCGTTTGGCATGAAATGGGAGGAATGTCTTCCATATGCTGAATTCTCCTACAACAACATCTTCCAGGCAAGCCTAGGCATGGCACCTTTCGAGACTCTCTATGGTCGCAGATGCAGGAGTCCAATCAATTGGTATGGATCTGGTGAACGTTCACTCTTAGGCCCTGACATTGTTAAGGAGGCCGAAGAGAAAGTTCGCATCATTCGTGACAATCTGAAGATTGCTCAGTCTCGTCAGAAAATCTACTATGACAGCAAACACAGGGACATGGTCTATGCAACTGGAGACAAAGCATATCTCCGTGTTACTCCCCTCAGAGGCACTCATCGATTTGGTGTCAAAGGAAAGCTTGCTCCACGTTATAATGGTCCCTTCAACATTCTCTCAAGGCGTGCAGAAAATGCCTATCGTCTTGAACTTCCAGAAAAGCTATCCAAGGTGCACGATGTCTTTCACGTGTCACAGCTCAAGAAGTGCTTCAAAGATCCAGGTCGTGCAGTTGATCATGATTCCATTGAACTGCAAGAAGACCTCTCTTATGAGGAGCACCCTATTCGCATTCTCGATGAGACCGAGCGCAAAACTCGCAACAAGAGCACCAAGTTCTTAAAAGTGCAGTGGTCTCATCATTCCGATAAAGAGGCAACGTGGGAGACCGAAGAGGATCTTCGCAAGAAGTATCCGGACCTTTTCTCTTCTCAGTAGGAATCTCGGGGCGCGATTCCTTCAAGGGGGGGGGGGGCGTTTTGTAACATCCCAAGTATGAAAATTCCCCTTTTACATGGTTGTTTCTTGAATTTTATTCAGTGCATCATGTCATCATAATGCATCCATGTGTGGAATCTCAAATTTCAAATAAATTCAAATCAACATGTTTCACACTTGGTCTGTTACAACCTTTTCAAATAAAATATTCAAATCAAACAATTTAATTGTTTTCCATAAACTTGATTTTCCAAATAAGTGACTTGGGTAATTTTCAAATAATTCAATTATTGCAAGATTCAAGCAAATTCATTTAAATTTCAAACAGCAACAAATATTTAAAATTTTGAAAAACAAAAGTTGGTGCAACTGGGCATTTTCAATAAGGAACTTATAAAAATTATCACCATAATTTTTTGGATCCCAAAAACCCTTTCTTTTTTCCTTCTCTTTCCTTTCTACAAAAAAAAGAAATAAAAGAAAAAGAAGCTGCTGGGGGAGGCAGGCCGAAAGGCCCACCTACAACCCCAGCGAAGCAGCCCACCTCCCTTTTCTTCCACCTTCGTACGATGTCGACATCCAGTGACGCAACAGAGCAGGGAGAGCTCCTCCCCACCTGCTCCCTGCCCTCTCCTTTATCTACCCCTTCCTCCGCACCAGAAACCCTAGCCTCTCTCCCCCTCCACTGTTCCCCGCCGACACCATCCTGCTTCATCCTCTTCTACCTCCCTCCTCTGAATTTTATGAACTGAGAGATAGCCCCCTCCATGGCCGGAAGTTGGAGGGGACAGCGCGGTCACCGTGCTTGTCGATAGGCTGTGGTCTCGGCGGGAATGGAACCAGGAGGGTTCCACCTCCACTTTTGCTGAAGACGACGCGGCCGGAGACAGGCTACACCGACGACGCCGTCGAGGTCTTCCCCGGCAAGCTCCTGACTGCAGCGCCTCCGTCAGATCGCTCCCACGCGGGCCGTCCTCCTCCGCCGGTTCCGCGACGCCCCGCGCCTCCTCGAGGTGAGCACGCCGTACTGCCCTCGCCTCCCGTCCCTTCTCCCCTGCGCTGGACGAGCCGCTGTCGAGCGCCCTCTGAAGATCGTCGCCAGCCGGTTGCGTCCGTTCCGTCCGCTGGGACGAACTGAACTTCGTTTCAGTTTCAGATTTTTCCGCACTGATAAACCTCAAAAGTAAACGAAGCCCAAATCCATCACAACCAACGCAGCTAGCCCAGTGGCTAGGACCCCGCGCGCGCGCCCAGGAGGTCCCTGGTTCGAGTCCCTTTGGAGGCAATTATGCCCAACCTTTTTTGTGTATTTGTCCCCGCGAGCCTAGCCCCACCTGTCATTGGTCCTAGGTGCCTACGTGGCCCTGGCCCCGCGGGTCAGTAGCACGGGCTTGGCCAGCCCCGAGTAGAAAACGTTTTGGCTGTTTTCTGCAAAATAAAATAAATGGAAGAAAACAGATTCAAATGTTTAATTGTAAAATCAATAACTAATTCATACATGCTCCAAATGTGGTGATTCAAATTTCTACAAACTCACAGTGAGGAGCAATTTCTGTTAATGTCAAAGTTGCAATATGTTTCTGTTAACAATTTTGCGCTAAATAATTAAATACAGAAAATGGAATAAAAACTGAAATCTTGCAAAATTCATAACTTGAGTTCTGTTCACCCAAATTGAGCAAACTTGAGCTCTAAAAATTTGTCTTAACAAACTCTACACAGTGGTATTTTGGTTGGTCACAATTGAATTAAATTTGAACATGTTTCCTTCTGTTTACTAAAAGGGGCAGAATAAAAATGCTTATGGAAGAATGCATAATAAATTCAATAATGATCCAAAAATTATGTTTAATAGCTCAAAATGTTCAGTGAAACATTTGCTACATGTTTTTCAACCTTTTAAATACAATTTGTCCCCTAAGGTACCTCTGTTTAAATTGTTTACCAAAACTGGCAAAAATGAAAGCAATAAGAATTAATTCATATTTATTATTTTCTTCACCTAAAAATTATGGAAACTATACCAAAATGGAAAGAACTTCAATTAATAACAAAAAAGCATCAGTTCATGCATGTGAGAATACTATTGATGTATTGGTCTTATTAAAATTAATAATAGGCCACTAAGATAAATATGAGAGGTTTCCAAATAATGCAAACTTATTTGGGACACTCATTTAACTTGATGATCATGTCCATGATCTCTTACTTGCATTAAAATGTCATGCATCATCCCATGTTTGTGCATTATGCCATGTTATTGATTGTCCGTCTCTCTTCGTTGTTTGTTTGCTTCTTCTCGAATAGACGACGACGTTGAGACAGACGAGGTTTACGATACCACTTCAGAGGAGTTAGCCCAGTCCCAGGCTACTGAGTTTGCAGGCAAGTATTCACTCACATGAACCATTGTGTCCGTTCCACACTTGATACCGATACTTTCTGTTGTCTAATCTGCTAGCCTTATGATTCGTTGTTTGTGTTCCGATCCTATCACATGTCATCCTGCAGCCATGAGTATAGCCTCACCCCCACACCTACAACCTTGTTGTTTGTTAGCCTGTGTCATAGTATCATGCTTAGGTTTGTTTGTGCTCGAGTCTTGTTGTCATTTATCTTATCACCTGTTTAGTTGATAGATGGGCTTGTTATAATCAATATCATGTTAATGTTTGGGGTAATAATAATTTGATGATAAGGCACTGGCAGGAGGCCCGGGTTAGGGTTTTGAAGCCTGCTAGTGTCGACCCTAATTAGGAAAAGGGTCTTGTCCTCTGATCCATGATGAGCGTGCTCACCGCATCCGGGTGGTCGTATGGAACCCCCCTCGACTTTGACCTGATCCGCAGTTTGTCCGAAGAGCCACACTTAGTTCGGGTGTTCCATTTGCGCATACGCATGAATGGGTCGCGCCCATGGTTGATGATTATGATGATGATGATGATGATGCATATAGGGCGAGGCCTGTGGTGCCGGGGGGTGTGGTTTTCACCCTTGCGCTTAGGTTAGGTCGGACTGGCCGGGACCTTATAGCTCCGTGGCTCCTAGGACAGGTTGCAGAGATGGTTCGAGTCGTGTTGAGTCCGCCTGAGTTTTAGTTGGTGGCTCGAGTGTGTACGGGTACTGGAGCACACCATGCAGGGATGAATCTTCTCGAGAAGACGTGTTGTCCGCGGTTATGTGACGACTTGGTGAAAGTGCTGGCTAACAAGTACTCCGACAACTTACACCTAATCAATAATAATTTGACTAGTAATAGGCATATTGTCACAATAACCTGAACCTTCATTAATCCAACTGTGTGGGTTATCCTCGGATTGCTTCTTTGGATAAGGGGCGAGATCCAGGATGGGTTTGTTTGAGGTTAGTGGTAGTTGGCTCCGATGCGCTATCTTATCCCTTTCTTTTAGACGGATGTTGTAGCGTGTCTCTGTAGTTGGTTAGTGCAGCCGCTGCCGCACCTTTGTATCACCTATCTTCCGTTGAACCCAAAGCATCTGTACTTGGTGTTGTCGGGTACACTTTGGTATCTTGTGCGTCTTGCTTGCCAGTACTCGTCCGTACTGACCCCTTTGGGGCTGCTGGTTCTGCAGACTACGTTTCCGAGGATCCCCATGGTGGCTACTACGTGGAGTATGACGAGGCTGCTGACGAGTAGATAGCGGACCCGGGCAGGATCCGAGACTTCGTGGATGGGCTCCGTTCTTTTCGTTTCCGGCCTCTTAGGCCTATTTGGATCTTGTCTGTACTCAGACACTTTGTTTGCTTCCACTGTGATGTAATGATGACTTGTTGGGACATGTGTCCTCTGTATGACTGTATTTGCTATCTCTGCTCTAGTGAGAGCTTTTGCCACTTATTCCTATTTCTTTGTGTCTTAGAGATTTGTTGTGATCTCACTTGTTCAAATGCCGTTGACGTACCATGTGTGTATGTTATGAAGTACGTCAATGGAAGTATTTCGGATTCCTATTGGATGGTTTCACAGACGATGAATAGTAGAGAATGGTTGTCACACGTTTACGTGTCGGCCTACTCATATTGAGATGCGGGTGCAGGTAGGCCCCGTAAGCCAATTATCTACTATTTAGCGGGCTGTGTGTATCCTCTAGAAGTCCGGGTGCGACAACCGCTCATCCTTCTTCCACCACGGTCTTGTTCCTGGTACCATACCACCAGTCATGGATGCACCAGAAAGCGCAGATCATGACCACCAGGATCACTGTGACCCCTCCCACCAGGCAGCAGCTGAAGAGCATCACGATGAAGAAGTTCTCCAAGGACTTTGCTCGCTCTAGCAGGGTCACGTACTCCTTGAAGAAGTTATCGATTAACGGAGAAATGAAGCTCATCTTGTGGTGCGCTTTAGAGAACCCCGGCTACCCTTCTTATAGCAGCGATAGAAGACCCCTCTCCTTCATCAAGCACTACGCGGGAAAAGCCGAAGAATCCAGCGGCAGTGTTTGCAAATGGCGCGAAACCACCGACACATCCCACCTCAAGTGGCCAAAACATCAACATGTCACACTCACAGCAGTCCCAGAGCAAGGTGTCATCCCACCATGGACTCACCATGGGCGGGACACCCTGATGCCGATGGTGTGCGCACCAGATGAGAAGGAAAGGCAGGATGGAGAAGAAGGAGAGAGAAAGACATCGACTGCCAAGTGGGCCCGGTCCCACACGTCAGCTTAACACTCAAGAAAACTCTGGGTGAACCTAGCTCCTGGTTTTTCTTTCAAATCAGGGAAAGATCACTAGCTATTGATAGTCCCTACCCCTGGAAAACTAGGCTTCTATGACCCCTTATGGGTGGCCAGGAATTTTTATAAAAATTAAAGTGAAATTTTTATTTTGGAGTACCAGAGAAAAACAACTTTTCTGGATCAAGTTGGCCTGCTAACCGTGATTATGAAAAAAATTGTTTTGTTTTTCTGGAGTAAGGAAATTTTTAGCTCCTGACTGTTTTGTGTTGCAGTGTGTTGAGAAAACCCACTCCCTTGCTTCCCTTACGAATCTCGGGGACGAGATTCATTTTAAGGGGGGGGGGGGAGATCTGTCACACCCCACTTTTTGTAAACCAACGAAATGCAGTTGTTGGAGAGTCAAAAATTAGGGCCAACAAAAACTTTTTTAAAATGTTTAACAATTAATCTTGTTTCACCTCTCTCTACCTTGTTTGATCTTGAGTGTTGGTGTTGGAACCAACCAAAACAAAATGTTTACATAAATAACTAGAATTTAGATGAACCTCTTTTATAAAAATCCTCTTTAAATGGTTTGGCTTGACCACTAACTTTCTTTAACACTTGAGGGAAAACTCCAAGAATTTAAATTGCAGAACTCCTTTGCTTGAGTGAACTTGTTAAGTCTTGTTATTATTTACTTATGAGGTGACCTTATATTTTTATTTGACTCAAAGTATTTATAACTGTTGTGGATAGTTGTGAGTTGTTTTAATTGAATGATATCTACAAATAACAATCCCTTACATCAGTAGCATGTTATATCCTATTTATATCTCATCTTATGTTCTCTTTAACTTCTCTAGGTTGGCCTCCTGCCATAAGGAGTAATCCTGATCTTTGATCAGTGTATCATCATGGATATAATGGTACCTATCTATGAGCCCTATCCTTGTGTGTGTATTTGATTATTAAACCCATTCACTTCTCTCCCAAAGCTCTCTTGAGGTCTTCCCAACAAATACGATCATGTCCCTGCTATCATGATCCTTTTGTTAAGTCTTCCTAAAAATCACTCCTATCCTTTTTGAGATAAATCAACCTTCCCTTGTCATCCTCGTGACTTATACATCATATTCATCTGATCCATTTTGCTTCCCTTGACCATGTGATTATTCCTCTCTCGGGGTTTTGGCCTATTAAATAAATTCCTGTTATCATCCTTTTGCTCTTGGTATCTCAAATATTTTCTAAAGGAGTTGTTTATTAAAAATCACCTTTGTGACCTATATTATATACCCTCCCACCCCAACTCAAAAATACTTGTTTTATAAACATTTTCATATTTATTAAATGCTATTTTCCAAAAGGCCAGAAATGGACTTTTAATGTTTTTGTTAATAAAAGTACTTCTAAAAATTTTGGGAAAGCTCCCCAACATTACTAGAGCCATATCTGACCTATTTTTCCAAAAACATTTGCTTCTCATTTTCAAATTTTTGAAGAAACCATCCAAAAATAGTTTCAGCACTTTTTGAATTTCCAAAATTTTGTGAAATAAATATTTTCAGAAAATTTGGGGACCACCACCCCTAGACTCAATTTTTGATTCTCTATCCATTAAAAATGTTTTCAAACATATTTTGTATACAAAATTTTGGAGAAAACATTCAAAAACAGAAACAGCAGTTTTTGGAAAATTGTAAGTTTTCAAAGAAAACAATTTAAGAAAAGTGGGAGACCACCACTACCCTACTCAAAATTTCATTTCCAACCTCATAGACTTATTTTCATGCATGTGTTCTGTTCAAGATTTTGAAGAAAATTAGCACAAACACTTTCTGATCAATTTTTAAAAGAGACCTTTAGGGGATATTTTTCCCTCTTCTTCACTCACCTTGGATCCCTTAGCTGCCTAGTCACCTGGACCCCACCCCCTTGACTTCCTGGACGAAATGGCACTGCCCATACCCTTCCACCTCATCCCACATGGCTTAGACACTAAGCTTTGGCATGGGCTGACATGCCCATACCCCCTCCCGCATACCTTGTTGCCTCCAGGACCCACATTCTACAAGCTTTGACTTCCACGAGCTCGAAGAGCCATTACCCCACCCCCTGGACCCTCTCCTTCCCCATCGTTTCCTTATCAAACACCTGCGGGGCTGTGAGAGAACGCACACCTCCTCCACCTCCCTAGACCTCCTCTGCCCGAGCCCTTCTGGTCTTTGCACCTCCTCACCACCGCAAGCCTCCCTGGCAAGGTGTTGCCCGATGATTTCCCCTCTGGCCTGCTCGCCCCCGCCGCGGTGACCGCCATGGATGCCGCGTGGCTGTGCTCTGTGGCTAGAACTCACCAAGCCTCCTCCTTGCGTTTCGGATTGCCAATCCTCTTCATCTTCATCCTAGTCGAACCCCTGACCAAAACCCCCCTCCGTTTCTTCACCCACCGCCGGAATCGAGCGCCACCACCCGCCGGTGAGCTCCGCGTCAATCCACCGGTGCGGGCCATTTCCGGAAGCTCCGTCTCCCTCCCTACCTTCCTTGAGCTCCCTGGATGCTCATGCCCCCACCAATCGGGAGTTCCACTCCCCTGGATCACCTCGCCATCATGGTCCTTCGTCCATGGCCGACGCGCCCGACGACCTCCCTGTTTGGACCCTGTCCGGCTGAAATCGAGGTGGGCATCGGGTGCGCCTCGTCTCCCTGGACCTCCTGGTGCTCCTCTCGTTTCCAAAGAACCACGGGAGGCACCGGCGGCGAGGACGGGCCTCCGCAGCGGCGGCCGGATAGGACTCCGCCGTCCGCTTCGGTCACCGCCGACCTCCTCCTGCGTGGACGCCTCCTGGCCGTCCGATCTGGATCGGACGGGGGCGTACCCCTTCGATCCGCGGCCCGCTGGCCCCACTTGTCAGACGTTTGACTTCATCCCCCGGCGCGGGAAGAGTTCGTGGGCCGGCCCAGCTCCTCGAACCCGGCCTCGGCGCAGCACCCGCAGCAGATCTGGCCCGTGTCAATTTTTCCTGAAGGTTGTTATTTTTTTATTCCTTTTGCTGCAGATCTGTTTCAATCATGTTACTTTAAATCAAAATGAAAATGCAAACCACTAAAACTTGTCAAACCAAAAATCACAGAGATGGATCTACTAATTCTTAACCACCTCCAACTTAAATAAATGTATTTTGTGCTATATTTTAGGAGAACTAATAAAAATGGCAGAAGCACTATGTTTTACCATTTTAATCATAACTTGAGTTTTAAGTGGCCAAATCTTGCAAAGAAAACTGTTTTGATTAGCCCTTGGATAGATCTATCAGTGAGACTTGACTTTGCATCAAGGTGATCTACCATTTGGAAATTCCTTCCATTTTGGTAAAAGACCAGTATGCATTTATTTGATTTTTAGAGAGAGTTTAATGATTTTTGATGTGAATCCAATTGGATGAGCTTTTGTGTGATTAGATCTATGTAATCCTAGATTGGCATAATTTTTAGAGCTCTGGATTATTTTTGGTGTGCATTTCTAGAAACATCACTTTTCTCTTTAATTTAAATATTGTGATTGTTTGTAAATGAATGATTGTTTGTTAGAAACTTGTTTCCAAGCATGAGTAGATGTGTTGGTCACTGTTATTAAGTTGTTTTATTTCATTACTAATAGGTTAGGAAGTTTGTTCTTGATTGGAAAACAAATAGAAATAGAAATAGTGTCTTAATTTTTGTAGTATTTTTGTGGAATATATTTTTTGTGAGCTAGTATTGTTATGTTTAATACCTAGGTTTTTGTGATGGTTGTGTTGAGTCCAGTACCATTTTTGTACTGGTGTGGTGATGGTATCACCTCTGTTAGCTTGCACATTATTTCATAGGAGAGCATGTGTAGCATTGATTGTTTTATTTAACTATATTGTTTTCACTAGTATGAGTAGTTGTTTTCATAGCATTATTTTAAGTATATTTGATTACTAGCATGTGTCAGGTATATGTACTGTTAGTAGGTGTTTTTATTCATGTATCCTTGGTTTAGGAAAAATTCATGCTTATAGTATTGATTGCTCCTCCAGTGTTGCATTAGTGTCCCACTAGATGTTGAGTTGCTCCCTTATTGTTGTCCTTTTATTTTTAGAAGTGTATGATGTTTCCTAGCATGTTTGGAATGTTTTACTTTCTGTTATTATGGCATTTATATTTTAGTTGTTGTGTGTTGATGGATTGTGCAATGCAATTAATTCCTTAGGGCATGCTTGTGTAAATTTTCCATACTAGTATGCTAATAGTTGACTCCTGTTATTTTGATATCTTGCTAAGAGTAATGTATCTTGTTGTTATTATGCTTTATAGTGTGTTTTATTGTCTTGTTACAATTTATTGAGCCACTGGTTTGTTTGGTTACTTTCATGATTGAGTGGTTCTTTAGCTTTTGTGTAGACATAAGCTTATTAAATAACTAGCTGATTCATCAGTGTTTTGTTTGCTTTGCTGTTTGGAATCGTCTGAGTGTTTACCTTAGCATAAGTTTGGTACTAGTGGTAATATTGTGTTTAGTAGTACCTTGTTATCTATGCCTAGTATTAGTGGTGAACTTGTTTGGATTGATTTCTTGTGTTGTTCTTAATACCCACTGCCATGGGTGTTGCTTTGATGATTGATATTACATGGTTTGTTTATGATTACCTTAGTAGCCTCACCCTTGTTACCACGAGATATATTTTTAGCTTCCTTAAACATCTCGGTATGATAGTGTTATACCCACTCCACCTATGATATTGGGGATGTGGAATATGGTTTTTCAACCATATGTTTTCTTGACAATAGTTTTGTACCCCGAGAGTTTGTGAGGTAGTTCTCTCGATAACTTATTGGGTGATTGCATTAGTATGAGTTGGCTTGTTGTATGTGTTATTTTGATTACTTGATTGCTCCTCTGGTTCTGAGTGTGGGTCTTTATTTCTTTTACGGCGTTAGAAAAACGAAGAAGAAGAAGGTGGAGTGCTAGAGCTATGTGTCAAGATCAAGCTACCTCAAGGCAAGGGACACAAAGAGATTTAAGGCAAGCCATCCTGATGCTTGCTGTTATAATACACTTATCATTATCTATCATGCATGTTTTACTTCTAAAAAGTTTTACAAAAACTTTGATTTCCAGAAACTATTTTTGAGTGAATACTACTACTATTATATATACTACTATTATGCCAGTAGTTGATACTTGGTGTTACCAAGCCCATAAGACACCATATGGTATTTATTACCATCACAAATACTAGTCCCTAAGTGGACACCCTAAAATTGTGTTTTTACAAAACAAAGGCTTTATGGAAAATCCCGGGGAAAAGGCTGAGCCTTATTCACCGGAGGAATGTGGAAGTGGTCATTTTTGGGAAAATGGTGTTTTCAAAAATGACACATAACCTAGTCTTCGTCGGACAACCTTTACCGTACTGCCACTTTACCCCAACATGGGCACGGGGCCTAACTGGTAGTTTGTTCTTGTTTTGTGTGTTTAGTCTTCCGCTGTGTGTGTTGTGTGTTTGCCCTGCGTGGCAGTTGTGTGGACTTGGTCAGGTGACCATGTCTCTTTTGTAAGTGTTTGCGTAACCGTGTAATGGATATTGTATCTGTGTACCAACTTGATATGTTGTTCACGACTGGTGTGATCTGGGATCGTGAATGTATGCATATCGAAGGTGTCCTTGAACAGTGGTTCTGGGGCGGACCTTACAATTCCCTAGGCCAGTTGTTGTTTGCTGTTGTTTTTCTAATTCGGAAAAGTTCTTAAGGAATATTCTCAGAAAGGGCTGAAAATCCACGGAGATCATTTTCTACCCGAAACAGAGATGGAGTCCAAAGAAGAGCCCGAGGGGGCGCGCCTGGTGGGCCCCTGGCGCCCTTGGCCACTGCCTCTCGAAGCCTCTTCGCCTATAAATTGCCTTTTACCCTAAAAACGTCGGGGATGTAGTTATTTTCCACAAAACATACAGAGAGACTCCGTAACCTAGAAAGTTCAATCTAGGGCTTCTATAGGCCTGTTCTAGCACCCTGCGGGAGAGGGGAATTGTCATCGGAGGCCTGTACATCGGCATGATCGCCTCCAGACAGATGCGTGAGTAGTTCATCTCTGGACTATGGGTCCATAGCAGTAGCTAGATGGTTGTTCTATCCCATATGCCTCCATGTTTAGAGTCTCGTGAGATACCTCACATGATCGATACCACCGTTATGTAATTGTGCATGTTGTGTTTGCTGGGATCCGATGAACCATGAGATTATGATTATTTTGTTCATGTCAATCTAAGATGCTTCACTTATATTCGTAGAGAGTTTTAATATTTTCTTGCAATGATCTCCGGTGTTTATGATTACCTTGGCCACGTAGTGGCTTTCACTTCCAAGAGAGGATTTATATTCTAGATGGTAGGTTCATGCCTCTCTTACATCTATGCTCGAGTGACATAAACGTGATGGATGGGGGATGTGCCATTGCTACTAGGGAGAAAACAGTGGTGCTCTTGGCTACAGACGAGGACCACTGCTTACATTACTTATTATTCTTAATGCATTTGTTTGTTGCATACAAAGCAATCACTTCGTTTCTTCAACTTAATACCAGGAAGATTTGCTGGATAGCTTTCTTGAGGTGGACTTTCATATATGGATGCATGCTGTATAGCAGTCCATATGCAATGACGTAGTGCCCACTATGTTAGAACCCGTGAACTATATCTCGTCATAATAGTATTGTTATATGTTCATGATTTGTCAATTGCCCAGCTGCAATTTGTTACCTAGCATGTTTGTTTTCTTTGGAGAGACACCACTAGTGAAACTATGGCCCCCGACCCTATTTTCCTCATATTTGCAACCTTATTTTAAGAACTTACATAATTGTTTCCTTGTTGTTCCGTTTTTTACTTATATTACTTGTTAAGACTTTATACATTTAATTCTCGCGTTTTCAGCAAGACTAGAAGATTGACAACCTTCCAGAAAGTTGGCAAAGAGAGAGTTTATGTTCGTGTGCAGGTTCCACGCTTGTTGACACGCTAGAGAACAAGCAACTTTCTCCAAGACTACGAATTCCTAATGGTTTGATAAACTCTGGTTCCATAACTAGGGAAAATTTCCGCTAGACTACATCATACATTTCGCTTGGGGTCTCCCAACGAGCGTATGATCACGTCAGCAACAAGTACTTCTTCTGGCGCTATTGACGGGAACTTCTAGGTTGCTGCAAGGGGAGTCGCGCACTTCCACTCTCTTTCTTTTTATTTTTTTCTTTCTTATTTTACTATTGTTTAGTCTTGTTTTCTCTTTATCAAAATCCCCAAAAAATAGTTCTCTAGTTTGTAGTCTTTTATTTGTGTTGTTAGTTTATTTTGTGTTATCTTGCAAGCATGGCTACCAATGGTACTAACAAGCTTTGTGAATTTACTGGTACAAATAATAATGATTTCCTATGCACACCAATTGCTCCATCTGCTGCTACATCAGATTCCTATGAAATTATACCTGCGTTGTTGAATCTTGTCATGAAAGATCATTTTTCTGGTATTGGAGAAGATGCTGCATCTCATTTGAATAACTTTGTTGAGTTATGTGGAATGCTAAAATAAAAATAGTTAGATGGTGATATTGTGAAATTAAGATTATTCCCTTTGCCATTAAGAGGAAGAGCTAAAGAATTGTTATTTTTTTCTTTGCCTAAAAATAACATTGATTCTTGGACTAAATGCAAAGATGATTTTATTGAGAAATATTATCCATGTGAAAAAAATATACAACTAAGGAGTAACATTATGAAATTTATACAAAATGATAATGAACATGTTTCTCAAGCTTGGAAAGCGGGAAAACTATGGTTAATAATTATCCCACACACGGCCTAACTACGTGGATGGTTGTTCAAACTTTTTATGCAGGATTAACGTTTTCTTCAAGGAATTTATTGGATTCATCTGCGGGAGGAACCTTCATGAACCTCACTTTAGATGTAGCAAACTAGTTATTGGATGAACAAATGAAAAACTATTCTCAATGGCACACAGAAAGGGCTCCAACATGTAAAAAGGTAAATTCTATTGAAGAGGCATCTTCTTTGAGTGATAAGATTGATATGCTTGCTTATTTTCTAGCTAAACAAGTGCCTTTAGATCCTAATAATGTTCCCTTGAACTCTCTAGCTGCTGATGATAATGATCTAATTGATGTGAGTTTTATTGCTAGAAACAATTTTCAACAACGGTGCTTACAAGAATAATTTTGGTGGTAACAACTATAGGCGATATGATAATAATAATGGTAATTCATATGGAAATACTTTTTAACAATCTAAAATTTCCACCTATAATATTGAAAACACGCTTAAAGAATTGATCACTAGACAAAAAGATTTCAATAGAATCGTTGATGAAAGGCTTGCACAACTAGACAATCTTGTGCTGAAAGTTGATAGTCTTGCTCATGATGTAGAAATTTTGAAAAAATAGGACAACACCTCTTCAAGCCAAGAAAACTGAATCTATAAATTCTATATGAGTTCAAATAAATCATAACATGAGAATGTTAGATAATACGTGCTAGAAGATAAAGAGAAACTGAAATTGCTGAAAAAACTACTAAAAGTTAGTCTGTTAAAATTTATACCATCCAACCCTTTGAAGAAGTAAAAACATTCAGTACCAACGATTATCCTAATGCTTCTAAACAAACTGATGTCAAAACAAATGGGATTGGAGAGGTCATAACTTTAGGTAAAAGGAGTCGCAAAAGTCTCGAGATTAAAAATATTTCTAGTGAGAAAATTATTGCAGTGGGATTGAGGATAAAATGACTTTAGGAGAAAATTTTCCCACCATGTTTAAGGATGACAAATTTTATTTTTATAATTGCACCATCTCTGATGGTATTAGGTTCTTATAAGAATTAGCTAAATATCCTAATGCTAGTAATATAAATATTGCTTTCAGTAAACATATCACTAATGCTGTCATTGAAACTAAGCAAGAAAGGCTCAAACTTGAAGCCTCTATTCCTAGAAAATTACAAGATGGTTGGGAGCCCACTATTAGAATAAGAGTGAATGCTTTTAATTTCAATTTTTTGTGTGATCTTGGTGCAAGCTCTTCTACTATGCCTAAAATTTTATATGATATGCTTGATTTGAAACCATTGGATGAGAGTATTTTGGTAGTGCATCTTATAGACTCCACTGTTTAAAGACCTTTGGGAAGGATTGATGATGTTCTTATTATTGATAATGATAATTATGTCCCTGTTGATTTTCTAGTTTTGGATATTGAATGCAGTGCTTCTTGTCCTATCATTTTGGGGAGACCTTTTCTTCGCACTGTTGGTGCCATTATTGATATGAAAGAGGGAATTATTAAATTTCAGTTTCGCCTTAAAAAGGGCATGGAACATTTCCCTAGAAAGATAATGAATTTAACTTTTGAGTCCCTTGTGAGGACTACCCATAATTATATTGATAACACTTGATTCGTTCTTCATGCCTAGCCAAAAGGCGTTAAAGAAAAGCACTTGCGGGAGGCAACCCACTTTGTTTTCCTTCATTTTCTTTTTGTTTTGTTTTTGTTATTTTTGTGTCTTGGAAGTTGTTACCTCTGTAACAACCGCTCCTTATCCTTTTTATTTCGTTTTTGGGCCAAGAGTAACCTCTAATAGCGAGGTAGTGCCATTTGGGGAAGTTGATGTTCTGAAACAAATTTCTAGGCTCACACCAAAAAATGTATTTCTCTCGGCTAGAAGATCAGATTTCTTTGAAAAAAATAGACACATGCCCAGGTTGTTATCTAACTTTCATTAATTTTGCAATGTTTTATTTGAGCAACAAAAGATTTTCGAAAAAATTAATCTTTACCAATTGTTCTGTTTTGACAGATTTCTGCCAATACTTGCATTTGCCTATTAATCTTTTTCTATTGTGTTCTTTCGGGGGGAGAGTCTTAAGAGAAGTTGTTACAGTACCTAATGTTTTAAATTGATTGTTAGACCTGTGTTGAAACTGAACCAAGTGGATTTATTATTTTGATTACACTAACGCTGCTAATGAAGATTGTGAGAAGTTTTAGGTAGAGGAAGTTTTCAAGTGTTGGGAGAGGAGAATAATATGATGAGATGAAGGATGGCCAAAAGCTCAAGATTGTGGATGCCCATGTCACCCAAGAAATATCCAAGAAGTACAAGCGTCAAATCTTGGGGATGCTAGAGGCATCCTCTTCTCGATCAACAAAAATACCAGGTTTCTTTCAAAACACTATATTTTTATTGCTTCAGATGAAGTGTGTTATTCTTGTAGCGTCATTTTATTTTGATTTCAGTTTTTTGTTTTATTTTATGTAGTCTATGGTTGGATCCTAGCACTTTTATTTTGGAGATAAACACGCTCCATTTTCATTACCTAGAACACTCTAGTTTTCACTCTTATTGTTCTATGAGTGTTCAATTTTTGCTAGTAGTACATTTAGCTCTTAATTTTCACTCGAATTTTGTTCGGAGCTTGCTGGTTTGCTTTAGTTTTATATAATTATATCTCTGGTATTTTATTATTATTTTCTTTGAGAGCTGTTCAAATAAGTTGATTGGTATTGGAGAAGAGTAAAATGGTTCATGCTTATAGTGGTGCAATAGGAAGCTTGTTTCGACTATGGCTTAGGCTTTGGCATGTCATGTTAGATCTTATTTTAATTGTGTGCTTAGTAGTATATAATGTACCATGACTAGTCTCAAATATCTGAGAGTGCTAAATGTGCCATTGAATTCAAATCATGTGTTGTTCCCTCATATTGAAGCATGGTATTTTTATATTCTCCATTGAATGATTTATCTAGATTGACTTGGAGCATTCTCATACTATGTTATGAGTACAAACAAAGTCACCTATAGCCTTGATTATCATTTAGTTTTTGACTTGTAATATCACTTCATACTTTGATTAATGATGTTTTGTGGCTTTGCATGCTTATGGTCGTTATTGCTCTCTTAGTTGGTCGCTCCGTGTCTTCTGCTAGCCTTCACCCGTACTGAGTATGAGCTCTACTCGTGCATCCAACTCCCAAAAACCAAAGTTAGCCAAATGTGTCCACCATAACTACCTATATGTGGTATTTCACCGCCACTCCTAGTAAATTTCTCGTGTGCTACCTTTAAACCTTCAAAATTATTAACATGTTTTGTGTTCCTGTTTTAGCTCATGAGGAAGTAGTTTAAAGTTTATCATGGTTTATGTCAAGCGAAGTTTGTTTCCCTTATTTCACCCGATGAGTATGGAATATGTGATCATCTAAAATTGCAGAGAGCTAGTGCCAAATAATATGAACTCAAATAAAAAAAGACACTTCCCCATGTTTTGATGAATTCTGGTGGGCATCGGTGGATATGGCTAGCTCCGGTTTGTGAAAGGAAAGGTGGGGGGAAGTGCCAACCAAAGAAAACAAACGCTAATGGAAACCGCTCTCAAAAGTCTAAACGCTTTGCTTGACATGGATTATGATAAGTTTTTCATTACCATTCGTTGACTTATACATACACCTCCCTCAAAATTGTTTTGAATAACTTTGTTTTATTAAATAAAAATCTCTAGCACATGAGTAATCCCCGCTTCTCTCTACGAAGGGCCTTTCTTTACTTTTATGCCCAGTCTTCATCTTCTTACTTTATGCACCAGCTAAGAGAACATAGTTGTCATTCTGAGTATAATGTGCATAGTTCCAAAATTTATTATTGATTGATTCACGACTATGGTATTGCTTGTTCTGAAATTATTTGTATCTAGTCACCATTTAAACTTTTAAGGTGTCCTAGCATTTATGTTTTGCTACCACATGAAGGACAAGCTGGATACCACTTTATTATGTTTTTCTTTATGATTGAAACAAATATATAACTTTAAATGATTCATTATTCATTGTATTTTATATGTGTTACTTTTCATGTGCAACATGGTTGCTAAGTTTATATTAGTTCAAATAATATTTATCATACCTTTGCTAAAATACTTTGATCTCAGCTTGCAATGCTTTTACATAATGTTGATCAAGATTTGTGTTGGCTTCATGTCACTGCACAAATTATTTTGTTATCACTTACCTACTCGAGGAAGAGCAGGAGTTAAGCTCGGAGATGTTGATAAGTTGCCCATGTATCTATAGTTTTTATGCTCCATGCTTATGTTCTACCCAATACATGTGGTTTTCCACATGTTTTCTATAGTTTTCTGGATGTTTTCATTGACTAACCTATTAACAAGATGCCCCAGGCCAGTTGATGTTTTCTGCTTTTTTCTATTTCAGAAAAGTTCTTAAGGAAATACTCTCGGAAAGGGCTGAAAATCCATGAAAATCATTTTTTTTTTACCCGGAGCGGAGACAGAGTCCAAAGAAGAGCCGAAGTGGTCCAGGGGGCCTCCAGGGGGTGCCAGGCGCGACCCCACCCTAGGTCGCTCCTGGTGGGCCCTTGACGCCCCTGGCCACCGCCTCTTAATGCCTCTTCGCCTATAAATTGCCTTTTACCCTCAAAACGTCAGGGAAGGAGTTATTTTCCACGAAAATATAGAGAAGCACCGTCACCTCAAAACTCCAATCAAAGGCTTGTGCAGCCATGTTCTGGCACCCTATCAGAGAGGGGAATCGTCATCGGAGGCCTCTACATCGCCATGATCGCCTCCGGACAGATGCGTGAGTAGTTCATCTCGGGACTACGGGTCCTTATCAGTACCTAGATGGTTGTGCTCCCCGTATGCCTCCAAGTTTAGAGTATCTTGAGTTGGCTCACATGATTGAGACCACCGTTATGTAATATTGCATGTTGTATTTGCTAGGATCCGATAAACCATGAGATTATGATTATTTTGTTCATGCCAATCTGAGATGCTTCACTTATATTCGTCGAGAGTTTTAATCTTATATTGCAATACTCTCTGGTATTTATGATTACCTTGGTCACGTAGTTTTTTCACCACCAAGAGAGGGTTTATATGCTAGATGGTAGGTTCATGCCTCCCTTACATCTGTGCTCGAGGGACAGAAACGTGATGGATGGGGGACGTGATGTTGCTACTAGGGAGAAAACAATGGTGTTGTTGTCTATGGACGAGGATATATGCTTACATTACGTATTGTTCTTAATGCATTTGTCTGTTGCACATAAAGCAATCACTTCGTTACTGCAACTTAATACAAGAGAGATTTGCTGGGTAGGTTTCTCGAGGTGGACTTTTAGATATGGATGCATGTTGGATAGTGTTCCATATGCCTTGATGTAATGCCTACAATGTTAGAACCCATGAACTATATATCGTCATAATAGTATTGTTATACGTTCATGATTTATCAATTGCCGAGTGTAATTTGTTCACCCAACATGTTTGTTTTTCTTTGTAGAGACACCACTAGTGAACCTATGGCCCCCGGTCCTTTTTTCCTCATATTTGCAACCTTCTGTTAAACACTTTCATAATTGTTTCCTTCAGCTCCGTTTTTACTTCTATTACTTTTCAAGACTATATACGTTTAATTATCTAGCTTTCAGCAAGACCGGAAGATTGACAACATTCCGGAAAGTTGGGGCAAGAGAGAGTTTGTGTTTGTGTGCAGGTTCCACGCTTGTTGACGCGCAAGTGATGTCTACGCACGCTTCTATTCTTGTAGACAGTGTTGGGCCTCCAAGTGCAGAGGTTTGTAGAATATCAGCAAGTTTCCCTTAAGTGGATCACCAAAGGTTTATCGAACTCAAGGAGGTAGAGGTCAAAGATATCTCTCTCAAGCAACCCTCCAATCAAGATAAAAGAAGTCTCTTGTGTCTCCAACACACCCAATATACTTGTCAGGCATATAGGTGCACTATTTCGGCGAAGAGAGTGTAAAATGCAAGTAATATGGATGATAATAAGTGATAATAGCAATCTGAAATAAAAATGGCAGCAAGCAAACATGTAGCAGAACAGGCGGAAAACGGTGTTTCAATGCTTGGAAATAAGGCCTAGGGCTCCTACTTTCACTAGAGGACACTCTCAACAATGAAAACATAATTGAATGCATAAATATCATTTCTTCGCTATGATACTCCGAACCACTCTCCGGCCGAATAACGAACACTAATCATTGCGTAGGGCTTTAACATCACTCCTCAGAGTAAGCACTTTCCCAACCAAGTAACCCCCATGCTATCACCATGGTACCCAGATGGTTCCACACAAACACCACATTTTCATAGGTTCATCTTCCAACACAAGATATAAATATCATGCTAAACCACATGGTGCACTCACTATCACCTTTACCCCGTGATCAAAGTGTTTACGGAGATAACAAAACCACTTGATTAGCATAACAGATGAAGATCAATCTACATATTCAACTAGATTACAAATCTCATGGTCACATAAAGATCACACCATGGGAGAGAGAGATGAACCACATAGCTACCGGTAGAGCCCTCGTCCTCGGGGGAGAACTACCCCCTCCTCATCATAATAGACAGCAACGGCGATGGACATGGCGGTGGAGTCGATGGAGATGACTTCTGGGGGCACTTCCCCGTCCCGGCAGGGTGCCAGAATAGAGATCTGCCCCCCCCCCCCCCCGAAACTTGTCGATGGCGGCGACGGATCTACGGATGTATTTTGTGGAAAAGGTCGATCTCCTAGGGTTTTCCCTCTGGGAAGTATAAATAGGCGAAAGGGCGATGCCGGGGGGTGGTCAGGGGGCCCACACCCCTAGGTGGCGCGGCCAGGGGGCGGGCCACCCCATGGTGTGGCCCCCCTCCGGGGCTCTTCGGGGCTTATGGAAGCTTCCGGGACTTTTAGGACTTCCGGCTTTCGAATTTTCCAATTCTGAGAATATTTCCAGAACAACTTCTCTGAAACTAAAAACTGCAGAAAATAGGGAACTGGCTCTGTGGCATCTTGTTAATAGGTTAGTCCCGGAAAACGTATAAAAATGACATAAAGTGTAAGGAAAACATGTAGGAAACAACATGGAACATCAGAAATTAAGGATACATTATGACGTATCAGCAAGACAACAAGTAACCTTCTTCAATACTGTGAAGTCCTACTGGTTCGATAAACCCTAGTTCCTTAATTAGGGTAAAATTTTGGTTGGACTACATCATAGCTTCCACTTGGGGTTTCCCAACGAGCGTGTGATCACGTCAGCATCAGGAAGTTATTGGGTAGTAGGGCCAAGGTGGTTCTTCGGGGAAAGGATCCAGTGAGGCTATGAACATGGCCATCGATCCTAGCCTAGACACTAACGCACGCCAGGCTCATGGGGAGTTGATGGTGCAAATCTTGCACTCGTTGGGAGACCCCAAGAGGAAGGTATGATGATCACAACATCAGTTTTCCCTCAAAGAAACCAAGGTTTAATCGACCAATAGGAGGAATGAGTAACTTCAGAAGGTTGATGCAGCTGAGATGGTAGGGAGAACTACCAGTTCAGCAGCAACGTGGAACCTACACAACACAAGAAATTCACTTTGCCCCAACGAAGCAGCGAGGTTGTCAATCTCACCGGTTTTGCTGAACACAACGAGGTTAAACGTATGGTGTGGAAAAAAGTATGAAAACAGTAGCAGCAGTGTGAAAATAGTGTGTGTATTATCAGAATGAGAAAATGGACCGGGGTCCATAGTTCACTAGTGGTGTCTCTCCATAGAAGATAAATAACATGTGTGGTGAACGAATTACAGCTGGGCAATTGACAGAAATGAAGGCTGCATCGTAGTTCATATGCAAGACATAAAGATTACTATGTGATTCATGAGGGCATTACAACAATATACATAGACCGTCATCCAACTGCATCTATGACTAATATCCACCCTCTGAATATCATCCGAACAAACGTTGGGTATTAAGTTGCAAGAAACAGATAATCGCAGTAAGCAAAGTGTGTAATGTAAACAATGTAAACGAAGTAAACATTGTTGTTTTCTCCCTAATGGAAACAACACGTCCTCCATCCGTCACGTTTCTGTCACTCGAGCACATATGCAAAGGAGGCATGAACCCACTATCGAGCATAAATACTCCCTCTTAGAGTTACTATCATCTACTTGGCCAAAGCATCTACTAATAACGGAGATCATGCAAGATCATAAATAACATATGAATGAATATAACATGATAGATTGATAATAAGAAGACATAGCATTCTACATTCATCAGATCCCAGCAGACACACCATTTAGCATTACATAAAGATGATCTTGATCATGTAGGGAAGCTCACGAGATCTAAACACGAGGCATACAGTAGAGAAGACAACCATCTAGCTACTGCTATGGACCCGTAGTCCAAGGATGAACTACTCATGCATCACTTTGGAGGAGGGCATGGTGGTGTAGACCCCTCCGGTGATGAATTTCCCTCCTGACAGGGTGCCACGGAGAGCTCCAGAACCCTCCCGATCTCGGGATGACGATGACGGTGGCCTCGGGTGTTTCTCGGGAAAAGTAGGCTCTTTCTAGGGTTCACGTATCGGGGGGATTATATAGGCGAAAAGGCGATGGTGGTGGAGGCTCGAGAGGCCCACACCACCCTCAGGCGCGGCCAGGGGCGCGCCGCCCTATGGTGTGGCCCCCCTCCGGGCCTCTTCGGGACTCCGTGGAACCTTCGGGAATTCTAAGACTTCCGGGTTTCAAATTTTCCAATTCCGCGAATATTTGCAGAACAAGTTTTCTGAAACTAAATATAACATAAAACAGGGAACTGGCTCTGTGGCATCTTGTCAAACATAAAGTGTATATCAAACATGTAGGAAATAACATGAAAACAACATGGAAAATCAGAAATTAAGGATACGTTTATGATGTATCAGCATACCCAAGCTTAGTTCCTAGTCTTCCTCGAGTATGTAAATGATAAAAACACAAAATTTCTGAGGTGACATGCTACCAACATAAACTTGATCGTCAATATTGTAAAAGCATATGTAAGCTGAGATCATAGTACTTTAAACACAAGCATGATATATATAATTCTAGCAATAAAACATAGCAATCACTTTGCATCATGAGAAGTAACAGAAATAAAATATCATGAATAACAAAGCATTGAAAGTTATACGTTTGTTTCAAGCATAGAGATAACATAGCAAAGTGATATTTCGCTTGTCCTTAAGAGTGGGGCAAAACATAAATTCTAGGACACCTTCAAAGTTTAAGAGGAAGACTAGAACAATAATTTCAGAACAAACCATAACACATCATGAATCAATTAATAATGTTTCTGGGACAAATGCACATTACACTCAGAATGGCAGCTATGCTCGCTCAACTGTGCATAAAGTTAGAAGATGGAGACTCAACATAAAAGTCAAAGAAAGGCCCTTCGCAGAAGGAAGCAGGGATCACTCATGTTCTAGAGATTTTTATTTTAATAAATGTAGGTATAAAATGTTTGACACTCCTCCCAACCATCTTTCAAAAATCATGGCTAACCGAATCCTCGGGTGCCTGCCAGCAATCACATACTGTGGAGGAGTGTCTATCTTTTAAAGAGGTGTATGCTTATGTCAACGAATGGTGAACAGAAAACACAGTACATCACAAGCCAACTAGACTTCACAAGAGCGGCTCCCATTGAAGGACGCAACTGGTGTAGAAGTTCATCCATCTTTCTCTTTTGTTTACACAATTATGCTTTGGCTCATAAATCAGGGGCAAAAATAGTGAAGAGAATTTGTTTGTATTAATTTGGGTCTGGGCACCCCGCTGCCAGCTCTTCTATCAATTGGATAAGAGGATGAAGACACTAGTCCAAGGTGTGAAATCCAATCAACAAGTGAGATAAAGATTCTCTATTTACGTCCTCGTGAGCTAAAACTGGAACACAAAACATGAGTAATTTTGAAAGTTTTAAAGGTAACACATGAGCAATTTACTTTGGAGTGGCGGTTAAATACCACATGTAGGTAGGTATGGTGGACACATTTGGCAAACTTTGGTTTTTGGGAGTTGAATGCACGAGTAGAGCTCATACTCAGTACAGGTGGAGGCTAGCAAAACACTGGGAGCGACAAATCAAGAGAGCATAAAGGCCATAATCATGCATAGCGACAAAAACATCATTAATCAAAGCATAAGTGGTACCACAATTTCAAAAACTAAATGATCATAGAGGCTATAGGTGACTGGTTTGTATTCATAAGCATGGTCTAATCATGCGCCAAGTCAACCAAATAAAATATTCAAAGGAGAACACCACAAATTTATGCTTCAATATGACAAGAACAACTCATGATTCTTTCATGGCACTTGAAACACTCTCAACTATTTGAGACAAATCATGCTACAAAATAACCACTAGGCTTTAGAATTAAAATAACATCTAGCATGATATGAAAAATTCTAGCCACGGTCTATACAATCTTCTATTTGCATCGTTATAAATTCTACTACATGCAACAATTTCTTTTCCCAACATGCACCATACAAAATATGTTTTAACAAAAAATATCTAAATGATATAGAAATAAAACATGAGAGTGCTCACATAACTCTACTAAAACTAATAGCTCTGAATGAGAGATGCAATGAAAACAAGAGCTATTTTTTTTTTTTTTGCAACAACTGGAAGAAAAACTAAGAATACGAGCATAACGTGTATTCAAATGAAAAATCGGAGAATGTCTCTCTACCAAAAAATGATTCTAGGTTACAATGATGTTTATTTAGTCAAGTAAAACAAAAGAAAACGAGGGAAAACAGAACGAAAAATAACAGAAGCTCCAAGTAAATTTCATATGATGTGACCGAATAAAAATATAGTTTCACTAGAAGTGACCTGATAAATTGTTGATGAAGAAGGGGATGCCTTGGGCATCCCCAAGCTTAGGTGCTTGATTCTTCTTAGAATTTTCTTGGATGAACCATGGGGTCATCCCCAAGATTTGACCATGCACTCTTCTTGATCACATTATATCACCCTCTTCTCTTGACCCTTGAAAACTTTCTTCACACCACACTCAAAGAGTGATTCGCATTAGAGGGTTAGTGCAACAATCAAAAATCCATGGGTTCTGTATGGGAACAAATGATATTTATACTTTTAAACATTAGAAACAGCCACTGATGTTTCGTGAAGCAAAGAAATTCACTTGACATCATAAAAGAGCAAATGCAAGAAAAATGGCAGAATCTGCCAAAACTAGAACAGTCTATAAAGACAAAAAATTCGGGGCACTTAGGTTGCTCAAATCGAAAAACTTAAAGAACAAAAAAGTTGAGGAATCAGCTGAGGAATAAGCACAAAAAGTTTCAGGTCATTCTAATCTTTCTGGATTTTTCACGATTTTTTACGGTGGACAGCAGAAATCTGTTTACTGCGCAGAAATCTAAAACCAACTCCAACTCTCGTCTGAAACTTTACTTGGCACAACTAAAACATGAAGATAACGATAAAAAGGAGTTTATACATAAGTATAAAACCCCTTGACTCAAATAAAACAGATAAAAACAAAGCAAAAATAAAACCATGGGTTATCTCCCAAGAAGTGCTTTTCTTTAACGCCTTTTAGCTAGGCCCAGAAAAAGGTTTCACGTGTTTTCAAGTGAAGAAGTATCCAAATTATTACGAGGCTTATGTTTAACTTTATTACCCTTATTCTTACCCTTGGGGAACCGATGTTTGGAGCATGGTTTGGCGGTGAAAGTCATGGTACCTTCCCCACATCAATAGTTGCCCCCAAGAGCTTTAGTAGAGATCTTCCAAGGGTAATTTGGCTTTGTCCTACACATTCAATAACAAGATAATCAGTGGATAGCATTCTTACTAAGATTTTTGTAAATATCCCCTCAGCTATCCCAATAGGAAATATAGGTGTGTTATTAGTGAGATGTATTTCTTCTCCTCCCTCAGAGAGTCTCCAAATACTCAAAGACTCATAAATCTCTTTAGGCATAAGACAAAATTCGGACATAATATCGCAACGGGCATTAGAAGTTCACCATCTATTTCAATCTTGACTGTAGGAATCATATTTGAAGCTTCAGAATTTATTGGGACATATTAAAAGTGTTCACACATTAGGTTATATCCTTCTTTTAAGCAAGGCATGTGTGACTCAAGAGTATTCAACCTAGCATAAATACTTGCAAAGGCTTTATCAGAGCTACTAGGTGAGATATTCATTGAAATTAATTTGTTTTATGTTATTAAAAGCTTGATACCCATCACAATAAAGTAAATATCCTCCTACCACTGTATCCAAAGCATATATATAGCAAAGAACAAGACCAAAAATAAAAAACTATGAAAGAACATGCTTAGAGTCATTTTAGGTTCAATTTTGCAATAGGAATCAAAAACTCTAGACCAAGCTTCCTTAAAACTCTCATCACTCCCTTGTTTGAAAGTGAAAATCATTTCCTCATGTGACATGGTAAAAGGAACAGGAGTACTCATTTTAGCAAGATAAAAAACAGAATAAAACGACAACTAGAATAAGAACTATTTTTTTGTGTTTTTGATAAAGAGAAGCAAACAAGAAAAAATAAAATAAACTAAGCAAAACAATAACAAAGTAAAGATATTGGAAGTGAGAGACTCCCCTTGTAGAAATTCTCTTCCTCCCCGGCAACGGCGCCATAAAATATGCTTGATGGTGCAGATCTTGCACTCGTTGGGAGACCCTAAGAGGAAGGTATGATGAGCACAGGAGCAGTTTTCCCTTAGAAAGAAACCAATGTTTAATCTACCAGTAGGAGGAAGGAGTAACTTCAGAAGGTTGATGCAGCTGAGATGGTAAGGCGCACTACCGGTTCAGCAGCAACGTGGAACCTACACAACACAATCAATTCACTTTGCCCCAACGAAGCAGTGAGATTGTCAATCTCACCGGTTTTTCTGAACACAAAGAGGTTAAACGTATGGTGCGGAAAACAATACAAACAATGTGAAAAAAAGTGTGTGTATTATCAAAATGAGAAAATGGACCGGGGTCCACAGTTCACTAGTGTTGTCTCTCCATAGAAGATAAATAACATGTGTGGTGAATGAATTACAGGTGGGCAGTTGACAAAAATGAAGGCTGCACCATAGTGCACATGCAAGACATAAAGATTACTATGTGATTCATGCGGGCGTTACAACAAGATACATAGACCGTCATCCAACTACATCTATGACTAATAATCCACCCTCCGAATATCATCTGAACAAATGTTGGGTATTAAGTTGCAAGCAACAGATAATCGCAGTAAGCAAAGTGTGTAATGTAAACAATGTAAACGAAGTAAACATCGTTGTTTTCTCCCTAATGGAAACAACACATCCTCCATCCGTCACGTTTCTGTCACTCGAGCATAGATGCAAAGGAGGCATGAACCCCTATCGAGCATAGATACTCCCTTTTAGACTTACTAGCAGCTACTTGGCCAGAGCATCTACTAATAACAGAGAGCATGCAAGATCATAAATAACATATGCATGAAGATAACATGGTAGATTGATAATTAGAAGACATAACATTCAACATTCATCGGATCATAGCAAACACAACATGTAGCATTACATAAAGATGATCTCGATCATGTAGGGTACCTCGTGAGATCTAAACATGAGGCATAAAGTGGAGAAGACAACCATCTAGCTACTGCTATGGACCCGTAGTCCATGGATGAACTACTCACACATCACTTCAGAGGAGGACATGGTGGTGTAGACCCCTCAGGTGATGAATTTCCCTCCCGGCAGGGTGCCGGGGAGAGCTCCAAAACCCTCCCGATCTCGGGATGACGATGACGGCGACCTCGGTTGTTTATCGGGAAAAGTGGGATCTTTCTAGGGTTCACGTATCCGGGGGATTATATAGGCGAAAGGGTAATGTCGGTGGAGGCTCGAGGGGCCCACACCACCCCTAGGCATGGCCGGGGGCGCCGCCCTATGGTGTGCCCCCCTATGACCCCCTCTGGGCCTCTTCGGGAATATTAAGACTTTCGGGCTTCGAATTTTCCAATTCCACGAATATTTCAAGAACAACTTTTCTGAAACTAAAAAGAACAGAAAACAAGGAAGTGGCTCTGTGGCATCTTGTCAATAGGTTAGTCCCGGAAATCAATAAAAATAACATAAAGTGTATAACAAACATGTAGGAAATAATATAAAAACAACATGGAACATCAGAAATTAAGGATACGTTTATGACGTATCGGGTGTCAATCGCTCATGTGTTGAGGGATATTGCCATCACACCCATCAATACAAACCCTAGGACTCTGAGAGGGATCGAAATTGTTCGGCAGCTGAGGATGGAGGCTAGTTTGAGCACATTGTAGGAATTCGTATGTCCAAAGCATCTGCTGAGCCTTGACACAGTGCCGCCTGCTAGGACGACGGAGGCTCCTGATTCATTTAAGCCCACTGTGCTAGCATCCGCACGGGGCGTCGCGTGTTGGATGTATGCCCTAGAGATAATAATATACATCTGTTTCATGATTAAAGTATTATGTTTTTATGCTATAATTGTTGTGGTCACCGAATATGAGATTCATAGGAAAACCCGTACACACGTGTATAGACATAAACACATCTTTATAACATTTTGTCATGTCTCACACACAAACTTGTTAATATTAGATGATCATATTTTCCTAGTCGTGGATATATGCTATGTCAATATTAATAGGAGCACATTGTTGTTTCAACATTGTGGCTGTGTAGATCCAAATAGTTGAGATACTACAAGATTTGTTTTAGCATTGTTATAAATAGTATCTTCACAAGATGGTTACTTTGTTTTCTTCATTTGAACATGAGAATATATGGTGATGTTCACCGGAAAGTTCACTTTGGTATAGTCAAGTATCACACTGTAAACTGGGTGATGAAAAAGGCTATCAGTAGATGTTCTCGAAAGTGTTCATTTCACTGTGATAGTTAAAGACTGGAAATTCATCCTCTATATAATAGAGAGATACATGCATGATCCACTTGGTGTAATGTTATCAGTTAATAAGTATGCACAAACAAAGACATGACACTAATCATGGTGATACTATAACACGATAACGAGTAAAAGAAATCAGAGCAAACATCAAGGATAATTTTATATGGTGATTAAAGAGTCTAATCCCGGTCATATCATCCTTCTCGTATTGAGGTATTGATTGGCATCACAAAGTAATGGGGATTTACTTGATAACCAACAAGTTCAACAGTTTTCTTCGTATAAGTCGTAGGTATAAATATGGACGTCCATGGTCCCAATCTTGATTATTGACTAGGAAATTGGGTTCCCAATCATGTGTACTTGTTATCTAACCTGTAGGAGTCACACACTTAAGACGTCAAAGTCATTTGTTCATATTGGATGGTCCGGCGAAAGAGCAAGCATCATCCGTATGGTTCCGCGTGATAGAATTATTAACCTATAGGGCTTTTCCCCCATTTCGCAAATCAAATATAAAGTCAAACTAACCGCTATATAATCCACCATTCGGGAGCTCTAAGAGGAGAATTACACATGTGGAAAAGATAGCACTAACCTTTCAAATTTATTTGTTGGATTGCTGCTGGAGCCGACGGTGACAGAAAAACCTTGACGGTGCCGACGACCGTACAATAACCGCGCCTGCAAGCTGCGAAGGCCTTGTATGCTTGTCCTCTCTTCTCGACGCGCGACAGGCGACGACGATGACAATATAAATCCTCTGCGCCTCGAATCCTCCTCCTCTGTTCCTTCAATCCCACTCTTATTGCTCTGTGTGCTGTTTTTGGGCTTTCCTGGGGTTTTCTCGGGGGTTTTCTCTCGACGGAAGAATGGGAGTAAGCCAATGCGAGCCATCGACGATTTCCCTTGATTAAACAAGTGCCTTCGTACGGCCCCACTGATTCAGAACGAGGCCCCCCAATACTACACCTCCGCATTTTGTCGGATGACCTGAACAAAACGGTAGCGCGGGGAGATCGTGTGTAAACCCATTCCCATAACTCATCTTTTTTTAAAACAAACCATCTATAAAAAGATACCACTATGAGTCGGGCGGTTTTTGTAGGCCGATGCACGAAAATTCTAAGGCCGCCCGGCTCTTATCATATACGAAATTGCGCCGTTATATTTCGCATCCGTCCCATGGATCTTGGGAGGCGTAATTTATTTCGACCTATCACGAATTCCAACTTATTGAAGACGGGGTTTCCTTCAGAACCGGTTTATGTACACAAACCGGCTGAGGGTCGGCTTTTTGAGCTTGTTCTTTTTTTAGGATGAAACCGTCTGCAGTCTCTAATACTCAGTTTTCTACTAGTGCTTCCATATCTAGCCTTGACACAAATAGGTTACAAGGTTAAAATGCTAGTTTTGATCGTAAAGTACACTTAATGAAATCAACTTTAGATACAACACTAAAAATGTACACTACTATTTTTTTAAACATATTTAAAGTGTAAAAAACACGGAGAAAAAACTCCGCGCGTACATGTTGATATTCTATATGCTCACAAAATCGTTTTACGAAAAACTGATTTTTTTTGTTGTCGTCTATAAAAAATTAAATATTTGGTGTAAAAAAAGGCTTTTGACGATTTTTTTATTTTTATCTTTACATGATCATAAAAATATCGGTTTATCGCGAAACTTGGTGTGGGTATATGAATATACGTACATGCTAAAACTTTTTTTCAAACTTCTTTATATTTTAAAATGTTGCTTTTTTTGTGGCAAGCATACTCCCCCATGTGCCAAATTGTATATCTAAACACTTGTTCAATACTAATCCGTCCGTTCCGAATTAATCGTATCCAAATTTTCAAAATATGGATGTTTCAATACACTAAAATACGTCTACCTACATTCATATTTTGTCAAATTCACGAAAATTAATTTGAGACGGAGGGAGTACAATTAGATCTTAGTAGATTTTTTGTTGCGAAAAAGAGCTTTATATATTAATCCCCAGTAATACAATCAGTTTGGATATAATCCTGAAGGAACCTAGGGGTGTAATTAACCCACAAACATCCTTTCATAGATCTAAGCGTAGGGCTATACGAGGGCTCTCCTTGCTCCATCGGGTGAGCTCCTGTTCGGTCCCACCTGCAAAAGTTGTGTTGTTTCCGTTGTCTATTGCATCGCTCGGATCGTGGAGGTGCTTGTGTGTATGTGTCGTGTTTTGCTCATTTCGCTCGCGTCTTGGCAGGCTGCAAGCGCTTTACCTGGCTGGGTCGAGCGGGGTAGGTTCATTCCTTGGTCTTGACTATATGCGGGGTCAGTTCCTTCGTCTCTCTCACGTGTGCGTCGCTGCCGATTTCCAATGTTGAGTCCTTGTGTCCTGATGACTCGCGGCGAGGGGGCTTGCGAGGCTTCAGAATAATGGCGGTGGTCCTAAGGTTTCCCATCGCGCGAAGATGAAGATCCTGATGTAGGTTCTCTTTGATCAAGCCGGGGTGTCGACCCGAAAGGCTCCGCCGGCGAACTCCCATAGGCGACGCCTAGAGATTGCTGGATCGGTGGAATTCGGTCACAATGCTCAGTCATCGAAGGTGAGATTGGAGGACTAGCAACGGTGTTCGGAGTCTTTGCATCGATGGGGAACTGGCTTGGAGTTACAAGATTCGTGGCAGCCGTATGTAAGAGGGGGCGACAGCATGCGTGAAGTCCAAAGTCCTACCTTTCAGGGTGAAAGCCCAAGGTCTGGCCTTAATTGGTTGTGCCTGGCACTGGTCTTCTTGGAGCCGTTGTTTTGAGAGTGAGAATGATCTTCAGGGTGAAAACCCAAGGTCTGGCCTTAATTGGTTGTGCATGGCACCGTTCTTCTTGGAGACGTTGTTTTCGAAGAGATAGACATCAGCTGTTCTTCCGGCTGTAGCGGGACTTTTCTTTTTATTACTTATTTTTATTGTCTTTCGGCTGTGTGCATCCGTAATGACTATTGTTATTGTGTTCTTGCAGAGGCCGGGTGTAATTTGTATCTCCGCGATATTAATATACTTCCCTTTATCAAAAAAAATGCCCTGCATGCGCAAGGAAGGGGATAGTCGCCACAGCCGGGTTTAACTTCCACCCGTGTCCTCATCATGTCGTCCTCGACTCTCTTTGTATGTGTGCTGGGCGGCGGTGCCTCCGAGAGCCGAGGGGAGGAGGAGACGGAGAGGTCAGAGGAGACCGAGAGGATGAAGCGGAGACCATCAATGGCTCGCTTGCGACGGGCCGGCTCCCACACGTACAAATTCGATCGTCGACTCTAAGCTCTGACGAATCTCTGTACCTCCGTCATGATTGAGCGAAATAATGTGTGGGCAAGGAAATTGTGCCAAAATACTTATTGGCAGTTAGTGGTTATCTATGGACTCCCTACCAAGAACTTAAATTGGAGTTCATTGTTGAACTCCATGATATTATGGAACAAATCGCGACAGCGGATATCACGGAAATCGCGAGTGGAAGCCAAAGCCAGAGGACAAAACTCCCGAGGAGGATCTCGATGGTTACTGCACGCTACATCTATTTACAGATAAGCGCACTGGCAAAACTAAGGCAACACACCTTCTCAAGGATTGCCGAAAGTTCCTTGACATCCACGAGGCCTTCTCAAAGAAAAACAGAGCAGCAGTCAACCAGGGCTACCCGCAGCTCCCGAGAGGGGGAACTCAGGGATTCCACCCGCCGCAAGCCCTGCCTCCATCAGGAAACCAAAACACGGTGCTAGCCACGCTACCCGCGCCACCCGCCGCAAACCAAGGATCCAACGGATACCAGAACCCAGCAGGACTCCTAGGGATGATACAGAAAGTTTGCTCGTCCCGCAGGGCCCAGAAAACAAACAGTCGACAGGTATTCATGGCTGTCCAGGCACCACCATCCCAACCCGAGTATCTAAAGATGGCCGACCAGCCAATAATTTTCTCCAAGGAAGACCACCCCCCCCCCCCGAGTCTATCGACCAGGGCATGTTGCACTCGTCATCCAGGCACAAATAGGCAACTATGAACTTGCCCGAGTATTCATGGACGTAGGTAGTAGGATTCCGGATGGCACCCACCGGGTTCGGGGCCGGGTCGGCGCCCCCCATACCCGCCCCATTTAACTTGTCGGGTCTCATTTCTTACCAGACCCACGACCCTACCGGGTTCGGGGCCCCAACGGGTACCCATTTAAGGAGCGACACCGACACATGTGGGGAATAAAACAATGAAATATTGGGATGAGGTTGGCGGGAATAGACACTTGTGTATGTGTTTTATCTCCAGGACTTCAGATTCCAACACGTCCATGTGACGTTTGAGGTTTGTGGTCCATAGCTCGTGGACATGTCGTTAGGCATATGATTGTTAGGGACATGATTAGGACTTAGAGCGGGTATGCGGGTATGCGGGTACGGGTTTGCCACCCCCATATCCGCCCCATTAGACCTGGCGGGTCGAACATTTTACCAAACCCTCCCCATTTAAGGCGGGTACCCATCGGGTTTGCGGGTTTCGGGGCCCATTGCCATCCGTAAGTGGGATTAACATCATTTACGCGGACACACTCCGTAGGATGAACAGGAACCTGGACGGACTCGCGCAATCAGAGACATCCTTTCACGGGATAGTACCAGGGAAGGCAGTCCGCCCATTCGGAACAATAAACTTGGAGGTGGTACTCGGCAACCGAAGCAATTACAGACGAGAATTCCTCGACTTCGCAGTAGTCGACTGGCCCTCACAGTACCACGCTATTCTTGGTCGAACAACGTTCGCCAGATTCATGGCAGTACCACACTATGCATACATGAAGCTCAAGCTGCCTGGGGAACATGGCACCATCACCATCGACGGCGATTTTCAAAAATTCAATAAATGCGACATCGAGTTCAACGAGATCGCCAAATCCTTCGGGATGCAGGAAGAGCTGGAAGAGATAGCAAAAACCACGGATCACTCTGTGATGCCTCTCACCAAGAAGAACGCCCCACAGCTCGAGTTCAGCGCAAACAGCGGCACTCGAAAACATCAGGTGCACCCGACCGAATCTACGAAAACGGCGATGGTATCCACCACCCTCTCGCCAGCATAGGAAGGCGCGCTCGTCGAACTCCTCCATGAGTAATGGGAAATTTTCGCCCGGCAGCCTTCAGATATGCCAGGGATACCCAGGGAGTTCGCCGAGCACTCACTCAAAGTTTATAAAGATGCCAAACCTATCAAGCAGACAACCCGACGGTTTTCAGAGCCAAAGCAAAAAAGCACTTGGAGAAGAAGTGAACAGGTTACTCGCAGCAAAGTTCATCTGCGAGATAAAGATCTCCACCTGGTTAGCAAACCCGGTGCTGGTCCCGAAGAAAAATACTGACATCCTTCGCGTGTGCATAGACTACACGTCGTTGAACAAGCACTGCCCCAAGGATAACTTTCCCCTACCACGGATCGACCAGATCGTGGACTCCATAGCAGGCTGCCAGCGCCTCTCCTTCTTGGACGCCTACTTGGGCTATAATCAGATCAGGATGAGAAAGGAGGACGAGGAGAAGACAACGTTTATCACACCCCACGGTGTTTACTGCTACACGACAATGCCCTTCGGGCTAAAGAACGTAGGCGCAACATATCAGCGCTGCATGCATTAATGCCTCGCCAAGCTCATTGGCAAGAATGTACAAGTGTATGTTGACGACATCGTCATCAAGAGTCGAGTAGAGGACACACTCCTCGATGATATCAGAGAAACATTTGACGCGCTGAACGCGTACCGAATCAAGCTCAACCCGACCAAATGCGTCTTTGGCGTCCCTGCAGGACAACTTCTCGGGTACCTGGTGTCTGCTCGAGGAATTGAAGCCAACCCGGAGAAAATCCAAGCGATCCTGACAATGAAGGAGCCAACTAATCTCCGCGGTGTGCAGCAGCTCACGGGGCGACTAGCCGCTCTAAGCAGATTCATTGCGAGGCTGGGCGAACAAGCATTGCCTTTCTACAAGCTACTGAAGAAAACGGATAAGTTCGAGTGGACACCCGAAGTGCAGAAAGCATTCGCAGACCTCAAGCGAGCATTGCAGAGTAGGAGTGTCCTGGCAACGCCACAAGAACGGGAGCCACTGTATTTGTACCTAGCCGCAACAAATCAAGTCATCAGCACAACAATCGTGGTCGAACGGCCGGACGATGGCAAGGCGTATGGCGTCCAAAGGCCAATATATTATATCAGCGAGGTGTTTTCGCCCTGCAAACAGCGATACCCTCATTATCAGAAGCTCGCGTATGGCGTGGTACTCACAGCTCGAAAACTCAAGCACTACTTCCAAGAGCACACCGTCACGGTTCTAAACGACGCATCACTCGGTACTATCATGAATAACCCCATGGCATCCGGAGGAATTGCAAAGTGGAGTATCGAGCTCGGCGCCTGGGACATCATATATGCAGGGCGCAAATCTGCGAAATCACAAGTACTCGTGGAATTCCTGAGCGAGTGGACATAACTACAAACACCAGGCCCTCCAGAATACACGAGCAACTGGATAATGTACTTCGACGGGTCAAAGAGAAACGAAGGAGCTGGAGCCGGGGTTGTACTGATATCCCCAAGAGGAGACAAGTTGCAGTACGTCCTGCGATTGGATTTTCCACCCGACGACCCGACATCAAACAATGACGCAGAATACGAGGCCCTCCTTCATGGCATGAAGATGGCGATCGCCTGTGGAGCCACCCGACTGATGATCTATGGAGATTCAAACCTCATCGTACAACAGACGATGAAAGAGTGCGACGCCATTGCTGAAAACATGGTCGCCTATCGAGATATGTATAACCTACTTGAAGGAAGTTTCAAAGGGTGCGAACTAAAGCACATCGCGCGATCCAGCTACGAAGAAGCAGATAAATTGGCAAACATGGGTTCTACCAACACACCCGTACCACCTGGAATACACTTCGAGAGGATGATCAAGCGCTTAGTCAAGGTCAAAAAATCATCAGCAGCACCCGCATCATTGGAGATAGAGTACAAACCGCAAACTGCTATGATTGAGCTTAGCCACAGCATTTCAAGACAAGTTTTTCTGGTCGAACCAGTCTGGACGCAGAAATACCTCGACTACTTGTCCAACAAACAACTCCCAGCAGATGTTCGCGAGGCTCGACAGATAGTACGACGCAACAAAGCTTTTCGGGTGCTCGATGGAGAGCTATACAAACAGAGCATATCAGGAATATTGCAGAGATGCATAGCACCCGAGGACGGCATGGAACTACTGCGAGATATGCACCAGGGAGATTGCGGGCACCACGCCAGCTGGAAGGAGATCGTGGGTAAAGTTTTTCGAGCAGGATTCTACTGGCTCACAGCGGCTAGGGACGCAAAGGACCTAGTCGACAAGTGCAACGTTTGCCAAAGATTCGCGCCCAAGCCACACGCCCCTGCCACTGAACCTCACATGATCCCAATCGCCTGGCCCTTTGCACAATGGGGGCTAGATATGGTGGGGCCACTGCGAAAGTAGACACCCGGAGGATATACGCACTTGCTCGTAGCAGTCGATAAATTCACGAAGTGGATCGAGGCTATGCCAGTCACCTCCGCCAGCGCCCAATGAGCCGTGAAATTCCTCAACTCCATTGTGTGCAGGTTTGGCATACTGCACAACATCATCACCGACAATGGCAGCAACTTCACAGCGAAGGAAACACAGGAATTCTGCGAACAGAAGGGAATCACCCTCAGTTTCGCCTCAGTGGCTCACCCGCAAACTAATGGTCAAGTCGAGCGATCCAACGGATTAGTCTCCGCCGGCCTCAAGAAGCGGCTACTCGATCGCCTAAACCAGCAGCAGGGCACTGGGTAGAGGAGTTACCATCAGTACTGTGGAGTCTTCACACAACGCCAAATCGCTCAACAAACTATACGCCATTTTTCATGGTCTATGGAGCAGAGGCCGTCCTACCTGAAGATGTCAAATTCAGTGCACCCCGAGTTGTCGCATACAGTGAAGAAACCTCGAACATGGCACTCGCAGAAGACGTGGACACACTCGACGAAATTCGCGATATTGCACTCGCAAGATCGGCGGTATACCAGCAATCACTGCGTAACTACCACAGTCGTCGCACATGCCACAGATCCTTCGTGGTAGGCGACCTAGTGTTGCGGCTCAAGCAAAAGGAAGGGCACAAGCTCGAGCCACCATGGGAAGGACCCTTCATCATACACAAAGTTATCCCAGGTGGCGCGTATCGATTGAAGAACCCCGAGACCGGTGGCATCTACTCCAATCCATGGAATGTTGCGCATCTCCGCAAGTTCTATCCATAGAATTATTCTACTCGCAAAAATAAGGCTATACTAGCCATCTTGTAGCTCGAGGAAAATACATGGCTTCTCAGCCATATAAATAAAAACACATGGTTTCTCAACCATAGCTATTCGTGTTTCTTCATTTTACATGCTAAACAACAGGTATACACCCCAAATGCACGGGGGCTACGCCTAACTAAGCATTAGAGGAAAATTTACAAATACAAGGTACAAACAAGGGTCACGCCTTATAAAACACCTTACAAAAATCTCAAGTAAACTATACAAGGTAACAGGATATCTACATCCTACGATTACGCCTGACGATGAGCAGTTCTTTTGGCCAGCATCTGGTCAACATCTTCGGAACTCGGTCAAATGATCTCCTCCGGTTGAACGACAGCGTAATAAGGAGTAAAATCGACTGGAGCATTAGGAAGCCAAGGTGCCACACCTGAACAAAAGCAAGCGCTACTTGAGCACCGCAGATAAGCTGCTGACGAACGCACTCGCGAACTTCACCAACTCGGCCAAAAACTCTTAGGAGGTCGCTCAACCTTTCTGGAACGGTACCCAGCGGATAGAACGTCCGGTGCACAGAAGACAAGGCTTCGCGACAAGAATCCACAAGCAGCTTCGCCTGGCCAACCCGGTACTTCAAAGTAGTCAGAACAAAGCCGCGGCTGTGGTCAGACCAGAAGTTGTTTGAATGCGGCTTCGAGCTACTTGCTTCATGAACAATGTGGCTGTATACCCAATGAGTTTCACAAGGACCGTCGGGCTCAACAACTGCGAAAAACAGCGCGAAAGGTTAAAAGGTGAAGCGAAGGTAAACAACAAAGTGCTAGGGGGCTAGCATGCTTACAAAGCATGTCTTTGGTAATAGCTGCCAGCTCCTCCATCACGAACTGTTCACGCTCAGCCGCAAACTTTTGCTTTGATTTAGCCACATCAGCCACTCCACGCAAAGCTTTCAGCTTGCGCTCTTCATCTGCGACACGATCACGGAGCCCGACAAATGTTCTAACAGCAGCAACAAGGGGATCTACTCACGCAGCAGATCCACTCGAAGACTCTGCATTAGGACCCACAACCTGGAAGGAAATGAAACAAGTCCAGTTACATTCCAAGACCTAACTCGAGAAATATACCATCTACTTAACAGGTGCTCGGGGGCTACTCCCATCGGGAGCTCGTAACGCTTCAATCGCAATAATCAGGCATTTTAGACATCAAAAGAACACTTCGATTAAAAGAAAAATACGGGAATGCATCCCAAGGTTCATTACATCGAAAGGGAAAAGTAAAATAAACTATCCTATGGAACTGCGGAGGTACTAGCGCTCGCAGCAGGATGTCCCTTGCGACTAGCACGGGTAAGCAACTCAGATAGCTTCTTGGCGAGGGCTTCAGCCGGATCGCCAAAAGGACGAAGCGATACCTTTCTGCCCGTGGCGGCGTCGCAAGGAAGGCACGAGTACGCTTTCTCCAGCCCTCGACTCCGTGCGCCAACGCAAACTGGATGACAGTCTTCGCTCCACATTCAGACTGCGCAACCGAGTAAGCCTGAAGAAGATCACCCTCCAGGAAAACTTTCAGAAGGCCGTCTAGCGTGGGCGGAACCGCGGCATCCACCAGAAGACGCTCGTGGAATTGCGCCAGCACTCGAATGGCTTCGCCAACAAGGGAGCAGATCCCACTCGCATGTTTCTGGAGCTGGGAGCAGGAGTCCGTCAAAGCATCCAATCGCCGACTCCCAGGTAGCTCCAGTGCAACACCGAGAATATATACAAAAGGACACCGTAAACTCCCGAGATGGCCAATCAAAATCGCGTCGCAGGAAAAATCAAGTACAACTTACCCGCGAATTGCTGAGCCAGAGGGCGGATGATGCCAACAAGATCGTTGTCGTGTTTAGCACCAGCATCCTCCAACTGCTTCAGCGCATCCTGGGCCTCGGCGAGCTTCCCCTCAAAGTCAACCGAATTCTTGCGAGTGGACTCCAACTCAGCCTCAAGGGTTTTCACCCGAGAGGCAGCTTCGGTTTTCTCGGCCTTCAGGAGATCGACTTGATCTATAGAATAGTGAATTCAGCCTAAAGAAAACCGATATGATCAAAAGAAATAGCGGAAGAAAAATGGAGTGGATTAACCTACCTTGGAGAGCTTGGTCGTCCTCGACAAGTCGATCACGATCAGCCGAAGGGCGGCGCAATCTGCCTCAGCCGAAAGCACGCGTCCGCCAATGGCGGCTAGGGAGTCAAGAAGAGACTGGAAAAGCACAAGACAAAATTCAAGTTAAAGAAAAAAGCTCTTGAGCCTATTCACGACTGCACACAGTCGAGTATAGCCTCGGGGGCTACTCCCATCGGGAGCACTGCCGTGCACCTGATGACATCAAAGGAAGGAAAAAAGCTTAAATTTGAGTCCACGGCTAATCGCAAGCGATTAACCACGGCCTCAGGGGGCTACTCCCATCGGGAGCACTGACGTGCACCCAATAAAAAAATGCAAACGGACAAAATAGAAGATGCGAAAGAAGTGACAAGATTTACCTAGCCCTGGGCGGTGCACACAGGATCCGCCGAGCTACCTGAGACTTCTTTGTTTGCCGGAGCCCCACCCGCGAAGCCAGGAAGTCTATAATCTGGAGCCGCAGCTGCCGGTGCTGGGCTCGAAGGTTTCTGGGTGACTTTGGCGACTGGAGGTTCGCCCGCAGCCGCTTCTTTTCTCTTCACAGAAGGAATAGAGGAAGCAAACTGACCAGGGCTGATGGATTGAAGCCCGTCATGAAAGGAAGAATCGAACAAAAGCATAAGGAAAACGAGAGAAAACATTCGACTAAAGGATAGTAGGAAAGGAAGAACTCACTCGTCGTCGTCGTCATCCAGCATATCCGCATTCCAGGCAGTGCCAATCTTCAACTTGGGGGCTTGGGAAGGAAGCACGTTCAAGGGCGTCACCACGAGGGGCTCTGTCGCCTTGCCAGATCCGCCACCCAAAGAACTATCTTTGGAAGTGGCTTCATCGTCTACCTGCCGGCGGCGCTTGCGGTGGTGGAGGTCGCTACCCGACTATTCCACGTCGTCTGAAGAGCCGTGCTCGGAGCTCGACTCGGCCTCAACAACGCTGGTGTCGAGAGCAGCTCAACGTTGCTAGCCAGCAAGTCCGAAGCATCATCAGCAGAAACTGGCGGGTAGCATGTGTCTATGTCCAAACTCTACAAAAGAAGAAGAAGAAAAGGGAAAACTATGTCGACAAACTCTCGAATGGCAAAAATGTTGAAACAGAGAATAGAAGGAAACTTACATCGGCTGGAGGAGGCCTCGAAGCCTCAAATGCTTCAAGAGGGCAAGCAGGAAACTTCTCGCCTACCTTCAGCTTGGTGATAGCCGCAATTTTCTTCTCGAATTCGGCATTCAAGAGAATATCTTGGCACACACGGCTGGGGTCTTGAGGGCCCTGGTACTCCCACATAGTTGAGGGCCTCTCCTGAAGAGGCTGGATCCTATGCCTAAGGAAAACGCTCGCCAGATGAAGACCATTCAGCGCGACCCCTGCTGTCTGGTCGCGGAGAGTTGCTACCTTCGCGAGTAGTGGAGCGATGATCCGGTTTTCTTCGACTGAGAGCTTGTGCATCCAAGACTTCTGGCGCTTCAAAACAACGAACGGGTGGAATTCATGAGCTCGACCCGCGCTGTTGTCAACGACATAAAACCACTTCCTCCGCCATCCTTGCGCGGAGTCGATGAAGTGCATCTCAAAGTAGGAGTTGTCAGTCTTCGCCTGGATTCCGAAGCCGCCAGTTCGCAGCGTCTCTCCAAGCTGATCTTCCACCCGCGACTTCTCGCGGAAGACTCACACTTTGAATAGGGACTTCCAAAGGCCCCAGTGCGGGCGAATGCCCAAGAAGCACTCGCAAAGTACGATGAAGCACGAGATGTGCTGCATCGCATTTGGAGGCAGGTCATGGAGCTGTATGCCATAGACATACAACAGACCAAGAAGGAAGGGATGAAGGGGGAACGAGAGCCCGTGCGAGACGTGATCCGCAAAGATCACGCGCTCGTTCGCGTGAGGGTTTGGTACCTCCTCTTTCTTGCCGAGGCGAACGCGCTTGTCGCCTTCAGGGGGAAGCAACCCCTCCCTCTGCATCTCCTTGATGCTCTTGTTGGTGGTGTTTGCGGAGCGCCAGTCGCCCGTCCTTGCCACGGGCAGCACGGGGACATCCTCAGTTTCCCTCGATGACAAAGCAGCGCCGCCGCGTTTCTTGCCTCCCGCCATGAGAGCTGGTGGGTGCTTGCAGAGGAAGATATGTGCGCGAGGAAGAAGAAGACGGGGAAGCAAATGACCGGGAAGTTTTCACTTTCCGCTAAGGATGGATACTTATACACAAGCCGAGCCCATCTGGGCCGCAGATCAAGCGACGTGGCGTCCATCGCGGCTGCCACGCGGGGAGTGGAAACGAAGCGGCGGTGGAAAGCTGTTTTATGCCACGATCTTAACAGCGGATCGTGCGCATTTACTGCGCGTGGCTCGCGGAAAAACAGGAAACGACGTCTTGTTTCCGGTCAAAAAGAGGAGTCAGAGCGAACAAAGTGCACAATGAAATCATTGTGTGCGTCATCAAACCCGAGAATTCTCTCGGGTAGAATCCTAAACACGAAATATCTTTCGTATGGATACATCAAGACGCGAAAAGTCTTTCGCATAAACTCCATAGCACGAAATTTCTTTCATATGGATATTTCAAGACGTGAAAACTCTTTCGCATAAACTCCATAACACAAAATTTCTTTCGTATGGACATATCAATAAGAGAAAATTCTCTCGTACAAAAGCCCTCGACACAAAATTTCTTTCGTATAGGCACAACAAGGCTTCCGGACAATAAAATTCTCTTGTACAGACAGGAAAACACAAAAACACAAAATCCTTATGCGTAAATTCAAACAAGGAAAAACTCCTTACACGCAAAGTTGTGAGGAAATATTCGCAGGTGAGCAGTCCCTGCTACATACGATGTATACACATCTTTACCCTGGATCGTTCACCCGACTAGGCACATCCGGATGCCGTATCCTCTCGATGCGAAGGTAAGACCCAAAAGATCTTTCTTGAGGGTCTGGAATCGCACTCAAGCTGCGTCCTCCGGTATATTTCCGTGTCAACAACACGAAGAAAAATCCTAGCGGACGCGCCGGGTACCCTCATAGGTTAAGTTCGACTCGGTAAGACCTCAACGGCCCAGTCGCAATGATCACCTCATCAGATTCGAGTCGGAGGTCTCGAAATTGCGTAGGCCGGAACTGTTTTTGCCCTAGATGCAATTAATTGGCCCTGAGCTTTCGGGAGAGCCAAGCAACTGAGCCACATCCTTCTGCGAAAACAGCCAATACACTGGCACTTTTATTTTCTCGATATTCGAGTACAGGAAATGCATCACATACAGGGTTTACACCCTCTTCGAACAATTGAAGCCATCAGTAAAGGAAATCACGATAAACTTTGAGCGTCTACCCGACAGATTCTCAGCCGAGTAAACGCTCGGGGGCTACTGACGAAGGGATGGACCCTAGACCTATCGGGTGAGCCTACCCGGTCTAAGGCCCAAGGCCCAAGCTCCAAGGGAGATGCCATGGACTGTTCTAGAAGGTCCAATTAAAGCCCACCCGCAAAGCCTTGCGGGTTAAGAAAGGAACCCGGTAACCGACTTTAGGTTAGGGTTTGTATCCCCCCGGGCACGGTTTGAGTCCTGGCTACCTATATAAAGCCAGGAGAACCACCGGGGGGGAGGACCAAGCGATACCTCACCATCAAAGCCTTGAGATCGAGATCATACTCTCGACTTGAGCATCCCCCATTGTAACCGATCTACTCGTTAATACAGATCGACAGAAGCATGAGTAAGGGTTTTACCTCTACGAGGGCCCCGAACCTGGGTAAATCTTGCCCCTGTTAGCCGACGATTGTCACCAGCGCCTACTCGTTCTCTTACTCAAAACCCTATCGGTTCATCCGAGGGACTTGTTGAGATGCATATTCGACACCAGTGCATGCGCCCGCTCAAAGGCTGCCGGAGTAATGGCGTGGCGGGCGGCCGCGATGGCACGCGGCGCAATAAATGCTCCGCCAGGGCTACAAAAGGCCCCTCGCAGCTCTCCCCATTCTCCCCCTCGCCGCTCCCACTCTCGCCGCTCTCCCCATTCTCGACGTGCACCCCCCTTGCCGTTCCCCGGAGATGTCGAGCTACGACGACGCCGCCGCCGCCACCTCCGCAAGCACGAGGCCTGGGCGCTGTACCGGGCGGGGTATCCGTGCCCGCCCGATATGCGCGTCCCAAGCGCTGCCGCCGGGCAACCACGGTGGCAGCTCAGCGTGGGTGGGATCCCTGTGCCCCCCATCCCCTCCAGCGACGCGGAGTTCAGGCAAGTCATCGACGAGGTCCGTCGAGGGCTGATGCCGGACCAGGCCACGCAGCTGCGCTGGAGGGCGCGCGGCAACGACGCATCCTGGTGGGAGTTTCTCCAGCGCCGCCACGACGAGGACGTCGCCGCCCCGGGCAACAACGGCCCTATCGAGGGCCGTGCCAACGGCATCAGCCGCAAGCGGTGGTGGGGAGGCGAGCACCGCACTCTCGAGTGGGTGCTCGACTACATCGAAGCCGGCAACGAGCCCTGGCTGCAGATGCCGTCCCGCCCGCACCCGTCGTGGACACCGCGGCGGATGGGCGGTTCCTCGTCGGCCACCTCCTCTTCCTCCGGCGCGGCCCTCACCACTCCCCTCCTCAACTCCGGGCGCCTTGCCCCCAGGCGCAACAGCGGCGCCCTGCGCATCGGCGAGCCGCGCCAGCGACTCGCCGCAGGCTTCGAGCGCGTCGTGCGCCCGAAGAAGGAGGTGGAGGAGGGCGACGAGGACGCGTGGCCTGACATGCAGGCCATCGAGGAGCTCTCGCTGAACATCCTCCAGCCGGTCGCCGACGACGTCGCCATCGACTGGAGTCTGCGCGAGAGCACCCAGGAGGAGCCGGAGCTCCAGCGCCGGCTCCTCGCCGGGGCGTAACGGCTGAAGGCGCAATGCCAGCAGGAAGCCGCTGCCAATGCGGCCCACCGCTGCATCCCTCCCCCCCCCCGCAGCCGAAGGAGGTCGACTACGTCGTTATCGACCCCGACATCGAGGACGAAGCAGAGTTCCAGCGCGCCCTGGCGGTGAGCAGGTGGGGCGACGCCGGCGCAGGCCCGAGCGACCCGCATTGCGGCGACCCCGACGCAGACACGAGCAGGTGGGACGCCGATGGCTCGGACGACGACGACGGCGGCGACGAAGGCGACTACAGCCAGGCGATCGCGGCGAGCCTCGGCCTACAGTAGACGTAGCTTAGGGTTTTTATGTTTTTTTTTATGTTTTTAGTTCAGTTTCTGTAAAAATATCGTCGAATCTATGAATTTGCGCCTATTTCAACGAATTTGCCGTTTTTGAATTAATTTGGGCCGAGACTTGGGCTGGGGGACGACTGGAAACCGCGCCCCAGGTTCCAGATTAGCGCCGTTTGGCGCCGCGGCGCCACCAAAACAACGGCGTTTTGGCCCCTGGGAAGCGACACGGTTGGAGATGCCCTAAGAGCCTGGTGCTAACCACCGCCGCCAATGCTGCTAAGAGCTCCGCTGGCGCCGCCTCCAGTTTCCGTCCGCCGCGTCGACGTCTGACATTAATTTAAATGAAAAGTTTCATCTGAAAATTAGAAAAATTTAGCCTGTACACCTCTCTGTTAGAAGAATCGGAAGAAAAGGGAAAAAAGAATTTTCCTAACGCGATATAGCCTATACATACGTTTGCGCCACTATTGGGCTCACAACCTATTAACCAACAGCACCACAAGGATGGTAATGGCAGCTACCACCAGATTGGGCTTCAAGTGGCTCGCATGGGCTGCCAGCCCACGCTCTCAAGGAGCTGAGCGTTGACGAACGCTGCTCTAGCACTCCAAACTACCGGGAGAGCGCTCGCACCTGGAGCGGAGCGGAGGGAAGGTTTTTTTCTGGAGCGGTCTGTTGCCGAACGGGCTCAAAGTCAATGCAGGTCGCGATCACCACCGCCGTCTCGGTGCACCCGCATCCGAATCTCGTTTCTTTCCTGCGGCCGTCGCCTCCGCACCGGGTCCGAATCCATCCTTTCTCCCACCGCCCGAACACTAGGGCGAGCGCCATGGCCTCCTCGGTACCGCCGGCGTCGCCGCAGCAGCTTACCATCACGCGACCGGATGACTGGCACCTCCACCTCCGCGACGGCCAAGTGTTGGCCGCTGTGCTCCCCCACAGGTTCGCGGGGCCCTTTTCACTTGCTCCTTTCATTAACGCACGCCAACTGTTCGATGCAATGCCTGAACTGTGATCTGTACTTTCGATGTATGCTGTGTGGCACAGCGCGAAGCATTTTGAGAGAGCCATCGTGATGCCCAACCTGAAGCCGCCGGTCACGACGACGGCACGCGCGGTGGAGTACAGGGAGGAGATCCTGAGGGCACTGCCACCCGGGAGTAGCTTCATGCCGCTCATGACGCTCTACCTCACGGACACCACCAGCCCGGAAGAAATCAAGATTGCAAGTATGGACTCTCCCTACCACAATAGGTTCTTTTAGCTGTTTGTAACTGCGTGTGCTTCATAGTTCCCTGTCAGGTGTACTTCATGTTTGTCTGGGTAGAACGCAATGTGTCATGCCATGTCTGTTGTGCTGGATTACAGGAAAGAGTGGTGTGGTTTTTGCTGTCAAGTTGTATCCGGCTGGAGCAACTACCAACTCCCAAGACGGTGTAACTGATATATTGGGGAAATGCTTACCTGTCCTCGAAGAGATGGTCAGGCAGGAAATGCCTTTACTTGTAAGTAGTTGTTGCTCTTCGTACTACATGCGTCTGAAAGTTTCTGTCCATCTGACAAGTTAGTCTCTAGTTTTTCTTCATATGTTAAACTAGTTGATTCCCCGCGCGTTGCGGCGGGCATTGGAGATGTACAGTCTAAAAACCTAATGTTTATTTGCAAATGAAATTAGCTCATAAATGTTAAATTATATAGGTCAAACAGTGCTAATATAGTAACAATCAAGACTCATGGTATACTATTGGTCACCAGTGAATCATCAGGGGGAAGGGACCACAAAAGTATACTACAGAGAAAATTTTAAAATGAAAAGAAGTAGAAGAAAACATGCATTGCATCTCACATATGAAGAATACAGCTTCATGTACTGACCTTGTGTACACTAGTTGTTGGCATATACACGGTACATTACAGAGAAGAATTGAAATTATTAGCACAATGTGAGGTTTAACAATGCATCACCCAAAACTGAACACACAAAAAGTGTCTAGAAAATTATAACAGATCTATTTTGTGGGCAGGAAGTGGTATATGTTAACACATAAAAGAAATTATGGAAGAGGTTTTGCTGCAGGAGAGATGTGGAATGGGCAAGATGGCAAAGAGAGCCATCTGTGTCTGTCAAATAGCATCATTGCACTCTATTCTCATAAGGCAAGGAAAGAAGAAACCTAGTAAAACCTTGGGGTAGTGACATGCAAAAAACTGTCATAAAACTAAGAATAACATCTGATCATAACATGCCCTAATTAAACTTGAAAACCAGTTAATTTTCAAAAAAAAAACTTGAAAACCAGTTAAGATAATTCTCAAGTAATGAGTGCGTAACCGCATATTCTAATTTTAAAAGTTTTTTTCCATCAGAATGTCTGAATAAAACAGAGACACCGGTTGCACTCAGTTGCAGGATTTCTGCCAATGTCTGAACTGGCCAATGCTGCACGCACATATGATTTTTCCCCTCAAAACATAGACATAATCCTTTGAGTGGCATAAGTCAAGGGTAGAATTTAGTTTGAGGGGTTACCTATGGTCCTGATCAACATTTTCTAAAACCATGTCAGTATGTAAAGAATTTCTGCACCAGAAACAAAATTTTGACCCTTTTAGAAAAAAACATAATTTTGATGTTTCCAGAAGCCATACCAAAATATTTGTATTTAAATTTTAATTTCGGCAGAAATAGTCCTAGCAAGCATCTAACATCTCATGCATCTCTACAGTAGTATTATGAAACACTAAATGTGGTTGTAATGCCCTAAATTTATCTCTATGCAGACTATTTTTTTTAATTTTCAGTAGACGTGTAGCTGCACTGTGCCATTTCTTTGAGAAATCTGGTCATAATGTAAGGTGATAATTTCCATCTGATGTTTACGTGTGTGTCTAATGCAGCAGGTTGCTTTTCAATCTCTTTGTTTTTAGCAGTTCAAAAATGTTTTGCTCAGAATTTCTGTGGTAATGCAAATATTGGTCATGTTGATTAAAAAATAGGGTGAATCCATTTACCTCAACCTCAATACCGAACAGGGTAGGCTTTATTGCATGAAGATAAACAAAACAGGAATCACACAAATATAAATGGATCCTTGGGCAGAGTATCATGCAAATCAGTCAAGAGTCCCACATTGCAGGGCGCAACAACCTTGGCCATGGTGCTGCGGAGGAGCGAGAGAGCCGAGGAGTGTGCCAGCATGTACCCGCTCGCCTAAACGGGGTAGACGGGGACGGCCTGCCATCGGACGACGACGCGACGAAGGTCGAGCCCCGTCGTGCCTCCGGAAGACGAGCGGCGATGACAGAGATGGCGAGAGGAAGACATACACATCACGCCTCTAGTAAAAGCAGCGGTGGAAGTTAGAGTGGTGGCGGTGATTGTGTAGTCACATAGGGGAGTATGAGCTAGCCCATCTCGTAGGCGTAGCAGAGAAAGTGGGTGTGTGCTCTTGTCGTATCATGGTGATTGGATGGAAGTGGAAGTGAACGGGAGTGCACCATCATGGTAATCAACGGAGAAGAGGAAACGAACACCTGGTGGCTGATCAGCTGCACATGTGCGTGAGAGAGTGTGCAGCGCTATAGAATCATATTGCAATCCGGAAGGATAACTAGCTACCATAGATTTTAAATCCGATGGCTAGAAATAATTGGGATGATGTGGCTTCACCAAATTTCAGCTTGCAAACATTAAATGCATTTTAGTGGGGATGAACTTTATAGATATTATAGATGGGGTTGTCATTTTTTGCCTTGGAAGTACTTAACTTATCAAAAAAGATTTCATGTCAAGCTAGTAATACTGCTTGCCTTTATGGCTGTTTTTCATTTCCTTCAGGTTCATGGAGAAGTCACAGATCCTCATGTTGACACCTTTGACCGTGAGAAGGTTTTCATCGAGAGAATATTAGCACCACTTGTACAGAAACTTCCACAGCTGAAAATTGTTATGGAACATATCACTACAATGGATGCTGTGAACTTTGTAGAATCATGCAAAGGAGGTGTGTGCTATTTCAATGGCCTTAATATTTCTGTCTGCCCTTATATATGGTCATTACAATTTTGTATTCTCAGGTCATGTTGCCGCAACGGTTACTCCACAGCATCTCCTTCTCAACAGGAATGCCTTGTTTCAGGGTGGTTTACAGCCTCATAATTATTGCTTGCCAGTACTAAAGAGAGAAACTCACAGTATGAGATCTGCTCCCTCTCTTGTCGTAACCCTCATAAATCGAATTCTGTCTAATGTCCTACTGATTTCTCATTGTTGATATTGAGATATCTATGGTAGAAAATTATGACTTGGATACTTCTTTGGCGGTGAAAAACTAGATCCATAATATTTCTCTTCTCTTCTTGCATTATTCTTTTTGTTGTGGTGATTAGTTTAACCTCTTACCCAGCATTACAATTTCGAATAAATGAACGTGGTGATGGACTTCCTTGTGTTATTTTGCTATAAAAAATTACCTCCTTCAGTAAGATATGATAGCACTAGTTATGTACATGGTAGAAAATATGCCCCATATACTTTTTCTTATTTCTACAGCATCCAGTGTCAGTGTGTGTTAATTGTTTCTGAATCTTCTACTTCAGGACAAGCTATTGTTTCTGCTGTAACAAGTGGGAGCAGACAGTACTTTCTTGGTACTGACAGTGCTCCCCATGACAAACGGATGAAGGAATGTTCCTGTGGTTGTGCGGGAATATATAGCACTCCTGTTGCTCTTTCTCTTTATGCGAAGGTGTTTGAACAGGTAATATCTTTTTTCCTCTGTCGTTCTCTCGTTGTAGTTCAATCATTTTGTTTGGATTGTTACCAGATCACCAGAAACTGTAGTTATAATGATGTCAGCTACAATAAGCTATCACAATCGTACAGGCAAAGTACGTACACCAAAATGTTAAGAGTTTCGTAACATATTCTGTCGTGTTTCAGGCTGGCGCCCTTGATAAGCTAGAGGCGTTTACAAGCTTCAACGGGCCAGATTTTTATGGTCTCCCAAGGAACAACTCGAAGATTGTTCTGAGAAGGAGCGGATGGAAAGTGCCTGCAACTTATGCATACGGCGCAGGGTTGATTGTGCCCATGTCTAGCGGCACCACTCTAGAATGGCTTCCATCGGATCAGCCTGAAGAATAAACAAAATACTGATTCATTTGGCGATCCATCTTGGGGGTGATACAATAAGTGGAGCGGTTCCATGTTCCCCTCTTTCATTTGTAGAATCAGGGTGATAAACATGTCCTTGGACATAGTCTCGCTGACCCATGTGGGGTTCTTGAGAGCACATTATACGAGCAACTTATTCTGAAGCAACTGCAAAACGTCTTGCTCTCAGTAAAAGAAAAGATGGTGGTTGCTGAGCTATCTGCGTTTCATGGGGTTGCACTTCCATCTCTTGGTTTTAACTTTGGAATAAGACGAGGAGAATCTGTTCCCCAAGAAGAGAGAAACCTGGGTGGAATCAGCTTTGATCCCACTCGTACAAAATTTGGAAACCAGTAGACGATTCTGTTTCGTAAACGGGTGCTGGCTCGGATTTGGATCCCGAACCGGACTGGAGCAGTCTTCCCGGCTCACGATATATACTGCAACCTCACCTCGTACCACGGCACACAGCCGCACTCTCGGTCACATCGATTCGACGATCGATCGCCCGTTAGTTGTTCAGTCGCCAGGCATTGCGAGCCTCCTGTCGATCGCCACAACTATGGCGTTTAGCCTCCTGGCGTGCCTGGGTCTGCGGGGCAAAAACAAGCGCGGCACAAAGGCCAAGAAGACGCCGCCTCCGGCCGCAGCTGCTCCAGCCGTACCGAAGACCGCGGTAGCCAAACCCAAGCAAGCTCCTGCCCCGCCGCCTCCTGCCGTAGCGAAGCCGACCGCGGCAGTCCAACCCAAGCAAGCTCCTGCCCCCATTGCTCGAGCCATGCCGAAGCCGAAGCCGACCGCGGTTGTGAGACGAACACAAAGGGGCGGTAGCAACTCATCTAGGAGTAGTACTAGTGATGACTGTGCGACGACGATCATGATCATGTCTATGATGACAACGATGATGTAGTACGTACTCCCACCGCTTGTAAATAGACGATGTGTTGAATAATTAGGCATAATTTCCACGATTAATTTTAGAATACAAATTATGACAAAAGCATATCAATTAATATGTGAACTCAGATATACTAGATGCAATACACAACATGAATAACCGCAAGACGATCTCCCTAAACATGTAAACAATACACATGTTAAACAGATATATTGGCGCACAGATTCTGTACCGATCGTTTGTAAAAACGTTGTTGATGACAACGTTGGCGATGGTGTGGTGGAGTAGACGACGCTTGAGGCGACAGTACGCAACACCGCCCGACTTGCTAGGCAGATGAGCCGTCGTGGAAGCAGCGAGCAGTCGCGTGAAGCATTTCCCAAAAACCTAATTCGTCCACTCCCGTACAGGATTACAAAGGGGACTGGTTTCGGAGACCTGCTCTCCGGTTCGCCGGTGGACGCCGGCGCTCGGGATAGAGTAGATTACAGTGGCGGCGCAAGTGACGAGGTGCGGCAAAGGTAGATTGATTTCGGTGTGTGTACAGCGTTCACGGCGCGTGCCTTTTATAGCTCGGTTCGGAAAACCCTGACGGATGCGATGTGGGAGGCCCACGCCGCACGTCCGAGTCGGTTGCAGCACACGATACGGGAGCGACCCGAACCGCCTCAGCTGTGACGCGTCCGTCACGACTACTAACTCGGTTTTTCAAAACAGTAAAATAAAGACAAATGTTGTCTCGGCTCGAGGCTCGATTTACGAAACTCGATCGCGGCGTGTCGAGTCGAGACAAGTGAACGGCGGAGGATGATGAGGAGGAGTGCGTGAGAGGCTCTCCTCTTCTCACTCACATATAATCTCTACAACACTTCACCTTATAAGATGGTGCGCAACTCCTCCAACTTCCAATGTGGGTCTAAACTTCCCACTCCCACCACTTGTTTGTACACATGGGCCATTTGTGATTTTCAGGATTTCTTATTGGGCTGCCCCCATATATGGGCCCAAAGATTTCAATAATCCTCCACCAGATCTCAAATGCCCATTTGCAGATTTGTCAATTCTCGCAACTTGTTTATATACTAGTGTTTCAGCAGAGATTGTTAAGTTGAACTTCAGCCTAGAGGCTTAAGCTACATCTATTAGCAACTTGAACAATGGACTACTTTTAATTGCAAGTTTTGTGCCAATAGACTTTACTCAAAGTCGTAACTAGTACTTGGCTTCTAGTAGGCGACCCCGCGGGTGGAGCGTATGCGTCGTACTCCATGGTCTCTTCATGAGTTTACTAGAGATCACCCAAATCTCATAGACTGCGACGTTTACAGTCGGACTCGCATAGTTATGTTCTTTCAAGAATGCTTCAGAGTAATTACTGTTACATCTTTGCTATGAATAGCCAACATAAACACATTAAGGCATATTGCCAACCTGTCTTACAGTTCTTTGAGAGTTATGCATCATCACTTAGAGAGAGTTTACCAAATACTCTCCTCAGTTAAACCACTAGCTTGTTCTTTCCAGATCCTAATTCACGGGATCTCGATCACATAGGTTAGATTACCACTATGGTGTAACGCTCACGGGTCTCATATATATCTCCTTTGATGCACTATCTATCACATTACGTGATAGTCCCTTCGTAAATGGATCTGCTAGGTTTTTGTCTGTTTGAATATATGTAACAGTAATTACTCCGGAGCTTCTCAATTTCCTGACAGACTTCAAACGTCTTTTAACGTGTCTTGATGACTTTGCATTGTCCTTAGAACTGGTCACCTTGGAAATCACCGTTTGATTGTCACAGTTCATGAGTAGCCGGTAATGGTTTCACAACCACCGGTAAGTCCATCAAGAGCTCACGCAACCATTCTGCCTCAATAGTGGTTGTATGTAAAGCAGCCAGTTCTGCTTTCATGGTTGACCTCGTCATGGTCTGTTTACAAGACCTCCATGATACCGCGCCACCTCCAAGAAGAAATGCATATCCACTTGTGGCGTAGAGCTCATCTACATCTGAAATCCAGTTCGAGTCACTATACCCCTCAAGTACGGAAGGGTGTCCTGAATAATGAATTCCATAGGTCATAGTACCGTTCAGATAGCGCATAACACTTTCAAATGCATGCCAATGATCATTACCTGGGTTTGACATGAACCTATCGCAGCTAATCCAGCCGTAGTGAAGCCGACCGTGGCACGCCAACCCAAGGAAGCTCCTGCCCCCACCGTTCGAGCAACGCCGAAGCCGAAGCCGGCCGCGGTTGCGAGACGCACGCAAAGGAGCGGTAGCAACTCATCTACTGGTGATGACTATATGACGATGATCGTGATCACGTCTATGATGACAACGATGATGTTATATAGATGATGTCCGAGACACGGGTACACCGGCGTACACTTTTTAGCATGCAGCTTTGACAGTTAATCTTCATTTGAAGTTTTTTTGGAGTACCAGGAAGGTACCGTAAAAGACGTGCTCCTACATGTTACTAGATCATTTAGGCGCGCGTTGCCGCGCCCGTCCATTAGAATCGTAGAATGTAAGGAACCGAGGAATATATAATTGTAAGTTAATTGAGAAGATCGATATGCATACATATAAAAAAGACGAATAAACAACTCATTTACAATACAACAATACAAACATGTGAAACCCAAAGAACTAATATTTTATTGTAGTCCTTTTTCAAGAATCGTCCTCGGCAGTTTATTCCATAGATGATTCATCTTCATTGTACACGTCAACCGGGTACCTCTAAAGTACATAGATGCAAAATAAACGTGATGGTTTATTTTCTTCTTGCCGGTACAACACAGAATGACTCGCTGGAGGTTGGAAACGGGTTTATTTCATCTCCATGAAGAAGTGGACACCGGACGAGTGTTGCTCCAGTTCACAGTGGCATGAGGTGATCAAAGTATGGCAACCAGTTTTCGATCAGTGCTTTGTCATACCTATTTGCTGTCGCCAAGAGAATAACATCTCTCCATGCACATAGTTTAGCGATGGATGGTCAGTGACATTCATATGCTTATTGCATCCTATTACCAACAGTCCATCATCACTCTAGGCAACAACTCACGACCTTGTGTAAATTGAGCGGTTGTCAATAGCACCATAAGTGTTAAGTTAAACCCACTCAATTTCAGGCAAGGGCATTAAAATTCTTCGGTTACTGTAGAAGGCCAATTTATGTCTGGAAATTTAGTGATTTTACCAAATTCACCAACAAGCTACATGGACCTATGTGGCTGGTACTGTACTTATCCATGATTATATTAATTTCTTCTCCCAAAAATAGACCACAAAACTGATATTGCAATCGCTGGATCCTTCTTTTCCAAAAATGAATTATCTAGTAAATCTGTTGCACAAGTGGCCGAGTACAGTCTAGGCATCTCCAAACAAAAAACTTCTAAGTCATGTGTGATAACTCCAAGAATTATGTTCAGATGGATAGGATTTGGATAAATAAAAATGGAAGGCCCTTGATGATAACCAAGCAAAAACATACTATTCTAGGTTAGCAGCAATAATTAGCTTCCCAATATAGTATTCAGGGAACGTGAAAGTAGTATGCAGTGCTGAATTTCTTTTAAATACGTAATAGCTCATATGCCAGCTCTTTAATTATTTTCTTGTATAAATTTGAAATCTCTTTGGCATACGCAGATAGCATCAGCCTGCAAAATGATGTTGACACAGTAATATACGATTAAATAGTGATGGTTTTTTATTCCGACATTTTTAAACTTGAATAAATTAAACACACAAATGTTAGCTGGAAGATGTGACAATTACAGAAATTATAGAATATATAGCAAGCCGAAAAGAACTGAAAAGCCAAATCACCATGCGACAAAAGATATCTGCTACCTCTAAAACGTTAAGCTTTCATATCTGAATGTTAGATACTGACAAGAGTAAATTGCAAATTTAAGTTAAATTTCTAATTCTACAAACATCTAAAACATAGCTAATACTCACGAGCGTTGATTAAAAGAACCACATTAAGTGAATGGGTCTCTTGTTCACTATCTAGATCTCCGATAATTTGAACTGTTCAGTAATCAGTACAACGTTTCAGTATAGTATATACTGCGAGAGTTGTCTTCAAATCTTTAAGGATAAAACACAATCACGCATGATATCTTAAGATTACATTTTATGTAGAAACCTACAGGCATATTGGTTGGCAAGGAGGAGAAAAAAATAGCCACAAGTTCAGAACCTTTAGTAGTACCTTAAGGGCAACGCCTGTTTATATACACTGAGCATTGAAATATTAAGGAATTTATCTAGGCCTCCCCAAATGTAAGCATCGCACTATCATCCAAATGGAAATTAGATCTGTACAACCAAGAGAGAGAGAACAAAAATGAATATGCAGCCTAGGCACAAACTTTCCTAATTTCTATGAGAGGGTCTCAATGACTTTAAAAAAACTGTAGGTCAAGCAGTGCTAATACATTATACTTCACTCAACCTATGCCATGATATAAGAAGAAAAAAATCATTGCGAGATATGTGCAGTCACCATGTATTCCTCCATGCTGAACACACAATTTCTCCATTATACTACCAATGCGTGCTGGGATCAGTAACATGAACACCCATAAAAAACACTGTCATAAATTATTGTGCATATATGGGCGGTCCCTTTCCGCTGGCTAGTCTGGTTGGCTGCAAGAAACATGGAAATAAACGACAAGAGAAGGTCAGCGGACCTTTGATCTGGAAGCGGGCGTGGCGAGGTATCACGAGACACCAATTATTCTTTGCTTATCTTCCATCATCCTGAGATGCACCACGGCAAGAAATGAATTGGAAAGTTATTACGACTTCAAAACGCGATCAGGGGTATTGCTAGAGCTAGACTTTACCTGGTCGATCCATAGCGTTTCCTGGCTGTTGTAGTGAGGAGGTTGGCCGACGCCACTGCCATGAAATGCGAGAGACTTGGATCTTGGCGAGTAGTGCCCGGGGAGGATGCATGCCTGCGGCAATGAAGAGGCGGCACGCACTGTACATATTTACTCGGTGAGTTAAGTGGCCGCGGGCTTGGTACCTGATCAGTAGCACTTGCTAGGAATTCTTGCCTTCGTGGAGGCGGCTAGCTGCTCATACAGTGCACAGGGAAAGGAGGCCAGCAATGGGATATGGCAGAGACACCTAGGGTTTACCCTATGACGCGCGAGGTAGGCGAGCGTCAAGGGATCTGTTGCGATGTAGACCGCTGTTCGAAGTCTGCGGGAGGCATTACCGTCGAGATCTTGGTCTGCAGCGGCGGCGGTAGGAGGGAGGCGACCCAGGAGGCTCCCAAAAGCAATCTAGGAGGAGAGGAGACGTTGGAGAAGAAACGGCGACAGGGGCTCGTTGGCTTCATTCGGCTGAGATGGTTCGTCTACTTTCATGGGCTGTAGTGCACGAATGCGGCCCACTTAACCATAATGACGCGATTTGTTCTCCAGAATAGCTTCCTAGGGACAGTTCGGCCCAGTGCGCAGATGCATGAAGATCAAACGGAGCAAAAACGTCTAGGAGGCTGATCGGACGGCTGGAAACGTACAGGACGTGAGAGAGCTCCCTTTTATCTTAGTTTTAATACCCCTAATAGCTAGGGACACTTTTGTGGCTTGCTGCTTCTAGCATAAGCAAAACAGAACTCTCCTGTGATTGTCAAAAAAAAAAAAAAAAAAAAAAAAAAAACGGAACTCTCCTGACTATTTCAACTGAGGTACTGCCCATAAACAAGTTTACATGCCGTAGGGAGAAACTCCTCCAGACGTGTTTCCCCAGCTTTTGGCTCTCAAACCTGAAACGGTACATCTCATTCTACTCTGATTTCACCCATAATTACGGTATTCCCCAAAAATCTCCTCGCTCGCGACGCAACCCATGCATTCCCACCCGACGCCGGCCCCGCCCCCGCCTCCTCCAACCGACGGCGGCGCCCACGCCTCCTCTTTGATCCCTCATCTCCTCCCGTGTCGGTGCACAGGGTGATCGTGACGACGCCCCCTCCTTCGCCTTTCGGCATCCGCCCTTGCCCCTCCACCCTGTCGCCACCCTCCTGCATCTCTGGCCATGCTGCTTCGGCCCAGGGCTCTAGATGCCGCCTTGCCTCTTTAGCCCCGCAGTTCCATGTGCCGTCCTCTCTGGATGTCGGCCTACATCAGCCCCCGTCCCATCGAGGTCGCCGACTAGCTCATCCGGACCCGCCCCTAATGCTCTAGGCTCGGTCCCCGACCGTCTCCCTCCGAGACCTCCCTTGTTATGCTGGGAAACAACTCATTTTTTTTTCTAATTTTTGTTCTGGATGCGATGATTTTGCTACTCATCTTGCTGTGCAGATCTGGAAGTTGTGTTGTTCTGGTTGTGTTTGTAGTAAATTAGTTGTTTTCCTACTAATTTCATTCATTTGATGCAACGGTTCTTCTCGATATGTGTATCGGATGTGATTGTGCAATGCATTTTCGTAGATGTTATGCTAATTTTGTATTTGGATGCTATGGTTGTGATGCTCGTACATATCTTTGTTTAGTTTTAGCTCATTTTCACTAAAATCTTGCACAAGTATGATAATATTTAGTGTATATATGAAGTTCAAGGGCATTATAGACATCTCACAACTCAATTTAGCAAATAAGCCAAATCTTCAAAAACCCAAAAGAACTTTTCGGACAGTTTCTAAGAGATTTTGCCCACACCAGTTTCTCCCTACCAAAATTCAAAAACTTGGTTATGTATATGCAGAAACTTAAGAGAAGTCACCTATAGTGGTAATCGTAGAAATAGACAAAATAGGTGGCATAAAAAACAGATACTACTACTACAGCTTAATATCATGGAATTTCTGACATAAGAGACCACTTCGTGGAGTGCAATGTCAAAAATGACCGCATCCTAAATGAATTGCCAAAAATACCGTTGTGGCACACTCGCCAGGCGACATTTTCTCGGACGGAATCTCCTCGCGGACGCCGAACGGAAAACAGAACGGGCGGGCCATGCCGCCTCGGCCTGTGGCGGCAATGATGGCGTGGCCGCACGCGCATGCGTTGTCTCCTAGCGGGGGCAGGATGGTGGGCCATGCCGCCGTAGCCGGTGGCGGCACCCTGGGCGCTGACCAGCTCTGCACGGTGTTGATTACTAAGTTGCGCTGATTAGGGTCTTGATGGAAAAATTGTCCGATGTTGCATGTGGTTGCTGATTCCCAGGCTGGGCTGACCTGCAGTGATTGAAAACGATGGCGGGGTTGCAAAAATTGGCGGAATGCGGAGACAGACAAACAAATTCGCACGTTGCACTAAATCAAAGACGATAGATGCTTTCTTGTACTAAATCAAACCTTGCCTAATGATGACGCTAAACACTCTCCAACTATTTATTCTGAATAAATGTCGCAATCAAACATATATAGATATATGTGGTACAATGTCTCATACATAAGTACATAATTATGTCTCTGGTCTTGGAAAGAAGTGTCGTCTCCGTGGTCGAGGTTCACGCGGAGGGGGTGGTCTAGGCGTTAATGACCCACAAGTATTTGGGGTGTATCGTAATACTTTCAATAAATAAGAGTATTGAACCCAACAAGGGGCAGAAGGTGTTGACAAGCATGTTGGATAGATGATTCAATGTAAACACTAGCAAACAGATTTTTGGTGGTTTATGATATAGCAGATAAATAAAGTGCGAGTGAATAAAATACAATAATAATAATTGCAGCGGGTGGCCCAATCCTTTTTAGAGCAAAGGACAAGCCGGTTGTTTTACTTATGATTACCAAACATTCTCGAGGACGCATGGGAACTTCGTTAAGCGCTTTCGTTTCATACAATTGATTAATATTTATTGTTTTGATAGATGTTGTGTGGGTAAACCTATGCTAATGCACCGCCCAACTAGGACTAATACATACTCGTGATTAAAATCCTTACAAGCATCCGCAACTACAAGAAGTAATTAAGATAAATATAACTACAACCTTAAATTCTAAGATCCTACACTCCCTCGTGCATCGGTTTCCTAACGGGGGTTTAGATTTCTGTCACTCCGGCAACCCACAATTAGTAGCCAAATACACAATGTATCCCTCTAGGCCCATAAAGGTGAAGTGTCATGTAGTCAACGTTCACATGACACCACTAGAAGAATAACACCACAACTTAAATATCAAACAATTAGATATGCGTTCAACATAATTCCACTACTAACATTTTGACTTCTCCCATGTCCTCAAGAACTAAACGAACTACTCATAAGACACCATATGGATCATAATCATACATGATATAATGATGAATAACAATCTGGTCATAAAGTGTAAACACCGATAAAACTCGTAAGCATCAACTATAATCCACACCGGGAGATAGATCTAGTGGAAAACAATAATATAGAACCCTAATTGTTACAGTGGGACGGAGGTGGATGGTGAGGATGATGGTGCTGGTGGTGAGGACGATGACGATGATGATCTTGATGATGCCCGGAGCGATGACGGTGACGATGGCGATGATTCTCCCTCCCCGTGGAGGAATTTCCCCGACAGATTTCTCCCTGTCGGAGAGCTTTTCTCTCTCTGTTTTTTCCGTCCCGAGGAGGCGGAGGAATATTTCCTCGATGGTTCCTCGGGTCTTAGGGTTCTCTGAGGATGAAGTACGTGAGAGGGGGCTGCCAGTGGTGGGCCAGGGTGGCCACACCACGTGGCGGCGCGGTCATGGGAGGGCCGCGCCACCAGGTCGTGTGGGCCCCTAGTGGCCCCCCTCTGGCTCCCCTTGTTCTTTTGGTCTTCAGAAATAGGGTATCTTGACGGTGCTTTTTCCAGCTGATTTCTGGTCCCGGTAATTATACTCCAATAATTATCAAACATGCAAAATAGGTTTGCATAACATAAGTAATGCATCATAATATGAAATATATCGATGAATAACAGAAAATTACGATATAAAATAGTGATGCGAAATGGACGTATCAACTCCCCGCAAGCTTAGACCTCGTTTGTCCCCAAGCGAAACTGAACTTAGTAAACATGACCACATATTTATGGAGTGAAGTTTCGATAAATAAAATACGGACAAGAAACATCACATTTATCAATACACAAGTCATTCTAGAAAACAACTTCCTCTCATATAACCAAACTTGAAACTAGTAGAGGTAGTTACAATAAAGGTGCAAAAAGAAAATCATAATTGGTTAAAGCAAACTTTGTTCTTGGTCAGAAAACAACTAACAGATTGTACTTATCTTTCGATCAGAGTCTTTACATTAGAGATTATATTGCAGAGTTTAACATGCTCAATCATAACAGTCTCTTTGAAGTCATAGATAACTTTCAAAGTGATATCCATTCAGAAAAAAAACATTGTAATAAACAAGCAAGGATAAAAGACATGATTGAAGAAATCAACATATAAATGGTTGGATCACAACAACTCAAATACTTTCTGAAGACATAAAGGAGTAGGTTTACTGACTCAACATAAAAGTAAAAGATAGGCCCTTCGCAGAGGAAAACATGGATCAACTCATGTGGTAGAGCTTTTTATTTGATAAATAGAATTGATGAAAACAATTTTTAGAGAGGTATATGTTTATGTCAACGAATCATCAAGCAAACAGTACATTAAGTTACAAGCCAACTAGACCTTAAAAGAGCGGCTCCCATTGAAGGACGCTACTGGGGTTCAGATCATCACTCTTCTCTTTTGTTTACACAATTATGCTTTGACTGATAAATCAGGGGCAAAAATAGTGAAGAGAATTTATAGTAATTAAGTTTAGGGCTGGGAACCTCGCTTGTCGGATATATACCGATTAGGGGTGTATTGGGCAGTGTCCTAAAGTGCCGGATTACCAGGGTGGCCTGAATGGTAACGAATTACGGTCCATTAGGCGGCCGAGTAAGCTGATGCACGGAAGCCGGATTCTAGAAGAACCCGGACCACGGCCCACGTGGTACGGATTGGAGTAGAAGGCGGATTCTTGCCTTCCAAGTTAGAACTTCCCGTAGTCTTCTAGGTTTCCCTTTCTGTAAGCCCTAACCCGGCTATTATATAAAGCCGGACGGGAGAGAAGAAAGATACATGCAATTAGCTAGAAGCCAACTCGCCGAGAAGTTGATCCTCGTCGAGTAGCTAAACCAACTCACATTGTACTTTGTATACTTCAGGCTTCAGCCCTGATTTAGTGAGATTGCAGGAGTAGGAACGCCGCCTAGTTGCGACGTACCGAACCTGGGTAAACTTTGGTGTCCTTGATCTTCATACTACCACCCCCCCACGTATCTATCAGTAGTCTCATGGCACCCCCATCTATGAATTCTACTACGATGTCTCGACAGTTGGCGCCCACCGTGGGGCCAGCGACGCCAGGCGTTATGTTTTGATCGGGGATACTCGGCGGAATCGGCAGTACCATAACTGTCGGAAGCCTGGAATTCGACAACGACGTCGGGCGCTTCCTCGACAACGGATCGTACATGCCAGCACAGAATCATCTGGTAAGTGCCTGTGTTTTACCCATTGGATCTGCAAACATCTTTATCGGATTAACTGCGGAGGCAATGGGATTCTATGGTGGAATCAAATTTATCCCACCCATCCTATACCCAGTCGAAGAAGACTATGATACCGGATTTTGCTCAGATCGCCGATATTCTACTGAAATCGCCGCCTCTTCGGAGATGCCCGCAATGCTATCGCACTTTATCGATATGGTGCAATCCGAGATCGCCGAAAACACGGATGAGAGCAATCCCATGGAAGAGGTAGAAGAAAACAATCCCACAATAGAGGTGGAAGATCCGACATCCGTCAAAGTGACGACAAACTCGGAAGCTGATTCCGTACTGGTCGCCATTGAGGCGAGATTGGAATCAGAACCCGGATCATAGGAACTCGATTCCGAAGATGAAAACGAGGATGCTTTCAAAAAAAAGGTCAAATCTTTTCAAGAGGGATTCCACGAAGTACTTATGGCAAAACCAGCTGAAAACACGGATGCCGAAAGTCAGGAAAGCCCTCAAACACCTCCGCTAGATGAGGAAAGAGAGGATGGTGAAACCACTCCAACATACCCCGATGTCAAGGAATTGACAGAGGATGAACCTGGTAAAAAACCTCCCTCTTCCAAGAAAAGAAACAAGGCTTCCAAGAAACTCCAGTACAAACTCCGGAAGAAAAAACTGGCAGATCCAGCCAACGAAAACCTGGAAGCAGGAGGTGGAAGCGGAGTTAAGCCTGCGGAGAAGAAAACAAAGGAAATCTCTGTTCCACCAATGTCAGAACAGGATGAACGGGAATTACTTGAAACACCAGTGGGACCCCACGAGCCCCCTGAAGTGCTCGAAGCCAGGAGATAAGCTCTCCAAAGGCAACAGCAACATCTATTCAGAACTCCGGAAAACCTCCAAAAAACCCAGGCTGATATTAAGTTGCAGAAGGAAGAAATCGAGGAGTACGAGAGAAGGAATAGATCTGGCATAAAACCTACACGGTTACCCAAAATCGCAATACCGGAAGTACTTCCAAAACCCTGCCTGGCAAAAGCAAGTAAACGACACTAATGCTAGGGGCGAACCTATATACAAAACCGCAGCAGAAAACGCGGAAGCTGCATTCGCCATCCTCAACAATGATATGTACTCCAATGGAGAAAAGCTTCAGGGGGTGTATGCTTTCTTAGGAAAGGCATTGCAACAGCAGCAGCGAGGGCAAGCAAGATCAGTGAAGTTGCACGACGACTCGGCCCTATGTAAAACAGCAACATGCGCCGCTAGAGCACCTGGACCTAAAGAACCTGGAGATTCAAGCAATTCAAATGTGAAGAAAAAAGATCCGAGAAAGGACAAGAAAAACCCAGATAACAAGGATGCTACGTCCAGAACCGGATCCCATCTTCCGAAAGGTGGAATTAATCCTCGAGATCGGGAAGAACAAAACCGGAAAGACGGAAAAGCAATGCCGCCTCCGAGACGCCCTGCTGAAAAAGCCGGAAAACATGACATTCCTCACAGACGTGAGAGATCCCGTACTCCTCCTAGGAATAAGGAAAGACACATGAGTAGAACTCCACCTTATTCCAAAGGACACGATAACGGAGGAAATAGAGATAATCCCGGAAAAGAGCTTTCGCGCAACAATGGAAAAGAAAGGAGAAGATCCCCTTCTATTCATTCAGCCGGTAGATACTCTGCACACGCCGATAGAGAGGAAAGAGACGATCTATACTTCGGACCTAAGTGTTTGACTGACAGGCTCTGAAGAATAAAGCTACATTCTGGCTTCGCCAAAGTTGGTCCAACGTATCAAAAATATACCGGCAGTACAAACCCGGATACCTGGCTCTCAGACTATTACACGGTCGTCCAGATTAACAATGGGACAGATCTAGAGCAGTAAAATTCCTCCCCCTAATGTTACTGGATGGAGTCAGAGATCGGATCAACGGGATTCCATCAAGGACCGTAGACAACTGTGATGATATGGCTAGAGTTTTTACTCAGCATTTTCGGGGAACTTACAAACACCCCGATAGCATCAACCAGCTAAACCACTGCACCCAGTTTGAAGATGAGACATACGTTGACTTTATATCAAGGTGGACTATAATGAAAAACAGCTGCTATGGAGTAACTGATGTACAAGCAATGCATGCTTTCGTCAATGGCTTAAAACCCGGCCTCGTACCGTTCATGATCGCTTCAAAAAAGCACAAAGATCTCGGATCTATGCTTACAACCACAAATGAGCATGCAGCGGCTGAAGATGATATCAGAGCAAGAGGTGGAAATATAGATGCTTTGATTCAAGCCAAAAAGACCCCTCGTTCTGAGAAAAAAGCCACTCCAGAGACACAACAAAAGCCCAAAGAGGCAACATAGTCTTTGGAAAGGAAAATGGGAGCAAATGGAAAGGAAGAAGCACATAACCTATCTCCTACACAAAAGAAGAGTAGGAAAAAATTAAGTCAGAAAACTGTGTCCACCATTCGCAATTTGGGAAACCCACCCATACTAACGCACAATGCCGACTCAATAAGCATATGAAAGGCAGTGCAGGATCCGGAAGCAAGGGGAAGAGTTCCAAGAGGAAATTCTCCAAGCAAAAGCCAGAAGCTAAAAAAGAAGACAGTGAATTGGACACTGATGAAAAAATCCAGGAACAACAGCGAAAATGCGAGCCTAAGTTTCCGAGAGTTGATGGAGAATGCAACCTAATTTTCCTAGCAACTCCCTCAGCAAAGGTGGCAAAGAGGACACTTCGAGAAATAAACGCGGTTGTCCCACCAACCCCGAAATTCTTGAAGTACTCGAATACACCAATTACCTAGGATCAGTCTGATCATCCGGAAATATCCCAGAACCCGGCACACAAGCTCTAGTTGTAAGTCCTACTGTTCAAAACACTAGGCTAAAAAGAGTGCTGATGGATGGAGGATCCAGCATCAACATAATGTACCTGGATACACTAAAGCATCTGCGAATCTCCGAGACCCAGCCCAATCATAGCAACATACGTTTTCACGGCATCATTCCTGGCAGGCAAGCACGATCCCTAGGAGAAATTTCCCTAGACGTAACCTTTGGAGAGAAAGAACATTTCCGGCAGGAAAAATTTCCTTCGAGCTTGTGTCGTTCGAAAGTGTGTATGACGCAATACTCGGACGTCTAGCTTTCGCCTTCATTTCAAGATCATGTTATATATATAACAAGCTGAAGATGCCAGGACCAAAAGGAGGAGTAATCACCATCAAGGGAGACTTCAAAATGGAAAACGAGCTGGAAAAAGGAAACGCCCTTTGCGCAAAAAAAGTGATAGCAAACGAGGAATTGAAGGAGCTGGCAAAACAAGTATCGCCGACAGAAATGCCGGCAGGAAAAGAAAGCCGGAAGCCGGCAGATAGTTTCAAAGCTTCCGAGAATACACGACAGGTTATCTTAGATCCCAAAGACCCGAAAAAGTTTGTCGTAGTAGGAACTGGGATGACCGACAAATAGGAAAACAAGCTCATCAAGTTCCTCCGTGAGAACTGGGATATTTTTGCCTGGTGTCCTGCGGACATGCCAGGCGTACCCAGGGAACTTGCTGAGCACAAACTCAAGGTGATTCCAGGATCTAAATCCGTCAAACAAGGTCTCCGTCGATTTGACGGAAGAAGACGGAAGGCTATTGGCAAGGAGATTATTCGGCTATTAGCAGCTGATTTTATCCGGGAAGTTATACATAGTGAATGGTCTGCAAACCCAGTATTATTCCCGAAGAAAGATAGTATTGTTCTTAGGATGTGTATAGATTACACTGGCCTGAACAAATTGTGTCCAAAAGATAGATTTGCGTTACCGCGAATCGATCAAATAATAGATGCCATTACTGGCTCTGAGCTTTTATGCTTTTTGGATGCTTATTTCAGGTACCATCAAATACGTATGAAGGAAGAAGACCAAATCAAAACCTCATTCATAACCCCGTATGGAACATACTATTACATAACCATGCCTTTTGGCCTGAAGAACGCATGTGCAACCTACCAGCGTTGCATGCAATGATGTTTGCATAGTTAGATTGGCAAAAATGTGCACGTTTACGTGGACGACATTGCCGTCGTTTCCAAGGGAAAAAACACACTCCTTGAAGATTTGCGAGAAACCTTCGAAAATTTGCGCACTTTCAAAATGAAGTTGAATCCATTAAAGTGCGTATTTGGGGTTCCCTCAGGAAAACTTCTGGGTTTCATCGTTTCTCACAGAGGAATAGAAGTAAACCCGGAAAAGATCAAGGCAATCCTAAACATCTCAAGGCCTACGTGCTTAAAAGATGTACAAAGATTGACGGCTAGGAGATAAAGCTCTACCATTATACAAATTGTTGAAGAAATCCGACAAATTTGTATGGACAGAAGAGGCATATGCGGCATTAACCCAGTTAAAAGAAACCTTGATGAAAGCTCCGATTTTGGCATCACCAAAAGACGAAGAACCCATGTTACTGTATCTCACAGCAACAAACAGGGTTATTAGCGCAGTAATAGTTGTGGAAAGGCAGAAAGACGAGCAAACCATACCCTATCAACATCCGGTGTATTATGTCAGCGAAGTTTTTTCCGAGTCCAAACAAAGGTACCCACACTATCAAAAACTGGTATATGGCCTATTTTTCGCACCTCGAAAACTCCGTCATTATTTCCAAGGACATTCCATAACAGTGGTGTGCGAAGCGCCACTAGGGGATATAATCAACAATGCAGATGCAACAGGCCGAGTAGCCAAATGGGGCATCGAGTTGGCTGCGTTCGATATTAAGTACCAACCCCGGGAGGCAATAAAATCCCAGGCATTGGCAGATTTCATCGCTGATTGGACAGAAGCAATGGAAAACACACCAATTCCGGAGTCGGAATACTGGGTTATGCACTTTGATGGATCCAAGATGATGGAAGGCGCTGGAGCTGGTGTAGTCCTAAAATCCCCAAAAGGAGACACTATGGAGTATGTATTACAAATACACTTCAACGCCAACAACAATGTGGCAGAATACAAAGCTTTGCTTCATGGCTTGCATATTGCAAAATAAATAGGTGTCAAACGCATCCTATGCTATGGTGACTCAGACTTGGTACAGCATCAGCTCAACCAAACATGGGACGCCAAAAGCCCCATCATGGCCGAATATCGGAGAATGATGGACGAGTTTGCAATTTGCTTCCTGGGATTTTAAGTACTTCACGTCAAAAGGGAAGAAAATTGGAACGCGGATGCACTAGCCCGCATGGGCTCGGAAAGAGTGAAAACCCTACCACCAGGTATGTTTGTCCAACATTTGTATGAACCATCGATAAAAGGTGGAGATGTCGATTATCCTCTTTGTTTCCGAGTCAATTGAAATCCTGCTCGTTAACCCGGATTGGACAATTCCATATTTAAACTTCTTAGTGGATCAGAAGTACCCGGATGGAGCAGACGAGGTCTTGCAAAGACAAATAAAATGTCGATGCAAAGGATACACGGTAATCAATGGTTGCCTGTATAAACGCAACACTACCGGAATTTTTCTTCGATCTATTTCGCCAGAAGAAGGCAGGGAAATATTGCAAGAAATCCATGCAGGAAATTGCGGACATCATGCTCAATCAAAAAGCATAGTTAAAAAAGCATTATGTGCAGGTTTTTCTGGCTAACAGCCAAGACAGATGCCGAACACATAGTAAATACATGTGTCGGATGTCAATATTACGCCAAGCAGACGAATATGCCAGCCCAAGCACTCAAAACTATCCCTATTACATGGCCATTTGCGGTCTGGGGGCTAGATATGATGGGACCATTTAAAACTGCAAGAGGCGGACTTACACATCTACTCGTTGCAGTAGATAAGTATACCAAATGGGTGGAGGCAAAACCCATCAAAAAGCTTGACGGTGTAACTGCCAGGAATTTCATCATCGACGTAGTCATGAGATACGGCGTTCAACACAGCATAATTACTGACAACGGGACAAATTTATCTATTGGAGAGTTGGAAAAATATTGCAGACAAACGGGAATACGCCTAGATCTTGCATCTGTGGCACACCCGAAATCCAACGGACAGGTTGAAAGAATGAATAGCTCAATCCTGTAGGGAATACGCCCAAGACTCGAATCTCCTCTTCATAGAGCAGCTGGAGCATGGGTGGAAGAGTTACCTTCCGTGATTTGGAGTATTCGAACGACGCCAAACAGGTCAACAGGGCAAAACCCGTTTTTCCTGGTTTATGGCGCTAAAGCAGTGCTTCCAACGGACATGATCCATGATAGCCCAAGAGTGCAAGCTTTCGATGACTCGGATGCCGAAAGCGCACGACAGGATGCCGTCAATCTCCTAGAAGAAGAACGAGAACTTGTGCTTCAAAGATCCGCCATTTATCAGCAAGGATTACGACGTTACCATAGTCGAAAATCAGGCATCGTTCTTTCAAAGAAGGTGACTTAGTGCTAAGATTGGTGCAAGAAAGAAAGCACAAGTTAGCTCCAGTTTGGGAAGGACCATTTGTCATTATCAAAGCTATGAAAAATGGATCATACTATCTTGTAGATATTCGGGACACGAAAGATTATCCCAAAATACCGAATCGCAAAAGAAAGAGAAAGATAGATGGCGAACTAGGGGAGACCAAAAGACCCTGGAGCATCCAGCAGTTACGTCCCTTCTACACTTAGTTCAATTTCTATGTAAACATCTTTGAGATCATGAAATAAAGTTGTCGAAATTCATACATCTATGTTTTTACATGTTTATTATAGTACAAAGCATAAATCTGCCTTATCTATTTCCCAATGATCTTTCAAAATACTCAATGTTAACCCGAATTGTGCCTGCGTGCTCGGAGTTAAAAAACTGAATGATTTTCAGCCTAAAATGGCTTAAGGAAACCCAGATTGTGCCTGCGTGCCTGAGTTTCATTCAAAATTCCTTGTTTGTTCTCTAAGTATTATCTGATTGTTTTTATGTTGGGTCACTGGAGCTAGTAAGTAAAAATGCCTTTAGTATGATCCATGTCTCCGAGTTTTGACTGATTGTTTATACCCAGTCACTTGGAATGATGATTAAGTACTATCGAGCCATTTCAAACACTAAGGACAGTTAATACATATAAACCAGAGAACTTCGAAGATAAAGGTATAAAAACCCGGAATACTTGCAAAGACTTAATAATATAACTGCAAAAGCGTTACTTGTTTATACAAAAGAATAGAAAGCATTCCAATAAGTTTACATTGTAAGAACAATAATGCTTCTATTTCCCTATCTCTACCCAGGACCAGGCAGCTACTTCAGGCATCTGACTCGTCGTCTTCACTGCTGGATTCCTCGGGAGTTTCCGGAATAGCTTCCTCCGGGTAGAAGGTGGATATGTTCACCATGTTCGCAATCTTGGTGCCTCCGTGTATCCTTGAGGGATGCTAGACGCCACAAGCCAAGATTTGGCAGTTGGGTAGTGCATGCGCATGATCCCAAGAGCCATGCGTGCACCACCACGAGCCGCGGAACGGAGAAGGGACTCCCTGGATTCCGCCACCTCCACCATAGCCTCCAAAAGTTTTTCAACTTCCGAGAACTCCCCAGACCTGGAAGGAAGGCACTCGTTGACAAGCAACATTCCCGCAGCCTTGATCACGGTGAATACATTCCCGAAAGCCCGGATTTTTTCAATCCGGGTGTCGCACCCGGACTTCTAGAGGATACTCATAGTCCGCTAAACAGTAGAACAAATGGCTTACGGGGCATACTGGCACCCGCATCTCAATATGAGCAGGCCAACACGTAAACGTGTGACAACCATTCTCTACTATCCATCGTCTGCGCAAACCATCCCCTAGAAATCAGGACACTTCCGTTGACGTACTTCATAACATACACACATGGTACGTCAACGGCATTAGAACAACTGATATCACAACATATCTCTAAGACACAAAAGATTGAAATAAGTTGCAAATGTCTCTCACTAGAGCAGAGATAGCAAATACAATCATCCAGAGGACACATGTCCCAACAATTCATCATTACATCACAGCGGAAGCATCCAAAGTGTCTGAGTACAGACAAGATCCAAATAGGCCTAAGAGGCCGGAAACGAAAAGACGGAGCCCATCCACGAAGTCTCGGATCCTGCCCGGGTCCACTATCTACTCGTCAGCAGCCTCGTCATACTCCACGTAGTAGCCACCATGGAGATCCTCGGAAACGTAGTCTGCGGAAACCACAGCCCCAAAGGGGTCAGTACATAAACGTACTGGCAAGCAAGACTCACAATTCACCAAAGAGTACCCGGCAACACCAAGTACAGATGCTTTGGGTTCAACGGAAGAAAGGGGTGATACAAAAGATGCTGCAGCGGGCTGCACTAACCAACTACAGATACATGCTACAACTTCCGGCTAACAGAAAGGAGATAAGATAGCGTATCGGAACCAACTAACAACTAACTCCAAACAAACCCATCCTGGATCTCGCCCCTTATCCAAAGAAGCAATCCGAGGATAACTCACACAGTTGGATTAATGATGGTTCAGGTTATTGTGTCAATAAGCCTATTACTAGTCAAATTGTTAATCATTAGTGTAAGTTGTTCTGAGTACTTGTTAGCCAGTACTTTCACCAAGTCATCCATAACCGCGGACAACACGGCTTCTCGAGAAGATTTAACCCTGCAGGGGTGCACCAATTTGGCCGTACACGTAAGAATAACCCGCCAGATGGAATGGCCCTTCCACCAAGCGGGGCACTCAACACAACTCAACTCTTCTTCGCATCAAGCCCAAAGAACCACATGCTGTGCGTGCGCGGCTAATCGAGCCCCCACGAAGAAAAGGGGGACCCTCATAGCACTCTAAGACCACGCCGCCCTAAATGCCGACTACAAAAGTTCCACCCTGGCGCCAAGGGTTCGCACCTGCACATGCATGCATCAAATCGAAAGCCCGAACTAAGTGTGGCGATTTGGACGAGATGCGAATCGAATCAAATTGAGGGGGTCTCCCATACATGCTTCCCACGTGCGGTTAGTGCGCTCATCATGGATCAGTAGACAAGACCCTTTTCCTAATTAGGGTCGACACTAGCAGGCCTCCTGCCGGTGCCTTATCATCAAATTAGCATTACCTCAAATATTAACAGGTTGTTGTTTAACATCGAGCCCCAGAACATAATAAATATAATAACAGAAACTAACGGACAACAGACTCGAGCAAAAACAACCCTAAGCATGCTAGTAAGACACAGGCAACAAGCAACGGGGTTTTAGGTGTGGAGGTGAGGCTATGTCAGGGTTAAAGGATAACATGTGATAGGATCGAACACAAGCAACGATTCATAAGGCTAGCAGAATAGACAACAGAAAGTATCGGTATCCAATGTTGAAAGGAACACAATGGTTCATGTGAGTGAATACTTGCCTGCAAACTCAGCAGCCTGGTACTGAGCTAGATCCTCAGAAGGGGTGTCGTAAGTCTCGTCTGTCTCAACGTCGTCGTCTATTCGAGAAGAAGCAAACAAACAACGCAGAGAGACAAACAATCAATAACATGGCATAATGCACAAACATGGGATGATGCATGTCAATTTAATTGATGCATCAAAATAAGATAGCTGACATGGTAACATAACATAATTAAATGGACCCATATGCAAGTTGGATTGCATATGGAAAGCCCATGAATTAAGGTTGACTTAATTGATCTACAATTAACCAACATGTGAAAGTGGATTAGCATGATGCATGGAGGAGGAAAACAAAAGGAAAACAACAATAGGCTCAATTTAAAATGAAGTTTACCAAGTTTGGAATTTTATTTATTAAGTTATGAAAATTTGCTTCTTAAAGGTGTTATACAAGCATTTGTTGTTTTCACCAATTTTAATTGTTCAAAATAGACAACAAAGTTCATATTTGGAAAGAACACAAAATTTTAGGTGGAAAACATGTTTCAATTATTGAAAAAGGAATTAGAATGAATTACTTATGAATTAAACAAGTTTGAACAAGTTTTAATTGAATTTAACTCAAGTATTAATATTATTTGAATTTTATTTGTTCAAAACATTAAATGAAATTCATATTTGAAAAGGTTATGTTTTTCTGGTTTGAAAACATATTTTATATGTTCAAAGAGAAATTAATTTGACCAAGTTATGAATTTAGCATTATTAAATGATTCAAACAAGGTTTAAATTATTTAACCAATTTTAATTATTCAAAACATGAAACAAAGTTTATATTTGAAAAGGTGGTTCAATTTGGTCATAGAAAACATATTTTATTTGTTGAAAATGGATTTAAAATGAGCAAGTTATTAATTTGACAATTTTAAATGCACTAATTAAGAAACAGTTGTTTTCAGCAATTTAATTTATTTAAAACAGAACACAAAGTTGATATTTGCAAAGTTCATGAAAAATTGAATGAAAAACATATTTGGTTTGTTGAATTTGGAATTTTTATGCCCAAGTTATGAATTATGCAAAATTAAGTGAAATAAACAAGTTTTCAAATATTTCACCAATTTAAAATATTCAAAACAGTAAAAAAAAATTATATTTAGGTAGAGAATTTAATTTGGAGTGGAAAACATATTTAAAATGTTGAACTTGGAGTTGGAATGAATTATTTATGCATTTTTAGAGTTTAAGTATTATTCTGCCATTTATTTAGTAGCCAGGGACTTAGAAAGTATTTACAGGGACCTAGAAGAAATACTAACAAGGACTGGTCTGTGAAAAGGGATTTGTGCTGGGCCTGGAAAATAAAATGGAAAAGAGGGGTTATTGCGCGGGGGTGGGATTCGATCCCACGCCATCGTGGGCGCGCGCAGCGAGCTGTTGCCACTGCGGTGGCTGCCGTTCTGTTGACAGGTAAGGGCTCGGGGGTGGTTAAGGTTCAGATAGCGGGAGGTTTAACTGAACTGCAAAAAGTTCAGCTTTCTGAACTTGCTGTCAGTTGCGCGGTGGCCGCCGGCGAGGCTCCGCTCGCAGCTGCTGTGTGCTCGTGGTGATGCGCTGCTCATGTGCGTGTGCTAGTCGCGATGAAACAGAGAGGGAAAAGGAGGAGGGTGCCGTGTGCTCACCGTGGGGTGGCAGAAGGAGACGGTGGCGTTCGGGCTCGGTGAAGGGGTGGCCGGCGGCGAGATGAGGACGGCGGCGGCGCGGCAGGCCTTCCCCGTCCCCGTGGAGGTGTCGATGAGGAAGAGTGAGCCACGGGGATCTCGTCCCGGCCCTAGCTCGCTCGGAGGGAGTTCATGCCGCCGGTGATCGCCGGAGAGGGATGTGGTGGAGCTCGGTGGCGTTCGGTTCAGAGACAGAGAGGTGGTGCAGGGCCTAGAGGAGGGGATAACGGCGACGGTGAGAGGGAGAGAGGAGGGAGAAGGGTTAGGGCAGAAGGGAGCCCTCGGGCTAGGGTTAAATGGAGGAGGGAAAGAGCTCACGGCCGTTCCTCCTCGGTGCCTGTCGACGTGGGCACTGTGGATGTCTTGCCGTATGAGGTAGGAGAAGGTAGGGGGTACCAGGCCGGTGGGGATGGTGGGCTGGCCCAACTGGGCTGGCCTGCCCCCTCTCCCTCTCTTTTGTTTTATTTATTTTTTCCTTTCTTTCTCTTTTTTTTTGCAGATTTGAATAAGGAAGAAAAGGATGGGTTTTTAGGATTGGAAAATTTTGTGGATAATTTTTATAGGTTATTAGTTAAAAAAGCACAATTGTGACATTGTTTGTTTCTCAAAATTTGAATCTTGTTGCTGTTTTAAAACTCAATTGAATTTGGGTGGAAATTGATATTAAATGAATAATTAAAAAGAACCACTTAAATAGTTTGAACCCTCAAGTTTATTTGAAACAGATGATGGAAGTGTCTTGTAATTTTCATAAATTTTCAAAATGGTTGCTGTTTGGAATTTTAATTGAATTTGAAAATGTTTTGGTATTAAATGAATTATTGATAGAAACAAAACAATAGTTTGAAATTACAACTTTAATGGAAACAAATAATTGCTTTAATTTGAATATTCATTTGGAAAAATTGTAACAGCACAAGTATGAAACAAAACATTTGAATATTGTTTGAATTTTAAATGGGAAAACAAAGGAAAACAGAGGAAAACAATTGGAAAACAAATGCAAAACTTAAGATGCCATGATGCAAAACATAAAATAACAGAGAGCAAACATTCTAATGGATGTTGTTCATACTTGGGATGTTACAAAATGCCCCCCCTTGAAGGAATCGCGCCCCGAGATTCCTATTGAGAAGAGAAAAGGTCCGGATACTTCTTGCGAAGATCCTCTTGAGCTGTGACACGTGAAACACATCGTGCACCTTGGATAGTTTTTCTGGAAGTTCATGACGATAGGCATTCCTGGCAACTCTTCTGGAAAGACGTCAGGGAATTCACAAACCACCGGAACATTTTTGAGTAGAGGTAGAGGTTTTGTATCGAGGGTGTATAGCTGAATAGAACTTGATTCATTTGGAGAATAGACTATCTGGCCAGAAGGGTGGAACAGAGTTATTGATTAGACGCCGGTAGAAGAACTGAAGTGGCAAGCAACAACAAGGTTTCAACGGACGAAAGGATGTTGAGAAGAACAGGATATCGAAGCAACATCGGGAAACACGAGACCAAAAACTCCTGAGGTAGTACGGAAAACCCATCCGGGCTTCTAAAGGATCAATATCTACTGATTAAGGAATAGAGGATCTGCTTTCGGGGCTTACACGCCTCCGTTCTCAATCGTGAGTAAGCAACATGATAAATCATGTCACAACCACCTCCATTCCTATGGTCTAGTAGATATAACCATCCTAGAGAAACCAGGATACGTGAAATCCTAACTTGAAAGTTTAGATGAGAAGGGAAAACAACGTTGCACTTCCTTACCAGAAAAGGGAGGGTGGGTGGGGAAAGAAGAAAAAGAACAGAATTCCTACTCTCGTGTTTCATTTTTCCTATATAGCTACAAAATAGTTTCTAGACTCAACTGCGACCAGTAAAAGGGATCCTACATGCAGACAGGCTCTGATACCATTTGTCGCACCCGGACTTCTAGAGGATACTCACAGTCCGCTAAACAGTAGAACAAATGGCTTACGGGGCATACCGGCACCCGCATCTTAATATGAGCAGGCCAACACGTAAACGTGTGACAACCATTCTCTACTATCCACCGTCTGCGCAAATCATCCCCTAGAAATCAGGACACTTCCGTTGACGTACTTCATAACATACACACATGGTACGTCAACGGCATTAGAACAACTGATATCACAACATATCTCTAAGACACAAAAGATTGAAATAAGTTGCAAATGGCTCTCACTAGAGCAGAGATAGCAAATACAATCATCCAGAGGACACATGTCCCAACAATTCATCATTACATCACAGCGGAAGCATCCAAAGTGTCTGAGTACAGACAAGATCCAAATAGGCCTAAGAGGCCGGAAACGAAAAGACGGAGCCCATCCACGAAGTCTCGGATCCTGCCCGGGTCCACTATCTACTCGTCAGCAGCCTCGTCATACTCCACGTAGTAGCCACCATGGAGATCCTCGGAAACGTAGTCTGCGGAAACCACAGCCCCAAAGGGGTCAGTACATAAACGTACTGGCAAGCAAGACTCACAATTCACCAAAGAGTACCCGGCAACATCAAGTACAAATGCTTTGGGTTCAACGGAAGAAAGGGGTGATACAAAAGATGCTGCAGCGGGCTGCACTAACCAACTACAGATACATGCTACAACTTCCGGCTAACAGAAAGGAGATAAGATAGCGTATCGGAACCAACTAACAACTAACTCCAAACAAACCCATCCTGGATCTCGCCCCTTATCCAAAGAAGCAATCCGAGGATAACTCACACAGTTGGATTAATGATGGTTCAGGTTATTGTGTCAATAATCCTATTACTAGTCAAATTGTTAATCATTAGTGTAAGTTGTTCTGAGTACTTGTTAGCCAGTACTTTCACCAAGTCATCCATAACCGCGGACAACACGGCTTCTCGAGAAGATTTAACCCTGCAGGGGTGCACCAATTTGGCCGTACACGTAAGAATAACCCGCCAGATGGAATGGCCCTTCCACCAAGCGGGGCACTCAACACAACTCAACTCTTCTTCGCATCAAGCCCAAAGAACCACATGCTGTGCGTGCGCGGCTAATCGAGCCCCCACGAAGAAAAGGGGGACCCTCATAGCACTCTAAGACCACGCCGCCCTAAATGCCGACTACAAAAGTTCCACCCTGGCGCCAAGGGTTCGCACCTGCACATGCATACATCAAATGGAAAGCCCGAACTAAGTGTGGCGATTTGGACGAGATGCGAATCGAATCAAATTGAGGGGGGCGCCCATACACGCTTCCCACGTGCGGTTAGTGCGCTCATCATGGCTCAGTAGACAAGACCCTTTTCCTAATTAGGGTCGACACTAGCAGGCCTCAAAACCACGCCGGGCCTCCTTCCGTTGCCTTATCATCAAATTAGCATTACCTCAAATATTAACAGGTTGTTGTTTAACATCGAGCCCCAGAACATAATAAATATAATAACAGAAACTAACGGACAACAGACTCGAGCAAAAACAACCCTAAGCATGCTAGTAAGACACAGGCAACAAGCAATGGGGTTTTAGGTGTGGAGGTGAGGCTATGTCAGGGTTAAAGGATAACATGTGATAGGATCGAACACAAGCAACAATTCATAAGGCTAGCAGAATAGACAACGGAAAGTATCGGTATCCAATGTTGAAAGGAACATAATGGTTCATGTGAGTGAATACTTGCCTGCAAACTCAGCAGCCTGGTACTGAGCTAGATCCTCAGAAGGGGTGTCGTAAGTCTCGTCTGTCTCAACGTCGTCGTCTATTCGAGAAGAAGCAAACAAACAACGCAGAGAGACAAACAATCAATAACATGGCATAATGCACAAACATGGGATGATGCATGTCAATTTAATTGATGCATCAAAATAAGATAGCTGACATGGTAACATAACATAATTAAATGGACCCATATGCAAGTTGGATTGCATATGGAAAGCCCATGAATTAAGGTTGACTTAATTGATCTACAATTAACCAACATGTGAAAGTGGATTAGCATGATGCATGGAGGAGGAAAACAAAAGGAAAACAACAATAGGCTCAATTTAAAATGAAGTTTACCAAGTTTGGAATTTTATTTATTAAGTTATGAAAATTTGCTTCTTAAAGGTGTTACACAAGCATTTGTTGTTTTCACCAATTTTAATTGTTCAAAATAGACAACAAAGTTCATATTTGGAAAGAACACAAAATTTTAGGTGGAAAACATGTTTCAATTATTGAAAAAGGAATTAGAATGAATTACTTATGAATTAAACAAGTTTGAACAAGTTTTAATTGAATTTAACTCAAGTATTAATATTATTTGAATTTTATTTGTTCAAAACATTAAATGAAATTCATATTTGAAAAGGTTATGTTTTTCTGGTTTGAAAACATATTTTATATGTTCAAAGAGAAATTAATTTGACCAAGTTATGAATTTAGCATTATTAAATGATTCAAACAAGGTTTAAATTATTTAACCAATTTTAATTATTCAAAACATGAAACAAAGTTTATATTTGAAAAGGTGGTTCAATTTGGTCATAGAAAACATATTTTATTTGTTGAAAATGGATTTAAAATGAGCAAGTTATTAATTTGACAATTTTAAATGCACTAATTAAGAAACAGTTGTTTTCAGCAATTTAATTTATTTAAAACAGAACACAAAGTTGATATTTGCAAAGTTCATGAAAAATTGAATGAAAAACATATTTGGTTTGTTGAATTTGGAATTTTTATGCCCAAGTTATGAATTTTGCAAAATTAAGTGAAATAAACAAGTTTTCAAATATTTCACCAATTTAAAATATTCAAAACGGTAAACAAAATTTATATTTAGGTAGAGAATTTAATTTGGAGTGGAAAACATATTTAAAATGTTGAATTTGGAGTTGGAATGAATTATTTATGCATTTTTAGAGTTTAGGTATTATTCTGCCATTTATTTAGTAGCCAGGGACTTAGAAAGTATTTACAGGGACCTAGAAGAATTACTAACAAGGACTGGTCTGTGAAAAGGGATTTGTGCTGGGCCTGGAAAATAAAATGGAAAAGAGGGGTTATTGCGCGGGGGTGGGATTCGATCCCACGCCCTCGTGGGCGCGTGCAGCGAGCTGTTGCCACTGCGGTGGCTGCCGTTCTGTTGACAGGTAAGGGCTCGGGGGTGGTTAAGGTTCAGATAGCGGGAGGTTTAACTGAACTGCAAAAAGTTCAGCTTTCTGAACTTGCTGTCAGTTGCGCGGTGGCCGCCGGCGAGGCTCCGCTCGCAGCTGCTGTGTGCTCGTGGTGATGCGCTGCTCATGTGCGTGTGCTAGTCGCGATGAAACAGAGAGGGCAAAGGAGGAGGGTGCCGTGTGCTCACCGTGGGGTGGCAGAAGGAGACGGTGGCGTTCAGGCTCGGTGAAGGGGTGGCCGGCGGCGAGATGAGGACGGCGGCGGCGCGGCAGGCCTTCCCCGTCCCCGTGGAGGTGTCGATGAGGAAGAGTGAGCCACGGGGATCTCGTCCCGGCCCTAGCTCGCTCGGAGGGAGTTCATGCCGCCGGTGATCGCCGGAGAGGGATGTGGTGGAGCTCGGTGGCGTTCGGTTCAGAGACAGAGAGGTGGTGCAGGGCCTAGAGGAGGGGATAACGGCGACGGTGAGAGGGAGAGAGGAGGGAGAAGGGTTAGGGCAGAAGGGAGCCCTCGGGCTAGGGTTAAATGGAGGAGGGAAAGAGCTCACGGCCGTTCCTCCTCGGTGCCTGTCGACGTGGGCACTGTGGATGTCTTGCCGTATGAGGTAGGAGAAGGTAGGGGGTACCAGGCCGGTGGGGATGGTGGGCTGGCCCAACTGGGCTGGCCTGCCCCCTCTCCCTCTCTTTTGTTTTATTTATTTTTTCCTTTCTTTCTCTCTTTTTTTGCAGATTTGAATAAGGAAGAAAAGGATGGGTTTTTAGGATTGGAAAATTTTGTGGATAATTTTTATAGGTTATTAGTTAAAAAAGCACAATTGTGACATTGTTTGTTTCTCAAAATTTGAATCTTGTTGCTGTTTTAAAACTCAATTGAATTTGGGTGGAAATTGATATTAAATGAATAATTAAAAAGAACCACTTAAATAGTTTGAACCCTCAAGTTTATTTGAAACAGATGATGGAAGTGTCTTGTAATTTTCATAAATTTTCAAAATGGTTGCTGTTTGGAATTTTAATTGAATTTGAAAATGTTTTGGTATTAAATGAATTATTGATAGAAACAAAACAATAGTTTGAAATTACAACTTTAATGGAAACAAATAATTGCTTTAATTTGAATATTCATTTGGAAAAATTGTAACAGCACAAGTATGAAACAAAACATTTGAATATTGTTTGAATTTTAAATGGGAAAACAAAGGAAAACAGAGGAAAACAATTGGAAAACAAATGCAAAACTTAAGATGCCATGATGCAAAACATAAAATAACAGAGAGCAAACATTCTAATGGATGTTGTTCATACTTGGGATGTTACAAAATGCCCCCCCTTGAAGGAATCGCGCCCCGAGATTCCTATTGAGAAGAGAAAAGGTCCGGATACTTCTTGCGAAGATCCTCTTGAGCTGTGACACGTGAAACACATCGTGCACCTTGGATAGTTTTTCTGGAAGTTCATGACGATAGGCATTCCTGGCAACTCTTCTGGAAAGACGTCAGGGAATTCACAAACCACCGGAACATTTTTGAGTAGAGGTAGAGGTTTTGTATCGAGGGTGTATAGCTGAATAGAACTTGATTCATTTGGAGAATAGACTATCTGGCCAGAAGGGTGGAACAGAGTTATTGATTAGACGCCGGTAGAAGAACTGAAGTGGCAAGCAACAACAAGGTTTCAACGGACGAAAGGATGTTGAGAAGAACAGGATATCGAAGCAACATCGGGAAACACGAGACCAAAAACTCCTGAGGTAGTACGGAAAACCCATCCGGGCTTCTAAAGGATCAATATCTACTGATTAAGGAATAGAGGATCTGCTTTCGGGGCTTACACGCCTCCGTTCTCAATCGTGAGTAAGCAACATGATAAATCATGTCACAACCACCTCCATTCCTATGGTCTAGTAGATATAACCATCCTAGAGAAACCAGGATACGTGAAATCCTAACTTGAAAGTTTAGATGAGAAGGGAAAACAACGTTGCACTTCCTTACCAGAAAAGGGAGGGTGGGTGGGGAAAGAAGAAAAAGAACAGAATTCCTACTCTCGTGTTTCATTTTTCCTATATAGCTACAAAATAGTTTCTAGACTCAACTGCGACCAGTAAAAGGGATCCTACATGCAGACAGGCTCTGATACCATTTGTCGCACCCGGACTTCTAGAGGATACTCACAGTCCGCTAAACAGTAGAACAAATGGCTTACGGGGCATACCGGCACCCGCATCTTAATATGAGCAGGCCAACACGTAAACGTGTGACAACCATTCTCTACTATCCACCGTCTGCGCAAATCATCCCCTAGAAATCAGGACACTTCCGTTGACGTACTTCATAACATACACACATGGTACGTCAACGGCATTAGAACAACTGATATCACAACATATCTCTAAGACACAAAAGATTGAAATAAGTTGCAAATGGCTCTCACTAGAGCAGAGATAGCAAATACAATCATCCAGAGGACACATGTCCCAACAATTCATCATTACATCACAGCGGAAGCATCCAAAGTGTCTGAGTACAGACAAGATCCAAATAGGCCTAAGAGGCCGGAAACGAAAAGACGGAGCCCATCCACGAAGTCTCGGATCCTGCCCGGGTCCACTATCTACTCGTCAGCAGCCTCGTCATACTCCACGTAGTAGCCACCATGGAGATCCTCGGAAACGTAGTCTGCGGAAACCACAGCCCCAAAGGGGTCAGTACATAAACGTACTGGCAAGCAAGACTCACAATTCACCAAAGAGTACCCGGCAACATCAAGTACAAATGCTTTGGGTTCAACGGAAGAAAGGGGTGATACAAAAGATGCTGCAGCGGGCTGCACTAACCAACTACAGATACATGCTACAACTTCCGGCTAACAGAAAGGAGATAAGATAGCGTATCGGAACCAACTAACAACTAACTCCAAACAAACCCATCCTGGATCTCGCCCCTTATCCAAAGAAGCAATCCGAGGATAACTCACACAGTTGGATTAATGATGGTTCAGGTTATTGTGTCAATAATCCTATTACTAGTCAAATTGTTAATCATTAGTGTAAGTTGTTCTGAGTACTTGTTAGCCAGTACTTTCACCAAGTCATCCATAACCGCGGACAACACGGCTTCTCGAGAAGATTTAACCCTGCAGGGGTGCACCAATTTGGCCGTACACGTAAGAATAACCCGCCAGATGGAATGGCCCTTCCACCAAGCGGGGCACTCAACACAACTCAACTCTTCTTCGCATCAAGCCCAAAGAACCACATGCTGTGCGTGCGCGGCTAATCGAGCCCCCACGAAGAAAAGGGGGACCCTCATAGCACTCTAAGACCACGCCGCCCTAAATGCCGACTACAAAAGTTCCACCCTGGCGCCAAGGGTTCGCACCTGCACATGCATACATCAAATGGAAAGCCCGAACTAAGTGTGGCGATTTGGACGAGATGCGAATCGAATCAAATTGAGGGGGGCGCCCATACACGCTTCCCACGTGCGGTTAGTGCGCTCATCATGGCTCAGTAGACAAGACCCTTTTCCTAATTAGGGTCGACACTAGCAGGCCTCAAAACCACGCCGGGCCTCCTTCCGTTGCCTTATCATCAAATTAGCATTACCTCAAATATTAACAGGTTGTTGTTTAACATCGAGCCCCAGAACATAATAAATATAATAACAGAAACTAACGGACAACAGACTCGAGCAAAAACAACCCTAAGCATGCTAGTAAGACACGGGCAACAAGCAATGGGGTTTTAGGTGTGGAGGTGAGGCTATGTCAGGGTTAAAGGATAACATGTGATAGGATCGAACACAAGCAACAATTCATAAGGCTAGCAGAATAGACAACGGAAAGTATCGGTATCCAATGTTGAAAGGAACATAATGGTTCATGTGAGTGAATACTTGCCTGCAAACTCAGCAGCCTGGTACTGAGCTAGATCCTCAGAAGGGGTGTCGTAAGTCTCGTCTGTCTCAACGTCGTCGTCTATTCGAGAAGAAGCAAACAAACAACGCAGAGAGACAAACAATCAATAACATGGCATAATGCACAAACATGGGATGATGCATGTCAATTTAATTGATGCATCAAAATAAGATAGCTGACATGGTAACATAACATAATTAAATGGACCCATATGCAAGTTGGATTGCATATGGAAAGCCCATGAATTAAGGTTGACTTAATTGATCTACAATTAACCAACATGTGAAAGTGGATTAGCATGATGCATGGAGGAGGAAAACAAAAGGAAAACAACAATAGGCTCAATTTAAAATGAAGTTTACCAAGTTTGGAATTTTATTTATTAAGTTATGAAAATTTGCTTCTTAAAGGTGTTACACAAGCATTTGTTGTTTTCACCAATTTTAATTGTTCAAAATAGACAACAAAGTTCATATTTGGAAAGAACACAAAATTTTAGGTGGAAAACATGTTTCAATTATTGAAAAAGGAATTAGAATGAATTACTTATGAATTAAACAAGTTTGAACAAGTTTTAATTGAATTTAACTCAAGTATTAATATTATTTGAATTTTATTTGTTCAAAACATTAAATGAAATTCATATTTGAAAAGGTTATGTTTTTCTGGTTTGAAAACATATTTTATATGTTCAAAGAGAAATTAATTTGACCAAGTTATGAATTTAGCATTATTAAATGATTCAAACAAGGTTTAAATTATTTAACCAATTTTAATTATTCAAAACATGAAACAAAGTTTATATTTGAAAAGGTGGTTCAATTTGGTCATAGAAAACATATTTTATTTGTTGAAAATGGATTTAAAATGAGCAAGTTATTAATTTGACAATTTTAAATGCACTAATTAAGAAACAGTTGTTTTCAGCAATTTAATTTATTTAAAACAGAACACAAAGTTGATATTTTCAAAGTTCATGAAAAATTGAATGAAAAACATATTTGGTTTGTTGAATTTGGAATTTTTATGCCCAAGTTATGAATTTTGCAAAATTAAGTGAAATAAACAAGTTTTCAAATATTTCACCAATTTAAAATATTCAAAACGGTAAACAAAATTTATATTTAGGTAGAGAATTTAATTTGGAGTGGAAAACATATTTAAAATGTTGAATTTGGAGTTGGAATGAATTATTTATGCATTTTTAGAGTTTAGGTATTATTCTGCCATTTATTTAGTAGCCAGGGACTTAGAAAGTATTTACAGGGACCTAGAAGAATTACTAACAAGGACTGGTCTGTGAAAAGGGATTTGTGCTGGGCCTGGAAAATAAAATGGAAAAGAGGGGTTATTGCGCGGGGGTGGGATTCGATCCCACGCCCTCGTGGGCGCGTGCAGCGAGCTGTTGCCACTGCGGTGGCTGCCGTTCTGTTGACAGGTAAGGGCTCGGGGGTGGTTAAGGTTCAGATAGCGGGAGGTTTAACTGAACTGCAAAAAGTTCAGCTTTCTGAACTTGCTGTCAGTTGCGCGGTGGCCGCCGGCGAGGCTCCGCTCGCAGCTGCTGTGTGCTCGTGGTGATGCGCTGCTCATGTGCGTGTGCTAGTCGCGATGAAACAGAGAGGAAAAAGGAGGAGGGTGCCGTGTGCTCACCGTGGGGTGGCAGAAGGAGACGGTGGCGCTCGGGCTCGGTGAAGGGGTGGCTGGCGGTGAGATGAGGACGGCGGCGGCGCGGCAGGCCTTCCCCGTCCCCGTGGAGGTGTCGATGAGGAAGAGTGAGCCACGGGGATCTCGTTCCCGGCCCTAGCTCGCTCGGAGGGAGTTCATGCCGCCGGTGATCGCCGGAGAGGGATGTGGTGGAGCTCGGTGGCGTTCGGTTCAGAGACAGAGAGGTGGTGCAGGGCCTAGAGGAGGGGATAACGGCGGCGGTGAGAGGGAGAGAGGAGGGAGAAGGGTTAGGGAAGAAGGGAGCCCTCGGGCTAGGGTTAAATGGAGGAGGGAAAGAGCTCACGGCCGTTCCTCCTCGGTGCCTGTCGACGTGGGCACTGTGGATGTCTTGCCGTACGAGGTAGGAGAAGGGAGGGGGTACCAGGCCGGTGGGGATGGTGGGCTGGCCCAACTGGGCTGGCCTGCCCCCTCTCCCTCTCTTTTGTTTTATTTATTTTTTCCTTTCTTTCTCTTTTTTTTTCCAGATTTGAATAAGGAAGAAAAGGATGGGTTTTTAGGATAGGAAAATTTTGTGGATAATTTTTATAGGTTATTAGTTAAAAAAGCACAATTGTGACATTGTTTGTTTCTCAAAATTTGAATCTTTTTGCTGTTTTAAAACTCAATTGAATTTGGGTGGAAATTGATATTAAATGAATAATTAAAAAGAACCACTTAAGTAGTTTGAACCCTCAAGTTTATTTGAAACAGATGATGGAAGTGTTTTGTAATTTTCATAAATTTTCAAAATGGTTGTTGTTTGGAATTTTAATTGAATTTGAAAATGTTTTGGTATTAAATGAATTATTGATAGAAACAAAACAATAGTTTGAAATTACAACTTTAATGGAAACAAATAATTGCTTTAATTTGAATATTCATTTGGAAAAATTGTAACAGCACAAGTATGAAACAAAACATTTGAATATTGTTTGAATTTTAAATGGGAAAACAAAGGAAAACAGAGGAAAACAATTGGAAAACAAATGCAAAACTTAAGATGCCATGATGCAAAACATAAAATAACAGAGAGCAAACATTCTAATGGATGTTTTTCATACTTGGGATGTTACAAAATGCCCCCCCTTGAAGGAATCGCGCCCCGAGATTCCTATTGAGAAGAGAAAAGGTCCGGATACTTCTTGCGAAGATCCTCTTGAGCTGTGACACGTGAAACACATCGTGCACCTTGGATAGTTTTTCTGGAAGTTCATGACGATAGGCATTCCTGGCAACTCTTCTGGAAAGACGTCAGGGAATTCACAAACCACCGGAACATTTTCGAGTAGAGGTAGAGGTTTTGTATCGAGGGTGTATAGCTGAATAGAACTTGATTCATTTGGAGAATAGACTATCTGGCCAGAAGGGTGGAACAGAGTTATTGATTAGACGCCGGTAGAAGAACTGAAGTGGCAAGCAACAACAAGGTTTCAACGGACGAAAGGATGTTGAGAAGAACAGGATATCGAAGCAACATCGGGAAACACGAGACCAAAAACTCCTGAGGTAGTACGGAAAACCCATCCGGGCTTCTAAAGGATCAATATCTACTGATTAAGGAATAGAGGATCTGCTTTCGGGGCTTACACGCCTCCGTTCTCAATCGTGAGTAAGCAACATGATAAATCATGTCACAACCACCTCCATTCCTATGGTCTAGTAGATATAACCATCCTAGAGAAACCAGGATACGTGAAATCCTAACTTGAAAGTTTAGATGAGAAGGGAAAACAACGTTGCACTTCCTTACCAGAAAAGGGAGGGTGGGTGGGGAAAGAAGAAAAAGAACAGAATTCCTACTCTCGCGTTTCATTTTTCCTATATAGCTACAAAATAGTTTCTAGACTCAACTGCGACCAGTAAAAGGGATCCTACAGGCAGACAGGCTCTGATACCATTTGTCGCACCCGGACTTCTAGAGGATACTCACAATCCGCTAAACAGTAGAACAAATGGCTTACGGGGCATACCGGCACCGCATCTCAATATGAGCAGGCCAACACGTAAACGTGTGACAACCATTCTCTACTATCCATCGTCTGCGCAAACCATCCCCTAGAAATCAGGACACTTCCGTTGACGTACTTCATAACATACACACATGGTACGTCAACGGCATTAGAACAACTGATATCACAACATATCTCTAAGACACAAAAGATTGAAATAAGTTGCAAATGGCTCTCACTAGAGCAGAGATAGCAAATACAATCATCCAGAGGACACATGTCCCAACAATTCATCATTACATCACAGCGGAAGCATCCAAAGTGTCTGAGTACAGACAAGATCCAAATAGGCCTAAGAGGCCGGAAACGAAAAGACGGAGCCCATCCACGAAGTCTCGGATCCTGCCCGGGTCCACTATCTACTCGTCAGCAGCCTCGTCATACTCCACGTAGTAGCCACCATGGAGATCCTCGGAAACATAGTCTGCGGAAACCACAGCCCCAAAGGGGTCAGTACATAAACGTACTGGCAAGCAAGACTCACAATTCACCAAAGAGTACCCGGCAACACCAAGTACAAATGCTTTGGGTTCAACGGAAGAAAGGGGTGATACAAAAGATGCTGCAGCGGGCTGCACTAACCAACTACAGATACATGCTACAACTTCCGGCTAACAGAAAGGAGATAAGATAGCGTATCGGAACCAACTAACAACTAACTCCAAACAAACCCATCCTGGATCTCGCCCCTTATCCAAAGAAGCAATCCGAGGATAACTCACACAGTTGGATTAATGATGGTTCAGGTTATTGTGTCAATAAGCCTATTACTAGTCAAATTGTTAATCATTTGGTGGCAGATTGTGGGAAAACAAATGGGAAAACAAAGGAAAACAGAGGAAAACAATTGGAAAACAAATGCAAAACTTAAGATGCCATGATGCAAAACATAAAATAACAGAGAGAAAACATTCTAATGGATGTTTTTCATACTTGGGATGTTACACCGGGTAAGGGGGCTATCTCCTATTTCAGTAAAAAAACACAAAAGTGTTAGAGAAAACAGAAGAAGATGAAACATGGAAAATCCGGTAAAGGACAAAATACTTACCGAGAATCAGGTCCATCTCGGTGCCTTCCTCCAGGCGTTGGTTCAAGGAATTCTCTAGATCCCGGATGGTGGCCTTGTCCTTGGCAGCTTGGTTGGAGGCCTTAGACTCGGCAATGCCAAGAGCCAGTTGGCTGGCCTCCAGGTCCTGCTGCATCTTCACATTGAGCTTGTGAAGATCCAGGTTTGGCTTTCGCCAAAGAAGCTGAAAAGCAAGTAAAAAAGAAGAGTTAAAAACTCGGAAAAATACTTAGAAAAATTTGCGAATGAAAAGTAGAGAAAAATCTCATACCTGCTAGTTCACTCAGCTGCTGCTGAGTAGATGCCAGTTCTGCATCCTTATCTTCAAGAATTTTGAGAAGGGTTTTAACCTCCTTATTCTTGATGGAAAGTTTGTTGAAAACCTCCACGTTGATATTTTCAGCAGTTTGCTGAAACATGGGAAAGAAAGAAAGAATGCTTTAGTTCAAAACAAGCATAACAATGAAAAAAGTGTCGGGGGGTTACCCCCGAGTAGGGTAAAGGCAAGTGGTAAAGGCGACTTACAGAAGAGAGGTTTGGTCGAGTAGCCGACTACCCGGTACCTGCTACCCGGTCGACTGCTACTCGGTCTCACCTCAAGATGACCAGAAGGAGATATCAATCAAGTTCTGTCCTTTCGAGTAGAAGAGTTGGCCCGAGTAAAATTGGCGGGAACCTACTCGGGCCAGAAAGTCAAAGGAGCCGTTCTGACACAGGATCCCGCGTATCCTGGGTCCGTACTTGGCAGCATTCGAACTACTGTTCATCTGGGACCGGCCTGCCTGACAGTGACATCATGGAAGCAGGCCGTCGCAGGATAAGGGGGCCCTACTCTGTGTTTGGCACAGTGATACCAGTCTGTCCCCTTGTTTTGCCCAACGACTTTCCAGATGCAGCCAAGATTAGGAACCAAAGCTGTCAGCAGGAACCCGGAAGAAGGACGATGTGCACACTATGTCGACACTTGTCCATGTTTGGACGTATCCGGCTGGGCACCGTGTATATAAGGTGCCCCGCCGCCTCCTGCGTGAGGCACGTTGAGATCAAACACTTGGTGACCTAATTCTTGACCTAGTTCATCATCTAGAGAGCATAGTGGCTACTCGGTAGCAAGAACATTGTACTGTGGCTACTCGGTGAGACACCAGAATACACAAAGAAAGGCAGGAGTAGGGGTTTTACCTCCTCACGAGGGCCCTGAACCTGGGTAGATCGTGTTGTTTGCAGTGTTTACTTCGTACCTCACGCGGCTACTCGTCGCGTGATCCCTCCCCGAGCACCTCCAGCGTCCTTCGTCCCCACATCTTTAGCCATCCCATGGCATCTGCCGTGACACCACCACGACAGTTGGCGCCCACCGTGGGGCAACCAGCGGCGCTGGTTGGAGTTTCTGTTCGGACGGGATCTTCTTCAGCGGAGCGCGTGGTCTGTGGCCTTGTCCACAGAGTCGGCTCCTTCGACTTCGTCACCGACAACACCGGCGATTTCGGCGGCAGGGCCATGCCGGAGGGCGGCTCGGTGATCTCCTTCGGTTCTCACCTCGTCTACGTCGCCACCGTCGCCAACCGCGAGTATCCCGAGCTGGTGCATGACGCGGAGGATCCTCCCGCGGTGATCGCTGCTCGCGGAAGGCCCGCGCGCCGCTCTGCGAACTGCGCTGAGGTGATGGTGACGGGCTTGGCGGCAAACACTGGCGCAGCCGCTACTGGCACTGCGGCCGTCGTCGAGGAGATTGATGCACCGGCTGGTGGCAGGGTTTATCGGCCCTACGAGAAGGAGAGCAACTTGCCGCCTTCCACGTCTACGGTCATTCCCGCGTCGGCCACGCGGCCTGGCATGCCAACCCCCACCGACATCGAGCTCCTGGCCATGAGGGAGCAGCTCGAGCGGCAACGCCTGGAGCTGCTTGCCGAGCAGGCGGAGTTGGATAAGGTGAGGTTGGAGTTGAGTCTGGATCAGCTCGAGTACAACAAGGCTCACGGCTTCACGCCAGTTGCTAGGAGGCCTAGCAGAGTAGGTGCCACTCGGCGCAACCTTGGTGCCGAGATGGCGACGGTTGTAGAGGCTCCTGCTCAGTCCGCCACCGCAAACACCTCCACCAGGCCCAGATATAGCACACCCGCCAAGACACTTAGGGCTGCAGAGGCTGTAGCTGCCGAGTTGCCTCGCTTAGATGGCGATGCGCGTCTTAGGTAGCAGGAAAGGCTCAACGAGTTGGTGTTGGAGGCTGCTAGGCAGAACGAGGAGTTCCGGAAGGCCAACCCGGGCGCTGGGGCTTCGCAGGTGGTTCACTCGCACGCGGCTAGATCTAACGATCAGGCCTCGTCTCCGCATCCCAGACGCGACAAGAGCCGCAGCGGGCGTTCGGGCAGAGACAGGCAAATGCAGGTGTATGACCCGGCTGCTGCCGCGAGACAGCTTGCTGTGCCGCAGCAGCCCGGGCAGGAACACAACGCGGCAAGAGCAGGCTCTCAAGCCCACCAAGCTCAAAGCCGTGCCCGAGATGCTGAGCGTCCAGGTCCTTCTCGGCAACCCGCAGCTCAGCCTACTCGGTAGAGGCAGCAGCCGCGTGCAGCGGCGCCAGTCGCCAACCCGGTGGTGCAGCCTGCTGCTGCGTAGGTGGACAGGTATGATGATGGCTACTCGGCCATGGAGATGGCTGTCTATGATGTACATGACCGTGTTGGCGAGCGCATGCTGGCGCCTGGAGATGCGAGGCATCAGTTGGACCGGATCAGCTTGTCGGCGCGGCTGGAAAGCACGGGTCCTCCTGGCCCCGAGTGCTTTGGCCCGCGCATCATGAACGAGCCGTCCGTGAAGAACTTCCAGCTTGCAAGAGGCACCAAGAGCTACAATGGCAGCACCAAGCCTGAAGATTGGCTCAATGATTATGTCACCGCGGTCCATATCGCGAATGGCAACAGAAGATGGGCTGTGCGCTATGTTCCGCAGATGCTAGAGGGTCCATCTCGCACTTGGCTCAACAACTTGCCCAAGAATAGCATCAACTGCTGGCTGGACTTCTCGGATGCCTTCATCAGCAACTTCACGAGCACATACAAGAGGCCGAATAGGCCGCAGCAGCTGTCCGCTTGCAGGCAGCGAGAAGACGAGACGGACCGCGAGTACCTTACTCGGTGGAGTACATTGAGGAACACCTGTGAGGGTGTGAATGAAGCACAGGCCATCACTTGGTTTGCGCAGGGATGCAGACATGGCAGCATGCTGTGGCAGCGATTGCAGAGGGAGATGCCGAACACTCTGGCGGAGACCATCAAGATTGCGGATCAGTACGCACTTGGTGATCCCACTCAGCCACTGATGGACTCCTCTGAGCCGAGAAGAAACTTCAGCAACAGCAAGCGCAACGAGTTCCGCAACAAGCGTCGAGTAGATACTCGGTATGATCCTGAAGAGGTGAATGCAGTGACTGTTGGAGCTGGTGGCAGCCAGAGGCAGAAACCTGCTGGAGCCTACGGGCAGAACCAGAACCAGGGCCAAGGCAACAAGAAGCCATTTCGTACCTCTCAGTCGGGTAGCGGGAACTCCGAGCAGCCGAAGAAGTTTGTCTTTGATGACATGAAGGATGGCCCATGCAGTTTTCACACTCACCACCCCTCGAGGCCTGCTAACCACACTACTCGGCAGTGCGAGTGGTGGGAGGCGATCAAGAGTGATGGCTTGCCTCCTCCTCCTCCTCTGCCAGCAGCAAATGCCAATGTGCAGCCTACTCGCGCACCCGCAGCTCGGCCGCCAGTGTACCCGAGAAGAGAGAATGTGAACCAGGTGGCTTTAGGAGCCAACCAGAACTTCAACAATGAGAGATACCACAACAACAACAACAACTATAACCGCAACAACAACAACAGAGGCAACAACAACAACTACCAGGGCAACAACAACAATGGCAACAATGGGGGCAATGGCTCCAATCAGTACCAAGAGCACCATGAGAGCTACATGATCTTCACTTCTGAGGCAGTCGACAAGCAATCACAGCACAGGCGGGCCATGGAGGTCAATGCAGTGATTCCTGCTGTCCCTCACTACATGTATTGGTGTGACCAGGAGATCAGGTGGTCCCGAGAAGATCATCCCAAGGTGATGCCCAATCCGGGTAGCTATGCCTTGGTGCTGGATCCTACCTTCCTGGGTCCCGAGAAGAATGTGAGGTTCAACAAGGTGCTAATCGACAACGGCAGCAGCATCAACATTGTGTACAAAGACACACTCGAGAAGCTTGGCCTGGCCGAGAACATGATGCTGCCTAGCAAGACCACCTTCCATGGCATTGTGCCCGGGATCTCGTGCAACCCGATTGGCCGAGTGTGGATCGATGTGCTATTCGGTACCCGGGAAAACTGTCGCACAGAGCGCCTGCAGTTTGAAGTGGTTGATCATCAGAGCCCCTATCATGCTCTACTCGGCAGGCCTGCTCTGAGCAAGTTCATGGCCTCTACCCATGTTGCATATCTGAAGATGAAGATCCCTGGTCCCAATGGCATCATTACTATCTCTGGTGATTACAAGAAGTCCATGGAGTGTGCCTCTGCTAGCTCCCAGTTGGCGGAGTCGATGGTGATTGCTGCCGAGAAGAAGAAGATGTATGAGGTGGTAGCTATGGCTCGGTCCGCGCAAGCTGGTGCGCAGGGTGTGCCGAGTACCCATCACGGCACTGCTTTTCAGGCTGCCAAGGAGACAAAGAAGGTCCAGGTCGATCCCGAGTTCCCCGACCGCGTAGCCATCATTGGCTCCGGGTTGGCGGAGAAATAGGAAAGCGAGCTCATCCACTTCCTCCGTGAGAATCGGGATGTATTCGCCTGGTCCAATGAAGATTTACCAGGAGTCCCGAGGGAGTTGGTTGAGCACTCTTTACATGTGCGTCCTGACGCCAAACCAGTGAAGCAGGCTATGCGCCGCTTCGGAGATGAGAGAAGGAAGGCCATTGGTGTAACATCCCAAGTCTGAAAAAATAGCCATTAGAATGTTTGCTCTCTGTTATTTTATGTTTGCATCATGGCATCATGTTGATTGCATTTGTTTTGTTTGTTTTCCATTTGTTTTTCTCTGTTTTCATTTGTTTTCCAACTGTTTTCATTTGTTTTCCTTTGTTTTCCATTTGAATTTCAAACCAAAATTCAAACCCTTTGTTTCATCCTTGTGATGTTACAATTTCCAAAATGTTATTTCAAATAAAAACAACCAAATTGTTTTCTTTTTCTTCCATAATGTTCATCTATTAAATTGTTGGTTTTATTCAATCAATTAAATCCCAAATCACCTTCAATTTCAAATCAGATGCATCAAACAGAACCACTTTTGAAGTTATAAACTTTAACAAGCCAATCAACTAATCTTTCAATCAAATTAATCATAGGGGTTCCCCCTATTCAAAGTTGTTTTTACTAAATGGGCACTTAATTAAAATACACCCAAATTTGAATTTCAAACAAACATCAAGCTAATTTAAAGTTTTCTGAAAACAAAACTTGGTTAATGTTATCTTTTAACCCAACTAGCTTAACCAAATTTTTATGACATTTTTGCTAACCAAAATCTCATGGTTTTCTTCCTTTTCTAATTTGCTACAAAAAAAATAATAATAAAAGAAACAGAAAATAACAAAAAGAGGAGAGAGGGCAGCCCATCCTCTTTCTCCCTAAAGCCCACCCTTCCTTTTCTTTCTCCCCCAAGCCCATCTCCTTTTGGCCCATACCCTTCTCTGTTGTCATCTTCCTCCCCACGTCACTTTCTGTACGAACACACCCAACACCCTCCGATCGCTCCATGCCCTCCCGATGATCAGCCGTACAAGCTCCGAGCCTATATCTAACCTACCCACTCCCGAGCCCCTGCTAACCCTAGGCCCTAACCCTCCATCGCCGCCAGCCCCTCTTCCTCTTCCCCCCGATTCCTTTCTCTGAACATCACTGAACAACTCTGCAGCCTGAACCCCAACCGAGACCACCACCTGCCTCCCTCATCGCCGGTCACACCTCCACCTCGAGGGGCTCCTCTCCCCGAAAATGGAAACGCGGCGCCATCCCGGTCCTCCCTGTCTCCTCGCCGTCCGCCGGGAGGGCCCCCACCGCCGGCGCCGTCCGCTCCTTCGCCGGCGTTCGCCACTGCCTGCTGCACCTGTCCGCCCGACCCCTTCCTGCTCCGAGCGCTCCAAGGTGAGGTCCGCTCCCCTCCGGTCCCCTGCCTCCCTCTCTCCCCTTGAACCGCATCACCGCACCACCCCCACGCGCCTCCCTGTTTCCCCTCCGGCGAGCAGGCCGACTGCAGCCATCGACCATTGTCCGCTCGATCTGAAGCAGTATGTGTCCGGTTCAGTTAGGTTCAGAAACAGCCACAAGCTACACCTTATCCTCCCCGCACTCCTCCTTCTGTCACAACCCGAAATCCACCCCACCGGTTTGGTTCCCCCAGCACAAGCAGGAGGTGGGGGGATCGAATCCCACCCCCTGCAGTTAAACACCTCTTTTGTTTTATTTTTTCCAGGCCCAACAACTTCCAAGAAATCACCTGTAGGTCCCTGTTGTTTACTTTCTAGCCCCTGCAAATTAATTCTAAATCCCTGCTATTAATTTCTAAATCCCTGGATATTAATTAAAATGGCAGATTGCATCCTAAACTTCTAAAATGCATAATAAAATCATTTTAACTCCAATTTCAACATTTTAAATATGTTTTACAACCCAAATTAAATGCTCTACCCAAATATAAAATTTGTTTACTGTTTTGAATATTTTAATTTGTTGAAATATTTGAAAACTTGTCAAATTCACTTAAAATTGCAAAATTCATAACTTGTTCATAAAAATTCCAAATTTCACAAACCAAATATGTTTTCCAATCAATTTTTCATGTACTTTCCAAATATAAATTTTGTTTGCTGTTTTGAATAATTTAAATTTCTGAAAACAACTGTTTCTTGTTTATTGCATTTAAAATTGCCAAAATAATAACTTGCTCATTTTAAATCCAATTTCCACAAATGAAATATGTTTTCCATGCAAAATTAAACCCTCTTTCCAAATATAAACTTTGTTTTCTGTTTTGAATAATTAAAATTGGTTAAATAATTTAAACCTTATTTAATTCATCTAATATTGTTAAATTCATAACTTGATCAAAACAAATTCTTTTGGGACATATAAAATATGTTTTCCAACCCTAAAAGTATAAACTTTTCAAATATGAATTTGGTTTAATGTTTTGCACAAATAAAAATTCAAATAAGTTCATGTTTGAATTAAATTCATTTAATTCTTGTTTAACTTGTTTAATTCCTAAATACTTTATTTGAAATCCTTTTTCAATAAGTGAAACATATAATCCACCTAAAACCTTGTTTTCTTTTCAAATATAAACTTTGTTATTTGTTTTGAACACTTTAACTTGATGAAAACAACAAATTCTTGTGTGGCACCTTTAAGCAACCAAAATTCCAACACTTAATAAATGAATTTCTAAACTTGTTAAGCCTTATTTCCATTTGGTTCTATTGTTGTTATTTTGTTGTTTTCCTCATCCATGCATCATGCTAATCCACTTTCATATGATGATTAGTTGTAAAACAATTAATTCAACCATAATTCATGGGCTTTTCATATGCAATCCAATTGCATGTGGGTCCATTTAATCCTGTTTCTATCTTGTCAACTAGTTTATTTTGATGCACCCATTAACTTGACATGCATCATCTTTGATTGTGCACAATACCATGATAATGATTGTTTATTTATGCCTTGTTTGTTTGCTTCTTCTCGGATAAACGACGATGTTGAGACCGACGATACTTTCGACACCCCTTCTAAGGAGTTAGCTCAGTACCAGGCTACTGGGTTTGCAGGCAAGTTATCACTCACATGAACCACTGTGTTCCTTTCAACATTGATTACCGATACTTTCCGTTGTTCTTTCCTGCTAGCCTTAGTAGTAGTTGTTTCTGTTACGAACCTATCACATGAATCCCTTAAACCTGATATTGCCTCATCTCCCTTCCTACAACCCATTGTTTGAGCCAGTGCCTTAGTAGCATGCTTAGGGTTGCTTTTGCTCGAGTCTGCTACCCGTTACTTTTAGTTACTATTTCATTATGTTCTGGGGGCTCGATGTTTAATCAATCAATCATGCTAATGTTACTATTAATAATAAACTTGATGATAAGGCACCGGCAGGAGGCCCTGTGTGGTTTTGAGGCCTGCTAGTGTCGACCCTAATAGGAAAAGGGTCTTGTCTACTGATCCATGATGAGCGCACTACCCGCATTTGGGAAGCGAGTATGGGCGCCCCCCTCAACTTGACCTGATTCGCATCTCGTCCAAATCGCCTCATTTAGTTCGTGTTTTCCATTTGCCGCATGCATGTTTTTGCGAGCCCAGCGCAGGGTGGAACTTTTGTAGTCGGCATATAGGGGGACATGTTCTTAGAGTGCTATGAGGGTCCATTTTCTTCTGGGCTCGATTAGCCGTGCGCCCAAGGTTCTTTGGGCTTGATGCGAAGAATGGTTGGTTGTGTTGAGTACCCCGCTTGGTGGAAGGGCCTTTCCATCTGGCGGGTTATTCATGAGTGTACGGCCAAATTGGTGCAACCCTGCAGGGATAATCTTCTCGAGAAGCCGTGTTTTCCGCGGTTATGGATTACTTGGTGAAAGTACTGGCTAACAAGTACTCAGGACAACTTAAACATAATGATCAAACATGTTACACCCAATGATTAATAACTTGACTAGTAATAGGTCGATGACACAATAACTTGATTCACCTTTATTACAACTGTGTGAGTTATCCTCGGATCGCTTCTTTGGATAAGGGGCGAGATCCAGGATGGGTTTGTTTGAAGTTATCTTTCAGTTGGTTACAATCCTCGATCTTATCTCCTTTCTGTTAGCCGGAAGTGGTAGAATCTCTGTAGATGGTTAGTGCAGCCAGTTGCAGCGTCTTTTATATCCCCTTCCTTCCGTTGAACCCAAAGCATATGTGCTTGGTGTTGACGGGTTACACTTTGGTGAACTGTGAGTGTTGCTTGCCAGTACGTTTATGTACTGACCCCTTTGGGGCTGTGGTTTACGCAGACGACGTTTCCGAGGATCTACATGGTGGCTACTACGTGGAGTATGACGAGACTGCTGACGAGTAGATAGCGGACCCGGGCAGGATCCGAGACTTCGTGGATGGGCTCCGTCTGTTTGTTTCCGGCCTCTTAGGCCTATTTGGTTCTTGTCTGTACTCAGACATGTTGAATGCTTCCGCTGTATTGTAATGATGTATTGTTGGGGCATGTGCCCTCTGAATGATTGTATTTGCTATCTCTGCTCTAATGAGAGCCCTTTGCAAATTATTTCAATCTTTTGTGTCGTAGAGATTTGTTGTGATATCAGTTGTTCAACGCCGTTGACGTACCATGTGTGTATGGTTTGAAGTACGTCGACGGAAGTGCCTTTGATCTCTAGTGGATAGTTTACATCGACGATGGAATAGCAGGGCTTGTGTTGTCGCGCATAAGCGCAGGCCTACCAGGAAGCTGGGACGTGGGAGCAGTTATGCCCCATAATCCAAGCATCTGCTATCCAGTTCGTACGGTGAGTATCCCCTAGAAATCAGGGTGCGACAAATGGTATCAGAGCATGTCTGCCTGTAGGATCCCTTTTTACTGGTCGCAGTTGAGTCTAGAAACTATTTTGTAGCTATATAGGAAAAATGAAACGTGAGAGTAGGAATTCTGTTCTTTTTCTTCTTTCCCCACCCACCCTCCCTTTTCTGGTAAGGAAGTGCAACGTTGTTTTTCCCTTCTCATCTAAACTTTCAAGTTAGGATTTCACGGATTCTGGTTTCTCTAGGATGGTTATATCTACTAGACCATAGGAATGGAGGTGGTTGTGACATGATTTATCATGTTGCCTACTCATGATTGAGAACGGAGGCGTGTAAGCCCCGGAAGCAGATCCTCTATTCCTTAAGCAGTAGATATTGATCCTTTAGAAGCCCGGATGGGTTTTCCGTAGTACCTTAGGAGTTTTGTTCTCGTTTTCCCGGTGTTGCTTCAATATCCTGTTCTTCTCAACATCCTTTTCGCCGTTGAAATCTTCTTGTTGTTTTCCAACTCAATTCTTCTACCGGCGTCTAATCAAAACTTCCTCGTAAACTCTTATCCAGTTAAAGTGTTATTTGATACCGGAGCATCACATTCCTTTGTGTCAACAATCTTTTCCACAACATACAACCCAATTCTGGTTCCACTAAGCAATCAAAACTCTGTTCACCCCCCGGGATCTCGAATGTTGACTTCCAAGATAAGTAAGAACAATCCAATTCTAATGGGAGGCCACATATTCCTCGTTACTCCCATGTTGATGATTCTGACAGTGATGTTATTCTTGGTGTTGCATTGATGTCAATAATTCTGTTCCACCATTCTAGCCACATAATCTATTCTCCAAATGAATCAAGTTCCATTCAGCTATACACCCTTGGTGCAAAATCTCTCCCCTTTACTTGAAAGTGTTCCGGTGGTTTGCAAATTCCCTGACGTCTATCCAATGTGCACGATGTGTTTCACGTGTCACAGCTCAAGTGGATCTTCCCAAGAAGTTTCCGGACCTTTTCTTTTCTCAGTAGGAATCTCGGGGCGCGATTCCTTCAAGGGGGGCGTTTTGTAACATCCCAAGTCTGAAAAAATAGCCATTAGAATGTTTGCTCTCTGTTATTTTATGTTTGCATCATGGCATCATGTTGATTGCATTTGTTTTGTTTGTTTTCCATTTGTTTTTCTCTGTTTTCATTTGTTTTCCAACTGTTTTCATTTGTTTTCCTTTGTTTTCCATTTGAATTTCAAACCAAAATTCAAACCCTTTGTTTCATCCTTGTGATGTTACAATTTCCAAAATGTTATTTCAAATAAAAACAACCAAATTGTTTTCTTTTTCTTCCATAATGTTCATCTATTAAATTGTTGGTTTTATTCAATCAATTAAATCCCAAATCACCTTCAATTTCAAATCAGATGCATCAAACAGAACCACTTTTGAAGTTATAAACTTTAACAAGCCAATCAACTAATCTTTCAATCAAATTAATCATAGGGGTTCCCCCTATTCAAAGTTGTTTTTACTAAATGGGCACTTAATTAAAATACACCCAAATTTGAATTTCAAACAAACATCAAGCTAATTTAAAGTTTTCTGAAAACAAAACTTGGTTAATGTTATCTTTTAACCCAACTAGCTTAACCAAATTTTTATGACATTTTTGCTAACCAAAATCTCATGGTTTTCTTCCTTTTCTAATTTGCTACAAAAAAAAAATAATAAAAGAAACAGAAAATAACAAAAAGAGGAGAGAGGGCAGCCCATCCTCTTTCTCCCTAAAGCCCACCCTTCCTTTTCTTTCTCCCCCAAGCCCATCTCCTTTTGGCCCATACCCTTCTCTGTTGTCATCTTCCTCCCCACGTCACTTTCTGTACGAACACACCCAACACCCTCCGATCGCTCCATGCCCTCCCGATGATCAGCCGTACAAGCTCCGAGCCTATATCTAACCTACCCACTCCCGAGCCCCTGCTAACCCTAGGCCCTAACCCTCCATCGCCGCCAGCCCCTCTTCCTCTTCCCCCCGATTCCTTTCTCTGAACATCACTGAACAACTCTGCAGCCTGAACCCCAACCGAGACCACCACCTGCCTCCCTCATCGCCGGTCACACCTCCACCTCGAGGGGCTCCTCTCCCCGAAAATGGAAACGCGGCGCCATCCCGGTCCTCCCTGTCTCCTCGCCGTCCGCCGGGAGGGCCCCCACCGCCGGCGCCGTCCGCTCCTTCGCCGGCGTTCGCCACTGCCTGCTGCACCTGTCCGCCCGACCCCTTCCTGCTCCGAGCGCTCCAAGGTGAGGTCCGCTCCCCTCCGGTCCCCTGCCTCCCTCTCTCCCCTTGAACCGCATCACCGCACCACCCCCACGCGCCTCCCTGTTTCCCCTCCGGCGAGCAGGCCGACTGCAGCCATCGACCATTGTCCGCTCGATCTGAAGCAGTACGTGTCCGGTTCAGTTAGGTTCAGAAACAGCCGCAAGCTACACCTTATCCTCCCCGCACTCCTCCTTCTGTCACAACCCGAAATCCACCCCACCGGTTTGGTTCCCCCAGCACAAGCAGGAGGTGGGGGGATCGAATCCCACCCCCTGCAGTTAAACACCTCTTTTGTTTTATTTTTTCCAGGCCCAACAACTTCCAAGAAATCACCTGTAGGTCCCTGTTGTTTACTTTCTAGCCCCTGCAAATTAATTCTAAATCCCTGCTATTAATTTCTAAATCCCTGGATATTAATTAAAATGGCAGATTGCATCCTAAACTTCTAAAATGCATAATAAAATCATTTTAACTCCAATTTCAACATTTTAAATATGTTTTCCAACCCAAATTAAATGCTCTACCCAAATATAAAATTTGTTTACTGTTTTGAATATTTTAATTTGTTGAAATATTTGAAAACTTGTCAAATTCACTTAAAATTGCAAAATTCATAACTTGTTCATAAAAATTCCAAATTTCACAAACCAAATATGTTTTCCAATCAATTTTTCATGTACTTTCCAAATATAAATTTTGTTTGCTGTTTTGAATAATTTAAATTGCTGAAAACAACTGTTTCTTGTTTATTGCATTTAAAATTGCCAAAATAATAACTTGCTCATTTTAAATCCAATTTCCACAAATGAAATATGTTTTCCATGCAAAATTAAACCCTCTTTCCAAATATAAACTTTGTTTTCTGTTTTGAATAATTAAAATTGGTTAAATAATTTAAACCTTATTTAATTCATCTAATATTGTTAAATTCATAACTTGATCAAAACAAATTCTTTTGGGACATATAAAATATGTTTTCCAACCCTAAAAGTATAAACTTTTCAAATATGAATTTGGTTTAATGTTTTGCACAAATAAAAATTCAAATAAGTTCATGTTTGAATTAAATTCATTTAATTCTTGTTTAACTTGTTTAATTCCTAATTACTTTATTTGAAATCCTTTTTCAATAAGTGAAACATATAATCCACCTAAAACCTTGTTTTCTTTTCAAATATAAACTTTGTTATTTGTTTTGAACACTTTAACTTGATGAAAACAACAAATTCTTGTGTGGCACCTTTAAGCAACCAAAATTCCAACACTTAATAAATGAATTTCTAAACTTGTTAAGCCTTATTTCCATTTGGTTCTATTGTTGTTATTTTGTTGTTTTCCTCATCCATGCATCATGCTAATCCACTTTCATATGATGATTAGTTGTAAAACAATTAATTCAACCATAATTCATGGGCTTTTCATATGCAATCCAATTGCATGTGGGTCCATTTAATCCTGTTTCTATCTTGTCAACTAGTTTATTTTGATGCACCCATTAACTTGACATGCATCATCTTTGATTGTGCACAATACCATGATAATGATTGTTTATTTCTGCCTTGTTTGTTTGCTTCTTCTCGGATAAACGACGACGTTGAGACCGACGATACTTTCGACACCCCTTCTAAGGAGTTAGCTCAGTACCAGGCTACTGGGTTTGCAGGCAAGTTATCACTCACATGAACCACTGTGTTCCTTTCAACATTGATTACCGATACTTTCCGTTGTTCTTTCCTGCTAGCCTTAGTAGTAGTTGTTTCTGTTACGAACCTATCACATGAATCCCTTAAACCTGATATTGCCTCATCTCCCTTCCTACAACCCATTGTTTGAGCCAGTGCCTTAGTAGCATGCTTAGGGTTGCTTTTGCTCGAGTCTGCTACCCGTTACTTTTAGTTACTATTTCATTATGTTCTGGGGGCTCGATGTTTAATCAATCAATCATGCTAATGTTACTATTAATAATAAACTTGATGATAAGGCACCGGCAGGAGGCCCTGTGTGGTTTTGAGGCCTGCTAGTGTCGACCCTAATAGGAAAAGGGTCTTGTCTACTGATCCATGATGAGCGCACTACCCGCATTTGGGAAGCGAGTATGGGCGCCCCCCTCAACTTGACCTGATTCGCATCTCGTCCAAATCGCCTCATTTAGTTCGTGTTTTCCATTTGCCGCATGCATGTTTTTGCGAGCCCAGCGCAGGGTGGAACTTTTGTAGTCGGCATATAGGGGGACACGTTCTTAGAGTGCTATGAGGGTCCATTTTCTTCTGGGCTCGATTAGCCGTGCGCCCAAGGTTCTTTGGGCTTGATGCGAAGAATGGTTGGTTGTGTTGAGTACCCCGCTTGGTGGAAGGGCCTTTCCATCTGGCGGGTTATTCATGAGTGTACGGCCAAATTGGTGCAACCCTGCAGGGATAATCTTCTCGAGAAGCCGTGTTTTCCGCGGTTATGGATTACTTGGTGAAAGTACTGGCTAACAAGTACTCAGGACAACTTAAACATAATGATCAAACATGTTACACCCAATGATTAATAACTTGACTAGTAATAGGTCGATGACACAATAACTTGATTCACCTTTATTACAACTGTGTGAGTTATCCTCGGATCGCTTCTTTGGATAAGGGGCGAGATCCAGGATGGGTTTGTTTGAAGTTATCTTTCAGTTGGTTACAATCCTCGATCTTATCTCCTTTCTGTTAGCCGGAAGTGGTAGAATCTCTGTAGATGGTTAGTGCAGCCAGTTGCAGCGTCTTTTATATCCCCTTCCTTCCGTTGAACCCAAAGCATCTGTGCTTGGTGTTGACGGGTTACACTTTGGTGAACTGTGAGTCTTGCTTGCCAGTACGTTTATGTACTGACCCCTTTGGGGCTGTGGTTTACGCAGACGACGTTTCCGAGGATCTACATGGTGGCTACTACGTGGAGTATGACGAGACTGCTGACGAGTAGATAGCGGACCCGGGCAGGATCCGAGACTTCGTGGATGGGCTCCGTCTGTTTGTTTCCGGCCTCTTAGGCCTATTTGGTTCTTGTCTGTACTCAGACATGTTGAATGCTTCCGCTGTATTGTAATGATGTATTGTTGGGGCATGTGCCCTCTGAATGATTGTATTTGCTATCTCTGCTCTAATGAGAGCCCTTTGCAAATTATTTCAATCTTTTGTGTCGTAGAGATTTGTTGTGATATCAGTTGTTCAACGCCGTTGACGTACCATGTGTGTATGGTTTGAAGTACGTCGACGGAAGTGCCTTTGATCTCTAGTGGATAGTTTACATCGACGATGGAATAGCAGGGCTTGTGTTGTCGCGCATAAGCGCAGGCCTACCAGGAAGCTGGGACGTGGGAGCAGTTATGCCCCATAATCCAAGCATCTGCTATCCAGTTCGTACGGTGAGTATCCCCTAGAAATCAGGGTGCGACAATTGGTGACCAGATCACCAAGTTACTGATAAGCAATTTCATCATGGAGGTGCTGCATCCGGATTGGCTAGCCAACCCGGTCATGGTCGAGAAGAAGAAGGAGGATCCTAAGGCTGCCACTGCATGGCGCATGTGTGTCGACTACACCGACTTGAACAAGGCATGCCCCAAGGATCCTTTCCCGCTACCTCGCATCGATCAGGTGATCGATTCCACCGCTGGTTGTGAATTGTTGTCTTTCATAGATGCCTACTCTGGTTTCCACCAGATTGCACTCAATCCTGCTGATCAAATAAAGACTGCTTTCATTACCCCGTACGGGGCTTATTGCTATCGTGTCATGTGTTTTGGCTTGAGGAATGCGGGTGCAACCTATCAGAGATGCATGCAGAAATGCTTGCACGATCAGCTCGGCAAGAATGTGCAGGTGTACGTAGATGACATTGTCATCAAAACGAATAAAACACATACTCTGCTTGCCGACCTGGAGGAAACCTTTGCTAACCTACGCAAGTACAAAATGAAACTGAATCCGAGTAAGTGCACCTTTGGTGTACCGGCTGGGAAGCTACTCGGTTTTCTAGTTTCTAGTTGGGGCATTGAAGCCAATCCTTCAAAGATAAAAGCTATCGAGAGCATGTCTTTACCGAGATCACTGAAAGATGTGCAGAAGTTCACATGTTGCTTGGCATCTCTGAGCCGTTTTCTGGGCCGAATGGGCGAGAAGGCCCTGCCTCTGTACCAACTGATGAAGAAAAGTGACAAGTTTGTCTGGGCTCCGCAAGCGGACGTGGCATTCAATGAGCTGAAAGCAATGCTGGCTAGTGCTCCCATCTTGGCTAGTCCGCTACCCAAGGAGCCAATGCTGCTATACATTGCTGCGACTAACCGAGTAGTCAGCGTGGTGATTGTGGTGGAACGAGAAGAAGAAGGCAAGAGTGTGCAGCGCCCAGTATATTATCTCAGTGAAGTGCTATCCAGCTCCAAGCAAAACTATCCGCACTACCAGAAGATGACCTATGGTGTGTACCTGGGCGCCAGGAAGCTGAAACATTATTTCCAGGAGCACCCCATCACTGTTGTGAGTTCTGCTCCCATCTCGGATATCATGGGTAACAAGGAGGCGAGTGGCAGAGTAGCCAAGTGGGCGATTGAGCTAGCTGCGTACGCTCCTGCGTATACGAGAAGAGAAGCTATCAAGTCTCAGATCCTGGCGGAATTTCTTGTGGACTGGGCCGAGGTGCAGTATGAACCTCCTGCTCCAGTTTCCAATTACTGGAAGATGCACTTTGATGGCTCGAAGGTGAAGGAAGGCCTTGGTGCTGGTGTGGTGCTGACGTCACCCAAGCGAGATCAGCTCAAGTATGTGTTGCAGATTCACTTCAAGGCATCCAACAATGTAGCAGAGTACGAGGCAGTGGTACATGGCTTGCGAGTAGCCAAAGAAGTTGGAGTACAGCGCATCATATGCTATGGTGATTCAGATCTGGTGGTGCAGCAAGTCTCGGGCACTTGGGATGCCTTGGATGCCAATATGGCATCATATCGCTTCCTGGTGCAGTCCATGACTGGGTTTTTCGAAGGCTGTGAGTTTCAGCACATTCACCGAGCAGAGAACGAAGCAGCAGATGAGTTATCCAAGTTGGGGTCTTCTCGGCAATCCATCCCGGCGGGAATCGCCTTGGAGCATTTGAGGAAGCCATCCATCAAGCCTTCTCCCAACTCGGAGTCCATATTTGTTCCTTCTCTGCCAAGTGAGGAATCTGATCCCATGGAGATTGACTGGGAGAGTGCTTCAGGAAACCCGGGGACTGCCGTCCTCTACTCGGGGACTGCCATTCCATACTCGGGGACTGCCACTCCCTACTCGGGGACTGCCACTCCTTACTCAGGGACTGCCACTCATTACTCGGGGACTGCCACTCCTTACTCGGGGACTGCCGCCCTTAACCCGGAGGCTGTTGCATTCATTGAAGAAGTTCTCGCCAATCGATCTGGGTTACAAAGAAGCGCTCCCACTCCTCCTGAGCAACCACAAGAGCCTGTCCCAATGGAACTGGACGAACCAGTGTTCCCCACACGGGAGACACCGAGTTGGGCTATGCCCATATTATCCTTTCTAAGGGACGACACTCTACCTGAAGATGAGGTGACTGCAAGGCAGATTCAGAGGAAATCCAAGGGCTACACTATTGTCCGAGATGTGCTGCACAAGAGGAGTGTCACAGGCGTGCTGCAACGCTGTGTGGACCCAGAAGAAGGAGGAGAAATCTTGTTGGAGATACACCAAGGATAATGCGGGCATCACGCCTCTTCTCGGGCATTGGTCAAGAAAGCTTTTCGGCATGGCTTCTACTGGCTCACTGCACTACAACAAGCTGAAGATATCGTGAGGAAGTGCAATGGCTGCCAGATGTTCGCAAGTAAGATTCACATGCCTGCCTCCGAGTTGAAAACAATTCCTATCACGTGGTCGTTTGCTGTTTGGTGCCTGGATATGGTTGGTCCCTTCAAGCCGGCTAAAGGCAACATGACACATATCTTGGTCATGGTGGACAAGTTCACCAAGTGGATTGAAGTGAAGCCTATTCGGAAGTGCGATGGGGTCACAGCTGTGAAATTCGTGAAGGATGTGATCATGAGATATGGCTACCCGCACAGCATCATCACCGACAACGGCACCAACTTCGCAGAGGGGGCAATGGTGCGGTTCTGCAGAGATAAGCATATCCGACTAGACGTTGCGTCAGTCGTGCACCCTGCCTCCAACGGGCAAGTTGAGAGAGCAAATGGTATGGTACTGGCAGGCATAAAGCCAAGGCTGATTGAGCCACTGCTGAAAACACCTGGGTGTTGGCTAGACGAGTTGCCAGCGGTGTTGTGGAGTCTAAGGACTACCCCTAACCGGTCAACCGGCTACACGCCATTCTTCTTGGTATACGGGGCTAAGGCCGTGTTGCCAATAGACTTAGAGCATGACTCCCCCCGAGTAACCCTCTACACTGAGGTGGAGGCGAGAGAAGCTCGAGAAGACGACGTTGACCTGCTTGAAGAAGCAAGAGAGCTGACTCTGTCGCGTTCGGCTATCTACCAGCAAAACCTGTGGCGTTATCATAGCCGAAAGGTGAACCCAAGGGTCTTCCGAGAAGGAGACATGGTCCTTAGGCTTGTGCAGCGCACAGCCGGGATGCACAAGTTGTCTCCCCCATGGGAAGGTCCTTTCATTGTGAGCAAAGCGCTGCACAATGATGCGTACTACCTTGTAGATGTGCGCCCATCACAGGCGAACAGGGCAGATAAAGCTGGAGAGGAATCAAAGCGTCCCTGGAATGTAGCTCTACTCCGTCGTTTTCATTCATGAGCAAAGATGTGTATGTACCCTCTTATCCGAGTTGAAATTCTACTCTGCAATCTGAAATTGAACTCGGGGACTGCCCTCGCCCAAATTTGCTTCAAGTGTTTCTACTCGGCTATACTGTTTGACTATTCGGTTGCTTCACTTCGAAACTCATAAGCGTATTGAGTACTGTGTCTAAACCTATATGCCAACTCTTCGACTCTGCTGCTGTCCGAAACCTGGCTTCATGGCAAGCAAGAGAACAAGCAAAAGGTCAATGAGCACAAGAAAATCGCTAAGGAAGAAAAAGTGCAGGAACCGAGTAGGGTGTTCGTTACTTTTGTTTTTTGTTTCGTCTTTTCGGCTAAGTGGTGGGCTGCGTTACTATGATTGTTTCTAGTGGCTAAGTATTTGCAGCTCTACTCTTTGACTCTTGTGACTCGAATACCAAAAAAGCAACAAGTTGCGGGTAGAGCAGAGATGAAAAGAGAGGGTGAATAAGAAACGCAACTCGGGGACTCGCATGGAAACGCAACCCGGCATTGAGCCAGGGCTGCTCAAAATGATTAAATTAAAGATAACAAGTGGAAATAAAATTGAGTAGCAAGAGAAAATGTATATGAGTCTGATACATCTGCACCCGGCATCCCGGGGATCTGATAAATGTTTGAGTAAAAAAGCTTGCAGGATAAGATCATGTCGAAGAGGCGGTGGTGTCGATGTTGGCCTGGGCTGCTTCATTCTCGGTGGCGGTCTTGTTCGCCTCCGCCTCCGTGCTGGCTGCAGCTGCCTTCGCGGCTTCCTCCTCGGCACTTATGTTGGTCGCATCCGCTTCCAGGTGGACGGTGGCGGACTGCTCCATCTCGGATGGACCAGAGGCTTGGCCTTGGGGGCGTACCGTGTCGTCGAGAGAGGCTCCTGATGAGGTGCCGAACTCGAGGGCAGCGGTGTCGATCTCCTCGGTCTCTTCATCGCTACTCGCGATGACTGCAGCCTTCCCTTTGCCCTGGGTGAATCGAAGAAGCCCAGCTCGGGGTCTGTCTCTTCATCCTCCTCCTCGTCCTCCTCCATCTCGGTGTCGGGCTCAGGGAGGCCATCGATGAAGGTGGCCGTATCCGCGCACTCGGCAACCTCATACGCAATGAGTTTGCGCGTGGTCACGCAGCTGGGATCCGTCTCCCACTTGGAATTGGCGCGCTTCCCGCGGATGACCTGCATGTTCAGATTCTCGTACCAAGAGGCGACGCAGAGCAGCATTAGATCAGCGCCTGCCCGAGCTCCCGAGGCGCGCCACTTCTTCAATTCGGCCTTCACATTGCGCAGCTTCAGAGCAAGGCCATCAATGGTTGTCGGCGCGGAATCTTCAGGCCAGAATAGCTTGTGGAGCTCGAAGCCGACGCGCACCAAGTCGGTGCCCACGCCGGCTAGGCGTTCAAAGTGCCCTCGCATCACCAGCAGGCTGTCCTCGATCTCGGCTCTGGTATCCGCGTCCTCGCCCTTCTCAATGCGAGCTGCTCGGGCCTTGGCCAAAGCTGGCGCGCAAGCGGACACGAGATCAGGGAAGATTTCTGCACAAAAGCAAGTGAGAAATTCGGTCACAGGATCCGAGAAGAGGCAGAACCGAGAAGAAGAAAGGCAGAAAGGAGGAAAACTTACTGTGAAGCTCGTGGCGCAGTTGCTGCAACTGGATCTTCCATGTTTCTTCATTGGAAATGTGCTTCTCCTCAAGCAAGCGCAGACTATCCAGCTGAGTGAAGTACCCGGCGTTGGCTTTTTTCAGCGTTTCGCACTCCTGCTCGAGGGCTTTTATCTTGGCATTGAAAGTTGTCTCAGCTTTTGCCTTCTCGGTGATGGCTCTGTCCCTCTCGTCACCAAGCTTGACCGCATCCTGAAGTGCCTTCTGCAGCTGGAGTTGCAGCGTCTCCATCTCGGTAGTGTGTGTACTCTGCAGAGCTGCAGACTGGCTTATTAGTCGCACCTCCACCTCTGCAGGTTTGAGGCAATCTTGATGCTCTAGGACAAACTTCTTATGATCTTCTGAAAAGAGCAAAGCACGGTTAGCAGAGAAGCAAAGGAAGAAACAGGCAAAGGAAAACCGAGTAGACAGAGGTTTACCTTCAAGCTTCTTGATGGTGGTCTCGGCATTCGCAACAAAGGCACGGCAGTTGTCGTGTTCGTCAGCAAGGGCCTTCAGTTTCCCTGCAGAGTAGAGATGATTAACGCAAAAAGCAATAGCGGGCGTAAACAAAAAACGCAAGAACCGCGTAAGCGAGAAGCGCACCTTCCACCTCGGACAGCCTCATGGTACTATTCATGACTTCCTTGTCGGTTTCCTCGGCGATCACCTTCTCCTTCTCAAGGGCGGCAATACGCCTCTTGGCAATGGCGTGGTTCCAGAGAAGTTGGCGGTGCAGGTTGGTCCGCTTCAGTACACTATTCTGAAAAGCAAAAGAAACAAGTGTCAGGCAAAGTGTTTGAGATTCCACCCGAGAAGGCGGCTACTCGGAAGAGTGTCTGCCTACTCGGCCAGAATCTCGGGGACTGGGTGATGGATAAGGAAAAGAGAAAGAGTAGAAAAGAAGTGAAGATGCAACTCGGAAAAGATAAGTTGAAGCTTACCGCATAAGACTGCTCGAGATCTTCGGCGTTCTTGCGGTGCACGAACATCTTGGCGGCCAGAGTAGCAGAGGTGGTCGAGACGGTCATGGGTTTGCAACCCAAGTCCACCTTGTTCCAATCTTGGCGCATGTGGTCGATGTCGCCCAAGTCGATGCCATTCCAGTTGGGGGTGCCGAGAATCTTGCTATCCCATTTGGCGTCGATGAAGCCAATGAGGTCAAGTACCTGCTCGAGGCTCTGGGATGTTATCGCTTGGTCTTGAGCTCCCCGAGAAGCAATGGAGGCGGGGGCCAGGGGCCTGGAGTCCGTCGCCACGGCCTTCCTTCCTCTTGTGAGAGCAATCTTCCGGTCCTCGACGGAAAGGCCAATCTGGCGCTGTTGGCTGACCTTTACCATATAATCCGGGTAGAGAGGCTGATCAGCCATGGTAGCGGCGGCAGGAACCGCACTCAGATTGCGGATAACCAGCTGCTTGGACTGGCCAGCTGATGTCGACGGCGGCTTGTCGGCAGCCTTCTTCTTTGCTGTCTCTTTCTGAGCAGGTGGCTTCTCGGAGGTTGGCTTCTCGGACTTCTGAGTCTCGGTTTCCTTCTTCTCGGCTGCCCTTTTCTCGACTGCCTCCTTCAGGGCGTCTAGGGCTTGCTTCCTGGTTACTCGTCCGGCAGGAGGGCTGGCTGTGTCCTTGGTCTGTGGCACCAAGGAGGAATCTGGCGGTGCAGAGCCTTGATCAATGGGTGGTACCACGGACCCACCACTTTGTGCAGTGTCTGGTTGCGCACTACTCTGTGCAGTGCCCGGTTGCGCACTGCTCAGGGGATAATCCTCTGTCATGGTTGTATCTTCTACCCACTGCTCGGCAGCGGGATTCTCTTGTCCGGCAGCGTCTGTGGCTGGCTGCTCCTGTTCTGCTCCTGGCTGCTCGGCGGCGGCATCATGGTGCATCTCTATATCCTGATCTTGATTCCCCTCGGCGGCGTCGGCTGGAGGGGAAGGTGGTTTCTCCTGATGAGCAGCATCATGCGGCTTTGGCTCAGCGTTCTGGGCATCAGTGCCCTCTGTTGATGCATTGGCGGCATTGTTCTCGTCGCCATCGAGGTCGATCAGTTTGTCGACATCAATGGCAGTCTTCTTCTGAGTCTCGCTGGATGCAAGAGCGGCATCCGCGTTCAAGGGGGCACTGAAAGGGAAATTGGAATCAAAGATAAGAAAAGGGCAGAGGAAAACGAGAAAAAACAGTGAAGCAAAAGAATTGGGAGGCAACCGAGAAGAGCAGGATAAACTGAAACATGCAACCGAGAAGAAACTTATGCGGTGGTGGAGGAAATTGTTCGCCTTGGTCTCTTCACGACCTTCTTGGTCGTCTTCTCGGTCAGTTTCTTCTTCTTGGCGGGGGGCTCTACGGCGCCGCTGCCAGTCCGCTTGCGAGTAGCGGGTGCAGCGACAGAAAGAGGATTGACCTCAAGGGCTCTATCGCCCTCGTTCTCGTCCTCGTCCTCATTCTCTTCCTCCTCATCAACATCGTCTGCGGATTCAGGAAAAGAAGAGGAGCGAATCAGAAACAGCAAACAATGGATTGATGCTTCGCGCGAACAAGCAGAGTAAGTACGCAGTTACCTTCAAATTCGTCCTCAGGCCAGTCGCGGAGAGACGATTCTGCGCGCTGCCTCTCCATCGTGGGGGAGTGGGGGAGATTGATCTGATCTGCAGCCTCAAAAGAGGCATCATCGTCCTCCGTTCGATCAGCAAACCAATTGCCTTCGAAACGTTCACAGCTTTCCATGAGCTGGCGATTGAGGACCTGAAGAACAAAGAAATATCACATATTAGCCGAGTAGCAGGAAGGCACTCTACTCGGATAGGCGTGCAAACACAAAGCACACTAAGCCTAGGCAAACTTACTAAACATCCTACTCGGAAAGGCGTGCAGCCATCAAGCATATTAAGCCTAAAAATGGTTCCCGAGTAGGTTACCCGACAAGGCGTGCAGGCACAAAGCACACTAAGCCTAGGCAATTCAGCTAAGTACTCTACTCGGTACCGAATGCGGTTGCTAGTCGCGGCGAGAAGAGGAAGTTTGCTACTCGGAAAACATATACAGAAAGCAGAGAAAGAAGAGCGTACCCGTGGAATCGGCTTCGTGCGGCTGAATGGGATGAACCCATACTGCCAGTGCTCGCCGAGGTTCGTCGTCAGGATGGCCCTTGCGTGCTCAGGAACATCCGCGTTGTCGAGCTCGATGGTGGTCGTTCTGGTGCAGTCGCGGGGGCCACCCATATAGCACATCAGGTGGCAGCGGTCTTGCAGAGGCAGAACGCGATTCTTGATCCAGCACGCCACGGGATCATCACTCTTGAGGCCCTCGTTGATTAGGACCCCGAGCCGCGCCTCTATCTCCATCGCGTTGAGGTCGTTGGAGGGCTTCGACTTCCAATTCTTCCCGGTGGGAGCACGATTGCTCCAAGCGGGAAGGTTGATTCGGTCAGTTACCTTTCCTCCTTCGGTGGCGGGGATGTTCTTGACGTAGAGGAACGTCTTCTGCCACATTCGGACGGATTCCAACCCCTTGATGCGGGGGTGGTTGGTTCCCGACCGCTGCACCATCATGGCGCAGCCGGTGTCAGTTGCGCGTGGCACGCCCGCGCCCTCCTTCTTCCCGGTGGTCTGCTGGCGAAGGTGGAAGTACTTCAGCCAGGTATCCGTCGTGGGATGGATACCAAGGAAGGCCTCGCACACCACGGCGTGGTAGGCGAGGAAGACGACGGCGTTTGGTGGCAAGTGGTGCATTTGGAGACCGAAGTGGTCGAGGAAGCGGCGGAGGAAGTCGGAGGCCGGCAGGCCGAATCCGCGCTCAAAATGCGACAAGAACACGACGTGCTCGCCCTCCTGCGGGGTTGGCACGAGCTCGCCGTCGGACGGCCGGCACTGAACACCGGGAGGAACCCTCCGGGTGTTCACGAGCCAGGCGCAATCCTCGGCGGTGACGTGCGAACCAGCCCAGCCGGCGCGAGCAGCCATGGCAAGGGGAGCGCGGATGGTGGAGAGTCGGAGAGATTGGGTGGAAGAAAAGAATCTGCAGCGGCGCGAAAGGTTGCGCGGCGGCGGAGAGCTCGGCGGTGGAGAAGAACAGAGAGACGAAAGGGGAAAAGTGCGAAGGGAGGAGAAAAGGAAGTTACCGGCGGAGGTATTTATATCCTCTCCGCGGTTTACCGTTACCATCGGGGAAGTGGGATCGATCGTGGCGTGTGGTGGGGTCTGTGGCCGGCTGGAAACGCACGCACGCGCGAGGCGCGCGCGTAACGGCCGCAGCAGATCCCACTACCAGATCGTGGCCAATTACTGCGCGTGATGGGACATAACGAGCCAGTGGGCCCGCCCCGTGAAAACTGGGCGCGTGGCACGTCGTGTCGTGGCAGCGAAACGACGGGGTCACGGATGCTCGACACGTGTCCAGTTGCCGAGCGGAAGGCTGGATCATGCTCTGCGCTGCAAAGACGCCAGAGGAGAAATTCTCTAAGTCTTTTTACTCGGTTACAGAGTAGAAAGCAGGTGTTATTCGGAAGACAGGAAACTCAAGGCACTTTCTAAGAGTACTACTCGGAGGTCGTTTACTCGGCATCTTGAGGTTCAAGGGCTACGAGGCAAAGATTGGTTTTAAGCTGGCAGAGCCTAGTGAACGAGTTCGCAAGACTCAACCAGCTTCGGGGACTGCTGTCGGGGGGTTACCCCCGAGTAGGGTAAAGGCAAGTGGTAAAGGCGACTTACAGAAGAGAGGTTTGGTCGAGTAGCCGACTACCCGGTACCTGCTACCCGGTCGACTGCTACTCGGTCTCACCTCAAGATGACCAGAAGGAGATATCAATCAAGTTCTGTCCTTTCGAGTAGAAGAGTTGGCCCGAGTAAAATTGGCGGGAACCTACTCGGGCCAGAAAGTCAAAGGAGCCGTTCTGACACAGGATCCCGCGTATCCTGGGTCCGTACTTGGCAGCATTCGAACTACTGTTCATCTGGGACCGGCCTGCCTGACAGTGACAGCATGGAAGCAGGCCGTCGCAGGATAAGGGGGCCCTACTCTGTGTTTGGCACAGTGATACCAGTCTGTCCCCTTGTTTTGCCCAACGACTTTCCAGATGCAGCCAAGATTAGGAACCAAAGCTGTCAGCGGGAACCCGGAAGAAGGACGATGTGCACACTATGTCGACACTTGTCCATGTTTGGACGTATCCGGCTGGGCACCGTGTATATAAGGTGCCCCGCCGCCTCCTGCGTGAGGCACGTTGAGATCGAACACTTGGTGACCTAATTCTTGACCTAGTTCATCATCTAGAGAGCATAGTGGCTACTCGGTAGCAAGAACATTGTACTGTGGCTACTCGGTGAGACACCAGAATACACAAAGAAAGGCAGGAGTAGGGGTTTTACCTCCTCACGAGGGCCCTGAACCTGGGTAGATCGTCTTGTTTGCAGTGTTTACTTCGTACCTCACGCGGCTACTCGTCGCGTGATCCCTCCCCGAGCACCTCCAGCGTCCTTCGTCCCCACATCTTTAGCCATCCCATGGCATCTGCCGTGACACCACCACGACAAAAAGTATTAAGTAAAAAGTATACATTCAACTTATTACTTGGGGCTGGAGATATTACCTGGCTCATTCTGGTCAAGTTCACCAGGTTTTCATTGAATACTTTTGGATAGTCTGCAAAAAGAATCCCGACGTTGCAGAGGCCGTCCTGGATGACCTGCCGAGGTGAAAATACGAAGTTATTCCTTACAATTAGTCCGCCTTGCGGCCAAGGACGGATTAGAGGCCCTGGTGCGAAGAACTTGGTAGCCCACGGACGAATGTATCCGAGTTCATCAAACGGTTCTTCTTTTACCTTGAAATCTTTTTCGAAAGACGGGATGGGCGTTTCTTCAGCAGCGTAAGAAGTTCCACCCATCTCTGGTACCGCCCTTTCCCTCGCGTCCATCTCGGACGCAATGGGCTGGCTGGACTGCAAGGGCTCTTCCTCCCTAGCAGCATCATTTTCCTCCGTAGCTGCGACTGGAGTGTCGGAAGCAGCTGCAGAAGAAGGTTGTGACCCTCTCTGGGAAACAGACTTAAGTTTCCTCATCCTTTTTGGCTTCAATGTTGTTGGAGCCAGGCTAGAAAGAAAAACCCTGAGAAATCAGAATTCCGAGACAAAGAAATAAAATTCCGAGAAAACGAATAAACCCGGATGTCTAACCTGGAGGTAGCGACGGGAATCCCGTCAAGGTCGATCACTTCTTGAGTGGCAGAAGGCTTCCTGCGTTTCCTCCCACCTGCAAAGTTAGCACGCATGGCGTCTAACTCGGCGTCGGATGCGAGATCCTTCTCAGGAAGATCAACAAGTTGGCAAAAAAGGACAAAGTTTGGGTCAAACATCCGACAATGAAGAAACGCAAAATCAAAAGCCCAAAATGAATAAACCATACCTTTGGGGCGGGGTTTGTCGCCGTGTACATTGGCCGACTTTCCTCGTATTGGTCGTGAGTTGCGACCAAATTATTGACGCGTTTGCTCAAAACTTTTTCCGACAAAGATTTTATTGTCGTCCGCATCGCGTCCTTGGCTCTCGAGTATTCAGACATAAGACGTGAACCATGATTGGCCAAAGGATGAATCCGCCTTTCTAGCCAGCATAGAACTGTGTCCATGCCGGTAAGGGGCGGAGATGCGGAAACAAGCTTGGCAATGCGCTGCTTGATCCTTATAAGATCTGGTGGAAGGGTCTGAACTGCCTCCAGAGCCCAGTTTTCCTGGGGAGTGGCAGCAGCATTGACGAAAGGTGGAACCCCCGTTTCCTTTCCAGGAAACGGGATGTCTTGGTGGTAGAAAAAGGAGCCCATCCAAAACTTGACGGATTCCGACGTTTTGATCTTGGGGAACCAATCTTCCCTGAATCTACGGAGGGTAAAAGATATGGTCCCGCAAGTCGGGAGTGCGCCCTCTGAGGGGTTGCGCTTAACCCCGGAGCAATACTGCCAAAAGTCTAGCCTAGGTGCTAATCCTAGATACCCTTCAAAGAGGGCCTGGACCCCGGCTAAATGAAGAATCGAATTTGGTGGCAGATTGTGGGGTTGGATGTTGTAATGGTTGAGGATCTCAAGGAAGAAGCTGGAAGGCGGAATTCCCATACCTCGAGAGATGTGCGAGTGAAAGTGCATTTCGTTTTCCCAGTGTTTTGTGTGTTAGTTAACAATACTAAGTACATTATTTATCGAGGTGTTTAGCGTGCAGGTATTATACTTAACATCGGCATCGATCACCGAAAAGTCGGTGAAGATTGGCCTGAGAGTTTTGGGACAGAACCCAACCGGATTATTCGGACCGGATATTTCATATAGGACCGGATATTCCGGTTGCTGATGAAGGAGCGCAAAAATGGCTAAGGACTGAAAGGTTTGCGTACTGGGGTCAACCGGATTATTTGGTCCGGATTATTCATCCCGGACCGGATATTCCGGTTGCTCATGAAGTTGCGCGAAAATGGCTAAGGACTGGAAGTTTCGCATACTGGAGTCAACCAGATTATTTGGTCCGGATTATTCATCCCGAACCGGATATTCCGGTTGCTCATGAAGTTGCGCGAAAATGGCTAAGGACTGGAAGTTTCGCATACTGGAGTCAACGGGATTATTTGGTCCGGATTATTCATCCTGGACCGGATATTCCGGGTACTGCGCAAAACTGTTAAGGACTGGAAGTTTGGAGGTACTGGAGTGAACCGGATTATTTGAACCGGATTATTCCGGAGCAGCCGGATAATCCGGTTCAGATCTGCAGGAATGCGTGGAGCAAGCTGACCGGATATTCCTGTCCAAACTTGAACCGGATATTCCGGTCCCTCTTTTCCTGCACAACGACTAGTTGTGAGGAGGGGCTATAAATACCCCTCCTCTTCTTCCTCAAGATCTAGTTCTTCCCCTTAGCATTTATGAGCATTTAAGAACTCACCAAATCTCTCATTACTCCCAATCCCTCCACCCAATCTTGAAGATCTTTGGAGGATTGAAGGAGAAGGCCCCGATCTACATCTTCACCGAGCCGTTCTTCATTTCCCCCTCTCTAGCTTGAGGGGTCTAGCCTAGGGTTTCCTCTTGTGGATAACCTAGGCATCTTGATACTTGTTGGTGATTCAAGAAGAGTTGGGAGCCCCCAATTTAGTTGTGGGTGTGTGCCCCAAGTTGTTTGTAAAGGATTCGATCCCCGCCTCAAAGGGGTTCAATAGTGGAAGGTGAACTAGGCATTTGTGGCGGAGTTCATCGGAGAATAGGGTGAGGCCTTAGTGGCGTTGAGTAGGCCTTTGTGGCGAGCTCACACCCCTCCAACGAGACGTACTCCCCTAAAAAGGAGGAACTCGGAAATACGTCGTGTCTCCGTGTGCTTCCATCGGTTACCTCGTTCCTCCCTCTCTTTACTTACTTGTACTTGTTGCGTTAATTGCTTGTCTTGTCATATAGGTAAATTCACCACTAGTTGCACTATCTAGAGAATTTACCTTCTTGTCAAGCCTAAACTTTAAGAAAAATTAAAATTGGTCGTAGCACCTATTCACCCCCCCTCTAGGTGCCTATACTTTACTTTCAATTGGTATCAGAGCCTCGGCTCTTCTATCGGGCTTAACCGCCTAAGAGTTTAAGTATGGGAGATGAGTTGGTTGACGCTCCGTCCGATGGCAATGTGTCCATGGATGATCTCAATGCTTTGAGAGAATCATTGACCTCATCCATAGACACTAAATTTGAGGAGTTGCGTCAACTCATGACAACACTCCTCAAAGCCAAAGGACCGGAGGTGGTCGACTCATCCCTTCCGGAAGAACCGGAGGGTGCCAAGAAAGGGATTGATGGTGAACCACTTAAAACTGCTTCCGCCGAACAATCCGCTAAGAAGGGTGCGGGTGATAAGGAAGAATATCACGCCGTTGAGGGCCGATATTCACCCGATCCCCCCATCCCTTTTCCCCATATAATCCCTAGAGGAGATCCACCTAAAATTGATGCATATTCTTTTCGTGAATGGCAATACTACATGGAGACTCACTTGAACTCTTCTTGTATAGATCTTTGGAGAATCACTCGGGACGGATACAAGCCATTTGATCCCAAGAATCTCACAAGAAGAGAGGTCGTAGATTGCCAACTCAACTACACCGCCTTGTCCATCCTTCATCAAGCCGTGGGCCCCAACCACATGCCGCATCTTCAACACTTCTCCACCGCCAAAGAAACATGGGATGCTCTTGTCATCATGTTTGTTGGGAATGAAAGCATGCAAAGAAATCGATATGATGCCTTGACCAATGAGGCCGAAGGGTTCTTCATGCATGATGGAGAAGATCATGTTGACATGTATCGAAGACTCAAAACTCTTGCCACCGCCTTCTCTAGTGCGGGTGCAACATATATTGATGATGCTTGGATCAAGAGGAAGTACATGATTTCCGTGATGCTGTTTGAGGGCACGGACTTGAAGATCATTCAAGGAAGACATGATTTCTCCTCCATGACCTCAACTCAAGTGATGCAAGAATTGTGCTCCTACAAAGTGCAAACCAAGAATGCCCTTGACAACCGTGCTAGAGCCATTGGAATGCATCAAGGAGCATCCGTTGCTTTGAAGGCCAAGGTCTTGTCTAGAGAAGTTGAGAATGAAGAAGATGGAGAAGAGGCATTGCCCCCGTTGAAGGAACAAGACTATGATCCCGTTCTAAAGGATCTCATTGCTCTTACCGTGCAAAAGTTTTGGAACAATCCCCCCAAGGGCAAGAAATTTGTTGAGGAGAATACCAAGTCTCGTTATGGAAATGATGGGGCTCAAAAAGTGAGGTCTTGCTTCAATTGCCAAGACAAGCATCACTTCATCGCGGAGTGCCCTTACAAGAATAGAGAACACCATAGTGGCAAGCTCATTCGCAAGGACAAGTCCAAGGTTGAATACAAGAAACCTCACTTCAAGAAGAAACCTTTCAACAAGAAGTCCCCCACCAAGTTTGTGCTCTTGACTCAAGAGGAGTATGATTCCGGGAGTGATGAAAAAGAAGAAACAACAAGTGAAGTGGCCGCTCTAGCTATTGCTTCCACTCCATCTTCGTCATCCCTCTTTGAATCCCCCAATGAAAATCTTCCTCAACGTAATGCCAAGTGCTTCATGGCTAAGGCCACGGAGGTATCATCTTCTTCTAACTCTAAGACCCCTAGTGAACTAGAACATATTGCTAGTCTTAGAGAAGAAGAGGAAAGAGCCTCTTTGGACCGTTTTATGTCTAACATGCAAGGGGAGACCAAGAAGTACTTTGAGCATCTCATGAGGCAATTGGGAGAGGTCCAAGAGGCCCTTGAGAAGAAAGGTGAGATTGAGAGAAGGGATGCGGATGAAATTGCATCCCTCTCAATGACTCTTGAAGAAGAGCATGATGGTAGAGTTTCTCTAGAGGATGAACTTGAATCTATTGAATCAACCCATAATGAACTTGTCTCTAAAATCATTAAGGAACATGATCTTGCTATTGCTAAATATAAAAAGGCTAAAAAGGATAAAGTCGAGTTTGGGGTTGGTCATGGTAAACTAACCGAGGAGTTTGAAAAGCTAACCAATGCTCACAAAGCGTTGGAAAGCCAACACTCACCCCTCAAAGAGTTGCATGAACAACTTCAAACTCAACTTACTCAATCTAACCATCCTAGCACCTCTACTTCTTCTTGTGATCATGCAAATATTTTTGAGGAAAATGCTAGGTTGAAGGATGAGCTAGCAAGGCTCAAGGGCAAAAGCTCTCAAGTTGAGAAGGTTGTATTAGCCACCCCACAAGTGGTTTCCCCTAGCCCTAATGCGTTCATTGCTAGACCCCAATTGAGTGCTCCAAGGCAACAAGTGGGTAAGCAAGGACTTGGCTATATAGCCAAGAAGAAGAACAAGAAGAAGAACCAAAAGGGTGCTTCGGGTAGTAATGTCATTAGGGACAACACTACTCGTAGCACACCCGCACAAGCAAACAATATTGCCTCGAGTAGTAATGTCATGAGGGACACCACTACTCGTAGCACCTCCGCGGGAACTAACAATCCACACCATTTCTTATATGTTGATTATTATGGTGTTGTGCAAGCCAAATATGTTGGTCCTATTGAGGGTTTCATTGACTATACTATTTAGGTCCCAAAGACCCTTGTTGCTAACATGAAGGGACCCATCTCGGGTCCTAACACTAGTCAATGATCTCTTGCAGGGCTATGCTTCCGGTGGGACTAAATGGATTCTCGATAGTGGGTGCACTAATCATATGACCGGAAGCAAAGAACTAGTGACGGAGTTGCGACCAAATGACATTCAAGCAACCGTCACTTATGGGGACTCGTCCAAGTCTAAGGTATCCGGATTCGGCAAGGTTGTGGTGGCTCCCGATATAACTATCGTGAACTTCATGCTTGTCGAATCCCTTGGTTACAATTTACTTTCCGTCCGCTCTCTTGGAAAGATGGGTTTTTCGTCTTTTTCGATGGTGATATTGTGGTCCTTTTGAGGAGCAAGACTCTTGACGTCGCTCACGTGGGACATGTTGAAAATGAGTTGTTTGTGGTGGATTTTTCGAAGTCCACCAACACTCAAGCAATGTGTCTTTTCGGGAAGGCGGACTTGGGATGGTTGTGGCATCGCCGCCTATCCCATGTCAACATGAGAACTTTGCAAAGTCTTCACAAAGGTGGCCTTATTGTTGGACTAAAAGAAAATGTTTCCTTTGCAAAGGATCGCGTTTGTAGGTCGTGTGTTGAAGGGAAGATGCATGACATTATGCACAAGGCCAAGACTATTATCTAATCAAAGAGGATCTTGGAGCTTCTCCATGTTGATCTCTTTGGTGCCGTGCCCGAGGCAAGTCTTGGCGGCAAGAGGTATTGCTTGGTGATTGTCGATGATTATTCAAGATACACTTGGGTTTATTTCTTCAAGTGCAAGAGTGAGACTCAACAAACCATCATCGACTTCTCCAACGAAGTGCAACGTCAACACAATGTGCAAATCATGGCTATTAGGAGTGATAATGGCTCGGAGTTCAAGAACTATACATTGAATGAATTTCTTAGTGAAGAAGGCATTCGTCACCAATACTCCGCCACTTACACTCCTCAACAAAATGGTGTTGCCGAAAGGAAGAATCACACTCTCTTGGATATGGCAAGGACCATGTTGGCGGAGTACTCTTCTCCCCAATATTTATGGGCCGAGGCCATATCCACCGCATGCCACTCCTCCAACCGCCTCTACATCCGCAAAGGCTTGAGCAAGACCCCATATGAGATCCTCACCGGCAACAAGCCGAATGTATCCTACTTCCGTGTATTCGGTTGTAAGTGCTTCTATTTGATCAAGGGTATTAGGTTGTCGAAATTTCAATCCAAAACTATTGAGGGTATTTTTGTTGGTTACGGTGCCGAATCCCACACTTATAGAGTCTATGACAAAGCCTCACGGATTGTCATAGAATCTTGTAGTGTGGTTTTCGAGGAAAATGACGGCTCCCAAGTGGCGCAATTTCATGTTTCAAATGTAGATGTTGCTAATGCCTCAAGAAGCCATAGGAAGGATGGGTGTGGGATTCTTCCGCCCCATTGAGGGACACCTTATGGCGACTCGAGAAGGACTATGCTCTACTCAAGTGGAGCCCTCCTCTACATTAGAAGATCAAGCCAAGGAGCCAACTATTACACCTAACCAAGAACATACTCAAGACCCTCCTCTCATTGATCAAGTGACTCCGCAAGTCGTACCCACTCCTCTCTCTAATGCGAGTCAAGATCAAGACCAAGATCAACCATCCTCTTCATCCTCTCCTCAAGTTGAAGCTAGTGTTGAAGATATTGATGATGATGATGATGACCAAGGTCAAGTTGGTCAAGATGGTGACCCAAATGATCAAGATGATCAAGTGATCCCTCCTCGAAATAATGAGGAGATCGAAGCCCGTCGCATCAAAAGGATAAGAAGAGCTTTGAAGCAAATTGATGCCCAAGATGACAAGGTCTTGGAGGATGTTCAATCTAGAAGATCTACAAGAAGGCAATTGGCTCATTTTTGTGAGCATCAAGCTCATATCTCTATGGTGGAGCCTAAGAAAGTGTATGAAGCTCTTGAGGACTCCGATTGGGTTGAAGCTATGCATGATGAGCTCAATAACTTTGAGCGCAACAAAGTTTGGAGATTGGTTGAGAAGCCCAAGGATTGCCACAATGTTATTGGCACCAAGTGGATTTTCAAGAACAAGCAAGATGAGAATGGCATTGTCATTAGGAACAAGGCAAGATTGGTTGCTCAAGGTTACACCCAAGTTGAAGGCATTGACTTTGATGAAACCTACGCGCTCGTGGCTCGCCTTGAGTCCATCCGTATCCTCCTTGCTTATGCATCCTCACATAATTTCAAATTGCAACAAATGGATGTGAAAAGTGCTTTCTTGAATGGTCCACTAAAAGAGGAGGTATATGTTAAGCAACCTCCGGGGTTCGAGAATCTCAACTTTCCTAACCACGTTTACAAACTTGACAAGGCTCTATGGTCTCAAACAAGCACCTCGTGCTTGGTATGAGCACCTTAGGGAGTTGTTAGATGATCGTGGTTTCGAAGTTGGGAAGATTGACCCCACTCTCTTCTCCAAGAGAGTAAAGGGAGAGCTTTTCATATGCCAACTATATGTGGACGATATCATCTTTGGCTCAACTAACCAAGCTTTCAATAATGAGTTCTCTAAGCTTATGACTGACAGGTTCGAGATGTCTATGATGGGTGAGCTTAAATTCTTCCTTGGCTTTGAGATCAAGCAATTGGCTCGTGGGACTTTCATTTCTCAAGCCAAGTATACCCAAGATATGATCAAGAGGTTTAACTTCCAAGATGCTAAGATCAAGACATCTCCTATGCAATTCAAGTGTCATCTCTCTCGTAATCCAAAAGGGAGTAAGGATGTGGACCAAAAGCTTTATCGTTCTATGATTGGTTCTTTGCTCTATCTTTGTGCATCTAGGCCCGATATCGTTTTAAGTGTAGGTGTGTGTGCAAGGTATCAAGCGGCTCCTAAGGATTGCCATTTGATGGCGGTCCATAGGATCTTCCGTTATTTGGTTCATACCCCAAGGTTTGGTTTGTGGTACCCAAAGGGGGCACAATTTTCTCTCAATGGATATACGGATTCCGATTGGGCGGGTGATCAAGATGATAGGAAGTCAACTTCCGGGGCTTGCCAATTTCTTGGTAGGTCCCTTGTAAGTTGGTCCTCGAAGAAGCAAAATTGCATATCCCTTTCCACCGCCGAAGCCGAGTATGTTGCCGCCGCAAGTGCATGCACTCAATTGTTATGGATGAGGCAAACTCTCAAGGAGTATGGAGTTCATTTGGATAAAGTGCCTCTTTTGTGTGACAATGAAAGTGCCATCAAAATTGCATACAATCCGGTACAACATACAAGGACCAAACACATTGAGATCCGCCACCACTTCATCCGTGATCACGTGGCAAGAGGAGACATTGCACTATCTTATGTGCCCACCAAGGACAATCTTGCGGACATTTTCACGAAGCCACTTGATGATGCAAGATTCTTATTCTTGAGGAATGAACTAAATGTGATTGATTCTAGGAGTTTGACTTGAGGATCTTGCACACACCCCTATAGATGAAACGTGTTTGAGCTTAGGTGTAGGCATGGACATAGGGGGAGTGTTATCCTAACACATTGGGTTCTTCCTCCCCCCCATTATGCCCATAGCAAAAATTCATTGTGATCTCTCTTTTTCTAATGTTGAATTCTGAGCTTCAATGTTGAGTATTGGCAATGCCCCCAAGATATATCTTCGCGGTTGCATACCATAATCTCTTACATGGTGGCCTAGGCCACCAACCTCTTCGTTTCGAAGAGTTGTATCTTAGTTGGGTTTTATTTGACATTTCATTGCATTTCTTGTGTTTTTCCCTTCTAAGTGTTTCGTCCTAGGAAAATCCCACTCAATTGGTCTTCGTGTTGTTTTGATTCTTGCTTTTGAGAGGGATAAGTACTAGTTTTCAGTTTGATGTTCTATCCTAAGTCATTCTATCAAAAAGCCATTCTTTTCTAGCACTTGTGTCGTCCTTTGAAACGAGGAAATTTCGGTTCAGAAGGCAGCCGGAATTTCCGGTCCAGTTTTGGACCGGAATATCCGGGTGTACCGGAATATCCGGTTCAAGTATGAACCGGAATATCCGGTTCGGCGAAAATCATAAAAACTGGAACCCGACGGGGAGGAGGCAGTTCTTGCCTTTTTCCCCATCGGTTCCTCTCCACCCCAAAACGCCGCCTCTTTGATTCTCGACCTCCCGGGCCGTTTCCTCCGCGGGATCTTGAAGCTTTGGCCCGGATCTCGTTCCCCTCGTCCTTAGGAACGTTTCTACCCAAGCATCTTCCTCCATGGATTCCGGTAATGTTCAATCTTCTTGAATCTTGGTGCTATAACCCTACCAATCCATGGATTTGTGTTTTTGTTGGCAATGCTTGGTAGAACTTGTTCCTTAGAGGTCCCTTTGCATGCTAGATTCGATAGATTAGATTCACTTGTGTACGATCTAGTTTTTGAAGTCTAAGATCTAGATTAATTTTGTGTTGTTCCGCAACTACCAGAATATCCGGTCCACGATTGAACCGGAATATCCGGTTCAGTTTTGAACCGGAATATCTGGCTATGTCCAGTACTGTTTGAGGACAGCCCAAAATTAATCTTTCCCAGATTTCTACCTAGATTGTTCCCTGGAATCTCCTCTATTGTTTTTATGCATGTTTGTTTCCGTTGCTTGACACGAGTGTACTCATCTTGTGCTATCCCTCTATTATCATGTTTCACAGGTGGTGGTTCTGAGAGGCGCCTTCCTAAGCGTCCCAAGCAGGTTTCTGTCAAGAACAAGAGGAAGGCTCGGCTCAACTATAAGACCGACATTCCTGTTCCAGAGTTCAATGTGCTCAGGCAGAAGGATGTCTACCTCGATCCTCGTATTGCAAATATTGATCCTCGGTTCTGGAATCTGGAGCAGTCCTACATCTATGCTGATATCTATTGTGACTACCGTCACCCTATCCGTGTGATGCAGCCCTTTGACTTTGCTGCCCTCAAGGCTAAAGAGGAGTTTGCTGATGCATCTAGTATTGTTGAGCGGTTTGGACTGGTGAAGCTTATGGAGACCCAATGCAACTACAACAAACAGCTCGTGATGCAGTTTATGTCTACTCTGGTGTTCAACACTAATGATATAGTGTGCCGTCTCAAGTGGATGTCTGAGACCACTGCTTGTGAGGCTTCCTTCGAGAGGTTTGCACGTCGTCTTGGATACTCTTACAGCGCTCACCCTCCTCTTGGTCGCCGTGTCCATGAGGTTGATAGGCCTAGGAGGGAGGTGGCCATGGCTGAGTTGTATGCTCCTGGATTCACTATTGGGGGCCTTGAGGGACTTCTTCCCCTCTATGATCAGCTAGTTCGCATCTTCAGATCCTTCCTTGTGTCAAGTGGAGGTAACAATGATGCTCTCACCACTCCTTTATGCAACCTTCTGATACTGGCTAAGGAGTGCATGGAGGAAGAGGACTCGTCTGTCTCCTATACTGTGGATGTGATGGACATCATCTATCACGAGCTATACACTGCTATGATTGGTGGCTACACCATTCCCTATGCTCCATATATCATGATGCTCATCAAGCATGAGATGCGGAAGGAGTACACAGAGTTACCCATGGTTGAGCACAAGGTCAAAAGGATGTATATCAAGAGGAAGAAGAAGACTGATGCTGCTTCTCAGGATGCTTCTTTTGAGGGTGGTTCCTCTATGGGAGGTCCCTCTACCGGTTCTCACTCTGCGCCCATTCCTGATGTTGGCACTTTGCGCCATGTCAGGAAGCTCTCCTGGTTCCAGCGTAATGTGCTCTGCATGAAGGTGGACATCCACAAGGAGCAGTACAGGGCTTATCGCCGAGACACTGCCATGGCTAGCGCACAGAGTCAGATTCTGCACCACGTGAGTGGTGCTACTGGTGATGTACCTGCTCCTCTCACTGCTCAGTCTTACTCTGCTTGGTCTGCTGAGGATAGCACTCCCTGGGAGAGCATTGAGGCGGCTCTCCATTGTACTCAGGCCACTACTTCTTGAGCTGGTGATGATGATGAGGAGGATGAGGATGAGGCGTCTGATGCTGAGCACGAGGCTGAGGGAGAGTCCGAGGAGTCTGCTGGCGAGTCTTCTGAGCACTCTGATGCTTAGACCGTGTCTGGGACGTTAGATTAGCTATTTCCCTCCTTTTTGGTGTCTCGATGCCAAAGGGGGAGAAGTAGCTATTAGACTACGGGATTTGCCTGGGTTCGGGCACACGCATTTGCTTTTATCATTCTTTGAGAGCTTGTGTCCATTTTAGTATCTTCGTTTTGTGAACTTATGTCGTTTATTGTCTCGTTAAAACTATGTGTGCTATTGTGTGTGAGACTATGTTGGTCATCTGGATATTATCATGGATTATCTATGTTAGTGGTTTTATGGTTATCTATCGTATATGTTGAGGATATTATCTATTGTTGTGCTTGGTCATTCTTGGATATATTATCTTCGCACAAGGTATATACTTCTATCTTACACTCAACATATTGGTGGTATTGGTTCGTTGGCATGTTTTGCTACTTGTTGGAAATTTCTACCCTTACATCATTGCATCTATTTGCATTTGAGGCAAACAAAAGATAGGCATAGAGATAGGGGGAGATATTTCCATCATGTTTCAAACATGCTCTTGTCAAGGTTTTATTGCAAATCTTAGTATTGTCATCTAACACCAAAAAGGGGGAGATTGAAAGTGCATTTCGTTTTCCCAGTGTTTTGTGTGTTAGTTAACAATACTAAGTACATTATTTATCGAGGTGTTTAGCGTGCAGGTGTTATACTTAACATCGGCATCGATCACCGAAAAGTCGGTGAAGATTGGCCTGAGAGTTTTGGGACAGAACCCAACCGGATTATTCGGACCGGATATTTCATATAGGACCGGATATTCCAGTTGCTGATGAAGGAGCGCAAAAATGGCTAAGGACTGAAAGGTTTGCGTACTGGAGTCAACCGGATTATTTGGTCCGGATTATTCATCCCGGACCGGATATTCCGGTTGCTCATGAAGTTGCGCGAAAATGGCTAAGGACTGGAAGTTTCGCATACTGGAGTCAACCGGATTATTTGGTCCGGATTATTCATCCTGGACCGGATATTCCGGTTGCTCATGAAGTTGCACGAAAATGGCTAAGGACTGGAAGTTTCGCATACTGGAGTCAACCGGATTATTTGGTCTGGATTATTCATCCTGGACCGGATATTCCGGGTGCTGCGCAAAACTGCTAAGGACTGGAAGTTTGGAGGTACTGGAGTGAACCGGATTATTCGAACCGGATTATTCCGGAGCAGCCGGATAATCCGGTTCAGATCTGCAGGACTGCGTGGAGCAAGCTGACCGGATATTCCGGTCCAAACTTGAACCGGATATTCCGGTCCCTCTTTTCCTGCACAACGACTAGTTGTGAGGAGGGGCTATAAATACCCCTCCTCTTCTTCCTCAAGATCTAGTTCTTCCCCTTAGCATTTATGAGCATTTAAGAACTCACCAAATCTCTCATTACTCCCAATCCCTCCACCCAATCTTGAAGATCTTTGGAGGATTGAAGGAGAAGGCCCCGATCTACATCTTCACCGAGCCGTTCTTCATTTTCCCCCTCTCTAGCTTGAGGGATCTAGCCTAGGGTTTCCTCTTGTGGAGAACCTAGGCATCTTGATACTTGTTGGTGATTCAAGAAGAGTTGGGAGCCCGCAATTTAGTTGTGGGTGTGTGCCCCAAGTTGTTTGTAAAGGATTCGATCCCCGCCTCAAAGGGGTTCAATAGTGGAAGGTGAACTAGGCCTTTGTGGCGGAGTTCATCGGAGAATAGGGTGAGGCCTTAGTGGCGTTGAGTAGGCCTTTGTGGCGAGCTCACACCCCTCCAACGAGACGTACTCCCCTAAAAAGGAGGAACTCGGAAATACATCGTGTCTCCGTGTGCTTCCATCGGTTACCTCGTTCCTCCCTCTCTTTACTTACTTGTACTTGTTGCGTTAATTGCTTGTCTTGTCATATAGGTAAATTCACCACTAGTTGCACTATCTAGAGAATTTACCTTCTTGTCAAGCCTAAACTTTAAGAAAAATTAAAATTGGTCGTAGCACCTATTCACCCCCCCTCTAGGTGCCTATACTTTACTTTCAGCGAGGTCAGAAGAACCCGTTCGCCTGCATTGGGCAAGGGCTCAGATTCGTCTTCCTCATGCCGCCATTTCCCCTTCACAATGAGCCCCTCCTTCTCCATTGTCGGAAGAATAGAAGGGGCCAAGTTGCATCGGCTCCAGTTGCCGGAAAGCTCGCCCTCGTCTTCGGCTCCGGTGGGGGCGGCCGCTACAGCGAGCTCCTCCCCGACGAGGAGGATTTTCTCCTCTGCCGTTTCAGGAACAAGTGGCGGAGGTGATGTAGAGGAAGAGGCGGCCAGGGTCTTGGCCGCGAGAGAAGTTTCCTCGCGGGCCTGGTCGCCGGAGTTTTTCTCTGGTGCGCTGGCGGAGGCGCGGCTCGGAGAATCGAGCTGTGGGTCCATGGCGTTGATAATCTCGTCGATTTCGACGGAAACTGAGAGCTTCTCCGCGGCGCGCGGTGAGTCGCTGGACTCCATTCGCGGGAGGCGCGTTGAAGTTCTTGAGCTCCCGACGGAGGAATTACGGGAACGTCGCGGGACGTACTTGAGCTCTGCTCGCTCTAATGGAACTTTGGCTTGGGTGTAGTGGCGCTTGAGGGCTGGGAGGCGGTGTGAGAGCAGAAGAATCTTCAGAGGGCTCGAGGTAGGCTATTTATAGTCGGAAAATCTTTAAGATACGTTGCAACGGCTCTTTGGACCGTTAGATCTTCAACGCGTGTCACTCGCCGGAAAATCCGGGAAATGAGGCGACGGGTGATTATTGTTATCTCCTCGTTTCCCAAGAGAATCTGTCAGAGATACGTTTCAGGGTTTCACACTCGAAACCCAAACGTCCCTGACGCCAGCATAATTTTATCGCTGATGTAGGAAGTTCCTTCTCAACGAAGGCTCGTGGAAGAAAAAAATCGTATTTCCCAAAATCCGAGTTTCGCGTTAAAGCATGATTTGAAGAAAAGAAGAATCGAGACAAAGAGCCAACATTTCTCAGAAAAATGCAAAATTAAGGAAAGACGGCAGATTGGAGTCTCAATCCTTCTTGGGGGCTACTATCGGATATATACCGATTAGGGGTATATTGGGCAGTGTCCTAAAGTGCCAGATTACCAGGGTGGCCTGAATGGTAATGGATTACGGTCCATTAGGCGGCTAGTAAGCTGACGCACGGAAGCCGGATTCTAGAAGAACCCGGACCACGGCCGACGTGGTACGGCTTGGAGTAGAAGGCGGATTCTTGCCTTCCAAGGTAGAACTTACCGTATTCTTCTAGGTTTCCCTTTCTGTAAGCCCTAACCCGGCTATTATATAAAGCCGGACAAGAGAGAAGAAAGATACAGGAAATTAGTTAGAAGCCAACTCGCCGAGAATTTGATCCTCGTCGAGTAGCTAAACAAACTCACATTGTACTTTGTATACTTCAGGCTTCAGCCCTGATTTAGTGTGATTGCAGGAGTAGGAACGCCGCCTAGTTGCGACGTACCGAATCTGGGTAAACTTTGGTGTCCTTGATCGTCATACTACCACGTCCCCCCCCCCACGTCTCTATTAGTAGTCTCATGGCACCCCCGTCTATGAATTCTACTACGATGTCTCGACATCGCTGCCAGCTCTTCTAGCAGTTGGATAAGCGGATGTGCCACTAGTCCAGGGGTGTAAAGTCCAATCAATGAGTAAAATAAAGACCGTCTACCTACGTCCCCATGACCTAAAACAGGGACACAAAACATGTATAATTTTGAAGATTTTAAAGGTATCACATGAGAAATTTACTTGGAGTGACGGTTAAATACCACATATAGATAGGTATGATGGACACAAATGGCATTGTTTTTGGCTCATGGCTTGGATGAACGAGAAGCATTCCCTCTCTATACAGGTTTTTGGCTAGCAGGGCTTGGTATCAAGCATAAGAGTTGAGGGAAAACAAGCAAATATACATGTGATAGAAACAATCATGCAATATTTCTTGGAAGTACAAACGATTTTAACTTGAGAATACTAAGCTTATGAGCAACAAGAAAGAAATATCATGGAATAATATATCTACATGCATCTCCCTCCTTTCAACTTAAGCCTCAAAGTATTGTTGCTACTAACCAATGCTAAGTTTTCCAAAACCAAATAGATTAACTTGATGCTCCCATATTGATACCAATACTAACAATAAGATAAATCATATAACAGAAATTGCAAACTAAAATAAAGTGCATAGAAAGTAAATGATAAAACTTCTCATTAATATTCCATAACGGAACTCACACCAAGGGATACATCGATAAGAAACTAAAGGAGAGATACTTACAAACTGCAAACCATCATATATTATAACTTCTCTACTCATGATATGACTCTACTAAAAGGTAAAAAAAAGGTGAAAGATAAAGGTGTGATACCGCGGCACTCCCCCAAGCTTGGAACAAGCCAAGGGGATGCCAATACCAATGACGAATTACTTCTTCGGTGGTGGTGGTGAATTATTCTCAATAATCTTATCAACTAAATCCTTCAAATCATCAATCGCGTAGGTGAGTAAGCGTATCAGCTCCGTATTGTGCTCAATACGGCCAGCGAACTTGTCAGACTGTGAGTCCCAACTCTTGGAATTATTCTCCCACACATCTTTAGATCGGGGGCTTTCCTCTCCTGCATTGATAGAATGAGCCATATCCCAACAAGAAGGAAACTCTGCCTCAGGTACCCTCTTAAATTGATGCTCAAGGATTAAAGTATGGAAAGGTTTTTTGATGCCCAAATGTGGTGTCCTTAAAGCTAAGAAGTGACGTGGAACCTTTCCTCCAATTCTCATCCGTGCCCCTTGCTTGAATTTGAAGGGTTTTGCTACCACTCCAATGCTTGCGATGGTGGCGTGAGGGTACACGCGCGGGTCTTCTTCTACATATCCTTCAGCTCCACTCTTGATCTCCTCCTCTAGCTTCGGGTCTTGGAGATCATCTTCCATCGGTCCCTTCCCCTTGTTGTTGTCGGAGACCATGGTGCCTCTAAAACTGAAAACTGATCTTCATAGAAACAAATCAAAATGAAAACACGACGAGAAAATGATATACAGACCTCGGGGGGTCCAAGTGTAACATCCCAAGTATGAAAAACACCATTACAATGCTTGCTCCTTGTTTAATTTTAGTTTGCATCATTCCATCATGAGTTTTGCATTTGTTTTCACTTGTTTTCCATTTGAATTTCAAACCAAATTTCAAATCCTTGTTTCATACTTGTTCTGTTACAACCTTTCCAAATAAAACTTTCAAATCAAACCATTTATTTTGATTCCAATAAACTTGAATTTTCATATAATTAACTTGCCTAATTTTCAATATTTCAATTAATACCAAAATTCAATCAAATTCATTTAAATTACAAACAGCAACAAAATTTAAAATTTTGGAAAACAAAAATTTGCACAACTGGGCTTTTGCAATAAATAACTTATAAAAAATTACCACCAAAAATTTTGAAGCCCCAAAACCCCTTCTTTTCCTCTCTTTTCTTTTCTGCAAAAAAAAACAGAGAGAAAAAGAAATAAAAATAATCGGGCTGGGGGAGGCAGACCAGGCCAGCCAGCTGGGGCAGCCCAGCCCACCTTCCACCCCAGCCAAGCGCAAGCGCGCAGCAGACGGCCCGCGGCCCCCTTCTCCCTCCTCCGTACGGCCAGCGTCAGCTGACGCCAGCGGAGCGCACCACCGCACCTCCCCCTCTCTACCTGCTCCTTTTCCTCCTCCTATTTCTACCCCGAGAGCACCCAAACCCTAAACCTAGCCCTCTCCTTCCTCCCTGCCGCCGCCATTCCTCTTCCTCCCTCTCAGATCCCCTCCTCCTCTGAATTTTCTGAACTTTCTGACGAGCCGCCATGGCCGGAGCTTGACGAGGTTGGGGTTGGGGTTGTGGTCGCCGTCGAGTCTCCACGGGCACGGGAACGGGACCGTGGTCGTCCCCTCTCCCTCCTCGCTTCCTCGACAGGGCCTGGGAGGCCTCGGATCGCCGCGCTCGCTTCCATCCACGCCGCCGGTCACCGTCACCTCGTCGAGCCCTCCTCTTTCTCCCTCGACTCCCCCACGGTGAGCACGTCGTCCTCCTCTGTCCCCCTCTGCATCCACGGCACCCTCGCACACGCACGAGGCACAGAGCCCACGCACGGCAGCCGCAGCAGCGCAGCGCAGGCCGCCGGCAATCACCGTCCCGACGTCAAAGTTCAGTTAACTGAATTTGTTCAGGTTCAGTTAACTGACGAAGCCCCACCTCAAAACCCCACGCCTCCCTCTCCTATCACCACCGTCGAGCCAGCCCAGTGGCAAGATCCAACGGCGCGCAGCGCGAGAGCGCGAGTTCGATCCCTCCCCCGCGCAGAATAAAAGCCACCCCTTTTTCTTGTTTGTCACGTTGGCTGCGCGGGCCCATCTCTCATTGGCAGTGGTGGCCACGCCAGCTTCCACCCACACGCCACGCAGGCGCCAGCTGGGCGCTGGCCCACTGCCAGTGACCCAGGGCTGCTCTGCCCTGCGTAGAAAATGTTCCAGGGACCTTTTCTGAAATTCTTTTTCACACCTAAGCCCCTGGAAGAAATCTGAGACTTTTAAAAATTGCAGAATAGCCCCTGTATTTCAAATTCAAATATGTTTTGCATTTAAAATCCAAATTCAGTAAATAAAATATGTTTTCTATACCAAATTAAATTCTCTACATGTTAAAACCAATTGTATACTGTTTTGAACATTTCAAATGGTTTCAAAAATTCAAATTCAAACAACTCTTTCAAATTTGGTCAAATTCATAACTAATTCAAATTTAATTCAAATGGCACATGTAAAATATGTTTTCCATGCAAAATTGAACAAGATTTCCAAATATAAACTTTGTTTCCTGTTTTGAATAATTAAAATTGGTTAAATAATTCAACTCTTGTTTAAATCATTTAAAATTGCTAAATTCACAACTTGGTCAAACTAAATTCTTTTTGCACATATAAAATATGTTTTCAAACCAGAAAAGTATAATCTTTTCAAATATGAATTTTATTTAATGTTTTGAACAAATAAAAATTCAAATAATTTTATACTTGAATTAAATTCATTTAAATCTTGTTTAAACTTGTTTAATTCATAACTAATTCATTCCTTTTTCAACAAATGAAATATGTATTCGATCTAAAATTTTGTGTTCTTCCCAAATATGAATTTTGTTATCTATTTTGAACAATTAAAATTGGTGAAAACAACAAATGCTTGTGTAACTCATTTAAGAAGCCAAATTTCATAACTTAATAAATAAAATTCCAAACTTGGTAAACAACATTTTCAAATTGAAGCTATTGTTGATTTCTTATTGTTTTCTTCATCCATGCATAATTCTAATTAACTTTCACATGATGGTTATCTGTAGATCATTTAATTTAACCTTAATTCATGGGCTTTTCCATATGCAATCCAAATTGCATATAGGCCCATTTAATTATGTTACCATGTCAACTAGCTTATCTTTGATGCATCAATTAATTTGCCATGCATCATCCCATGTTTGTGCATTATGCCATGTTATTGATTGTTTGTCTCTCTGCGTTGTTTGCTTGCTTCTTCTCGAGTAGACGACGACGTTGAGACAGACGAGGTTTACGACACTACTTCAGAGGAGTTAGCTCAGTACCAGGCTACTGAGTTTGCAGGCAAGTATTCACTCACATGAACCATTGTGTCCTTTCCACACTGGATATCGATACTTTCCGTTGTCTATCCTGCTAGCCTGAAGATTCGTTGCTTGTGTTCCGATCCTATCACATGTTATCATGTAGCCCTGATATAGCCTCACCTCCACACATATAACCCTGTTGCTTGTTGCCTGTGTCTTACTAGCATGCTTAGGGTTGCTTATGCTCGAGTCTGATGTCCGTTATTTCTTTTACCATATTTATATGTTCTGGGGGCTCGATGTTTAAACAACAACCTGTTAATGTTTGAGGTAATGCTAATTTGATGATAAGGCACCGGCAGGAGGCCGGGTATGGTTTTGAGGCCTGCTAGTGTCGAACTCAGGAAAAGTTCTTGTCCTCTAGATCCATGATGAGCTCGCTAACCGCATGTGGGAATCGTGTATGGGCGCCCCCCTCAACTTTGATTCGATTCGCATCTCGTCCAAATCGCCTCATTTAGTTCGGGTTTTCCATTTGCCGCATGCATATGCAGGTGCGAACCCTTGGCGCCAGGGTGGTAACTTTTGTAGTCGGCATTTAGGGAGACACATTCTTAGAGTGCTATGAGGGTCCCCTTTTCTTCGTGGGGCTTGATTAGCCGTGCGCTCAATTGCACGGGGTTCTTTGGGCTTGATGCGAAGAAGAGTTGGGTTGTGTTGAGTACCTCGCTTGGTGGGTTGATCTCCCGTCTGGCGGGTTATTCTTACGTGTACGGCCAAATTGGTGCATCCCTGCAGGGTTAAATCTTCTCGAGAAGCCGTGTTGTCCGCGGTTATGGATGACTTGGTGATAGGGCTGGCTAACAAGGATTAGACAACTTACACCTAATTAATAATAATTTGACTAGTAATAGGCTTATTTGACACAATAACTTGACCCTTCACTAATCCAACTGTGTGAGTTATCCTCGGATTGCTTCTTTGGATAAGGGGCGAGATCCAGGATGGGTTTGTTTGAGGATAGTGGTAGTTAGTTCCGATGCGCTATCTTATCCTTTTCTGTTAGCCGGATGTTGTAGTGTGTCTCTGTAGTTGGTTAGGCAGCCTGCTGCCGCATCTTTGTATCACCTATCTTCCGTTGAACCCAAAGAATCTGTACTTGGTGTTGCCGGGTACACTTTGGTATCTTGTGAGTCTTGCTTGCCAGTACTCGTCTGTACTGACCCCGTTGGGGCTGCGTGTTCTGCAGACTACGTTTCTGAGGATCCCCATGGTGGCTACTACGTGGAGTATGACGAGGCTGCTGATGAGTAGATAGCGGACCCGGGCAGGATCCGAGACTTCGTGGATGGGCTCCGTACTTTTCGTTTTCGGCCTCTTAGGCCTATTTGGATCTTGTCTGTACTCAGACACTTTGGATGCTTCCGCTGTGATGTAACGATGACTTGTTGGGACATGTGTCCTCTGCATGACTGTATTTGCTATCTCTGCTCTAGTGAGAGCTATTTGCCACTTATTTCTATTTCTTTGTGTCTTAGAGATTTGTTGTGATATCACTTGTTCAAATGCCGTTGACGTACCATGTGTGTATGTTATGAAGTACGTGAAGGGGAACGTAGCATAGAAAACAAAAATTTTCCTACGCGAGAGATACCCGAAAGGCCAAGATCTAATCTAGGAGACGAAGTGAAACGGGCAACAAGAGGGTTAAGGAGAACACATACCCTCGAAGACTCAAAGTGGTACGAGATCAAATCTCGTTGTTGGCGTAGTCGTACTCACACCGATCCCGATAGCGAGAAGATGGCACCGCAATCCGGCGGTGCATCCGTGATCGGTCACACGTACGGTTGATGACGACCTCCGTTTCCTCATTCCAGCGGGGCGCGGAAGTAGAGGATCCCTCGAAACTCCAGCAGCACGACGGCGTGGTGTGGTGGAGAAAAACATTGATCAGGGCTTCGCCAAGCGCACGAACAAGTGGTGGAGCAGCGGCAGGAGGGAGGAAGAGATGACACAAGTGTGTGTAGTGGGAGAGGGAGCTCTCACCCCTCCTTTTATAGGAGGGGATGGCAGCCACGAATTTTTGGCTGCCTCCACCTCTCCCTCATCATGTGAGTGGAGTCTCCACTCAACCCACTCATTCTTCCATGAATTCCCACTCAAAATCCCAAGGGTTTTCTTTAATAAATAAATAAAACAATTTTATTTCTTTATTTTAATATTTGTTAATTCCATTAACAAACATTAACATATAACCCCTTGAGTTAGTTGTTAAATCTATTAACAACCATTTGATAAGAACCCCCTTGAACTATTTCAAAATTACTCGAAACAATTTCGGTGATTATTTCAATATTCCCCGAAACAATTTCGGTGCTGTCCAAACTTTTCTCCGATATTCCGTATCCTCTCAAATGCGTCATCGAACCTTAAGTGTGTCACCCTACGGTTCGCGAATAAGATAGACATGATCGAGACTCCTCTCCGATCAATAATCAACAGCGGGATCTGGAGATCCGTGATGACTCCTATATATTCAACGATGACTCTCGTGATCGTGTGAACCAACAACGCCGTGAACTATTCCCTTTGTCTCGCGATATTTTACTTGTCCGAGATTCGATCATTGGTATCAACCATACCTTGTTCAATCTCGTTACCGACAAGTACTCTTTTCTCGTTCCCGTGATATAACATCCTTTGTGATCATATCACGTGCTTGCAAGCGGTTTCGATGTGATATCACCGAGAGGGCCCAGAGTATATCTCTCCGTCATTTGGATGGACAAATCCCACTCTTGATCCATGATCCTCAACTAATACTTTACGAATACTTAACGACACCTTTATAGTCACCCTGTTACGGTGTGACGTTTGATGCCATCAAAGCACTCTTCCGGTATCAGTGATTGACATGATCTCATGGTCTAAGGAATAAGTTACTTCGTATGTTTGATATAACAATGTAAACTAAATGACTTGATCGCATTGCTATATTATCTTTGGGTATATGTTCATCACATCATTCTTCTAATGACATGACCCCGTTATTAATAACATCCAATGTTCATGATCAGGAAACCTTGATCATCTATTAATCAACGAGCTAGTTAAAAGAGAGGCTTTACTAGGAACCATTGTTTGTTTATTAAGCACACATGTATCAACGTTTCCGGTTAATACAATTCTAGCATGAGAAATAAACATTCATCATAAACAAGGAATAAGATAATAACCATTTTATTATTGCCTCTCGGGCATATTCCCTTCAGTCTCCCACTTGCACTAGAGTCAATAATCTAGTCTGTAAGCACTTTAACACATATGGCGTACCAGTGTTATTACCATGCTTCGCATGCGGTAAACATCATCAAAAAGATCTGAACTGTTCATGTCCTATTGTATTTGCATGTTCTTTGCGTCTACACGCATCACTCATTCTCTAATGAGATGGCTTTGTATATATATAGTCAATTCGTGAAAACTTAATTCCTCAGCTTAAACTGATGTCACTAACATTGTGAAAATGTAGCTTCATAGTGTTAGCATTCTTGGAAACTCACCAAGTTCCGGTGATACCTTAATTCCTCAGTTTAAACTGATGTTACTAACATTGTGAAAATGTAGCTTCATAGTTTCAGCATTCTTGGAAATTCACCAAGTTCAATAAAGAACTCCTTGACACAAAATACGCTTATAATTAGTTGTCAACACAACGATATACTTTAGCCTTTGTTGTAGTATCTGTCACAATATTTTAATTTTGAAACTCTTTCAAATCCAGCATGGAACTTTCTTCCATCCTATTGTGCTACCCTTCATCACATATTTTAATTGAGATAAAATTACTTGAATAAATGACAAGACTATTAGTGTAACATATTACAACTATTATTTTGTCATTACTATATAGGAAAACATATCCTTAGCATTTCTAAAATGACACAAGGATCTCTCCCACTGTTGTCTAATCATCATATGAATTATCCTACTATAACATTTTATAGCATAGGACTCATCTGGTTGTGTACATAGCATGGAAACATGACTTAGAAATCTCAATTTCAATGATGCTCATCATGTGTCAAAACACATGAATCTTGCTCAATTATTTTCCATGTGACAAGAACTCCTTCTTATCAATTTTATATTGACTTACTTCAATATTTCATCTATGTAATTTGGCTTCAATCATATCAGGCGCTTCAATCCATCTTTTATAGATATCGATGCCCAATATCTTCTAAGCCTTTCATCAATATGAAATCTTAACCGTGTTAATTTAAAATACATATTTTCCAATCAACCATATGTCATCTACATAAAGTATTGGAAATATGTCATAACGCTCCCACTTAATTTCTTGTAACTCTACAAGCATCTTTATCATTCATGATGGAATCAAACTCTTTTGATAACTTCATTAAGGTAAAGATTTCAACTTCGTTATGCTCACTTCAACCATTGAAGTGCGCATGCCTTTCTAGCAACCTTTTGAATTTTACAAAACTCTCAGACTGTGTCAAGTACACATCCTTGAACAAACTTCCTCGAGAGGAGAATTGGTTTTGTTATTCAACATCCATATCATAATATGTAACTTTGCTAGAACTATCTGCAAAGACTAAGCATCACTACGGAAGATCAAAATCTTGTAGTAGTGAACTCTTTGAACTTCGTCGAAAACAACTTTTCGATAAGTATCCATGTCTTTGTCGCTATATAGACCCTTTTGCTATCGTTAGGCATCATTCCTATTGAAAGGACTACCAAGTCACATACTTGATATTCATACAAGGATACTATGGCGGATATAATGACTCATAGTCAATTTTACGAAGTCAGTGCCCATCATTTGCTTCCTTTATAAGGTCCAGGTCCTTTGTTGTCAAAACAACACTTTATACTTAAACCACAAGTTGTTCAAAGTACAAAGTTTTTGGACTTTTCTGGTACAGTTCGCAAACTCATTTGAAGTATCTACAACATTTGTAGTGTCTTCTACTTAGTCAAAATAGTAAACCCCGGAACAACTTCCAGTGCTGCGCTACTCTTGACATGATAACGGAGATTCTGTAATCTTGTTGAGTTTGTACCGTGCTCCCACTCACTTGTTTCGCAAGAACTACTTTCTCGAGAAATCAACCCTTTCTGACAAACAACATTTGTCTTTTGGTTCGGTGATAGGATAAATACCCAATGTTTTATTTGGGATAACCTTATAAACATATATTTATCCTATTTTGGTTGTAAACATTTTACACATGCTATGCATACCAAAACTTAAGAAAAATGACAATTCAGGTCATTACCCAAACCATATCTTATATGTTGTCAATTTCAACGGATCATGATGGTGCTCTTTTCAGTGTAAAAGCGGTTGTCCTTAATGTATAAACTACAAACATATAATGGCAATTTTATTAATCTTACCATGTCAAACAGGGTTTGATTTTGTCTTTTGAATACTCCAATCTAATGTGGGGTATTCGAGAAGTATAAGTTGTAGAACAATTTTGCAACTTCTCAGATGTTTTGCTAAACTTGTAACTCAAACTTTATCCTTTATGATCCAATCATAAATACTTGATTATCTTGTTACATTGATTTTAACTTCATATTAACAACCTTTTGAACCAATTCAAAATGTCAAACTCTGTTCCCTTTAAATAGATATACTCACATATCTACTTAAATCATCGACAGAATTTTATGAAGGAAAAATTAATCCACCATACATGACTACACATAATGGACTATATACATCAATATGTATAATCTCCACTAAATTAGTCGTCCATTATACTTTGGCCTAAGAACGGAATTCTAGTCATCTTTTGGAAGAGGTCTCACAAGCGTCAATAAAATGACTCCGGAAGTCCATCAATATGGAGTTCCTTCATGTTTTCCTTTCCGATATGAACTAAAATGGTGGTGTCACAATTTAAGTGAAACTCTTCAACGTCTTGCAACGTTTAGCATTTAGTCTTATAGATGTTTACTTTACCAACATGATTTATATTAACATATCCATCAATTATGGAATATGATCATAGTTTGAACAATCTCATTTGTTCTCACAAAAGACTAGAACAAAATAACAAATTATTAAGTTCTTCAAATAAATCTTGACTGGTTGGTTCGATACGACAATGAACACAATAACACTTTATTTATGTTCTTGTCATAATCGATTCCACATCTATTACTAGTTCCTTTTAGGGCCTTGTATTTCTTTCATTACGTTGCTTTGTATGACAACTCATACCAACCAATGTGGTATCAAAATACCAAAAATACTTTGTTAACTACATACATCTATATCTTGTATATCAAGTATATACTCCTGAGCTGGACTTTTCCAGTTATCTTCTTTTCTGCCATATATCTATTTGTAATTCTATTTTCAATATTCCCTTTCCTTTATAGAAGAATCATTCAACATCAAACAATGCTAGTCTTACTAGCTCATTTTCTTTGGCGTGTTAGTCATATAATATCACCCATTGAGTCATACTTTGAGTTTGATTGTTCTACTAATATCACCATATTAATAGCATTCTTCTAGATTCCACTCTTAGCATTTTCCAAGTAAGGTAAACTACTTTACCCATACTTCTAATCCATCCCATCATAACAATTTTATGATTAAGCTATTATAGCTCGAAGGAAGGAATTTAGAGGATAATTTTTAGCATCCAATTCTTGGAATATTCAAACGCCTAGCGTCTTCAATCATTGCATATATTCAGATAATATAAGCAAACATTGTCACGCTAAATTATACTCAGTCATGTTGCCACAAATAAGTTTCTAGATATCAATATATCTTTCACTTGATTGTTTCTGAAAACAACTCTTTTCAGTCCCTAAATCACCTTGATCAACAAAACATTCTTTGAAGATAAAGTAATACGGAAGCAACCATGACTCTGGATTCTAAGTAGGAATTATTTGCTCTCTAGATTAATCAATCATTAACCACATGGAGCTAGGTAGGAAATACCAAAAATTTACAATAGGACTCAATTTTAAATTTCACTAATACGGTACCAATCTTAAATGGTATTTACCAGATCATAACAGTTATATCTCAATTAACAATCTAAGTGTAAGATAGTTATGAGGATGCCAATGACTACTACAAGTTGTGCAAATTCACTTTGATTTGTTGTTCATGATAAATAAGTTCAAGTTAATTCAAATTAAGCCATGAACTCCCACTCAAAAACAACATCCCTCTTAGTCGTCTTTAGTGATTACACGAACCAAATTCACTACAACAAAACCGATCATCACGTGAGATGATGTAGCTTCAAAGGCGAACATCGACATGTTCATCATATCATCCATATGACTCATGCTTTACCTTTCGGTTACGTGTTCCGAGGCCATGTCTGTACATGCTAGGCTCGCCAAGTAGAACCGTAGTATTGCGTGTGTTTCAAGGCCATGTCTGTACATGCTAGGCTTGAAAACACCCATTGTATGTGAACGTTGAGTCTATCACACCCGATCATCACGTGGTGTCTCGAAACGACGAACTTTCTTAACGGTGCATACTTAAGGAAGAACACATTATTATCTTGATATTAAGTGAGAGGGATCATCTTATAATGCTACCAACGTTATCTAAGCAAAACAAGATGCATAAAAAGGATCAACATCACAGACATCACATGAAAAGGATAACGTGATATGATATGGTCCTTCTTGCACTTGATCTCCATCATGTGCATTATGGTATGATCTCAATCATTCCACCGGCGTGGTACCAAGTACCACAGTACCCCAAACTTGTTTGTCCATCAATAAGAAGACAACCATATGGATACCTTACGGTATATCAATAATTTACAAAATAGATCATCTCATAATCAAATTTGTAATATTGACCATATCACATCACATGCCCAGCAAAAACTAGTTAGACGCTTCTAATTTATTTTGCATATTTTACATGGCTTAGGGCTTTCGAGGATAGAACCGTTCATACCTACGAACATCAACCACAACGTTGATAAACACATTTTTAACAACCCTTCATAGATTAGATCTTAACTATAGTAGGAGAAACAGACACCCGCAAGCCACTTATGCAATACAAGTTGCATGTCAGTTGTGGAACAAGTCTCATGTACGTGGACATGTAAGGTTAGTCCGGGCCGCTTCATCCCACTATGCCACTAAGATCATAAAATAATCAAGGAGGTAATAACATGATCATCAACACCCACATACACCTATGTGTTCTACCCGTACAAAACATCTACGCATAGATCCGGCTCTGATACCACTGAAGGGGAACGTAGCATAGAAAACAAAAATTTTCCTACGCGAGAGATACCCGAAAGGCCAAGATCTAATCTAGGAGACGAAGTGAAACGGGCAACAAGAGGGTTAAGGAGAACACATACCCTCGAAGACTCAAAGTGGTACGAGATCAAATCTCGTTGTTGGCGTAGTCGTACTCACACCGATCCCGATAGCGAGAAGATGGCACCGCAATCCGGCGGTGCATCCGTGATCAGTCACACGTACGGTTGATGACGACCTCCGTTTCCTCGTTCCAGCGAGGGCGCGGAAGTAGAGGATCCCTCGGAACTCCAGCAGCACGACGGCGGGTGTGGGTGGAGAAAAACATTGCTCAGGGCTTCGCCAAGCGCACGAACAAGTGGTGGAGCAGCGGCAGGAGGGAGGAAGAGATGACACAAGTGTGTGTAGTGGGAGAGGGAGCTCTCACCCTCCTTTTATAGGAGGGGATGGCAGCCACGAATTTTTGGCTGCCTCCACCTCTCCCTCATCATGTGAGTGGAGTCCTCCACTCAACCCACTCATTCTTCGGCCATGAATTCCCACTCAAAATCCAAGGGTTTTCTTTAATAAATAAATAACACAATTTTATTTCTTTATTTAATATTGTTAATTCCATTAACAAACATTAACATATAAACCCCTTGAGTTAGGTGTTAATCTATTAACAACCATTTGATAAGAACCCCCTTGAACTATTTCAAATTACTCGAAACAATTTTCGGTGATTATTTCAATATTCCCCGAAACAATTTCGGTGGCGTATCCAACTTTTCTCCGATATTCCGTATCCTCTCAAATGCGTCATCGAACCTTAAGTGTGTCACCCTACGGTTCGCGAATAAGATAGACATGATCGAGACTCCTCTCCGATCAATAATCAACAGCGGGATCTGGAGATCCGTGATGACTCCTATATATTCAACGATGACTCTCGTGATCGTGTGAACCAACAACGCCGTGAACTATTCCCTTTGTCTCGCGATATTTTACTTGTCCGAGATTCGATCATTGGTATCAACCATACCTTGTTCAATCTCGTTACCGACAAGTACTCTTTTCTCGTTCCCGTGATATAACATCCTTTGTGATCATATCACGTGCTTGCAAGCGGTTTCGATGTGATATCACCGAGAGGGCCCAGAGTATATCTCTCCGTCATTTGGATGGACAAATCCCACTCTTGATCCATGATCCTCAACTAATACTTTACGAATACTTAACGACACCTTTATAGTCACCCTGTTACGGTGTGACGTTTGATGCCATCAAAGCACTCTTCCGGTATCAGTGATTGACATGATCTCATGGTCTAAGGAATAAGTTACTTCGTATGTTTGATATAACAATGTAAACTAAATGACTTGATCGCATTGCTATATTATCTTTGGGTATATGTTCATCACATCATTCTTCTAATGACATGACCCCGTTATTAATAACATCCAATGTTCATGATCAGGAAACCTGATCATCTATTAATCACGAGCTAGTTAAAAGAGAGGCTTTACTAGGAACCATTGTTTGTTTATTAAGCACACATGTATCAACGTTTCCGGTTAATACAATTCTATCATGAGAAATAAACATTCATCATAAACAAGGAATAAGATAATAACCATTTTATTATTGCCTCTCGGGCATATTCCCTTCAGTACGTCAATGGAAGTATTCGGATTTCTATGGGATGGTTTACACAGACGATGAATAGTAGAGGTTGGTTGTCACACGTACACGTGTTGGCCTACTCGTAAGAGATGCGGGTGCAGGTAGGCCCCGTAATCCAACTATCTACTGTTTAGCGGGCTGTGAGTATCCTCTAAAAGTCCGGGTGTGACACGTAGCCAAAATCTACGTAACAGAAGGAAGGTGCAGGGCGAAAACATGTCAGAGAGGGGCTCAAAGGCCTCCACATTATATGGTGGCGCGGCTAGGGGTGGCCCCGCGCCACCAGGTGGTGTGCTGCCCTCGGGCACTGCCTCCTACCATTCTTCGGCTCATTAGTTTTCATATTTTCCATAAACAACAAATAATAAGTTGGAAAGTAATACGCGAACCTTTTCTTAACATAACTGTTACCTATTCGAAAACGGACTCTGCAGTTTTTGGAATCTTCTCTTTAATGAACTCTTCCAGAGTCACCACTTGAATAGTATCAACATATTCATCATAAGAATCTTCGGAAATATAATGTTTGAGTCTTTGCCCATTCACCACTTGTGTAGTGTTATCTTTGATGGAAGCAATTTTAATTGCACCCGAACGATACACTTCTTCAATAATAAAAGGTACTTCCCATCATGAGAGTAATTTCCCTACAAAAAAAATCCGAGACAAGACCTATACAATAGAACTTTCTCACCAACATGAAACTCTCTTTAAATAATTCTCCTATCATGCCAGTGTTTTACTTTCTCTTTAAAGAGTCTAGAATTTTCATAGGCTTCACTTCTCCACTCATCTAAAGAACTCAAGTCAAGCATTCTTTTCTTACCGACAAGTTTAAAATCTCTATTTAGTTCTCTCACTGCCCAATAAGCTTTGTGTTCTAATTCTAAAGTCAAGTGACAAGCTTTTCCATAAACCATTTTATAAGGAGACATACCCATAGGATTTTTATAAGCAGTTCTACAAGCCCATAAAGCATCATTTAACTTATCAGACAAATTTTTCCAAGATTTATTAACAGTATTTTGCAAGATAGATTTAATTTCTCTATTTGATAGTTCTACTTGCCCACTTGTTTAAGGATGATAAGCTGAGGCAATTCTTTGATTAACATCATATTTAGAAAGGGTTTTTATAAAACCACCATGAATAAAGTGAGAACCTCCATCAGTCATAAGATATCTAGGCACACCAAACCTAGGGAAAATAACATATTTAAGCATTTTTAAAGAGGTTTCACCACCATCACTCTTTGTAGGTATATCTTCTACCCATTTAGTAACATAATCAACAACAACAAGTATATGATTATAACCATTCGAAGGGGGAAATAGACCCATAAAGTCAAAACCCCAACAATGAAAAGGTTCAATAACAAGAGAATAACTTATATGCATTTCATTACGTCTAGAAATATTACCAACTCTTTGACATTCATCACAAGATAAAACAAATATTCGTGCATCTTTAAAGAGAGTAGGACAATAGAAACCTGATTGTAGAACCTTCTGTGCGGTTCTATCTCTAGCGTGATGTCCTCCATAAGCACTACCATGGCACTTTCTCAATATCTCTCGTTGTTCATGTTCTAGAACACATCTTCGCATAATACATCTACTCCTTCTTTATATAAGTGTGTGGCATCGCAAAATTAATGCCTCAAATATAAAAAAAATCTTCTTTGTTGAGCTATAAATGTTGAAGGCAAATAATTTAACATCCCTGGGACATGGCATTTTCTCTATTGCTTACACTTTAGCTCTGTCAACTTCAATACCTCTTTCAGATATTTTATGTCCAAGAACAATTCCTTCATTTATCATAAAGTGGCATTTCTCCTAATTAAGAACGAGATTAGTTTCCTCACATATCTGCAGAACTTTATCAAGATTGTGCAAACAGTTATCAAAAAAAGTTCCATAGACGGAGAAATTGTCCATGAATACTTCCACAATTTCTTCACAAAAACCATGAAAAATAGCATACATGCATCTTTGAAACGTAGAGGGAGAATTGCACAAACCAAAAGGCATACGTCTATAAGCATAAGTTCCATAAGGACAAGTAAAAGTTATTTTCTCTCGATCTTGTCTCCTAACAGCAATTTGAGAGAACCCAGAATAACCATCAAGAAAGCAAAAATGATTTTTCTTAGACAATCTTTCTAACATTTGATCAATAAAAGGTAAAGGATAATGATCTTTCATAGTGACTTTGTTAACTTTCCTAAAATCAGTGCACATTCTATAACCAACTACTACTCTTTGAGGAATAAGCTCATCATTTTCATTTGACACAACAATCATTCCTCCTTTCTTAGGGGCACAATGCACAGGGCTTACCCATCTCCTGTCAGCAATAGGATAAATAATACCAGCATCAAGGAGTTTTAATACCTCATTTCTTAACACTCCTTCATCTTAGGAATTAAACGGCGTTGATGTTCAAGTACTGGCTTTGGATCAGGTTCTATATTAATAACATGCTGACATATAGTAGGGCAAATCCCTTTCAAACCATCAAGAGTATATCCAATAGCTCCGCGGTGTTTCTTCAATATTTCCAATAACCTTTCCTCTTCTTTATCTAAAAGTTTAGAACTAATAATAATAATATGATATGTTTTCTTATCATCAATATAAGCATATTTAAGATCATCAGGCAAATGTTTTTAATCAAAAACAGGATCCTCCTTGGGTGGTAATGTGGTACCCAAGTCTTCCATAGGTAAATTGTGTTTAAGCATCACTGGTTGACTGATGCGCGTGTAACACACATTCGTTGGGAGACCCCAAGAGGAAGGTTTGATCAGCATAGCAGCAAGTTTGCCTCAAAAAGAAACCAAGGTTGAATCAACCAGAAGGAGGAAGGAGTAACTTCAGAAGGTTGATGCAGTTGAGATGGTAGGGCGCACTACCGGTTCAGAAGCAACATGGAACCTACACAACAAAATCAAATCACTTTGCCCCCAACGAATCAATGAGGTTGTCAATCTCACCGGTTTTGCTGAACACAAAGAGGTTAAACGTATGGTGTGGAAAACTATATGAGAACGATATGAAAATAGTAGCAGCAGTGTGAAAATAGTAATTGCAGTGGTTGTATTATCAGTATGAGAAAATGGACTGGGGTCCACAGTTCACTAGAGGTGTCTCTCCATAAAAGATAGCTAACATGTGCGGTGAACAACTTACAGCTGGACAATTGACAGATAAAGAAACACGCATGCCATAAAGATTACTACGAGATTCATGCGGGCATTACGACAAAATACATATATCGTCATCCAACTGCATCTATGACTAATAATCCAACCTTCGAATATCATCCAAACAAACGTTGGGTATTAAGTTGCAAGCAACGGACAATCGTAGTAAGCAAAGTGTGTAATGTAAACAATGTAAATGAAGTAATAATCGTTATTTTCTCCCTAATGGCAACATCACATCCTCCATCTGTCACGTTTCTGTCACTCGAGTACAGATGCAAAGGAGGCACGAACCCACTATCGAGCATAAATACTCCCTCTTGAAGTCACTGGGGTCTACTTGGCGAGAGCATCTACTAACAATGGAGAGCATGCAAGATCATAAATAACATACACATGAAGATAACATGATAGATTGATAATCAAAATACATAACATTAAATAATCATCGGATCCCAGCATACACAACATGTAGCATTACAAATAGATGATCTCTATCATGTGAGGCAGCTCACGAGAGCTAAACATGAGGCATAAAGTGGAGAGTACAACCATCTAGCTACTGCTATGGACCCGTAGTCCAGGGATGAACTACTCATGCGTCACTCCGGAGGCGGGCATGGTGGTGTAGACCCCTACGGTGATTAATTTCCCTCCCGGCAGGGTGCTGGGGAGAGCTCTAGAACGCTCCCGATCTCGGTTGACGATGACGGTGGACTCAGGTGTTTCTCGGGAAAAGGTGGTATATCTTTAAGGTTGACGTATCAGGGGGAATAAATAGGCGAAAGGGTGATGGCGGTGGACGCCCGAGGGGCCCACATCACCCCCAGGCGCGGCCAGGGGGTGTGCCGCCCTATGGTGTGGCCCCCTCCGGGCCTCTTCAGGACTCCGTGGAACCTTCGGGAATTCTAAGACTTCCGGGCTTCGAAATTTCCAATTCCGAAAATATTTCCAGAACAACTTTTCTGAAACTAAAAACAAGGAACTAGCTCTGTGGCATCTTGTCAATAGGTTAGTCCCGGGAAATCGATAAAATGACATAAAGTGTAAAGGAAAACATGTAGAATATGGCGAGAAGAACAACATGGAACATCAGAAATTATAGATACGTTTATGACATATCAACATCCCCAAGCTTAGTCCCTACTCGTCCTTGAGTAGGTAAATGACAAAACAAATAATTTCTGAGGTGACATGCTACCAACATAAACTTGATCATCATAGTAATGTAAAGCATGTAAACTAGGATCAAATGAATAAAGTTTGTGGTTTATAGTTGATATCAAATAGAGTAATGTATAAACCATTAGGAAGAACAAAGTAAAACTTTTCAATGAATCAATACTAAAAGACAATCCACTGTGCAATGTATATTAAAGATGATTTAAGCTTCAAGAACAACAGTATAATCATCCAAGGCATCAAACTCTCACAACAACTCCTGTTAGGATCAAGTCAAGTGACAACAATATGCACGTAGGAAAATCATTCAAATAATTGTGCACTCAAAACAAGCAAGTGTTCTTTATTGGTTCCTGGCACTAGGATGTTGTGGCTAAAAGAACATTATGTGGGGGTTTGGATGGTCAATGGAAGAAAGTATCACACAACTGAAAGTGATCATTAGACAAGAGGAAGTCTTATAATCGAAGTTATGCAAGGAGTAGCGATTGCCACACAACGGATGCACATAGAGCTATAAGTGTATGAAAGCTCTCGAATGGAACTAGTGGGGGTGCATCCAATTTGCTTGCTCATGAAGACCTAGAGCTCTTTTGAGGAGGCTCATCATTGGAATATACAAGCCAAGTTCTATAATGTAAGTTCCCCACAGAGTTAATGCAAGTCATAATATGAAGACTCTCTCCAAACTGAAGTAATGATGCTAAACAAGCACAAGTGTGGAATAAATGATAGTAGTGCTGCCCCCTCTCTCTTTTGCCTCTCTTTTTTTCTTTGGGCTTTTTTTTTGATATATAACCTCACTGGTAGGGGAAACACTCTTTTTTACAATGAATCATGACACTTTTAGTACTCATAACTCAAGCTGAAATATCTCTGATGAAAATAAAACTGAATGCTCATGCCAGTGTAGCAGTATGCAAAATAAAAATGAAGCATGACAAGTAACATAATGATGATGGATGTTGTATGGCAATATATCTCGGAATAGCTATGGAAATTCCATGGTAGGTAGGTATGGTGGTTGTTTTGAGGAAGTTAATTTTTGGCTTCTGTGTAGAAGAACAAAGTTCTCCCACGGGGTTTGGATGTACTGACGAAGTTTGCACCAACTCTCAATGTGAGAATGAGCAATGCACAGTACCAAAGAGGCTAGTAAATATGGATGGTGGAAGTTCCATAAAACCGCAACATAGAAATCACAAGTTAAAAGATTCCAAATAAAATCATGATCTCACAAGGCATAATTAAAATCACTCCAAGAGGGTCCTTTGCAGTGACAAGTTAGTGTTAGCTACCCCGACCGTAGCGCGTAACAAAAAGTCATTACAATTGCTATCAACAAAGGAAGTCATATACCATTATCCTACCAACTAGTTAATTGAGTGTGGCACAGTTTCAAGATTTTAGACCAACCCTTAATTTTTTTACTCTACTAGACCAGAAAGTTTACCATTAAGCATATAATACCTCAAAACAACAACAAATAATCAAGTAAAACAGTTTAGTGATCTACAAGAATATGCAAGCTTTTTCGTTATACCATATACCACACGTAGCATTTCCTAGTTCCATCAAACACTAAACACCAAAAACTCTCCAAGAGATATAGCAATGAAACAAGAGAGTACTAACACAACTCTACTAAAACTAACAGTTTTGAATAAGAGATGCAAGAAAAATAGGAGCTAAACAGGAATTTTGCACCAGCTAGAAGAAAAACTAAGAATACGAGCATAACAAGTATTCAAATGAAAAAGCAGAGCGTGTCTCTCTCCCACACAAATAATGATAGGGCCCAACTATAATATTTCAGCAAGGAAAACAAAATAAAAACAAACAGACGCTCCAACTAAACTTCATATGATGTGACCGAATAAAAATATAGTTTCACTAGAAGTGACCTAATAAATTGTTGATGAAGAAGGGGGTGCCTTGGGAATCGCCAAGCTTAAATTTTTGAGTCTTCTTAGAATTTGCTGGGATGAACCACGGGGGCATCCCCAAGCTTTGACCTTGCACTCTTATCGATCACATTATATCACCCTCTTTTCTTGACCCTTGAAAAGTTCCTTCACACCACACTCAGAGAGTAAGTCACTTTAGAGGGTTAGTGCAACAATCAAAAATTCATGGGTTCTGCATGGGCACAAGTGCCATTGATACTTTTAAACATTATCTACAGACACTGATGTTTCATGAAGCAAAGAAATCCACTTGAGATCTGATACGTCTTCAATGTATCTATAATTTCTGATGTTCCATGTTGATAATATGCCAATTGCTACATGTTTTCTCCCTTCTTTATAGCATTTTACACGTTTTCCGGGACTAACCTATTAACAAGATGCCAAGTGCTAGTTCCCTATTTTCTGTTGTTTTTAGTTTCAGAAAAGTTGTTCTGGAAATATTCTCGGAATTGGACGATTCGAAAACCAGAAGTCTTAGAAGTCCCGGAAGCATCCAGAAGTCCCGAAGATCCCCGGAGGGCGCCACAGGGTGGCCACACCATGGGGTGGCGCGGATCCCCCTAGCCGCGCCACCTAGGGGTGTGGGTCCCCCTGACCACCTCCCGGCATCGCCCTTTCGCCTATATATACTCCCCGAGGCGTAAACCGTAAATGAATTGAATTTTTTCCACAAAATACATCCGTAGCTCCGCCGTCGCTGCCGACAAGTTTTGGGGGACAGATCTCTGTTCTGGCACCCTGCCGGGATGGGGAAGTGCCCCCCAGAAGCCATCTCCAATGACTTCACCGCCATCTCCATCGCCGTTGCTGTCTCCTATGATGAGGATGGAGTAGTTCTCCCCCGAGGCTGAGGGCTCTACCGGTAGCTATGTGGTTCATCTCTCTCTCCCATGGTGTGATCTATATGTGATCGTGACCTTTGTAATCTAGTTGAATAAGTAGATGTTACTCTTCATCTTGTGCTACTCAAGTGTTTTATTAATATGAACTTTGGAGTCACCTTGTCCCGCGGTGTGAAGGTGACTGTGTGCACATCGTGTGTGTCTCCTCTATGAATTGTGGTGTTTGTCTAGTACCTTCTAGGGCGCTCATAGTGATATCATGGGGTTAACTAGACATGGGAATGCTTACTTTAAGGAATGCTTTTTGCAGCCCTACACAATGATTAGTTTTTGTTATCCAACCGGAGAGGGTTAAGAGTAGCATAGTGAAGAGAAGATATTTAGTTATTCAATTATGTGATCATTGTTGAGAGTGTCCATTAGTGAAAGAAGGCTCCCTAGGCCTTGTTTCCAAGCATTGAAACACCGTTTTCCGCCTGTTCTACTACATGTTTGCTTGCTGCCATATTTATTTCAGATTGCTATTATTACTTATAACCATCCATATTACTCGCATTTCACTATATCTTCGCCGAACTAGTCCACCTATATACCTGACAAGTATATTGGGTGTGTTGGGGACACAAGAGACTTCTTATATCTTAATTGCAGGGTTGCTTGAGAGGGATATCTTTGAACTCTACCTCCCTGAGTTCGATAAACCTTGGGTGATCCACTTAAGGGAAACTTGCTGTTGTTCTACAAACCTCTGCACTTGGAGGCCCAACATTGTCTACAAGAATAGAAGCGTGCGTAGACATCAACATATTAAAAGAGCAAATGCAAGAAAAATGGCAGAATCTGCAAATAAAAACAGAACAGTCTGTAAAGACGAATTTTTTAGGGGAACTTACGTTGCTCAGATCGAAAAACTTAAGTAACTTAAAAGTTTGGGAATCAGCTGAGGAATAAGCACAAAACATTTCAGGTCATTATGATCTTTCTGGATTTTATACAATTTTTTACGGTGGTTAGCATGTAACAGCCCAATTTTTGGAAGACAGGAGAAACTTGTTTTCTATAACCCCAAAAATCAGGGCCAACAAAAACTTTTAAATATGTTTGACTTATGCTTGTGGTTTCCTTTATATTTTCTTGTTTTTTATGTTTTTGTTTGAGTTTGTTAACAACTGACATTAAAACCAATGATCATAACTTTCTCAAAACACAACCTTTGTGATAAAGTCATGAAAAGAAAGCTTATCATCTTCATCCATCACCCTCTTTTGGAAAAAACCTTTATGAAAATGTTTTGATTTTAGAAGCAACCCAAAAGCCAAGTTTTGAGAAAAGCAAAAGGTATTTTTCCAAAACTATATGAAAAGTATTTTGGAGGTAATCATCTCCTATACCTGTTTTCAACCAAGATATTTTTGCAGGTATTTCAAAAACCCCATCTCACTTCCTTCTTTGCAAAAACCATAAGAAGAGACTATATTACCCATGTGTTTTACCTCAGTTATATTATTTTGATATATCAAGCTTTAAGTTCAACTTGTTTACAAAATCTTCTTGTCATGATGTGGCTTGATCACTACCTATAATTAACACTTGAGAAAAAACACCTGGAAATTAAATTGAAGAACTCAGTTGCTTTAGTGATCTTGTGTGTCTTATTATTTTATCGGCTTGTTGTGTGATGTTATTTTGTGTTTGATTTGAAGTATTTATTTCTGTTTGTTGATGAATGTGTGTTGTTTTAAGTAAATAAAACCTATTAATAACAAGATCAAGCATCAAGCTCATATTCCATTCTATGTTTATCTCCTCTTTTGTTTCCCTTAAAAACTTCCAACTTTGGAGACATGTTTCTATGTCAAATGTTGTTCTATTCATCAATTTACCTTCATGGATATCATGTTTAATATCTATACCATCCATCCAAGTTGTTATTCTGGATATTTAAACCCTTTGGTATCATATTTCAAAGTCCTTTAGAAGGCATCCCTAAACTATTGATCATATCTCTATTATCTTGAAGCACTTTGTCCATGTTACTCAAATTCAGTCCTCTTTGTTTTAAATCTCCATCAACCTACCCTTGTCATATCCATGACCTATACATCATATCCATGTGGCCCATTTATTTTTAAATGGACATTTAATTGTTCTTCTCTCATGGTTTTTAGCCTATTAAATAAACTCTTGTTTTCACCCTTTTTCCATTTGATGCCTCAAATATTTTCAACAGAGTTGTTTATTAAAAATCACTTCTGATACCTATGTTATATACTCTCTCATCCCAACTAAAAAATGTTTGTTTTAAAAGCATTTTACTATTTATTATTTTCCATTTTCCAAAGGGCCAGAAATGGACTTTTAAATATTTTGTGAAGAAAAGTATTTCTTAAAATCTTGGAAAAATTACCCAACATACCTATGGTCATGTGGGACTTACTTGTACAAAAACATTTGCAAGTTGTGTTGAAAATTGTGGAGAAAACATTTAAAAACAGATTCAGCACTTTTGGGTAAATTGTGGAGAAAACATTTAAAATTGTGGAGAAAACATTTGCAACATACTATTGTGGAGAAAATTTTGTGAAAGAAATATTTTCAAAAACTTATGAGTCCGCCATCTCTAGACTCCATTTTTGATTCTCTATCCAATAGACATGATCTTGTACATGTGTTCTGTTCAAAAATTTGGGGAAAACAAACAAAAACCCTCTCTACTCTTTTTGGTCGCTTTTGAGAGCAGGCATATCCTGGACCATTCTCACCCTCTCCCCTCCTCTCTCCTGTACCTGGACAGTGGCATTTAGTCCTTTAAACTCCTAGACATGGTCTACCTGCTCCATTCCTTCTCTCTATCATCCACCATCCATTGGACAAATACTTGATCACCCCCTACATCTCACTCCCTCACCACCATCCATCCCAGAAGAAACCATCGCGCCAGGAGACTTCCGTCGCACCTCGTGACTCTCTGGTGAAGACTCTTTCCTTCTCCTTGTCTCTTTCTTCCTGGCCAGTGCGCTGGCCATGGCGCCCAGAGCGCACTCGCCATGTCCATCGCGTTCCGCCACTTGGAGCACATGCTCGAGCTCAACTCCTCATCAACCAACATCACGAGCTCTCCAGGAACCTACCCGTGGTCCTCACTTGCCCCCCCCCTCATTTTCCTTCTCCCTCTAGCTCTCGTCGAACACCTGCGGGTGCTGAAGCTCATTGGTGATTCTCCACCACTCTAGACCTCCTCCTCCGCTCCTATCGCACCTGCTCGGACTACTCACCACATAAATCGTACTGGACCTACTCTACGGCGCTGGATTTCCAGTGCACTCCCCCGCCATGTCCACCATTGTCGCCGCGCATCGAGCAGCGGCTCTGGATCGAACCAAGCCATCTCCTGGTCTGCAACCTTGTCTCAGAAGATCCTCTCCTCCCCAATCAAAGTCTAGAACCAAAAGCCCCCTCCGTTTATCATCCCCTCACCGAAATCGACCCAGAGCCACCGCGGACGGCCTCCTCGTCGAGCTGCCATTACAGGTCATCCCCGACCATGCCGTATACTCCCTCCCCTCTCCCTTGACCTCTCTCGACTCTTGCCCTTTTTAATTTTGAGATACCCCCCTGCATGTGTGCTCCCGACGACGACTGTGGTCGCCGGCCTCCGCACCTCGTCAAGGTCTCTCCCACGGCCATCCCCTGCAAGCGGGAGTGGGAGAATTCAACTCGTCGTCGCCCTCTGAGTCTCCACGACATGGACCCGCTTTTCGGTGACCTTTGCAGCCACCGGAGGCGAGCCCTTGCGCTCCCAATAGCGGACAGAGCGGACTCCTCCATGTTCTTTGGTCGTCGAATGCGGGTGGAGGCGTGGCCTTGACGCATGCCGTCAAATCCGCATCTGATGGTTCCGTTTGAAACCAATATCTTCTGATCTCATCCTCCGATTTCAAATCTGATGGTTGCGTACCGTTTTGGCAACGCGCGCACGCCCGCGGGCCGGCCTTCCTCTGCGCGACCCGTTTTCCTCGCAGATCCGGCCCGTATAGTTTTTCTGCAGGTTGTTTATTTCTTTTTCCTATAGGACTGCTTCTGGTTGTTTACTTTAATTCAAAATAAAAATGCTAACAAGTGAATCTTGCCAAGTAAGTTTTCATGTGCTAACTTTAAAACCTTCAAAATACTTCTCATTTTGTGACACTTTTTTTAGCTCATGAGGACGTACTAGTTGGGTTTGTTATCTTCCATACTAAATTAAGTACTCCGACTTGCATGCTTCATCCGCTTGTCACTAATTTTGCAAAGAGTTGGTTAGACCATTATAACATAGAAAAGTTTAACAAATAAAGAGGCACTCCTCCATGGTATGAGATTGTTGGCAGGCAACCGAGGATTCGGTTAGCCATGGTTTGTGAAAGCAAAGGTTGGGAGGAGTGTCATACTATATAAAAGTGCATGCTATAAATGCCTAATATCAATAACTCGAAACCGCTCTCAACTTGTTTAGTATAGAAGATAACAAGAACTCTATTGCCATTCGTTGACAGGAATAACCACCTCCCAAAACAGTTTTATTTCTGTTTTATAAATGAAAATCTCTAGCACATGATAAATCGCTGCTTCCCTCTACGAAGGGTCAATCTTTTATTTCTATGTTGAGTCACCATCCTTTCTTTGAGTACCCTCTCGAGAGCATAACTGCCATTCTTGGTGAAATGTACCTGTCTCAGAATACGGTTAACCGTGACATAGCTTGATGCTTTTATCTCTCACATTTTTATATCTAGTCTTCATTTAAAACTCGAGAGCTGCCCAGGCATTTATGTTTTGATGTACAAATTCAGGCAAGCGAGATACCACTCTACCATGCTTTATTATGGCCATTACAATATTTTTCATGTTTATAAATTTCATGCTATGAACTCTTAGTTCGTTGAAATCTTTTCATTAGGTAACATGATTGCTAAGTTTTATTATCCATACATCATGCAATTGTTAAAGATCTTATCATAGCATTTACAATCAAAATTTATTTTGTTATAATTTACCTACTCGAGGACGAGCAGGAATTAAGCTTGGGGATATTGATACGTCCAAAACGTATCTATAATTTTTGATGGTTTCATGCTACTTTTATGCTTTTGATAATTATTTTTATATTAATTTATGATTTATTTGGACAAACCTACTAATAGTTGCAAAAGTGCAAAATGTTCTTGTTTACACTTTGATGTGTAGGAATTATCAAAAATACAAGAGGAAGCCTTGTTGGAGTTGAATTGGTACTTTCGTGAAATCTGTCTCAAAACTTTTTTTAAAGATTTCCATGTTATGGGTCGAAGAAGGCATCAAACAGAAATATCCCCGAAGACAAAATTGTGGGGAATTTTGCGAGGAACGTTCTAGACTTAAAATTTGCCTGATTACGATTCCAGACGGCCGAGATACACCCGATTTACTGCAGCCTGAGATGAGATGACAGAATTCTGGGAGGATATATAAAGGGAGGAAAGGTAGCTCGTGGAGAACTCCTCCACCCACGAATTGCAGCCACCAAAAGACACGTTTTTTCCTCCCCCATGGATTCCATCTCCATGGGGGAGGGATCCCAAGAAGCCATGAAGGAAGGGGGCTAAGGGGCGGCGCTCCCCCATGATGCCGGCGGCAGGGAAGGAACTCCCCGCGCCGCCGGCACTGCCCTGCGCTCCTGGCTGTCCCCTTCACCATCTTCACCGTCATCTCCATCGTCAATTCCTCCTTGTATACAGTGGTTCACCCCCCCCCCCCCGCACACCTCTGTACCGCTCTATGTAAACATGATGTTTGATGCTATAAGCTATAATCCTATGATCTATGTCATGTTTGTGTAGTTTCTTTGTTCCTATATTGAATGGTTGAATGTCTATGGTTCATTAGAGTTGTATGTTGATATGGTACAGTCATTTGGTGTCTATTATGTTTGAGTGCACATGGATCAAACATCATGGGGTTTGTAGTATTTGTAAGAGAAAGGGGGTAGTTCTGCTAGAGTGACAGAAGCTTAAGGACTTGAACCGAGATGTTGCATGTATGAGAGTAAGAGGACCTTGACTTCAGGCTATGGTTGGGGAAACCTTAATGATTTGTTAGTGTTTACGGATGTTCATTAACAATCCAAATCATATAGTATGTGTAATCAAGTTGAGAGCACATATATTTATCCTCTCTCACGTGGAAAACTGCATCGAAGACAATGAACCAAGTATCTTCACTAGTTAATCTTGTACAAATCCATCACACTTTCCACAATTTTCCACGCTCATGGTGCTGTTAGTTTATAGTCATTTAGTGTACTTTATTGCTGCATATATAACATTTAATTTTTTTGTATTTATTATCTTGCAAAGATATCTCTCATACCTGTATTATTGCTCTAGTATTATTTCCTAGATAAACTAAACGTTTAGTGTGCGTTGAGTTGTATCAATAGTTGATAGAACTTGAGAGAACATTTATGCTATATTTAGCTCCTCGTGGGTTTCGAACTCTTACTTATCGAAAAGGCTACACACGATCCCCTATAAGTGTGGGATATCATGTATCTTGTGTGAAGTATGGAGAAGTAGTACCCAATGCATGTTCAGACTCCGAATATCCTGAAATTAAACTAGTAGTTGTGCCCGAAGGGTCATAACCAAAGAAATCATTAATTATATTGGGAACCACGTCATCATGCGATGTTTCGACGTGTTCATGTCGTTGCATATGTTCACGATCATGCGGTCGGGCCAAAGTGTATCCAAATCCAGCTTCCTGCTCATTCCATGTAGACCCAGTAGTATCCCGCTGACGGAAAACATTTGTAAATAATAGACATGCAATACTGTGGGTTAGATCAGTGAATAGATATGAGCATACCTGAGTGGTGTTGTACCCCTGCGAATGACACTCTGGTCGGGACATATTGTGGCCTAAACCAGCTCCCATCTGGTCCCATGGAGAATCAATATTGTCCTTCGGACGTGAAAGATTTGTAAGTATCACTAAATTCTGTGGAAAAAGAAGTACTTATTAAGTATGAACATACCTGAGTGGTGGTTTGCCTATGCGAACCTCGCCTTCAGTAAACGTGTATTATCCCTCGTGCGGGCTAGCATGAGGAAAAGGGTTCTCCTCCTATTTTTAGCATCACCCCGTAAAAAAATGTAATTTATGTAAATATAGAACAAATAAATATATGTAATAATTTTATTAGTACTATCATTTTAAGACCTGTGTATCGCTTCAAAGTAGAGATGAGTCCTGCCGTGGAAATGTAGTCGCGGCAGTTGGTGACAAAGTAGAGATGAGTCCTGCCGTAGAGTAGAGATGAGTCATGCAAACAATCCTGTCCAAGGCCCGGAAAAGAGAAAAATTCATTGTTAATGATCATGATCTGTAAGAACTTGGGGTCCATCGGTGTTGCAACTGTCCTCTGAGAAAGACCATCATCTTCTTCGTCTGAGTCTTTAGACGAGGAGGAATGACTGTCATCGTCATGGTCCAGCGCCTCAGCCAATCCCTCCACATGTTCGCTGCAGTCAACAACTGTAGACCAATATCCCGGGTTAACGACGGCCGCAGACACATGGTGCCCGTCCGCCGGCTCTACTGGGCCAGTCATATGGGTTGCACCGATGGCCAGCTCGACCTCAGCAGCAGCGCTACTAGATCCGGCAACATCACTACGATAAATAAACCACACATACACCATCGGTTCTCCATACATGGCTTAACCAGGTGTGCTTGCGAACCCATGTACGTCCTCCAGTTGGTTTCACTTTTAACCTCCTCCAGACCCCAACGGGCAGCTGTACCATCATGCCCTCCTACGCAGACGAAGGCATCAACCTTCATATTCTTTCCATGTTCCTTAGGAAAGTATTTGCGGATGCGTTTTCTTATATCCGCAAAATCTTTATTGACCATGTCTCTAATTACTACTTTAAATGAGTCAAAGTTGGACACATGCACACCAGAAATAGCGTCGTGTACGACATTACCATAGAACACCGACAAGGTTTCCATCGTACCTACCCAATCATATTTACAATAAAAGATTAATAACATCGTAGTTCAATTATTTTGTACACGTATAATTTTTTTCCGCATAAAATAAACCATTATCACATTTCATAAAATATCACAGCTCATTATGTACGTGTGAGTACGATACCCACAAGTAACAATGGCTATTTTACACCTTCCTAAACTGTAAACAACATTACTAAATGACTTGATGACAGGCTTAACAACATCTTGCATAGAAAACATAATACCATATGTTGTGACGCTAAGATCGACTAGGACTAGATAATCATCGGTGGTTGCTCTATTTGCCTCTGTGAGATGTAACCAAGAGAGAATTAGAGAGGGAGAGAGAGGACAGAGAGAGAGAGGGGGGGAGAACGCCACCTTCGCTACCCTTCGATGATGCCGGCGTGGAGGTGGACATGGTGGCGACGGTGAGTGGCGTGGCGGTGCTTCCCGTCGCTTCTGCGGCTAACCCTAGATCGGTAGGGATGTCTCGTGGGGTGGTGGCAGCAGCGTCAAAACCTTGTCTTGCGTGCCCCAAACCTCCAGCTCTTTATCTGCGCAGCGCGACAGGGGCCCGTCAACCATATTCGGTTGTGCGCCCCCGATCAGGGCGCGGGTGAACAGGGGGTTCAAAGTGGCCGTTGGGCCACTCTCGAGAGGGAGATCAATCTAACATTCTCCCCCTTGATCTCAACTTATACTTTTAACTTTATACCTTTTATTTTTACTTTTTTCATCACATATTGATACATAGAGCATGTTTCATCGTCACAGCTCAATTTCCAATAGAATCAGACAACTACAATATACCTTTCCGTTTTGAAACACAAACTGTTCCTTTTTGGGCCTTTATTAATCCAGGAGTCATAGGCTTTCCATTAAAACCCATGCCGGCTATGTGTTCTTTGAACACACTAGGTGGTAAGCCTTTCGTTAGCGGATCCGCAGGCATATCCTTTGTCCTTATATGCTCGAGACTTATAGTTTGATCCTGGATTTTATCCTTCACAACATAATAATTTATCTCTATTGGCTTTGTAACATTACCCGACTTATTGTTGTGAGCATAGAATACTATGGGCTGGTTGTCACAGTATATCTTTAGTGGTTTGCTAATGCAATCTACCACTTTCAAGTCGGGTATAAATTTCTTTAGCCATATCGCCTGCCCCGTGGCCTCATAACATGCTATAAATTCTGCATACATCGTGGATGATGAAACTATGTATTGTGTGGAGATTCTCCACGAAATAGATCCTCCTGCGAGAGTAAACACGTATCATGATGTGGATTTTCTATCATCTTTGTCTCCCGCAAAATCTGCATCTGAATACCCTCTTATCTCTAGGAAATCAGATCTTCTGTATGTTAGCATGAGCTCCTTGGTGCCTTGCGCATAACGCAATGCTTTCTTTACCATTTTCCAGTGCTCTGTGCTTGGATTCTCTTGAAATCTACCGAGTACCCCGGTGATAAAAGATAAGTCAGGGCGAGTGCACACTTGTGCATACTTTAAGCTTCCAACAGCCGAAGCATATGGTACTGATTTCATTTGATCGATCTCATATTGGTTCTTGGGACATTGGAATTTCCCAAAACTATCGCCCTTGAATATAGGAGTATGTGTGGCAGAACTCGCATGCATATTATACTTTTTGAGAATTTTCTCAAAATATGCCTTCTGTGATAGTCCTAAGACTCCATTCGTTCTATCTTTGTGAATCTCTATGCCCAAAACATATGAGGCTTCACCAAGATCCTTCATATCAAAGTTTGAGGATAAGAACTTATTTGTTTCTCGTAGAAGACTGACATCACTGCGAGCAAGCAAGATATCATCCACATACAAGATTAGGAAAATGTATTTCCCACTTTTGAACTTTGCATAAATGCAGTTATCCTCAACATTCTCTTTAAATCCAAAACTCTTTATTGTATCATTGAATTTTAGATACCACTGTCTAGAAGCTTGCTTTAATCCATAGATGGATTTCTTTAGACGACATCCCATATCTTCCTTTCCTTCCATGATAAACCCCTTGGGTTGTTTCATGTCGACCTTTTCTTTTAGATCTCCATTCAAAAACGCCGTCTTTACATCCATTTGATGTAGCTCTAAATCAAAATGTGCAACTAGTGCAATTATGATTCTGAAGGAATCCTTACATGAGACTGGAGAAAACGTCTCATTGTAATCTACCCCTTCTCTATGTGTAAAGCCTTTTGCCACAAGACGTGCTTTATACTTTTCTACATTCTCACTAGAGTCATACTTTATTTTGTAGACCCATTTACAACCTACTGTTTTGGCTCCTTTAGGAATATCCTCTAAGTCCCAAACATCGTTGATCCTCATCGATTTCATTTCATCTTCCATAGCCTCCACCCATTTAGATGAGTGACGGATTCTCATGGCTTCTTCATATGAGGTGGGATCACCTTCCTTATGAGCCATTTCTGTGTTATAAACTTTGTAATCACTAGAAATAGCCGACTTTTTACGTCTTGTAGACCTTCTAAGGCCTTCATTCTCTTGTTCATGTCGTGCCTCAACTTCTGGCACATCCTCTTGAGAAGACTGCTGCTCCTCCCTTTCATGCTCAACTTTGGGTTCAGTCGGCTCCTGACGGACAGGTTCCGAATCTTCACCTCTAGTTGTCATGGTTGGAGTTACAACAGGTTCTTGCACCGCAACCTCAGGGGTTGACGATGCAGGTACAACATGTAGCGAGAAAAAAGGCTCTTGAATCATCGGATTGAGTGCACACACCCTCTTCTCATCAAGATCAAATTTCCGAGCTTCCATGCTCCCCCTCATCATTTCATCCTCTAAGAAGACTGCATGTCTCGTTTCTACAAACTTTGTGTATCTGTCTTGACAGTAGAAACGATAACCTTTTGATCTATCAGGATAGCCAATGAAATGGAAACTAATTGTTTTGGTATCTAACTTTGCAATGTTTGGATTAAACACTTTTGCCTGAGCTGGGCTCCCCCACACCCTCAGGTGTTGTAGGGATGGAACTTTTCCTGTCCACAACTCGTACAGTGTTTTGGGCACCGACTTGCTTGGTACTCTGTTGAGAATGTGAATGGCGATTTTAAGTGCCTCCGTTCATAATCCCGATGACAAGGTGGAATAACTCATCATACTGCGCACCATATCCATAAGAGTACGGTTACGCCTTTCAGCTAGTCCATTTTGCTGAGGCTCGCCCGACATTAATTACTGGGCTACTATGCCATTCTCCTGTAAGAACCTTGCAAAAGGTCGATGGACTTGGCCATATGGAGTGTGTCCGCCGTAGTACTCCCCCCACGGTTAGATCTCACTATCTTTATTCTTTTATCATGTTGATTTTCAACTTCAGCCTTGAATATCTTAAATTTATCCAACGCTTCAGATCTTCCTTTAGTTGGATAATGTATCCATATCAGGAGTAATCACCTGTGAACGTTATAAACGAGTCATAACCATCCACACTTTTCACAGGAAATGGTCCACAAATGTCGGTGTGAATAATTTCCAATGTTGTTGTACTTCGGTTTGCACCCTTTTTAATTTGCTTTACATACTTTACTTTAATGCAATCTATGCATTGCTCTGTTTTTGAGAACTCTAGCGGAGAAGAATATCATTTTTGATTAGTCTTTCTATTATCCCCCTCGAAATATGGCCCAAAAGACAGTGCCATAATTTCGACGAGTCATGAGTTCACAATGCTCATTCACTTTACACACAGAATAAACTTTTTCACGCAAAGATAATAAATAAAGCTCATTGTGGAGGAAAGCAACCCCCCCATAAATATTATTACACCATATGGCATATTTGCCATGTCTAAAATAACACTCATGTGTACTTTTCTGTCACCAGCTGTTTGATCAGCTGAGTGGGCTATACTTTTGAAGAGACAGTGAAACGACTCTTTATCTTTTCTAGGTACTCCGTTACTGGAAGCACACTCTGCAACTGAGTCCACAATGGCGTTCTCAATTGTATTCTTTATAAATTTCATATACTTTTCTGTTAGATGTTAGCCGCTTTCTATTTTCAACGGAATGTGACAACTCCAAAAGAGCATAGTCCCTTTTCTTGTTCTCCCATGCAGCATCATCATCAGTTGTTTCTCTTTTTGGCTCTATGGGATTGACTGGCTGTGGAGTATCCACAACCCAGTCAACTCCAACACATACGAAGGCTAAAAACCACCTTCCTCCATTCACTGTAGTTGTCACCTCTCAGGGTTGGGACGTCCTTGATGCATGTCATCAAGTAGAACCCTTCTGAAAACCACAACGAAGTGAGAAAACAGTAACAATTGCATGTAATAATCCAATGTTGGTCAAAATTAGAACACACAATTGTTTACGCAATTAAAACTACTTCACCGTTGGGCAGAAAATAGCAATAAAAACATATATGAGACTATAACAAGTAATCATGATAATGCTATTAACAATGTTGGTTATATAATACCATAAATCACAACTATTACTTTAACATGCTTTTAAATTTTAATTATCACTTTAGCCTATTTTCCTTTAATAGGTCACTTTTCATTAATTTTGCAGCGGAAACATGAATAAAAAAATTCATACACTTTATACTTTAAACTTTTATTTCCTTTACTTCTGTATTCCATAAACAATAATTTCGTTGGAAAGAATCGAATAGGAAAAAACTAGAACAATTCCGCCCAAAAAAATTGGACCCAAAACTATTAAAACTGCTTCTGTAAAAGAAAAAACAGAAAACAGAAAAAACAAACTGTGAAAAACATGGCCTGGCTGGCCTTCACTGCGGCCCGGCCCATGGTCCGCCTAACGCGCCCCGCCCCTGTGCGGGATATAGTCTATTGGCGCTCGCGCGCCTCTTTTTACCTTCGGGCCGAAGACGACCCATGGCCGGTCCACACGCCCCTCCCGGTTGTTCGTAGCCCGCTCACGCCCGAGCGGCGCCGAACAACGGCCCATTGCCGGTCCACAGACGCCTAGCGATGTTATTTCGATCTGCTGGCCCACAACGCGCGCTAGGGGTTTGATCCTGGCCGTCCGTTTCATCGGACGGTCCAGCGATCAATGCGGACGAAGACTAACCGTAACATATCTCGTCCGACAATATCTATAATTTTTTTTATTACTACATGCCATAGCGAACTACGAGATGTAATAGCAACCAATATATATTCTAGATATTGAAACTATAAGTGTATGCCAAAACATATCAACACATCAGAAAACTCGTACCTTGTTGTTGGGCTTGTTAGTTCACAAAATAGTAAACAAATGCCTTAAAATCGTAGTCACTCTACTTTTTTCTCTCTTTAGTGCTGACTTTGTGACATACGAATAAGAGAGCAACGAGAGCAGCAGGAGTATTTGGCAGAGCGGCAGTGGGAACGAGAGAGTAGCAGCAAGCGAGCAGTGTGAAGTACACATGAGCTACGGGTTTAAACAAAATTAGTAGAGGAGTCGAGGGAGCTGCACAATCAAGTGAGTTGCACTGCTCTCCACCAGTTCAATCAACTTTCGGCGCATAAAATAACACGCTGCGAACGAATCTCACGCTTTACTTCTGAATCGCACCCGGGAATAAGGACAGTTTATTTTCTGTCAACAACAACATCATAGCAATCAGTACCTGCATGCACCAGCAACACTTGCCACGCCAGGTCACAAAATTCACGCATGCAGCGACAAACTTTGGTAATCAGTGTCAACTACTAATCAGCATCGTGGCAGTGCCAGTCGGCGCACCAGCATGCCGCTAGGGCAGTGGTGGCAAGGCACACGCGAGGAGACAGCGCGCGCAGCATCTGCCGTGGCGCGGCCACGTCATCATGCCGCCACGGGCTGAGGCGGCAGGGCCCAACATTTCCGTTCAGCATCCGCGAGGAGTTTCCGTCCGAGAACATGCCGCCTCCCTACGTGCACGTTCCACCTGTCACCTGGCGAGCGTGCCGCCATAATATTTTTGGCAATTCATTCAGTATGTGGTCCTTTGTAACATTACACTCGACGAAGTGGTCTCTTCTGTCAAAAGTTTAATATCAGAAGAGGCCAGAAAGTACATTTTAACACGCATGTTTTTATATCTTTCTTGGAGGATCTTCGATGCACATATCTCAACCTATGGCATTCTCTGGTAACTGCAAAGTACTTTGTCGTCGCCGATCACCACCCCTCTTACTCTCGTCGACATCCAAGCCGTCATCGCCGCACTCGTTACGGATTGAGCCCAGGAGCTCTCGCCGCTCGGCTACTCTCAGAATGCCCATCTCCTCCATCTTCCTGACCACTATGTCAGCGTCCTCCCTCTTGCCCGCCCTCCCTAGCTCCTCCACCACCGCTCTCCTTGTGATACGATCCACCACCGTCCCCGCACTTGCCATTTCCCACATCACCCGCTCAGCCTCCGTGACCTCCCCGGCCACCGCGAGCGCGCTGACGAACGCGTTGCAGGACTGCTCAGTCGGCACCATCCCCTTCGTCCGCATTTCCTCGAACAGCTCGCGGGCGTTCTTCGTCCGGCCCTGCGCGCTCAGCCCGTGCACCAGGTAGCTGTACGTGAAGGCGTCCGGCTCGCACCCGTAGCTTGGCACCATCTGGTGGAACACGCGCAGCGCGTCGTTGAGGTGCAGCGACTGCGCGTAGCCCTTGACGAGCACGTTGACCGACCGGGTGTCCGGCGGGATCCCCTCCTCCAGCATCTGCCGGAACAGCGCGGAGACGGTGTCCATGTACATGTAGTGGACCATGGTGTCGTTGCCCCCGCGCGACAGCAGCGCGGTGAAGAGCGCATGGTAGGTGTCGGCGGCGGGGCGCGCGCTCGGGTCGGCGGAGGAGCGCATGAGGGTGTACACGTGGAACGCCTTGCCGAGCTTACGGAACTCGCAGTAGAAGTAGAGCGCGGCACGGAGGAGGGGGCCCGGGGAGGGAAGGGACGGGAGGAGGGAGAAGAAGAGCGCGCATGTGCGGTCGAATTCGTGGTAGAGTTCGGCGGTGCCGAGGCGCTTGACGGCGACGAGGAAGGGCCCGGGATCGGGCCGGAAGGTGGGCAGGCCGAGGGAGTGGGTGAGGAGCGGGAAGAGGAGGCGGAGATCGGAGGTGCAGGCGAGGGAGGATGCGAGGAGACTCGGGGTGAGGCGGGAGGGGAGGGAGGCGATTGCCGCGGAGACGGCGTCCGGGGAGGGCGATGAGCTGGGGGCGCGGTGGCTGCGGCGGAAGCGGTGCGGAGTGCGACGGGAAGTGGAGAAGGGGAGGCGATAGGAGAGGGATGCGCGGGTGGGCGCAGGGCAGAGGATGCGGCGGAGGAGCGTGATCATCGCGGCGGCGGCGGGCGCATTTGGGCGGCGAGGATTCTGGGTACAGTACAGTGGATTCCTTTATATGACTCACCATGCCACAACGGCACAACATAATCTCACCCGGTTAAGCGACCGCCAAGCACGACAGGCTCGGTCACTGAAAGGAAAGGGGGAAAGAACAGGCGGCCTGGTCGGCTCTCAGAAAGGATGGCCGCGGCCGTCGCGTTGGCGAGGCCCCTCCGGCGACTCCCCTACTTCCCTTTCCCGCGCCATGCTGTCCCCGCACCGCTCCAGTTCTTCGCGCGAGGTAAGCCCTAACCCATTGCTTCGTCTGATACTCTGATTCAGCTGTGGTTTAATACTTGTGCCGCCTATGCGCAGGGCGGTGTGGCGTGGCCCTCGCCGTCGCGGCGGCCGCGGTCAGAGATTCATCCGATATGGGGAGCGTGCACATGCATGTAACCGAGGAAGTCATGGACATTATGGATATGGTTATCTCTTTTTCTAGCTCATTGTTATATCCCGTTGTATTACATGGAACATCCATCGGTGCCTAGACCGTCGCAAAACATTTTTTTTACTGAGATTACCGTTTATTGGAATTAGATGGTTGATGATAATGTACATATTTGGCCTGTGGACTTCTTGTTTGATTAAATGCCTTATTGGAGTCTGAGGCTTCTTCCCACAATTTAAGAAAGCATCAAGAGCTTCAGGCTAGGCTGATGCTTCCTCTATTAAAAAAAAAAAGTGACCAACAGGGACTAGCCCCTGTTGTTTTTTGTTTTAAGAAGAAGCAACCCGCTGCCACTGCCAACTGGTCGACAACCAGTTCTCATGCTTCCTCTATAACAGGGTATTGTTAGTACATGAAAATTAGGGGGAAAAGAGTTGTGTTTCGTGTTAGCGGTTCCGCTATTAGAGTATGAAGAGACAAAGTCAATAAGATTGTCTATTTGGTGAGTGAAAACATAAACTTTCAACCCTGGTGCCTTCATAATAAACAGAATATAAATGCTCCAATTGATTCTTTTAAGGTATGCCAAGTGGCAGGAGATCTAGAATTGGTAAATATATAGATGCTGAAGTTCAATGGATATAAGCTGTAGAGACTAGAGAGGAAAAAATGAACTTGATCCTTTTCTTTTTGTGGAACATAGTAGAGACGCAGACGCTCACATACACTCACCATATGAACGCACGCACACCCTATCCCTATGAGCAACTTCGAGAGACTGAGCCAGTGGATGGGGTCTTTCGGTTGACGAAGTCACCACAGGCGCCTCACTATCGAGGGGAACGTCACAACCCACTAAAAGAATACCCCGCCTTGATTAGACACGTATCAAACCCGGGGTTTGAACTCTGATGGGCTGGGGGTACAACAACCCTCATAACCATCCAACCACAGTCTGGTTCTCAAAAAAAATGTTGATCCTGTTATCCTATAATGTCACATATGGTTGAAACAAAACAAAACATAGCTCTGCTTTTTTGCAGTATACCGTCAGCCTGGTACATGGCTAATCAGTAACGTTGTCCCAGTACTGATATAGTTAGTCCTTCAATTCATTTTTTGTATTGACATCAAGCTTATGCAGGCGCAAAGGTCTTCCCAACGAAGAGGCGTCTTCCACACCAGTTTTCTTACTCCGCCTGTCATAAAGGAGGCTATGCAGGCCATTGAGAAGTTAGCTGATATCAAGGCAGTAGCTCAGGGTGGTTATCCACAGGTGGAATTCAATACAATAGAAGGAATTTTTAATAGCCTTAAACAATATACCATGTTTTTTCTCATCTTTACAGTTTATATTTATCTAGGCTGAGCGGTGCCGAATTTCAGTTGGACATCCAGATTCTATGACAAGTAACCCAGATGTAGTTGCTGCTTTAAGGTTTTCTCGAATTTAGACTGTAGCTATCACTATCTGTTAAGTAAGCTGACTTTGAGGCATTTCCCAGCATCTCCGGGAATTTCCAATTTGAACCCTGTTCTCATGGTGACTTTCTCGGTGCTATTCTTGGGACAGGAATAACAAGGGAGAAAGTTGGAGATATACTTTTGCAGGTCCACACTTTCCCCAAATACTCATTTCCTGGATGTTGCGTCCATCTTGTCCCATTTCACCTTATCATCATGTGGGATATCACTTTGTTTTTTTTTAGGGCGAAAGAGGTGCTCAGGTCCTTGTTGATCCAGAACTTGTTGACTATCTGACTTCCACACTAGAAAAGGTAGGCATATCCCTAATTGTGTTGCCGCTTTCTCGTTACCCGAGCTGGAAATGTGTATTATCAACTATTTGCCCATGTATATGACAGAAAAGATCTGAGATCTGATTCAGTATCATGCTAAGTATATAACCCTGTATTTACAGGCTGTTATATCTATTTTAACTCACTATACAAGAAATAGGAGCACATTGCGATCTTAATTTTATGGTCACTTACATTCGGGAAAATGTTTCTTCCTTTGACGTTAGTCTCTTGTATTTATGAGTTTTGACCCAGATCTGCTCATGAATTTTGACAGACTTTCCTGATTTTTCAGTAATACTCCCTCTGTATCAAAATGTAAGATGTTTTAATGTTTTCTAGACTTCACGTATCTAGATGTGTCTTAGTGTAAGATGCAAATGAATCTACATACTAAAGCGCGTATAGATACGTGTAGTCTAAAAAACGCTAAAACATCTTATATTTTTATATGGAGGTAGTACTATTTTATGCAAATAAGACAGAATCTTTTTATTATGGTTTACTCTGAACGGGGTTTTAATAAAACAGGTGGGGAAAGTTGGAATCTCATGCACCCAGATTCCTTTGCTTGCTATAGAGTACGAGCCACCAAGGTTTGTTTGACATGTCATCTCATATCTTAGAGCATATACTGCATGCTTAGGAAGACAAATTTTATGATGTAATAACCTGGAAAAGGCTACTCAACACTACCATTTAACTGCAGGACCAAAACTTTTAAAACTGTAGAATCATCACTTCGGGTTGATGCTGTGGCCAGTGCAGGATTTAAAATCTCACGCACAAAGCTTGGTAGCTTGATCAGGTATGGACGCTGAGCTGCTAATTCCTACTTTATGTTCAGTAAGGTATTTCTTTACCATAACATCAATAGTTAGAACTCTCTCGATGTATATTGGACAGTGTCGTTTGTATGTTGCATGTTTTTCATTAGTGAGCAGAATGCAATTCATTATAAGCAAGCATTTCTGTTTGTTCAGTTCCGGAGATGTCCGTGTGAATTGGTCACTGGTTACGAAAAGTGGAGCTACCCTCAAGGATGGAGATGTTGTTTCTGTCAGTGGGATGGGGAGATTGAAGGTAAAATAAATTACCAGTTATTGCCTTTTCGTATAAATGGCTGACAAGTCTTGAATTCTCTCGAGCAAGCTAAAAAAATTATGATGCTACTGTTGGTACCTAGTTCACTCTGATGGAACTATTTTGTGTTTGGGAAGCATTTCTTCGGTGCAGGTTTTTCAAGAATATGTTGGGTCTTGCATCATTTGTGTATGTCAATTAAGTTGGATTCCTCATTCCATATGTGTAGTATTCGTTGCTGTTTCAGTCTTATTCTTATTCTGCGAATGATAACCTCAAAACGTTAAATGAAAAAACTGCAAGCTTTACTGTGCATTGATATTCATTAATTGGATCTTTGCATCAAATAGTATGCAAAATACCTATCATAAGATGCTATGGAAGATGCATGAACGCTACTGCAGATGTATACTACTTTCAAACTTTGTTATATGCTACAGCTATTTGAAGTTATATATTTTCTGTAGATTGGGGAAATCGTGACTACAAAGAGAGGCAAATATGTAGTTCAGCTGATTCAGTATTTGTAGGCCCATGAATGATCAATTGTTCTCTCAGGAACACCTGTCTCAGATGAATGGGTATGCACTTTGACACCTACCATGTGAAGAAAATTCTCTTGTTCACAATTCAAGTAGCGAAGTTTAAAATATCTCTGAGTTTATTATATTCTGAAGATTCGTCAAATAATCACTTTATTTTGCTTAACTTGGCAGGGTTGAACAATCTATAGAAACTTGTCAGTATAGATTTAGGGTGTCTGATATTGCTGAGTCATCACTAGGTCAGTACAAAAGGGCATAGGCTATGATGAAATAACAATTTACTTATCTTGTGCTTGCTTAACTTTTATCAGAATTGCACTCTTCTACTCTTTAGTCTCTGCTTCACTATCAGAGTTCGTGAAGTGCTCAGTTTCTCATACAAGTCTAAGGAGGGCAGCTGCATACCTTTTCTTACCTGCAAATACTTTCGAGAAAACTGATCCATATTATTTAGAATGAAAAAGGATAGGTGAACAGTAGATGTAAAGTATATGTGATGGGAATTCTTATCTTTGTTTCTCTTAACTCAAGATGGAAGTGAGAATGAAATGATTTTGTGGGTATGTAATTCGCTCATACTTGTATCCGCATGTTTTGGATGTATTTATAAAGTAAGTGATATCATATACGCAAATGTGGGTGGCTGGCGTAGGCTTGGAAAATCTGTTGTCAGAGTTCATGCTTCAGCAACCACTGATATGGTCTAGTTGGATTTTGCAGGATCTAAGTTACTCTTTGAACTCCAACTCCTGTGAAGACTTGTTCTGCTTGGAGGCAAGAAGGAAACTAGTATGCTTTCGAAACAAAAAAAAAATACACGATTTCAAAACCAACACAAAAAGTGTTTCTTCTATTTATTATATAACTTCTCATGCTAATCAATCTCTGTTTCATATTGTAATGATCAAGTGCCTCAGAACACATGTGACATGACTACGATATTGATAGAAAACCTTTGCACTTGGGTAAATTGATAACTACAGGTCATAGCTTCAACCACCTTTTTAATGCCAAAAAGTCTTTGTAAAGGGCTATATTCGTGTATCAGATATCTTGTTCCAACTCCCAAGTTGCAAAAGTGCCTTATATTTTGAGAACACCAAGTTGCAAAATTATCTCATTGCCCATTTTTTGAAAACTGCAAATGACTCGTAGTGTTGCATAAGTTTTGTTATCACAGGCTCCTTTTCTTGGGATAAAAAAAATGTACCTATGCTCATGGAATCTTGTTTGTCCAAAAAAAAAAACCCACAAAATATCTTAGGAGGACTTGCACTTTTGAAATGGTATGGCAGCACACCTGAACCTAGCTGCTTAAGTTCATACCATCTGAAGTGTCCTACAATGCAGCATCCAAATATACAAATTTTGGATAACGCCATCACTACCGGGAAGTCCCCGGTCTCCAGTTCCATCAAAATGCAATTATTCCCTCCTCTTATGCATCCTTGCACAGAAATATCCAATCAGATGCAATGAGACACTACTAGACTACAAAAAAGCAGGACATCACATGCATCTTCATAAAGGAGCGTTGTGCCTGTGTCCCAGCTTTGTGGACCTTATGTTACTTGACAGCTTGTGACGAGGAGCTGTTTGATTTAAGTCCACCAATTAATTGGCCGGGAAAGTATAGCTACAGCTTGCTCACTCTCACGTGCTCCTATCGCCATATAGACCTGGCCACATGGGAGCTATTTGGGCGAAAAATTGAAATGTTTCAGATTCAGAACACTGCAAAGAAACCAACAAAATTTTGACACCAAATACTGTTAATCTTTATAGTTGGTTGATCTGGTGTTTTTTTTTCGAGTTGGTTGATCTGGTTTTGAAGAGGAGCATTTGATATAGTTACTTTAAAGTGGAATGTGGTGAAATGTTAGTGGGCTTGAATGAGTGGAACAGATAAGGGTGAGCCACCCTTTCCAAAAGGAAATCATCCAAATTTGACCCTTACACGACAAGTTTACTTTGTGCCGGCGTGATGCTCTTTTTTCTGGCATGTGGGTAGTAAATTATAGTACTCCGTAGGTATTAATCTTGGGAGTGTCAAGTCCCAGTTTCCTAGCTCCTCCAGGGTGCTTGTTTTCTGAAGTCCAGCAACTTGTTGAAACCAGACGCTCCTTCAGGAAAGACGCCCGTTCTGGATGTTTGCCATTTGTACGGCAAGATTGGTCGCGACAGAATGGACTCCTGCGCTAAAATATGCGTAAAGTTTCCTTGGATTCTACGCTCATCATACTTTAAAAACACACAAACCCAGTGCTTTACCTTTTACTTGTCCTAAGCCAATAACCGTGCATTGCTTCCTGACTGTATTTCCAATGAAGACTTGACCAATTCGAAAGGTTCGAGGCTATTTCTCGTAGTACCGTGGCCCAGCCGAAAAGTGCATGCCGTCCAGTGATTCCCTGAAATGAAATGTGATGTCCGAACGTTGAAATATCTTTCTTCAAGGCCAGTCTAGAAATGTATATTCATGAGCAAGCACTCTTATCGTGGTTAGGCTGTTGATAGTCGTCGTTCATTCACTGCATTTAACTGGAACGTCACGTCACACTGCGGATTCTTTTGCACCCTGACGTTGATATGTTTGGGATGCTCTGCTCTGCATAGGATTCGTAAAAATCGTAGACCAAAATAAGAGTCAACTTAACACCACTCGATGAGCTCAAGGTGCGGCTAGCAAGCGATCTCTTTCGCACACGTTTCGGACTCCCATTCGCCAATTGTTAGAACCCTATCACCATGGCCATATGTGTTTTGCGGCGCTTAGAATCAACTAGCATTGCCACGGTATGGTAAGGGCATCTTTAACAGGTTGTTGGTTATATGTAGTTTACCCAATAGGAGATAAGAGTATGTGTAATACCTCTCTCTTATTCTACATCGGAGCTTGTGCAAGAGTTGTTGGTTCATGAACATACAAGCTTACTCTCTCACCTCATTTATTTTATGCCACATCATCAAAAATCCTATGTGGCAAAATCTACCAACGTCTATCTTACAACTGTTGGAGATGCCCTAAAACTGCACTTTTGTCGCCGCGTCTGTTTAACTTGTGGAATCGAATAATATGGGAAGTTGGAGATTTCTCCACCTTGCTTCAGGCAACTCGCAATACGACTATACGAGCCGAAATAGGTTTTCGTCCCGCTTTATAAATAAAGTCACGACCATACAACCTTAAGTACAACTGGACGCACACCGCAACCCGACACACACCACACACACTCAAGGCAAGATACAAAGGTGCAAAACGTCCGGCGATCGATGAACCAAGACGACACCTTCAGGAAGGGCGCGACACCAAGATGCCGCCACCGCCTGATCCAAAGGATCAAGGTTTTCACCCGGAGTACCACGAAGGTAGGAGGACAACCACGACGACGCTTTCATGAAGGAGAAAACGCCCACAAGCGTCGTCGTCGTCGACCTGGCTACACCAGATGAGGTCTTCATCCCGGCAAACACACTCCAATATCGAAATGGTGCGGCCAAGACGACCACATCCATCTAACGCTGAACACCAGCCACCACACGCCCGCACGGCCATGGCAACCGGCCTGCACCCGAGACATGAGCTCAGCCCACGAGCGCCATATCTCCCACCACCAGGGCCGCCGCCTCGGCATCCGTGAACTCGAACTCGAGGCCTAAGAAATTCACCGCGAGACCGGCTAAGCGGAGAGGACAGGCGAGCGCCAGAAGCATAGCAGGAGAGCAGCAGAGATGCACAGGGCCGGACGCATCCCGCACGCCGACAGCTAGACCTAGACCCGTCGGACGCATCTCGCAATACGACTATACGAGTAACCTTATTTCAAAAAAAAAATCATTGAAACAAGGCAAAGCTTTGCCTATTTCATTAATTAAGGAATAGTTTAGAGATTGCAACACACGTCTCGAACCGATGGTTCGAGAAAAACAAACGCCTACTCTCGCGATAAAATTGCACTCAAGCGTTTCGCACCCGCAATACCCCAAAGAGCGGCAATCTTCTTAATAGACATGATTACAACAGAAGGCATAGAGGCATAGTTGTTGAAAACTCTCGCGTTCCGTTCGGTCCAAATTTCTCATGCAGCAAGAAGAAGTAACGATGAGAGACCTTTGCAACGGAGAGCATTTACCCCGATGATTGAGAACCACCATTCTTGAACCAAACCGTATGAGCCCCATTGTGAGATGTCAAAATCTGTTGATCCAAGCCACTCTTTGAGACCTTTCCAAATGAGAGTAGAATACCTACAACGAAACATGATATGCACCGCGGTCTGCAGTTCCCTCTTGCAAGTTGGCGCGTGACACAACTTGGCCAACCCCGCCTAGATAAGCGGTCCGCCATCCACACTTTATTTTGTAGAATCGACCAAGCGAAAAGCTTGCACTTTGGAGGGGCGCAATTTTTCCAAACCGTCGGCACCATAAATGAGGGAGGGCAAGGCTTAAATTGCCGAAATAGGCCTTCGCCCCGCTTTATAAATAAAGCAACGACCAACATACAAGCAACGGATACAAACGCAACACCACTCATGTTGGGGCCACAGCAACCAACATGCCCAAACGAAAGAAGAGAGAAACACAAAAAAGAAAAAGAAAAGCCACTGCCGGCAACGAGGCACGACGGAGGACAGAGAGGCCTCGCAATCGCTGCGCCCACCGAAGAACTTCCACCATGCTCCCAGCCCACGAAAGCGGCTCATACCAAGCAGCACCTCCAAGAAGGGGACAACGCCGACGCCGCTACTGCCCGGACAGCTCCAACCGGAGAGTGTCCTAGGGTTTCCCCTGGTACGCTGGAAGGGGTGAAAAGGAGGTACTCCGACGCCCTTCAAGAAGGATGGCGACACCTGGAGGCGTCACCGCATCAGTGTCTCAACGACAGGGATTTCTCCCGACCTCCAAACCACCACACTCTCCCGTCCCGTCAGCCCCCACCAATCTTGCCGCCCCTAGCACGCAACCACGATCTTGCAGTCCTCTCCGTCGTCTCACCGTGGCCCAAGACGTGAGGTCGAAAGATCCGAGTAGAGGAATCCAACTGAGAATCAACGGTGCGGTAGCACGCGGGAGGGATCTACCTCCACTACCTTTCGGCGGTAGCCGACCGGATGCAGCCACAGAGCAAACCAGGCCCTCCTGGCCCGGCCGAGCCCCGAGAGGCCCGTAAAGCTCCATAGCCGCACTGCAGCAGGAGCGCCACCACCGCCGCTAACCCTAGCTCGAGACTCCGATCCACCGGGAATCAGCCTCACATCTCGGCAGCCCCCGCACCAGCACTGGCAGAACCCGTCCACGAAGCCTAGATCGAGGCCCGCCTAGCCCAGATCCAGCCCGTCCTGCGCGCTGCAACTCACTACGTGTGGCGCTGCCGAGAGGCGACGGGCAAGCCGACGTCCGCCATCCTCCGCCTGGCCACCGCGTCTAACCAACGGAGCACCAGTAGCAGGGCCCTCGGCGGCCGTCGCCCAGCCTGCAGAAGGTCGCCAGTGCCCGGCGCGAGCAGACAGAACGGGAACACCACGCCGTCGTGAGGCAACCAGGAGCACCGCCCCCAATGCCAGTTCCCGCGCCCCACCAACCCGGCGATGCTACCAACCTGCAGTGGCCGGAGAGCGCTCGTCGACCACGGAGCAACGCGCCGGAAGAGAAGGCATCGGGGACCACTGCCTTGGCGAACGAGCAACGCGCAGCACCCTGCGGAGGGGAGCGTCGACCGCGGCCCGGGAAAGGCTTAAATTGTGGCATATAAGTCCAGGCCGCGGAGTAGGACCCAGATGAAGTGAGCTTCCAAGAGATGCAATCCATGGCACCGACAACAAGATGGATGTCGAATCTCTGACTCTACAAATCCCTTAGGTGACCCTATCGGGTTTCGACTAGGAGAACTCATGAGCGCTGGTGGAATCGTCGGCTAGACAGGGGGCGAGATTTACCCAGGTTCGAGGCCCTCGTAGAGGTAAAACCCTTACTCCTTCCTCTGTCGATCTGTATTAGTCGAATAGATCGGTTACAATGGTGATGGCTCGAGTCGAGAGTATGATCTCAAGCTCAAGGTTTTGGTGTTGCGGTGTTGCTTGGTCCTCTACCGGTGGCTCTCCCGGTCTTATATAGGTGGCCAGGTCTCAAACCCTACCCGGAGAGGACTCGAACTCTAACCTTAGGTCGGTTACAAATTTCCTAACTTAACCCAAAAGTTAGTGCGGGTGGGCTTCACGTGGGCCTTCTGGAACACTCCAAGGGCTCCTCTTCTTGGGCCTTAACCTTGGGCCTGAGAGGGGTGTCCTTACCCGCAGGGTCCAAGATCCATGTCTTCGTCATTAGCCCCCGAGCGTTTGCTCGAGTGGGGTTTTTCCAGTCGAGTAGACGGTCAAAACTATCTTGGTTTTTCTTTCTTGTGGATAACCAGTTTGGCTGCTTCCTGCTTTAGAGGGTGTGTACCCTGTATAATGAGCTCTTCATACTCGAGTATCGAGCAATGTAAGTGCCCACTTTTATGGCTTTTTATCGCAGAAGGTTGTAGCGCAGTAGCTTGGCTCTCCCGAAAGATCAGGGCCAATTAATTACGACTAGGGCAAAAACATTCTGGCCTACACAGATTCGAGACCTCCGACTCGAACCCGGTAAGGTGATTGTTGCGACTGGGCCGTTGTGGTCTTATCGAGTCGAAATTAACCTATGGGGGTACCCGGCGCGTCCGCTGGGATTTTTCTTCGTGTTGTTGACACGGAATCATACCGGAGGACGCAGCTTTGAGTGCGATTCCAGGCCCTCAAGAGAGATCTTTCGGGTCTTACCTTCATACTCGAAGAATATGGCATCCGGATGTGCCTAGTCGGCCGAACAATCCAGGTTTTTATGATGTAAATATCATGCGAGTGAGGAAAGAATAGGTTCTGCCTACTCGTGTAATTTTTGAATGAGTAGTTCCTCCATCCATACGAAAGAGTTTTCGTGTTTTAAGAGTTTTATGCCCATATGAAAGAGATTTCATGTTTGGGAGATTGTGCCCATACGAAAGAGTTTTCGTGTGTAAGGTATTTTCGTTCGTTTTTAAAGGAGTCTTGCTTCATGATTTGTTCATGAAAAGGTTTGCTTCTATTCGAAGGAATATCGTCCATACGAAGTTGTTTTCGTGTTTGGACTTTTCATTCGAAGCTTTCTTCAAATTGGTGATGCATGCTATGACGTCATGGCGCACTTTTCTCCTCCCGATGGGACGTGACGGAGTGAGAGCAGAGAGCCTGGCCCACATAGTCAGCTTTTTGACCGGGAAACGAGACGTCGCTCCCGATTTTTACGGAAACCGTGCAGTAAATGCGCACGATCTTCTGTTAAGATCGTGGCACGAAACAGCGCTCACCGCCTCCTCGTTTCAGCTTCACACGTGGTGGTGGCGATGGGCGCCACGTGGCGCATCGAGTGGCCAGCATCGACTCGTTCCGTGTATAAGTACGGGCCTTTGCTGTGCGGTAAAACTTTCTCAGCCTTCGTCTTCCAATCCATCTTCCTCCTCGCGCTCATCTTCTTTCTCCTCCAAGCTCGTGCGCATCAGCAATGGCGGGGGGCAAAAGACGCAGCGCTGCCATTTCCGCATCCGGGGAAGCTTTCGTGCAACCTGCGCCGCGCTCGGGCGACTGGCGTTCGCCCAACACCACCGCGAAGAGCATCAAGGAGATGCAGCGGGAGGGGCTGCTGCCGGCGGAGTCCGAGAAGCGGGTGCGCCTCGGAAAGAAAGAAGAGGTACCCAACCCGCAAGCGAATGAGCGCGTGGTCTTCGCGGACCACGTGTCTCGCGGTCTTTCCTTTCCCCTCCATCCGTTTCTTGTCGGGTTGCTGTATGTCTATGGCATACAGCTTCACGACCTCCCTCCGAACGCGGTGCAGCACATATCGTGCTTCATCGTGTTCTGCGAATGCTTCCTTGGCATTCGCCCACATTGGGCGCTCTGGAAGGCCCTCTTCAAAGTTCGGATCTTCCGCGAGAAATCGCGGGTAGACTCCGAGCTCGGCGAGCCGCTGCGCACGGGTGGCTTTGGGATCCAAGCGAAATCGGAGACCAGCTACTTCAGCATGTACTTCATCGACTCCGCGCAGGGCTGGAGGAAAAAATGGTTCTACGTCATCGACAACAGCTCGGGTGGGATCGTGGAATTCCACCCGTTCGCTGTTTTGAAGAGGCGGAAATCCTGGGCGCACAAGTTGTCGACTGAAGAAACCCAGGTCGTCGCACCTCTACTCGCACGGGTGACAGCTCTCCGCGATCAAACTGCTGGAGTTGTACTCAACGGGCTGCATCTGGCGAGTATCTTTCTGAAGCGCAGGATCCAACCCCTGCAGCACAGGCCTTCCACGATGTGGGAGTACCAAGGCTCTGAGGATCCTAGCCGAGTGAGTCGCGAGGAGCTCTCGAACGTCGAGTTCGAGAAGAAGATCGCGGCTATCACTAGCCTGAAGATGGGAGAGAAATTCCCCGACTGCGCAGTCGCAGCCTTCGACGCGTCGAAGCCTCCGTCAGCCGCGGTGAGTTTATTCTTCTTCTCTTCTTTGCTTTCTTGTTTGTTCTGAGTTTCAGTCGATTGAATTTTCCCTTGCTTTCTTCTGTCTTCCATAGAGTTTATCCATGGCCACCTGCTACCCTCCTGTATCCGGGGCGGAGGCCTCAGAGTTATTGGCGAGTAATCTGGATGCCCCGGCCGACACCAGTGTCGCGGACGCTTCTTCGAGCTCTGACCAAGATTCTTCGGATGACGTCGGGGACTCGGGTGGAGATTTTCAGAAACGCCGTCGGGTGGAAGGTGATGAGGCCACCTCCAAGGACAACTCCTTGGAAGAATCACCCGGGAAGGAGCCCATCAACGCTACCCCTCTGCGGACGCGCGCTCCTTCCTCCTCATTCCCAGTTATCCAGACCGCCTGGAATGCGGATATGCTGGATGAGGAGGACGACGAAGATGAGTAAGTTTCTTTCTTCTCGTTCTTAGTCGAACGTTTTCCTTTGCATCTATGTTAACACTTTGTCTTTTGTTGCAGCCTGCAAACCATTAGTCCTCGCAGGTACGCCTCTTCCCTTCCTCCCGAAAGGAAGAGTAAGGCAGGAGCTGCGGATGAAGTTCCTACTGCTGGCACTGTCCAGAATTCGCCCAGCGTAGCCCCCAAAGTAGCGACTACGGAGCATGGAGTTCCTAGTTCTGCTGTCGGAGCTTCGGCTTCAAAGGAGGCGACGGGTAGCTCAGCAGATCCTCTTTCCCGCGCCAAGGGCCAGGTAAATTCTGTTACTTGCCTTTAGTTTGTTATCGGGTGCACGACAGTGCTCCCGATGGGAGTAGCCCCCGAGGCTGTAGTTGATCGCATGCGAACGGCTACAGGCTCAAAGTCTGTCTTTTGCTTCTTCTTGATTTTATCGGGTGCACGACAGTGCTCCCGATGGGAGTAGCCCCCGAGGCTATACTCGAATGTTTACAATCGAGTATAGGCTCAAATTTTACTCTTCTGATTTCCACTTTCGTGTTGCCCGCAGACACTTATCGACTCCCTCACGGCGATTGGGCGCCGTGTTGTTCTTGCTGAGTCCGACTGCGCGTTCCTTCGATCGGACCGTAGCCGACTCATCTCTGAAAATGAACTTCTTCGAGGTAAGCTCGGCCCTCTTCTTCTTTTTGTATTTTTCCCATCCGTTCTTCAATTCTGATAAATGTTGTCGTGCAGCTCAACTTGAGTTTTCGAAGACCGAAAAAGACAAAGCCTCCGCCCAGGCAGCAACTCTAGAGGCAGAACTGGCGACTGCCCGGCAGGAGCTCGAGTCTTCCCGCATGTTAAATGCTGATTACGAGGGAAAACTTGCGGCTGCCCAGGATGCCCTCAAGAACTTGGAGGATGCTGGCGCCAAGGCGGATGCCAATCTTGTCAACTTTATTCGTCCCCTTGCTGAGCGCTTTGCGGGTAAGTTTGTACTTTTCTACGCTCCTCTTTTTGTCTTGGTAGATCTTTCGGGCTGACACCCTTTTTTTGTTCTTAGGTCTTCTGGGTGTCCCCCTGGAGCTTGCTGGGACTCCTCGAGTGGACGCATTGACAGATTGTTGCGCCCAGCTTAGGAGGCATGCTGCAGGGGTTTGCTCCTTAGTCGGCAACGCTACTGAAGTGTTGACGCAGCTGCATGGTCGCCTTCTCGTCAATGCTTCATCTCCACCCGCGCTAGGTGACCTGCTGAAGATCTTCTCGGAGAGCAATCTCCTTGATGCCTACGCGGTCGCTCAGTCGGAGTCTGGGGCGAAGACGGCCATCCAGTTTGCGCTAGCGCATGGAGTTAGCGGCCTGGAGGAGGCCTACTCGGATCTCCCAGTCGATCCTTCCACGGGCAAAAAGGTAGGGCTTCGTCGTTTTGGCGAGCCAGCCGCTGTCCTCGCTCGGAAGTTATCTGAGCTGTTTGCTCGACTTAAGGGAGGGGCGACTGCCGCGAGTGGGAGTACCACTGTAGCTTCTTAGTTTAGTTCGTTTGTATCTTGCAACTTCGATTGTAATGAACCCTGGGATGTGCTCCCGTTTCTTCAATATTTTAATCGAGATGCTTTTGCTGAAATGTTTCCCACGATTGATCGTAAGCTCCCGATGGGAGTAGCCCCCGAGCACCTGTCGAATAGGTGGTAAATAAATCTCGAGTGGGGCACCTTATTCCTTTTAATCTTCTTTGTGCTTTTTAGGTATCCGGGGTGGCCGCAGAACCTTCAGGTGGACCTGCTGCTCCAACAAATCCGCTTGTCGCCGCTGTGGGGTCTTTGGCAGGTCTTCGTGATCGTGTAGCTGACGGTGAGCGCAGGTTGAAAGCGTTGCGCGGGGTAGCCGATGTGGCGAAGTCCAAGCAAAGACTGGCGACTGAACGCGAACAATTTCTGATGGACGAATTGGCCTCCGTCGCTAGGGACTTGCTGTGTAAGTAATGCAGCCCCCTAGTCTTCTTTGTCTTGTTTCCTTGACTAATCGTGCATATTTGCTCTTCAGTTGTTAAGCCGGATGATAGGGAGGAAAAACAGTGGGTAGAAAACCACATTCTTCAAGAAGCTGGCAGCTCGAAGCCTCATGCGAATAACTTTTGGTCTGATCGCAGTCGAGGTTTCGTGCTGGCTACTTTGAAGTTCCGTATCACCCAGGTAAAAGTTCTCGTGAGTTCTTTTCACGAGGTCTTGATCGCGATGAACGCTGCGTTCTATCCGCTGGAAAGGGGTCCTGAAGACTGGAGCCATCTCCTCAGGCTGTTCGGGCAAGAGGGAGAGATTCGCGAGTGCGTGCGCAATCAAATGACTTGCGGCGCGGTGGTGGCCCTCTCCTTCGTCCGGATATGGCATCCTGAGATAAATTTTAACTCCGTAGCTAGGCTTCCAGACGGTCCAATCGATGACATTTCGCCGCATTATGATGTTGTTCGTCCAGCAGCGGAGAAAATCATTCGGCTGACCTCTGAGGAAGTAGATAGAGTGTTGGCGACTGAGAATGCTTTTCGCCATGATTGATTGTTGGATGTGTACATCCTGTGATGTTGTATAGTTTGCAAAAACTGTTGTAAGGTGTATGACCTTGTATGTATAAATTTTCCTATTATGCTTAGTTGTAGGCGTAACCCCCGTGTGTTTATGGGGTGTGTATCTTCGAATAAATATGGTTGAGAAACCATGTATTTTATTGCGATCATGTATTCGAGCTACAAGAGTGGCTAGTATAGCCTTATTTGTTTGTGAAAACAAGTAAATCTAGGGATAAAATTTGCGGAGGTGTGCGATATTCCAAGGATTGGAATAGATTCCCCCAGTCGATGGGTTCTTCAGCCTGTAGGCGCCGCCTGGGATAACTTCGTGTATGACAAAGGTTCCTTCCCATGGTGGCTCGAGCTTGTGTCCCTCCTTCTGCTTGAGCCGCAGCACTAGATCTCCTACCGCGAATGCTCTGTGGCGTATGCGGCGACTGTGATAGTTTCGCAGTGATTGTTGATATACTGCGGATCTTGCGAGCGCTATATCACGCATCTCATCGAGTGCATCCATATCTTCCGCGAGTGCCCTGTTTGAGGTTTCTTCGCTGTAAGCCACGACTCTTGGTGCGCTGAACCTAACATCCTCGGGAAGGACCGCTTCTGCTCCGTATACCATGAAAAATGGCGTGTAGTTTGTGGATCGATTTGGAGTTGTGCGGAGGCTCCATAGTACGGAGGGTAGCTCTTCGGCCCAGTGTCCTGCTGCTGGCTGTAGACGATCGAGTAGGCGTTTCTTGATGCCAGCTGAAACTAATCCGTTGGATCTTTCGACTTGTCCGTTCGTTTGCGGGTGGGCAACCGAAGCAAACTTGAAGTTGATGCCCTTTTCCTCGCAGAACTATTGTGTTTCTTTTGCGGTGAAGTTTGTTCCATTATCTGTAATGATATCGTGTGGTACCCCAAATCTGCATACGATGGAATCGAGGAATTTGACGGCGCATTGGGCGCTAGCCGAAGTTACTGGCATGGCCTCGATCCATTTGGTGAACTTGTCGACTGCGACCAGCAAGTGTGTATATCCACCCGGCGTGGACTTGCGTAGCGGTCCTACCATGTCTAGCCCCCATTGTGCAAAAGGCCAGGCGATGGGTATCATATGCAGTTCCGTAGCAGGTGCATGTGGTCTTGGTGCGAATCACTGGCAAGCGTTGCATCGTTCGACTAGCTCCTTTGCGTCCTTGGCTGCCGTAAGCCAATAGAATCCTGCTCGAAAGTCTTTTCCCATTATTTTTTTCCAACTAGCGTGATGCCCATAGTCTCCTTGGTGGATGTCCTGGAGTAATTCTTTGCCATCCTGGGGTGCGATGCAGCGCTGAAGTATACCCGAGATGCTTTGCTTGTATAATTCTCCGTTGATTACCCGAAAGGATTTACTGCGCCTGATTATCTTTCGAGCCTCGCGAGGATCGGCCGGGAGCTGTCTAGAGGACAGGTAGTCGAGGTACTTCTGCGTCCAGACTGGCTCGACCAGAAAAACCTGTCGTGAAATGTTATGAATAAGCTCGATGATGGCAACTTGCGGGCTGACCTCTGTTTCTGGTGCTGCGGGTGCTCCTGCAGCTTTTTTGACTTTGACTGAGCGCTTGATCATCCATTCGAAATATATTCCTGGCGGTATGGGTGTGTTTGTGGAACCCATGTTTGCCAGTCTATCTGCTTCTTCGTTGCTGGATCTCGCAATGTGTTTCAGCTCGCATCCCTTGAAGCTCCCTTCGAGTAGGTTGTACATGTCGCGATATGCGATCATGTTTTCAGCAATTGCATCACATTCCTTCATTGTTTGCTGCACGATGAGATTGGAGTCGCCGTAGATCATTAGTCGAGTAGCTCCGCAAGCGACTGCCATCTTCATCCCGTGCAACAGGGCTTCATATTCTGCGTCGTTGTTCGATGCTGGATCATCGGGTGGGAAGTCCAATCGTAGGACGTATTGCAGCTTATCTCCCCTAGGCGATATGAGGACGATTCCAGCTCCTGCTCCTTCGTTTCTTTTGGATCCGTCAAAGTACATTATCCAGTTGCTCGTGTACTCAGGCGGTCCGGGCGTTTGTAACTCTGTCCATTCGCTTAAGAATTCCACGAGTACCTGGGACTTGATTGCGTTGCGTCCTGCGTACGTGATGTCCCAAGCGCCCAGCTCGATGCTCCATTTGGCTATTCTTCCGGATGCCATAGGGTTGTTCATGATTGTCCCGAGTGACGCATCATTAACCACTGTGATGGCGTGTTCCTGGAAATAGTGCTTGAGCTTTCGGGCTGTAAGAACAACTCCATATGCGAGCTTCTGGTAATGAGGATATCGTTGCTTGCATGGCGAAAGCACTTCACTGATGTAATAGATTGGTCGTTGGACTCCGTATGCCTTGCCCTCCTCAGGTCGTTCGACTACGATTGTTGTGCTGATGACCTGGTTTGTGGCGGCTAGGTATAAGTAGAGTGGCTCCCTTTCTTGCGGTGTTGCAAGGACGCGCCTGCTTTGCAATGACCGCTTCAAGTCTGCGAACGCTTGTTTAGCTTCTGGTGTCCACTCGAATTTGTCCGTCTTCTTCAACAGCTTGTAGAAGGGTAGCGCTTGTTCTCCCAATCGGGCGATGAACCTGCTCAGAGCGGCTAGTCGCCCTGCGAGCTGCTGGACTCCGCGTAGATTGGTTGGCTCCTTCATAGTCAAGATTGCTTGTATTTTCTCTGGGTTGGCTTCGATGCCTCTGGCGGATACCAGGTACCCGAGAAGTTTTCCTGCTGGGACGCCGAAGACGCATTTCGTCGGGTTGAGCTTGATCCTGTATGCGTTGAGGGCGTCGAATGTTTCTCTAATGTCTTCGAGGAGTGTGTCCTCAACTCGAGTCTTGATGACGATGTCGTCAACGTACACTTGTACGTTCTTGCCAATGAGCTTGGCGAGGCATTTTTGCATGCAGCGCTGGTATGTTGCGCCTGCGTTCTTGAGCCCGAAGGGCATTGTCGTGTAGCAATATACGCCGTGTGGCGTGATAAATGCGGTCTTTTCTTCGTCCTCCCGTTTCATCCGGATCTGATTGTAGCCTGAATAGGCGTCCAGGAAAGAGAGGCGTTGACAGCCTGCCGTAGAATCCACGATCTGGTCGATTCGCGGGAGGGGGAAGTTATCCTTGGGGCAGTGCTTGTTTAACGACGTGTAGTCGATGCATACTCGAAGGATGTCCGTGTTTTTCTTGGGGACCAGCACTGGATTCGCTAACCAGGTGGATATTTTGATCTCCCTGATGAAATTTGCTGCTAGCAACCTGTTTACTTCTTCTCCGAGCGCCTTCTGCTTGGGTTCTGAAAATCGTCGAGTAGTCTGTTTGATAGGTTTGGCATCTGGAAAGACTTCGAGTGAGTGCTCGGCAAACTCCCTGGGTATTCCTGGCATATCTGACGGCTGCCAGGCGAAAATTTCCCAGTACTCACGGAGGAGTTTGACGAGCGCGTTTTCCTATGCTTGCGAGAGGGTGGTTGAGACCATCGCTGTCTTCGCAGAATTTGTCGGGTGCACTTGATGCTTTCGGGTATCACTGTTGGCGCTGAACTCCAGTTCCAGTGCGTTTTTCTTCGTGAGGGGCATCACGGAGTGATCCGTGGTTTTTGCCAGCTCTTGAAGTTCTTCTTGCATCCCGAAAGATTTTGCGATCTCGTTGAATTCAATGTCGCACTTGTTGGATTTCTGAAAGTCTCCATCGATTGTGATCACACCATATTCTCCAGGTAACTTGAGCTTCAGGTAGGCGTAGTGTGGTACTGCCATGAACCTAGCGAACGATGTTCGACCAAGAATGGCGTGGTACTGTGAAGGCCAGTCGACGACTTCGAAGTCGAGGAATTCTCTTCTGTAGTTGCTTTTGGTGCCTAGCACAACTTCTAAGTTGATTGTGCCGAGTGGACGGATTGCCTTTCCCGGAACTATCCCGTGAAAAGATGTCTCTAATTCCGCGAGACCGTCCAGATTCCTGTTCATCCGACGGAGTGTATCCGTGTAGATAATGTTGATGCCACTGCCACCATCCATGAATACGCGGGCCAAGTCGTAGTTGCCAATCTGTGCTTGAATGACGAGGGCGGCGTGTCCTGGTCGATGGACTCGTGGCGGGTGATCTTTCATCGAAAATGTGATCGGTTGATCCGCCATCTTCAAGTACTCGGGCTTTGTTGGCGGAGTCTGCACAGCCATGCACAACTGCCTTGTGTTAGTCTTTTGAGCTCTGCGGGATGGACATACCTTCTGTATCATCGCGAGTTGCCCTGCTGGATTCGGGTACGCATTGGCCCCGGAGTTTTGTGCAGGTGGTGCGGGTAGCGCAGCTAATGCCATGTTTGGATTTGCTGGTGGAGGTAGGGGTTGTGGCGGCTGGAATCCTTGGTGGCCTCCTCCTGGAAGCGGTGGGTAATTTTGAGTGGCTGCGTTTCTTTTTCTTGCGAGGGCTTCCGAGATATCAATAAACTTTCGGCAATCCTTAAGAAGGTGTGTTGCCTTAGTTTTGCCCGTGCGCTTATCTGTAAATAGATGTAGCGAGCAGTATCCATCGAGGTCTTCCTCGGGAGATTTTTCTTCAGCTTTCGGTCTCCACTCGCGGTTCCCACGGCGACCGGAGTCGCGGCTTCGTGTGAATTCCGCCGCTACCAGCTCCTCTCGATCCTCGTGATCATAATATTTCCTCCTTTTCCTTCGGCCATGGCGGTCTTCATCGTGCGCAGGTGATGATGCTCTCTCGTTGCGCACTGCGTCTTCTCCGTTAGCCCATTTTTCGGCTATGATCATTAGCTCCCCAATAGTTTTGGGTGCAGCCCTGCCTAGCTCTTCTCTGAAAGCAGTTCTTCGGGCGCCTTTCGCAAAGGCCTCAATCGCCACTTCTTCCGAGATGGTTCCCGCAGTGTTTCTGAGCGTGGTCCACCGCTGGATATATTCGCGGGTAGACTCACCGCTTTTCTGCTTGCATGCTCGCAGTTCTTCAATGGTGGCCGGCCTCTTGTAAGTCGACTGGAAATTTTTGCAAAAGTCGCGGTGTAAGTCATCCCATGATGCGTAACAAGATCTTGGTCTTCTTTCCAGCCAGCTGCGGGCCGCGCCAACGAGATGCAAATTGAGATATTGCATAGCTGTATTCTTGTTCCCACGTTGGCATTTTACTGCCGTGAGGTAATCGCTTAGCCATTGAGAAGGCTCGAGTGAGCCGTCGTACTTTGTCACTTCCGTGCTGAGCTTGAATCTTCTGGGTAAAGGTGCTTCGCGGATGCTGCGGGCAAAGCAGAGCGCACCGCAGGTTTCATCATCCGAGGAGCTGGACGAAGAGCGCCCGCGATATCGCGAAGCCCTTGCCTTATCTACCTTATTTTGTGCGATGTCCGATCGCGCGTCATGTCCTGGCCGATCGCGGTCGATGTCCTTCCTTGGCTCCTTGCTTCGCTTTCGCGAGCGGCTGCTGTGATGCCGCGAGCTTTTGTCTCTCGGACTGCCTTCGCTGCTGCTTCGACTGTCATCACGGCGCCGTGCTTCTTTTCCTCGGCCACGACGTGGCGATCTATCCCTTCTTGGCGAAGTGCTCCTATGTTTGCGGGATGCTTCCCTATCCTTCTCTTTCTCTTTCTCCTGTTCCTTCTCCAGCTGCTCTGCGGCTTTCTTTCGATCATAGGCGGCGAGCCTTGCGGCTGCCAGTCCTAGTCCCTTGCGTACTTGTTTATACTGCTCCGCCCGAGGGTCACTTTCCGTCGGTTGATTCATCTGCATGTAAGTTGCTGCGGCTAGAACCGCGGCAGCGGGAGTTTGCGGGTAGACATTGCCGTCGTCATCGACTCGCATGAGAGAAGGAGTGATCGATCTGCTGGTCCCGGCTAGGGACTCATTGTTCCTGGATGTAGATGCGTGCCCCTTCCTCGCGGGTCGGGTTCCGACCGAGGGTGTTATGGACAGCCCGGCTCGTCTTTGGCTCGACTCATCCGCCGCTCTTCTTCGGCGGGCCAGATCTATCCGAGCGTCTTTGATGGTCGTGGCTGCTCTCACTAGGTGATAGTGGTAGGCAACCATGTCTTCGTGTGAAGCCCCGGCTGCGGGTGGCTTGCTCGTTCGCATAGCCTCCTTCGCTCGGTTCCAAGATTCCCGTGAGACGCCGATTATGTTGCGCTCTGCTGCACTATGTTCCGTTTCCGAGGCTTGTTCCGATCCTGCCATGCAGACTTGAGCCAGTCGAGGCTCGTGCGTCCTAGGCGTAGATCGAAAGTTCCTTTGAATTCTTGATGGTTCCTCTGTCGAGAGGGTATGGTAGTCGTTGGCGTTGAAGCGGATGGACTCGCCGCTTTTCTCCAGATGACGGCGCGAGTCGACAGCTCCAGATTCAGTTTCTGATTCATCCGAGAAGTGGAGGATCCCGTCCCTGTTGGTCACGAATTTCAGGCTCCCGAACGTCAAGGTGACGCTCTTCTCCAGATCCTCGAATACCGGGCGCGATTCCGGCGAGTGAGGTGTGACCACGACAGATCCGATCCGTATAGGATTGTTCGGAGCCGTAGTCGATGGTTTCCAACAGGAGTGGGTTGTCGATGAAGCCGAAGATGCCGGTGATCTAGCGCCCGTCGTCCCCACGGTCGGCGCCAATTGTCGAATCTCTGACTCTACAAATCCCTTAGGTGACCCTATCGGGTTTCGACTAGGAGAACTCATGAGCGCTGGTGGAATCGTCGGCTAGACAGGGGGCGAGATTTACCCAGGGTCGGGGCCCTCGTAGAGGTATAACCCTTACTCCTGCCTCTGTCGATCTGTATTAGTCGAATAGATCGGTTACAATGGTGATGGCTCGAGTCGAGAGTATGATCTCAAGCTCAAGGTTTTGGTGTTGCGGTGTTGCTTGGTCCTCTACCGGTGGCTCTCCCGGCCTTATATAGTTGGCCAGGTCTCAAACCCTACCCGGAGAGGACTCGAACTCTAACCTTAGGTCGGTTACAAATTTCCTAACTTAACCCGCAAGTTAGTGCGGGTGGGCTTCACGTGGGCCTTCTGGAACACTCCAAGGGCTCCTCTTCTTGGGCCTTAACCTTGGGCCTGAGAGGGGGTGTCCTTACCCGCAGGGTCCAAGATCCATGTCTTCGTCAATGGACCTCTTGAAGCTTGCTCCAAAGCGAGGAGAAATCCTCAATGATGGAGGCCGAAATAACACTTCCAAGGTTTATAAGATTTGCAATCCAAAAATCATTCTCCAAGGCCCCTTAAAAAGGGTAAAGTTTTTGAGGTTGGAGATGGTAAGGATGGATGGCTCAATATCCTTAGACTTGAGACCACCAAGCCAAGGTAGGCATATCCTTTGGATCAAGGGAATGACACCCACAATTTTTTTATGAATTATATTCTTACACTCTAATTTCATAGGAATTTCAATTTCAACGTCAACTCTAACCTCTTTTTTATACTCATTTGCATAACTTTTTTTCTGTTTTGTAATCCTATGTTTTACACCTACAATTTTGTCAAATACCTACGTTTTCTCAATTTCTCTGTTTGTATTTCCGTAATGCAAAGAAGCTAAGACACGATCCGACCATGTATGTAAGGTCGTCTCCTGCGGGGCTGCTCATTTGCCCCGGACAGGCCGGATTTGAGCAGGCCCGGACAAAACGAGACCCCTCCGGGGCTGCACAACCCTCGCCTGGGTCCGTTTTGGGTCCGTGGCTGCTCAAACCCAGACCAAATTTGGTCCAGATTTGAGCAGCCCGCGGACGGGAAACGGACGCGCGCGCGGCCGCGTCAGCGCTCGGTCAAAGGGAGTGGCCCGCCGGGCAGTGACTGTGGCGATGGCTCGCCTCCCCCACCGGTCCTATTAAATGGGACCACGGCCACGCGTCCTCCCCCACGCGCACCAGTCCCCACACTTCCATCGCCCCCTCACTCTCCAGTCTCCACTCTCCTCGCCTCCCTCGCCGGCGGCCGCGAAAACCCTAGTCGCGCCATGGGCCGTAGCTGGCTGAACTGGAGGAAGGCCAAGAACGATCATGAGGCCGACGGCTCCCGCCGCCGCGCATCCTCCCCCACCCATCCCCTACCGCCACCGTCACCTCTGACGCGGGCCGCCCGCGCTCAGGCGGAGCAGGTGCCCCCTCCTCCTCCCTCTCAAGGGCCCGCCGCCCCTTTCCGCCTAGTTCCGGCGCGCGTCCGCGGCCGGCCCTACCTCAATAAGAGGAGGTGCCAGTGGTGCTGGGACCGCGCGATCCCGGTGCCTTGGCCGGACATGCACCTGCCGGACGGGTGGCACTTGAACCGAGATCGCATCCCGGTGCCGCCCGTTCCGAGGAGCGGGCTCAAGCGGGAGGTGGAGATCCACCGCCGGCGGGACGAGCTCCCGCCTGACCTGCGCGGCCACCCCGCGTTCGCCGTGGACAGTCCCCATTGGGACACCTGGTTCACGGACGAACACGACTTGCGCCGCAGGTCGTACTTTGGGGCCACTGGAGGAGCCGCCCTCTCCTCCACGCCCGGCGCGGCGTGGACCCGCGGCGCCGCCCCTTCGCATCGGCGACCCCGCGCCGGTCGTCAAGGACGAGCCACTGGAGGAGCCCCCCAGTGGTACGAGGAGGAAGACGACGACGAGGAGGAGGCCGCCATGGCGCAGCCCAGCGAGGAGCTGCAGCTGGCCATGGCCATCGAGGCTTCAGCGCGGGAGGCGGAAGAGGCGGCCGCGACGGAGGAGCGCGCCGTGGCGGACGCGCTCGCGGCGGTGGCCGCCCACGAGGCGGCGGAGGCCAGGGCGGTGGACGAGGCCGTGGCGGCCATGCACGCTCAGGCCGTGCCCTACCCCACGAGGAGGAGGCTAACGAGGACGAGCGGGACGAGAACCAGCCGATCCCGGCGTGGTTCGCGCCCCTCGTCGGCATGCAATGGGAGTGGACGGGGCGGCGCCCCTGCCCGCCACCCAGCCGCCCACCCCTCAGCGGGACGCCGCCCCCCCCCATCTCGCCCCTGAGACCCCGGACTACATCATCCTGGACTAGGGATGCTCCGGGGAAACTCCGGCCGCCGCGACGCCACTGGCCAGTGGTCATCTAGCTAGGGCTAGATTTTTTTGTTTTAAATATTGTAAACCTATGGGCCCCTCTGGGCCCTACCGTATCTATAAATCTATCCGTTTCTGGTATGAGCAGACCCGCAGGGGCACCTGGCCCTGGACTGTCCGCGTAGCATGGACCGCTGCTCAAACAGACAAATTGCGGACCAAATTGGTCCGCAAATGAGCAGGCCGTAGAAGATAACCTAAGGACATCTCCAGCGGGGCTGCTCATTTGGCCCGGACCGGCCTGATTTGAGCAGCCTGGGCCAAAACCAGGCCCCAGCTGCGCTGCTCATACGGACAGCGGTCCGTTTTTTTGTCCCCGGATGCTCAAATCTGACCCAAATTTGGTCCAGTTTTGAGCAGCCTCCGGACACGTTGGGACATCAATTTGTGTCCCGAACCCCCCGTCGTGGCCCACACAAAAACTGAGAACATTTGCCCTTTCCTCTCCCACCCCTCACCCACTCCGCTGCCCTAGCCATGGCCGACGCAGAAGGAGCCGCCGCCGCCACCGCCACGGCCACCGCCACCACCGCCACCGACATCTACACCTCCGTGACCCTGGACCAGCTGGTCCCGGCCCGAACCAGGCCCGCGCTGCCGCCGCAGAAGCCGAAGGTGAAGAAGACGAAGGACGCGGCCGAGCTGGCGCGGACGGCGGAGCAATCGGCGAAGAGAGCGGACCGGAGGAGGAGGGCGAAGGAGGCGCCGCCGCACCCGAAGGAGGACGAGCAGAAAAAGCTCGCCCAGATGGCGGCGCAGGCGGCCATAATCATGCTGGGCCTGCAGCCGGCACCCACCATGAACGCGACTCCGGTGCAAGCCTGCAGCTCGAATGCCTCGGCGGCCAGGCCGCGGAGCACCCTCCAGAGCGCGCGGCCGACGACGGAATCGCCCGCGCCGGCATACGGCTTCTTGCCAGGCCGTGACCCGACGCCGCCCCCTTTCTTCTCGGTGGACATGGAGGACTCCTCGCCGGCCAGGGTCTCCATCGACCTGAACACGGCGCCCGTGTCCTGCATGTCGACTGCCCCGTCGAGCAAAGCCGCTGGGCGCCCCCCGCCGTCCGTTCGCCCGGTGCCCCGCAACCTGTTCGAGGAAATGCAGGACATGGAGACGCAGCCCACGGAGATGACAACGGAGGAGGTCGAGGGGCTCATGTCGAACATGATAGGCGAGGACGGCCAGGCGAGGTACGTCCACCCCGGGGACGAGCTGTACGAGGAAGAGGAGGAGGTCCCCGTCGACGACGTGCCCCACATCGACGACATGCCCATGTTTATGGACGAGCTGACCCAGCAGGCCAAGGCCGCCAAGAGGACCGTCAAGCGGGGCGTTGGGTTCACGGAGGCGGAGGACGAGTGCCTCGTGGACACATGGATGGAGGTGGGGCAGAACACCATTGTCGGGGCCGAGATGAAGGGCAACGCCTATTGGAGGAGGATGCACCGGAACTACCAAGAGCGGGCCGTCCTGCCACCGTACTCCATGGTCACCACCCGGAGCGAGCTATCCATCCAAAAGAGGTTCGGGCTCATCTCGCAAGAGTGCAGCAAGTTCACCGGCTCCTTCGAGCACGCCATGGCCCGGCCTCAAAGTGGCGCCACCCTCGGCGACCTGGTGAGTGACCACACGTCCCTGTCCTTCATATGCATTGTCCCCCCGTGTCCAACTGTCGAGTGTGTGCAGGTCTTCCAAGCGCTGACCTTGTACAAGGCCGAGCATGGTGGCAAGTCCTTCAACTTCGCCCATTGCTACAAGAAGATGAAGGACAACCAAAAGTGGAAGGAGCTCCACAACGCCATCAAGAAAGGCGCGGTCATGCCGGACGGGGTGCCGCCAATGGCCACGGGCCAGCCGGCCGAAGGCGCGACAACTGAACGGCCAAGGGGCCGGAGCAACTCCAAGCTGGACCTCAAGCGCGACGCCACGACCATCGCTTTGCAAGAGACCCTCCAAGGGTTCATCTCCCAGAAGGACAAGACGAGCGACAAGAAGGACGAGAGGGAGGAGAAGAAGCGGCGGGAGCGGGAGGAGATCACGAAGAACTACTTCATCGTGCAAACGAAGAAGCTCGAGATCGAGGAGGAGAACGCCAAGACCAGGGCCATGGAGGCCTCGACCAGGGCCATGGAGGCCGAGAACAAGAGGAAGGAGGTCGAGATCGCTCTGGCCGCACAGGAGGCGCAGATCATGGCCATGGACCTGAGCTGCCTGACCCCGAGGAAGAAGGCCTACTTCGAGAAGAAGCAGCAGCGGTACATGCAGGGCGAGGAGTGATCGCGCTGCGCCCCCGATCGTTCCCGGCGCCGGCCTGAACACGCGGCCGGCGTCGCTTTTGTACATTCTGGCCATGGGCTGGCATGGCCTCACCTGGCCGCCTGAACCTTGCCCGAACCTTGGCCGGCATGGCCTGAACGCGGCCGGCATGGCCTGAAACCGTGGCCCTTTTTGCATGCGCCGATATTATTTGTTATTATCTAGGGCATTTTGGTACTTTTTTCCGGACCGAGGCCAGCAAATGAGCAGCCCCGCTGGGTGCAGGGCCTAAATCCGCCCGGACACGGCCACGGACGGCTGCTCAAATGGACAAAATGCGGACCAATTTGGTCCGCAAATGAGCAGCCCCGCTGGAGATGTCCTAACATTCGCTGTGAGGACCCAGCAGCGGAGACGAGCGCGCAGACCAGCTTTGCGCGTGCCATAGGGACGTCCGGACGGGATAGTCGCTGTCGAGGATCACAACGGTGGCAGGCAGCGCCATACGCTTGGTCACGGATGGTGTGCAGCCTTTGCTGACATTTCAAACCGCTCCAATCGATCCTGACGAATTATTTATTTAATAAGTTGTCGCCTTCGTTCATTTTCGAATGGGTGCTCACACAAGGCAGCGTTTCTTCTACGTAGTACTACTTCACATTTTCCGCTAGACGTGTCCTTGGACGCGATCTCTCCTTGTACAGAGGTGCTTCACCTGGAGAAACTAATCCGATCGAAGAGACGCGAAGACCTTTTGACTGGTTTTTCGTGAGTTGAACTTTGCACTTGTTAATCACGTTGATGACACTCTAATCGACGTTCTCGTCGTCGGGCCGCCGGCTGGGTTAACTGGCGACCATGTTGTTAGAGTGACACAGTTGGATCACTAGAGGCAATTAAGATCAGCATGGTGTGCAACTTTTTTTCTTCTGTGTCTGTAGAGCATGGGCAGATGTAGAGTATAACCAAGCCACTGGGAGAAGTATCTGTACAGGGGTACCCGAGCAAGATTGACCCCGATGGGCGGCGTGGCTTTGCGGAGTTAATGGCGTCACATGGCACCAAACGCAAGCCAGCCTTTTAACCCGCCGCACCAATGGTCACATGAAAGGAGCTAATGACCATGATTAGTTTACGAACCGTAACATGGGGGACGGACGAAGAAAGAGAGCTCGCTCTAGGATGGATCCGATCGATCACGAATTAAAAAGCAGAGGGTACCAGACTGTAGACAGGGCAGGCGGACAAGTCAACACGCCGGAAAGAAAAGGCTAGCCGTGCATGCATCATGAGGCCATCCGCAATAGGTTGTATGATGCACCGTATGATAGACTAGCCAACTCATCAACCAACAATGTATCATACAACTTTTACAATGGTTTGTTGGAATAGTTGTTGGTAAAGTAGTACATTCTAGCCAATCACATAGTTATTTTAGTGGGACCAAAGGAGAAAAGTATCTTGCCATGCGTGCTAGCTTGTTGGTTGCATATCATATAACCCATCTTCTCTCACATCATTATTATTTGCCATGTAGACATTTTTTTGAGTTAGCATTGCTATCTTACGATGACATGTATATGGCCTGACAACGAACGGGGGTTAAAAGAATACAGTACTGTAGTACTGTAGTGCTGTCCGTTTTTTTTACGTGGTTGGTTTTGTTGACTATCTCGACCTCGGCGGCCGCGAAAGCCGAGCCGAGCCTCCCTGTCCACGTCGTTTCTGTTTTTCTGTCTGAAAATGGCGGCCTTTGCTGGCGACGACGCGGTCGCCGTCGCGCTCGCGTGCGTGGGTGAAATTTCGGCGGGGTTTCGCGTCCCGGAGTGGGGTTCTTTTCCGTTGGTATCCATCCGGTGAGACGTGTCGCCGCCGTGTGTGCTTCGACGAGCGCCTAGTAGTCAACGAGTCAAGCCCGATCATTGGTGTGCGTACGTGGTGGAGTCTTTAGCTAGAGCTAGCGACGTCGACCCTGCTCAAGAAGAGCACACGACGTGTGTAAAGAGCCGGGCGTGGTGTGGTGTGCGTACACACACCACACCACTTCCGTTCCGACACTACACATAACCGAGCTGTTGTGAAAAGTGTGAGCGGAGCAGTGCACTGCTCGACCAGTCCACTCCGTTTCTTTCTGCTTTCCGGGGCAGTCCAACACTCCAATCATGAACCACAGGGCGTGGAGTGCTGTGCGGGATAAGGCGGGCGCGTACGTGAGGCAACATGTAGTACAACACGGTCTTCAACCGAAACGAGTCCGGACAAAAGACGAGACGAGGGGTCGTCGGAATCTGTGCATCGGTGAGACGACCGCCGATCAACCATGAGTCCATGACCGGTGGGTGCGTCGCACGACATGGCACCGCGCCGAAATGGCCCGGCAACGACGACCGAGACGGGGTCAGCTGCTGCCATGTCCCGTGCATGCCGCGCGGCCGCGCCTCCCTCAAGTGAAAACTGCCTGGGATCTCCCGCGCAGTGCAGATGGCCCCCGCCGCGCGCCACATGACAAGATCCAGGCCTGGATCACGGGCCACCGGATCCAGCCGGCAGAGAAGCCAAGTACGTACTACTACCAACAGGATTTTATTACGGGGAGCTTTGAAACGCGGACGGAGCAGATAGATAGCCGGATTCTTCCTTCCGGAGTATATCATAGCAAAGTTTTTGCTGCTGCCAACTGGTCTAGACTGTCCACCAAGTGGAGCAAACAAGTCTTCCTGCACACTCAGCGCTACTGTTCCGCCCCTTTCAGTTTCACCAATCCTTCCTTGGAATATACTCCTGGCAGCTTCAACATCTTGCTCGGCCACCATGATGTCAAGATCTGCTAGTAGTAGCTAGCTGCTGCATGGACTGAGTCGCACTGAAAAACATGGCTGGTGCTCTCGTGCAGATCATCCATTTCAGCCCAGCAGGTCTGGCTCAAGTACTGCTCTGCTGGCTGAAGAGCTAGTGTCGAAAACCGCAGAGCTTTGTCAGCAGAATTCGAACTTTTGCAGGAAACACTCGATCCCATGCTGATTTCTGCACCTGTACTGTGTGATGTGAGCATACATACCGGGCAAGCATGCTTCCAACTACTTGGATCGCAATAGCAAACACCGAATTTGGACAATTATAGCTTCAGATTACATGCGGTCGTACTCGTACTACACAAAATTAAAAAGCTCGTATTTGTGACCTGTATGAGAGCTGACGCAACAGACATGAGGAGGAATCAATCCGAACATAGCCAACGGTAGAAAAGACCAAAGCGGAGCGGCATCACATGAAGAACAGACTGAGCTAGCTGCGAAAGGATCGAAATTCTAGCACAAGTTCAAAATTAATAGGCTTTTACTTAATTGATCAATCGATCGAATTCGCTCGGAGTTCCGGCGAGCGATCAAGATGTGTCACAGCCCAAGCTTGGATTATACAGTCGCTCGTGGACTCCAAAAAAAAAAAAACCCCCTCTTCCTTTCAAGAAGAAGGGAGCAAAAATTACAAGAGCGGCATCACGGGCGAACGAAGAACAGCAGCAAAACACCTCACAGAACTAGAACTGCGAAGAAACAGCGATAGTGGTAGTAGTCGTCGTCGTGGGTTACTTCTTTAACCGGTCGAGGCGCGGGCGAAGGTGGAGGCTTCGGGTCACTCGGCCGGCCCCGCCGTCGCGGATGCCGCCGCCATCCTGGGCGAGCTGACGGGGAAGAGCGGGAGGAGTCGCGGCGGCTCGGCGCCGCGCGGCGAAGGGTGGAAGAAGAACCCCTTGTCGGCGATGGCCGCGCGCTCGGCGTCCCCCGAGGACGACGACGCCGGCGAGGGGTTGAAGGGGTCGCCGGTCAGCGGCGTCACCGGGCTGAGCTTGAGGGACGGGAAGTCCAGGACGCTCGGCGAGAGGATCTCCGGCGTGGCAGCGGCCTTCCTGGGCGACGGAGGCGCCCCCATCGCCAGCGGCGCGATCATCTTGAGGTTCTTGAGGCTGCTCCGGCGTTCGTACAGCTTGAACGACGGCTTCTTGGGTCGGCACGGACCGTTCGCCGCTTGGCTACCGCCGATTCCGGCGCTGCTGTTGCCTGCGGGGGGTGTCGCCGCGGCGTTCTTGGAGGACTGCTCGGAGCCGGTGAGCATCTGGACGACCTGCTTGAAGGAGGTGGTGTCGGCCTGGACGAAGGTCGTGGGGAAAGGGGTGGTCTCGATGGTCCGGGGTACGGGCCTGGGGGAGGGTGGAAGGTTGTGATGCGGTTGGGCACGGTGGTAGGGGTGAGACGGCGAGGCGGAGGACGACGACGTAGAGGAGGTGGAAGACGACGGGGAGTTGGGATCCTGCGGAGGCATGGGAAGGAACTGCTTGGTACACGGCTCCATTGAAGCCAAGCCTTGGGCCTGCTGTGTATGTGAGCTTCTGGAGGGCCGAGGAGGGAGGAGAATAGGATTTGGAGGGGAGGAAGAGGGCGGGGAGGTTAAGAAGGGAGGAGGGAGGGAGGGAGTTAGAGATGCATTGTCGTTGGTGTGAATGAGACTTTGGATGGATGCTTTCTCTCTCTCGCCCTCCCCTAGGGTCCGTTTCTTCAGCTTTTGTTCCCTTTCTTGCTGGGTTTTCTCAATTTTCCCTCGCCATTTTCCTCCTTTTTTTTTACTCGGCTGTGTTGGCTAGTGTGATTCTATTTGTAGACACGACCTCGGTGTTTCTATTATTTTTATTTTGCCACTACACGATCTTCGTTCAAATAACAACAAACGATGTTTTTGCAAGGTTTTTTTAAGACAATCAGATTGTCACGTATCTCAAAGGAACTTTTTTCTTTTACCTTTATTTCAAAGGAACTTTTACATTCACTCAAACAGTTTTTCCCACCCATTCATGGTGTTAATGTGATTTGCAATCTTATATTCTTCTTTTGGGCTGCTATTCGACATATATGCTTTCATGTACTTCTGTTTTCCATTCCTCCAAACCCAAGAGGCCACAATAGTCTTCCTAAGCGATACCATAAGTTAAAAATCTACCGTGCTGAACTTATCACAAGTTAACGGGATGGTTTTTAAATAATGAAGTGAGTATATACCCTCAAGTGTAAAAATTGACGCAAAGTAACCAACTCAAAAGGCTTAACGAAACCAATTTGTAGCCTATTGAATTGATCGACGAGGTCAACTAGAGGGAGGTTCATAAGTGACTATAAACTTTATTCTTAGTTGAGCAACCTATATTGTTGAGTTGTGATCAAAATTCATATAAAGAAGGCTATGCAAATAAAATGCAAACTTATGCCGGAGCGAGGGAAGCCCGCCGACGGAGGCATGGGTGCCTAGGGGGGTTGACGGGAAGGGGGGTACCCTCAGTACGGATCAGTATTGACCTAGGTTGCCACCTTTTACATATCGTTTTTTTTTAACAAGAGGTGGGCCGAGGCCCTGGTGCTGTTATATTACTCGAACGTGTGGCAGGTACAATATACAAAAAGGACCTTTGACAACTCTTGCTCCACTAACCTAATATTTGAAGAAATGTCCTTCGCTTTTACAGAAAACACCTCAGAACTGAAAAATAAAAAGCAATCGAGTCCTGAGCTTTCGCTGCCACGGATCGCCGGCGATCTCAAGGCGGCAGAAGCGCCGAGATCGAAGAGGAGGGCGCTCGGGGTCTCTCTTGGACCATGTCCTCCGGCGATGAACTCCGTACGCCGGCTGGGACAGGGTTGTCGGGGACGAACCACTTGACAGCTCCGCCTCGCCGAGCTCCGACGCAGGGTTCCGGTGACCTTCACGCAGGAGGAGAAAATCGGGCCGCCCTTCCGGCCACGGATAAGCGAGGCGTTCATCGCCTCCACTTGATTTGCACAGGGAAGCAACATAGTATCGCACTGCCCTGCAAAGAAGAATGAACTCCTACAGCAGCTCTGCCACCCCCCGCCTCCACGGCCGGCCGGTAGAAGAACCAACTCCAAGCACCATCTCAGAGCAAAGCAGCCACCTCCAGCTTCTAGAACCAGAAGCTGGACTTCGAGCTTATGAGAGAGAAAGGAGGCGCCATGTATCTTCTCGGGCATCTCTGTCCACTAGAGCACCCGCTGAGGAAGAAGCACGACGAACAGTCCACACGTGCGGCTCGGGCACAAGAGCAGACACCACTTGACGACATAGCGTCCATCTGCAACAAAGCAAACACAACTAGGAGGAAAGGAAACCTACATCTACGACTATACAAGGGGGGGGCGGAACCCAAAAACATCTCCACACCAGCCAGCACTACATACCGCTTATAAGCCGTCAGTTCGGATAAGTCAAATAATTATAAATCCCTAGCGTTGTAAACCTCTCACGATATAGTGAATATTTTCTGGCCCGGGGCCATTTTTTTACCTTTCTCATTAGAGGGGGTTTGCACGTTAAATCTCGTGCCCTTGTGTTTTGATCTCTTGTTCACCGTTTATGTACCTATCTCTTATAACAAGTGGTATCGGAGCCTTGTTTCAGATTAGGGTTTTGATGATAGCATTTATGCAAGTTTGATCTACCGCTGCTGAACTACAACGGGAGATGTTATTTGTCGCAAGTGAAGATGTGGGCGATTCTAGTACACCCGGATCTGGACGAAGCACTGGATGCGTTCAGCAGAAAGGATTCGAAGTCATGGAAAGACGATGAGAAGCGGAAGGGCCGTAAGGCTTTGTCTCTGATTCATCTTCATCTCCCTAATAATATCTTGCAAGAGGTGCTACAGGAGAAAACTGCGGCAACCCTGTGGCTCAAACTGGAAACGATTTGCGTGTCCAAGGATTCAACTAGTAAGATGCACATGAAGATGAAGTTGTTCATGCTAAAGCTGCAAGAAGGTGGTTCGGTCATGAACCACTTATCGATCTAAGGAGATCGTTTTCGACATAGTGTTGATGGAGGTAAAATATGATGATGAAGATTTCAGTCTTCTACTCTTATGCTTTCTGCCTAGTCCGGTTGAAAATTTTACGAGATACTATATTGTTAAGTCGCGATGACATAGCCATGCAGAATATATGAGGCCCTCCAGACGAAGGGAAAATGAAATGTATGGTACAATATGATGAGTCATCCTTCAAGGGAGAAGAATTGCAGGCCCGAGAAGAAAGCCTATAACAACAACAACAACAACAACAACACCACCAACAACAACAACAACAACAACAACAACAGCAACCGAGACAAGATCAAGAACCCAAGAGGCCATATGTCGATGACTCATATCAACAAATCGCTCGGGTGATCCGTGAAGGGTACCTTGCATAGAAAACAAAAAAATTCCTACGCGAGATAAACCCGAAGGGCCAAGATCTATTCTAGAAGATGAAAGGCAACGGGGAGAAAGAGTCTTAGGAAAACATACCCTCGAAGACTCTAAGTGTTACGAGATCGAATTTCGTTGTTGGCGTAGTCGTACTCACACCGATCTCAAGTTCGCGAAGAAGAATGCTGCAATCCGGCAGCACTTCCGCACTCGGTCACACGTACAGCTTGACAACAACCTCCGTTCCCTCGATCCAGGGGGGCAGCGGAAGTAGGGGATCCCTCGAAACTCCAGCAGCACGACAGCGTGGTGTGGTGGAGAAAACTTCGTTCAGGGCTTCGCCAAGCGCATGAACATGAGGTGGAGCAGCGGGAGGAAGGAGGTGAAGATGACACCAAGTGTATGGGGAGAGAGAGGTCCAACCCCTCTCTATATAGGAGGGGGAGGCAGCCACGAAATTTTGGTGCCTCCACCTCTCCCCTCATCATGTGGGTGGAGTCTCCACTCAACCCACTCATTCTCTCGTCAATTCCCACTGAAAATTCCAAGTGTTTTCTTTAATAAATAAATAAAACAATTTCATTTCTTCATTTTAATATTTGTTAATCCTATTAACAAACATTAACACTTACCCCACTGAACTATTTGTTAATCAAACATTAACATATACCACCTTGAACTATTTCAATATTCCCCGAAACAATTCTGGTGACTATTTCAATATTCCCCAAAATAATTTCGGTGTTGTCCAAACTTTTCTCCGATATTCCGTATCCACTCAATCGCGTCATCAAACCTTAAGTGTGTCACCCTACGGTTCATTAATAATGTAGACATGATCGAGACACCTCTCCGATCAATAGTCAACAACGGGACCTGGAGATCCGTAATGACTCCTACACATTCAACGATGAATCTAGTGATCGTGTGAACCATAAACGTCGTAACCAAATCCCTTTGTATCGCGATATTTTTCTTGTCCGAGATCCGATCATTGGTATCAACCATACCTAGTTCAATCTCGTTACCGACAAGTACTCTTTTACTCGTTCCGTGATATGACATCCCTGTGACCTAGTCACGTGCTTGCAAGCGGTGTCGATGTGATATAACCGAGAGGGCCCAGAGTATATCTCTCCGTCATTTGGATGGACAAATCCCACTCTTGATCCATGAGCCTCAATTAATACTTTCCGAATAACCAACAACACCTTTATAGTCACCCTGTTACGGCGTGACGTTTGATGACATCAAAGCACCCTTCCAGTATTAGTGTTTGACATGATCTCATGGTCTAAGGAATAAGGTTACTTCGTATGCAAGATATAACAATATAAAATAAATGACTTGATCATATTGTTATACCTAGTTTGGGTCTATGTTCATCACATCATTCTCCTAATGACATGACCCCTTATTAACAACATCCAATGTTCATGATCAGGAAACCTTGATCATCCTTTAATCAACGAGCTAGTTAAAAGAGAGGCTTTACTAGGAACCATTGTTTGTTTATTAAACACACATGCATCAATGTTTCCGGTTAATAAAATTCTAGCATGAGAAATAAACATTCATCATAAACAAGGAATAAGATAATAAATATTTTATTATTACCTCTCAGGCATATTCTCTTCAGTCCCCCACTTGCACTAGAGTCAACAATCTAGTATGTAAGCACTTAACACATATGGCGTTCCTGTGTTATTACTATGCTTTGCATGTGGTAAACTTCATCAAAAGATCTGAACTGTTCAGGTCCTATCGTATTTGCATGTCTTTGCGTCCATACACATCACTCGTTCTCTAGTGAGATGGCTTTGTATATATTTGGCCAACCGGTGAGACCTTAATTCCTCAGCTTAAACTAATGTTACTAACATTGTGAAAATGTAGCTCCATAGTGTCAGCAATCTTGGAAATTCACCAAGTTCAATAAAGAACTTCTTGAAAAAAATATACTCCTATTATTTGTTGTCAACACAATGATATACTTAGCCTTTGTTGTAGTACCCGTCACAATACTTTAATTTTGAAACTCATTCAAATCCAGCATGGAACTTTCTTCCAGCCTATTGTGCTACCCTTCAACACATATTTTAATTGAGATAGGTTTATTTGAATAGACGACAAGACTATTAGTGTAGCATATTACAACAAATAGTTTGTCATTACTACATAGGAAAGAATAATGATATCTCCCATTGTTGTCTAATCATCATATGAATGATCCTGCTATAACATTCTATAGCATAGACTCATCTAGTTGTGTACATAGAATGGAACACATGACTTAGAAATATCAATTTCAATTGCTCATCATGTGTCAAAACACTTGAATATTGCTCAATTCTTTTCCATGTGGCAAGAACCCCTTCTTGTCATTTCGATATTGACTTACTTCAATATTTCGTCTATGTAATTTGGCTTCAATCATACCAGGCGCTTCAATCCATCTCTTATAGATATCGATGCCCAATATCTCCTAAGCCTTTCATCAATATGAAAATCTTAACCGTGTTAATATAAAATATATATTTTCCAATCAACCATATGTCATCTACATAAAGTATTAGAAATATGTCTTAGCGCTCCCACTTAATTTCTTGTAACTCTACAATCATCTTTACCGTTCATGATGGAATCAAACTCTTTTGATAACTTCATTAAGGTAAAGATTCCAACTTCGTTATGCTTACTTCAACCATTGAAGTTTGCATACCTTTCCGGAAACCTTTTGAATTTTACAAAACTCTCAGAGTGTGTCAAGTACACATCCTCGATCAAACTTCCTAGAGAGGAGAGTTGGTTTTTTTATTCGACTGTCATATCATAATATGTAACTTTTGCTAGAACTATCCGCAAAGACTAAAGCATCACTACAGAAGATCAAAATCTAGTAGTAGTCAACTCTTTGAACTTCGTCGAAAACATTTTTTTGACAAGCACAACTTTAAAAGGATGTAAATATCCATGTCTTTGTTGCTATATATACCTGTTTGCTATTGTTAGGCATCATGCCTATAGAAAGTACTACCAAGTCACATACTTGATATTCATACAGGGATACTATCGCGGATATAATGACTCATAGCCAATTTTACGAAGTCAGGTCCCATCATTTGCTTCCTTTATAAGTACCAGGTCCTTTGTTGTCAAAACAACACTTTACTCTTAAACCACAAGTTGGTCTAAGTATAAAGTTTTAGGACTTTTGTGGTTCAGTTTTCAAACTCATTCGAAGTATCTACAACACATGTAGTGTCTTCTACTTTGTCAAAATAGGAAACCCTAGAACAACTTCCAGTGATGCGCTATTCTTGACATGGTAACAAAGATTCTAATCTCGTCGAGTTTGTGATGTCCTCCCACTCACTTGTTTTGCAAGAACTGCTTTCTTGAGAAATCAACCCTTTCAGACAAACAACATTTGTCTCTGGTTTGGTGATAGGACAAGTACCCAATGTTTTCTTTGGGATAACCTTATAAACATATATTTATCCTATTTTGGTTGTAAACATTTTACACATGCTATGCATACCAAAACTTAAGAAAAAGACAATTCGGGTCACTACCCAAGCCATAACTTATATGGTGTCAATTCCAACGGATCAAGATGGCGCTCTTTTTCAGTGTAAAAGCGGTAGTCTCTAATGTATAAACTACTAAAAATATAATGGAATTTTATTTATCTTACCATGTCCAACAAGGTTTGATTATGTCTCTCGAACACTCCATACTTATGTGTTGTATTCGAGAAGGATAAGTTGTAGAAAAATTCTGCAACTCCTCAGATGTTTTGCTAAACTTGCAACTCAAACTTTATCCTTTATGATCCAATCATAAATATTTGATTATCTTGTTACGATGATTTTTACTTCATACTAACAATAGTTTGAACCAATTCAAAATTGTCAAACTCCGTTCTCTTTAAATAGATATACTCATATATCTACTCAAATCATCAACTGAATTTAATGAAGGAAAAATTAATCCACCACACAAGACTACACATAATGGACTATATACATCAATATGTATAATCTCCACTAAATTAGTTGTCCATTCTATTTTGGCCTATGAATGGAATTTTAGTCATCTTTTGGAAGAGGTCTCACAAGCGTCAATTTATTCAAAACAAAATGACTCCGGAAGTCCATTAACATGGAGTTCCCTCGTGTTTTCCTTTTTGATATGAACTAAAATGGTGGTGTCACAATTTAAGTGAAATTATTTTACGTCTTGCAACGTTTAGCATTTAGTATTATAGATGTTTACTTTACCAACACGATTTATATAAACACATCCATATATTATGGAATATGGTCATAGTTTGAACAATCTTATTTGTTCTCATAAAAGAACAGAACAAAATTACATCTTATTAAGTTCTTAAAATAAATCTTGAATGTTTGGTTCGATACGACAATGAACACAATAACACTTTATTTATGTTATTGTCATGATCGATCCCACATCTACTACTAGTTCCTTTTAGGCCTTTGTATTTCTTGCATTGTGTTGCGACAACTCATACCAACCAATCTGGTATCAAAATACCCAAAAATAATTTGGTAACTAGTAATACATCTATAACTTGTATATCAAGCATATACTCCTGAGCTGGACTTTTCCAGTTATCTTGTTTTCTGCCATATACCTTTTTGTAATTCTATTTTCAATATTCTCTTTTCTTTACAGAAGAATCATTCAACATCAAACAATGCTAGTCATACTAGCAGATTTTAGTTGGCGTGTTAGTCATATACTATCACCCATTGAGTCATACTTTGAGTTTGATTGTTATACTAATATCACCATATTAATAGCATTCTTTCGGATTCCATTCTTAGAAATCTCCAAGCAAGGTAAACGATTTTACCCATACTTTTAATCCATACCATTATAACAATTTTGTGATGAAGCTACTATAGCTCGAAGGAAGGAATTTAGAGGATACTATTAGCGCCCAACTTCTTGGAAGATTCAAACGCCTAGCGTCTTCAATCCTTGCATATATTCAAATAATATAAGTATACATTGTCACACTAAATTATACTTAGTCATGTTGCCACAAATAAGTTTCTATATATCAATATATATTTCACTTGATTGTTTCTGAAAACAATTCTTTTCAGTTCCTAAATCACCTTGATCAACAAAACATTCTTTTGAAGATAAAGTATTATGGAAGCAAGCATGACACTGGATTCTAAGTAGGAATTATTTGCTCTCTAGATTAATCAATCGTTAATCGTATGGAGCTAGGTAGGAAATACCAAAAGTATACAATAGGACTCAATTTTAAATTTCACAAATACGGTACCAAAATTAAATGGTTTTAACAGATCATAAAGTTACATCTCAATTAAAAATCTAAGTGTAAGGTAGTTTGTGGATGCCAATAAATACTACAATTTTGCAAATTCACTTTGATTGGTTGTTCATGATAAATTAAGTTCAAGTTAATTCAAAATTACTACATGAACTCCCACTCAAAAACAACATCGCTCTAGTCATTTTAGTGATTACACAAACCAAATTCACTACACCAAAACCGATCATCACGTGAGATGATGTAGTTGCAAAGGCGAACATAGACATGTTCTATCACATCATCCATATGGCTCATGCTTTACCTTTCGGTTACGTGTTCCGAGGCCATGGCTGTACATGCTAGGCTCGCCAAGTAGAACTGTAGTATTGCGTGTGTTCCAAGTCCATGTTTGTGCATGCTAGACTCATCAACACCCATTGTATGCGAACATTGAGTCTGTCACACCCGATCGTCACGTGGTGTCTCGAAATGACGAACTTTGTTAACGGTGCATACTAAGGAAGAACACATTATTATATTGATATTAAGTGAGAGGGATCATCTTATAATGTCACTGCGCGATCTAAGAAAAATAAGATGCATAAAAGGATTAACATCACATGCATGGATAATGTGATATGATATGGTCCTTCTTGCACTTGATCTCTATCTTGTGCATCATGGTATGATCTCCATCATTCCACCGGCGTGGAACCAAGGTCCATGGCACCTCCATCTTGATTGTCCATCAAAATTACAACATATCACATGGATATGATAAACAACATGCAGGCCATAAATAATAATACAACCATATGGCTGCTGCCGGTATGTTAATAATTTACAAAAGATATCATCTCATACATAAAATTTGTAACATTGATCATATCACATCACATGCCCTGCAAAAACAAGATAGACGTCTCTATTTTATTTTTGCATGTTTTACGTGGCTTGGGCTTTCGAGGATAGAACCGTTCATACCTACGAACATGAACCGCAACATTGATAAACATATTTTTAACAACCCTTCGTAGATTAGATCTTAACTATAGTAGGAGAAACGGACACCCCCTCAGCCACAAGTGTGACAGGTCTCGCGTACAAAGTACACGTGAAGTTTGTCCAGGGAAGCTTCATCCTATTATGCAACTAAGATCATAAAATACTCAAGTAGGCAATAACATGATCATCGACGTTCACATACACCTATGTGTTCTACCCGTACAAATCATCTACGCATAAATCCGGCTCTGATACCGCTGAAGGGTACGTTGCATAGAAAACAAAAAAATTCCTACGCGAGATAAACCCGAAGGGTCAAGATATAATCTAGAAGATGAAAGGCAACAGGGAGAAAGAGTCTTAGGAAAACATACCCTCGAAGACTCTAAGCGTTATGAGATTGAATCTCGTTGTTGGCGTAGTCGTACTCACATCGATCTCAAGATCACGAAGAAGAGCGCTGCAATCCGTCAGCGCTTCCGCACCCGGTCACATGTACAGCTTGATGACGACCTCCGTTCCCTCGATCCAGCGGGGCAGCGGAAGTAGAGGATCCCTCGGAACTCCAACAGCATGACGGTGTGGTGTGGTCGAGAAAACTTCGTTCAGGGTTTCGCCAAGCGCATGAACATGAGGTGGAGTGATGGTGCAGATCTTGCACTCGTTGGGAGACCCCAAGAGGAAGGTATGATGAGCACAGCAACCGTTTTCCCTCAATAAGAAACCAATGTTTAATCGACCAGTAGGAGGAAGGAGTAACTTCAGAAGGTTGAAGCAGATGAGATGGCAGGGCGCACTACCGGTTCAGAAGCAACGTGGAACCTACACAGCACAATCAAATCACTTTGCCCCAACGAAGCAGTGAGGTTGTCAATCTCACCGATTTTGCTGAATACAAAGAGGTTAAACGTATGGTGTGAAAAATAGTAGGAAAATAGTATGAAAGCAGTATGACAGAAGTATGAAAGCAGTATGAGAGCAGTATGAGAGCAGTAGGTGTTTTATCAGTATGAAGAAAAAGGACCGGGGTCCACACTTCACTAGTGGTGTCTCTCCGTGAAAGATAAATAACATGTGTGGTGAACAAATTACAGCTGTGCAGTTGACAGAAATGAAGGCTGCTCTGTAGTGCATATGCAAGACATAAACATTACTATGTGATTCATGTGGGCATTACGACAAAATACATAGATCGTCATCCAACTGCATCTATGTTTAATAAAACACCCTCTGAATATCATCCGAACAAACGTTGGGTGTTAAGTTGCAAGAAACAGAATATCTCCGTAAGCAAAGTGTGTAATGTAAACAATGTAAACTAGGTAAACACCGTTCTTTTCTCCCTAATGGCAACATCACATCCTCCATCCGTCATGTTTCTGTCATTCGAGCACAGATGCAAAGGAGGCATGAAACCACTATCGAGCATAAATACTCCCTCTTGAAGTTACTAGCATCTACTTGGCCAGAGCATTTACTAAAAATGGAGAGAATGCAAGATCATAAATAACATAAGCATGAAGATAACATGATAGATTGATAATCAGAAGACATAGCATTCAACATTCATCAGATCCCAGCAAACACAACATGTAGCATTACATAAAGATGATCTTGATCATGATAGGCAACTCACTAGATCTAAACATGAGGTACAAAGTGGAGAGAACAACCATCTAGATACTGCTATGGACCCGTAGTCTAGGGATGAACTACTCACGCATCACTTCGGAAGAGGACATGGTAGTGTAGACCCCTCCGGTGATGATTTCCCCCTCCGACAGGGTGCCGGGGAGAGCTCCAGAACCCTCCTGATCTCGGGATGACGATGATGGCGGTCTCGAGTGTTTCTCGGGAAAAAGTGGGATCTTTTTATGGTTTACGTGTCGGGGGAATTAAATAGGCGAAAGGGCAAAGGAGGTGGAGGCCTAGGGCCCCACACCACCCCCTGGCGCGGCCAAGGGGGGTCGCGCTGCCCTATGGTGTGGGCCCCCTGAGGCCCCCCTCCGGGTCTCTTCGGGGCTCCGTGGAACCTTCAGAAATTCTAAGACTTCCGTGCTTCAAATTTTCCGATTATGAGAATATTTCTAGAACAACTTTTCTGAAACTAAAAACAGCAGAAAACATGGAACTAGCTCTGTGGCATCTTGTCAATAGGTTAGTCCGGAAAATCAATAAAATGACATAAAGTGTATAGCAAACATGTGGGAGACAATAAGAAAACAACATGGAACATCAGAAATTAAGGATACGTTTATGACGTATCAACATCCCCAAGATTAGTTCCTACTCGTCCTCGAGTAGGTAAACGATAAAAACACATAATTTCTGAGGTGACATGCTACCAACTAAACTTGATCATCAATAATGTAAAAGCATAAGTAAGATGAGATCATAGAACTTTAACACGAGCATGATAAATAGAACTTTAATAATAAAGCATAGCAATCACCTAGCATCATGAGAAGTAACTCAAATAAAAGATCATGAATAACAATGCAACAAAAGATATACGTTTGTTTCAAGTATAGAGAGAACATGTCAAAGTGATATGTCGCTAGTATTTAAGAGTAGGGCAAAACATAAATTCCAGGACACCTTCAAAGTTCATGAGGAAGACTAGAACAAATAATTAGAGAACAAGCAATAACACATCATGAATCAATTAATAATGTTTCTGGGAGAAATGCACATAAACTCAGAGTGGCAAAAATTCTCTCTCAATTGTGCATAAAGTTAGAAGATGGAGACTCAACATAAAAATAAAAGAAAGGCCCTTCGCACAGGGAAGTACAGATCAACTCATGTGCTAGAGATTTTATTTTATTAAACAGAGGTATAAAAAACTTGACACTCCTCCCAACCATCTTTCGCAAACCATGGCTAACCGAATCCTTGGGTGCGTGCCAACAATCACATACCGTGGAGGAGTGTCTATATTTTAAGAGAGGTGTATGCTTATGTAAATGGATGGTAAACGGAAAATAAAGTACATCACAAGCCAACTAGACTTCATAGGAGCGGCTCCCATAGAAGGACGCATCTGGGTAGAAGGTCATCCCTTTTTCTCTTTTGTTTACACAACTGTGCTTTGACTAAGAAATTAGGGGCAAAAATAGTGAAGAGAATTTGTGTTATTAATTTGGGGTTGGGCACCCCGCTGCCAGCTCTTCTATCATTGGATAAGCGGATGAAGCCACTAGTCCAGGGTGTGAAAGTCCAATCAACAAGTGAGATAAAGATTCTCTATTTATGTCCTAATGAGCTAAAACAGGAGCACAAAACAGGAGTAATTTTGAAAGGTTTAAAGGTAACACATGAGAAATTTACTTTGGAGTGGCGGTTAAATACCACATGTAGGTAGGTATGGTGGACACAATGGGAAAATTTGTATTTTGGGAGTTGGATGCACGAGTAGAGCTCATACTCAGTACAGGTGGAGGCTAGCAAAAGACTGGGAGCGACAAATCAAGAGAGCACAAGAGCCATAATCATGCATAGCGACATAAACATCATTAATCAAACCATAAGTGGTACCACAAGTTCAAAAACTAAATGATCATAGAGTGTATTCGTGACTGGTTCATAGTCATAAACATGGTGTGAGCATGCGCCAAGTCAACCAAATAAAACATTCAAAGGAGAACACCACAAATTTATGCTTCAATATGACAAGAACAACTCATTATTCGTTCACAGACACATTAAACACTCTCAGCTATTTGAGGCTAATCATGCTACTAAATAACCACAAAGGTTTAAAACTAAAATACCATCTAGCATTCAATTAAAAAGTCTAGCCACAGTCTATACAAGCTTCTACTTGCACCGTTAAAAATTCTACCTCAAGCAGCAATTTCTTTTCCCAACAAGAACCATACAAAACATGATTTAACAAAAACTCTCTAAATGCTACAGAAAGCAAACATGAGAGTACTCACATAAATCTACTAAAACTAACATCTCTGAATAAGAGATGCAATGAAAACAAGAGCTAAATAGGAATTTTTGCAGCAACTAGAAGAAAAACTAAAAATACTAGCATAGCAAGTATTCAAACGAAAAAGTGGAGCGTGTATCTCTCCCAAACAAAGAATACTAGGATCCAACTATATTATTGCAGCAAGGAAAACAAAAGAAAACAAAGGAAAACAAAGAAAAACAAACATACGCTCCAGGTAAACTTCATATGACGTGACCGAATAAAAATATAGCTTCATGAGAAGTGACCTGATAGATAGTTGATGAAGAAGGGGATGCCTTGGGAACCCCCAAGCTTAGATGCTTGAGTCTTCAAAAAATATGCTTGGATGAACCACGGGGGCATCCCCAAGCTTTGACCTTGCACTCTTCTTGATCACATATATCACCTCTTCTCTTGACCCTTGAAAACTTCCTTCACACCACACTCAAACAGTAATTTGCATTAGAGGGTTAGTGCAATAATTAAAAATCCATTGTTTCTATATGTCACAATTGATTTTTTCTAATTTTAAACATTAGCTACAGCCACTGATGTTTCCTGAAGCAAAGAAATCCACTTGACATCGCAAAAGAGCAAATGCAAGAAAAATGGCAGAATCTGTCAAAATCAGAACAGTCTGCAAAGATGAATTTTTTCGAGGCACTTAAGTTTATCAGATCGAAAAACTTAAATAACAAAAAAGTTGATTAATTATCCAAGGAATAAGCACAAAAAATTTCAGAATATTCTGATCTTCCTGGATTTTATACGATTTTTTACGGTGGACCGCATAAATCTGTTTCCTGCGCAGAAATCCGAAAATCAACTCCAACTCTCGTCAAAAACCTTACCTGGCACTACTAAAACATGAAAATAAATATAGAAAGGAGTTGCTACATAAGTATATACCCTCTTGACTCAATGAAAACAGAGAAAAACAAAGCAAAAAATAAAACCATGGGTTATCTCCCAAGAAGTATTTTTCTTTAACGTCTTTTAGCTAGGCCCAGAAAAATGAAATAAAGTATTTTCGAGTGTTGTAACTTGTTCGAATAACGGAATCAAAAGGCAACTTCATTCTCTTTCTAGGAAAGTGTTCCATACCTTTATTGAGTGGGAACAGAAATTTAATATTCCCTTGTTTCATATCAATAACAGAACCAACAGTTCTAAAAAAAGGTCTTCCCAAAAAAATTGGACAAGAAGCATTGCATTAAATATTCAAGACAAAAAAATCAACCGGGAAAAGAGTATTATTAACCATGATAAGAACATCATCGAATCTCCCCAAAGGTTTCTTTCTAACATTATCAATAAGACGAATATCGAAATAACAAGGTTCCAATGGTGGTAAATCAAGAATACCATAGAGTTTCTTGGGAATAACAGAGATACTAGCACCAAGATCACATAGAGCATTGAAATCAAAATAATTCACTTTCATTTTAATAATAGGCTCCCAACCATCATCTAGCTTCCTAGGGATAGAGGCTTCACATCTTAATTCATCCTCTCTAATTTGCATGCGAGCATTTGTAATATGTTTTGTGAAAGCCATATTCATAGCACTAGCATTAGGACAACTAGCAAACTTTTGTAAGAACTTAATAACTTCATTTATGTTGAAATTATCAAAGTCAAGATCATTTTTATCAAAGATAATGGGACCATTTTCTCCCATGTTTCTAAAAATTTCAGCACTTTTTATCAGGAGCATTTTTAGCAGTTTCAGGCAGATTTGCATTTTTATTAGCAGAAGTGGGAATGTTTCCAACACCAATTACTTTACCATTGATAGTAGAAGGTTTTCTAGCATGAGAAGCTTCAGTTTTACTAGCGGTGTTAATGGTGCAAACATTACCTATATTATTCTTTCTAGATATTTCATCTTCTCTTTCCCATCTAGCATGCAATTCAGCTAACATTATCATCAATTCGAATTTGGATAGAATTTGTAGCAGCAAAAGGATTTTCATATCTGGTTTCAGTTTTAGCAGTCATTCTATTGATCAAAGAATATTGAGCTTCAGACATGGAAGAAATTGAAGTTTGAGCATGAGCAATTTTAACTTGCAACCCAGATATTTCTCTATTTAAACTCTCAAGTTGATAGCTAATATTTCTTAGCATAGCAGATTGTTCCTGCATGGTTTTAGTAAATAGTTTATTTTGCTCATATTGTTTTTCAATAAAGTATTTAGTGGCTCTTTCAACTTCTGAAATTCTTTCATTAGACATTCCACTTCTATCATTATTACCACTAATAATAGGATATGGCCTATAATTGTTGCTACCAAAATTATTCCTATAAGCATTGGTGTTGAAATTTTTGTTTTTAATGAAGTTCACATCAACATGCTCTTCTTGGGAAACCAAAGAGGCTAAAGGAACATTATTTGGATCAATAGGAGCATGGCCATTCACAAGCATAGAAATAATAACATCAAGTCTTTCATTCAAAGAGGAGGTTTCTTCAACAGAATTTACCTTCTTACCAGTTCTAGCTCTCTTAGTGTGCCACTCTGAATAATTTACCATCATACCATCAAGAAGATTTGTTGCTGCCCCCAAGGTCATGGACATAAAGGTTCCTCCAGCAGCTGAATCTAGAAGGTTTCTTGAAGAAAAATTCATACATGCATAAAAGGTTTGGATGATCATCCAAGTAGTCAGTCCATGAGTGGGACAATTCTTTACCAGAGATTTAATTCTACACCACCATGCCCTCCTCCGAAGTGATGCGTGAGTAGTTCATCCCTGGACTACGGGTCCATAGCAGTAGCTAGATAGTTGTTCTCTCCACTTTGTACCTCATGTTTAGATCTTGTGAGCTGTCTATCATGATCAAGATCATCTTTATGTAATGCTACATGTTGTGTTTGCTGGGATCTGATGAATGTTGAATGTTATGTCTTATGATTATCAATCTATCAAGTTATCTTCATGCTTATGTTATTTATGATCTTGCATGCTCTCCGTTTTTAGTAGATGATCTGTCCAAGTAGATGCTAGTAACTCCAAGAGGGAGTATTTATGCTCGATAGTGGGTTCATGCCTCCTTTGCATCTGTGCTCGAGTGACAGAAACATGACGGATGGAGGATGTGTTGTTGCCATTAGGGATAAAACAAAAATGCTTTGTCTAAGGATGATGTTATTGTTTACATTACACACTTTGCTTACGGCGATAATCTGTTGATTGCAACTTAATACCCAACATTTGTTCGGATGATATTCGGAGGGTGGATTATTAGTCATAGATGCAGTTGGATAACGTTCTATGTATTTTTTTTTGTAATGCCCGCATGAATAACATAGTAATCTTTATGTCTTGCATATGCACTACGGTGCAGCCTTCATTTCTGCAATTGCCGAGTTGTAATTTCTTCACCACGCATGTTATTTATCTTCACGGAGAGACACCACTAGTGAACTGTGGACCCCGGTCCTTTTTCCTCATACTGATAAAACACCTACTGCTTTCATACTGCTCTCATACTGTTCCTACTGTTTTCCTACTGTTTTCCTACTGTTCTCCATACCATACGTTTAACCTCTTTTTATTCAGCAAAACCGGTGAGATTGACAACCTCACTGCTTCGTTGGGGCAAAGTGATTTGATTGTGTTGTGTAGGTTCCACGTTGCTGCTGAAGCGGTTGTGCGCCCTGCCATCTCAGCTGCTTCAACCTTCTAAAGTTACTCCTTCCTCCTACTGGTCGATTCAACATTGGTTTCTTTCTGAGGGAAACTTGCTGCTGCACTCTTCATACCTTCCTCTTGGGGTCTTCCAACGAACGTGTGTTCACACGCATCAATGGGTATTTATACCCCCTTCTTCCAACTAGCCGTCTGACTCTTTTTACGTCTGGCGGCACTACCGCTGGGGCCAGCGGTACTACCGCTCACTGGCAACCAGAACGGTATCAAGGGGTCCCAGCAAATGGACACGGACGGTACAACCGCGGAAGTACCGCAGTACTTCCAGTGGCGGTACTACCGCTAGGCCCACCGGTACTACCGCTCGCCACGAATTCTAAATAAATCAATGTGGCTCGCGGTAGTACTAGGGCACTACCGCTCTTGTACCGTAACGGTTACCGTGACCAAAATTTCTCAGGCGATACTTTGACCGGTACTGCCAGTGGTACTTCCGCTTCCTGGAAGGAGCGGTACTACCGCTGGAGGTAGCGGTACTACCGCCATGAGAAGTGTTGCTCCAAAATCGCCTATGTACCAGCGGTACTACTGGAGCAGTACCGCTAAAGTACCGCTGAATGCAGTAGCCATTTTCATGCCGGCGGTACTACCAACGGTACTACCGCTCGCTGGAGGGAGCGGTACTACCGCTGACTCGTCCGATACTACCGTTGGACAGGGATGATTTTGGTGGCTTTGGCATTCTGCACTCTTCCTTTTTGCGGCGAAATGATGTTCCCTGAAATAACTTAGATGCACGGTTAGAAACTTAATCATGTTGTTATCAACTCCAAAACACATGAGAGATCAAATGCAAAGATGCACTTTCAATCTACACCTTTTTGGAGATTGATGACAACACCACTAAGAGAGGTCGTAAAATTTAGGTGGAGCACTTCTTGAGAGAAACAAGTGATACGTCAAGAATATTTGCTGTTGAGGCAAACTTTTGTTTCCTTTTAGAATGTGTGCTCCCCCTATATTTTAGAGACCTAGCAAGAGTAAAATATATAACAATAATAACACTTTCCACACAATAGATAAAACGATAAAATCCAACAAGAGATCACAACGAGATAAAAGGTTCACCACAAATAACACGAGTACGCTACGACACAAAGACACCAAAGTTTGACACAACCACCCAAGCAAAGGATAACACGAGCGTAAATATAATTCTCTCCCCCTTTGGCATCAAGGTACCAAAAAGGAAAGAGGCTATGCTAACGTCCCACGGAGGTCACTCGTCTGGGCTAGAGGCGCTTGCAGGACTCCAAGACCATGCTCATCCTCAGAGTTGACATCTTCCACTTCCTCATTAGTGTCACCACGAGTCCAAGGCTCATAAGAAGTGGTAGCATCATCAAGAAGATCAGGATCCACCCAAGATCCACCATGCTTAGACTTTCACTCCTTAGAGCCAGTGATCCTATCCTTAAAGCCAGGACGAACGGGCACCCCAAGATGGGAAAATCTGTCATGTCCCAGCTGACGGTCCTTCTAGCTACGAACATGAGCAAGGTAAGCTTTGTTCTCCATGTCAACCTGATGGAAGAAGATCTTCTTCAGAGTCCCAGACATCAACTTGTGAAACCCATTCCTCTGAGCCCTTCCCTCCATCTCAAAGTCAGAATCACTAGTGCTATCGGTCTCGGGACCAAGATCATCAACACTAAGCAGAGGAGGGAAGTGCTTATTAACACGAAGCTCCTTGACGTGGTGAGTAGTGAGCTCTTGATCATTGTCCAAGAGAGCATTAGGAAGTTGAGCACGATGCCAAGAAGTGGCAATGAGTCTGAACACAAGAGCAACAAACACTGGAACCCTTCTCCTCATCACAGAGTTGTACATCTTATTCCATATGATATCCATAATATCAAGCCTAAGACCATCACCACGGCCGCTTATGGGCCTAGACCATCAAAGCAGTTAGAGAGCCATGTATTTTATCTAAGTTGCCAACACAAGGAGCAAGAGTGTTCCGGAAGATCCGGTGCAGGATGTCATACACATGCAGCAGGTTCTTGGAGAAACCAACCATAGCACGTCCAGGGATGTAGAGATTATACATGTCTTGAGGAGGCATAGACTTCTCTGGGTAGGGAACCCGGAAGTAAGTAGTGGAGAACGAAGCATCAGGTACCTCCCCAAACTCCTGAAGAACCAACAGAGTGGCAAATTCAACCCAAGAAGCTGTGAATTTCTAATCCTTGGTCATCCATGTGATCCTCCTCTCATCAGTGTGAAAATAGAGTGTGGCATAGAATTGGCCCACAAGATGTTCATCATAATCTTCGTTGATCTCAATGAAACCCAGAAGACCAAACTCCTCACAAATCTCCAGAGCTTCACCAAAATAATCCATCTTGGATATCATGAAATGCACATTGATAGAGAATTGAGTTACCACCTTGTTCATGTTCTGTGGGTATTCCTCATAGAATATGCGCTCCTGGAAGCGAGTCCAGAAGCACTCATTAGCCCTCGCATACCTAGGCTTGCTGTAGGGGTTGGTTCTCCTCTCTCTACAGAACTGTTCATCTGGCATGAGAGCAAAGGACTTGTCCCTGGCAGCGTGAGACTTCATCAACATAGACCTCTGCCTCCTAGTCAAATTGCCCCGAGGCATCACTTCAGGAGCCTCATCTTCCTCGGGATTCTTTTGAGTCCTCCTAGCTGCACGCTTGCGACCTCCACCATTGGAACCACTAGCACCTGCACCTAAGACAACATAGAGGGGTAGCAATGAGGAAAGATAACTTCAATCAAATGATCTAAGAGAATATTCACAAAAGAATTAGAAATGCAAATATCTCTAGGAAGCGGTAGTACCGCCGGGAGCCATGGTAGTACCGCTGTCTCCAGCAGTCCTAGCCATAGCGGTAGTACCGCTATTGCCAGCGGTAGTACATCTGCTGGCGGATCTACCAGGGCACCCAAAGGTACAATCGATTCCACCCTAGATCGATTGCACTTCTAGACTAGGAGATCTCTAGAGCCCTAAACAACTTCAACTCACAAGATCAACTAGAGGGAGAGAGATTGGATGGGTTACCGGAGCTCATCTTCCTGGAGAAGAGGTTGGAGGTGATCCCCGGGCTTCCTCCGGCGTGAAAGGAGCACTCGATAGCCGGAGAGAACCCTCCCCGACGGATGGAAGGAGCAGCGGCGGCGAGATCTGGTGTGGGGGTGAAATAGGGAGAGAGGAGGTAAAAGGATAACTCCTTCTCCTAGATTCGTATTTAACCCCACGATGTCGACTGCAGCAGTAGTACCGCTGTGCTCAGCGGTAGTACCGCCCACGTGGAACTACCGGTACTGTGAGGTAGTACCGCTCCTGGGGTTTGTGCTAGGCACGAACTGCTGTAGCGGTAGTACCGTTAGCGATGCCCAGTAGTACCATGCACTGGGTGTTATTGTCAGTTATAGCGGTAGTAACGCTGCAACTGGCGGTAGTACCGCTAGCCAGGTTTCCTTCCTTCCGACAAGAGGTCAAAGGATTAAAGTTTTCGGAACATAATTTGTTTGAGGGTGGGAAACATGAGGCTTGGGATAATAGCTCAAACTGAGATGGTACTAGACACTCAAACTTTTGCAAGGAAAACAAAACTCGTACAAAGGAAAAGAGAGAGTGTGTTTCCCAAACAACAACAAGGAATCACAAAGAGATAAAGAAGTCAAATAAAATCCAATCAAGAACCAAACAAGAACCAACTCTTCAAGAGAAGAGGTTGGTGGCCTAAGCCACCATTTAAGAAATTATGGTATGTCACCGCGAAGAATATCTTGGGTGCATTGCCAATTCTCGACATTGAAGCTCACAATTCAACATTAGAAAAAGAGAGATAACAATGAATTTTTAGCTTTGGGCATAATGGGGGGAGGGAGAACCCAGTGTGTTAGGATAAGACTCCCCCTATGTACATGCCTACACCTAAACCCAAACACACATCAACTATAGTGGTGTGTGCAAGATCTTCAATTCAAACTCCTAGAATCGATGATATTTAGCTCATTCCCCAAGAACATGAATCTTGCATCATCAAGTGGCTTCGTGAAGATGTCCGCGAGATTATCCTTGGTGGGGACATATGCTAGCTCAATATCATCTCTTGCCACATGATCCTGGATGAAATGATGACAAATATCAACATGCTTCATCCTTGTGTGTTGCTGATGACCCACAAGTATAGGGGGTGTATCATAGTACTTTCGATAAATAAGAGTGTCGAACCCAACGATGAGCAGAAGGTGTTGACAAGCAGGTTGGATAGAGGATTCACTGTAAACAATAACAAACGGTTTTTTGGAGGTTTTTGATATAGCAGATAAATAAAGTGCGAGTAAATAAAGTGCAGTAAATAATATTGTAGCGAGTGGCCCAATCCATTTGAGAGCAAAGGACAAGCCGGTTATATTACTTATGACTAACAAACGTTCTCGAGGACACATGGGGATTTCGTCAAGTGCCTTCGCTTCGTTACAATTGATTAATATCCATTGGTTCGTAAAATTTTGTGTGGGTGAACCTATGCCAATGCACCGCCAAACTTGGGCTAATACATACTTGTGATTATACCCCTCGTAAGCATCCGCAAATACAAGAAAGTAATTAAGATAAATCTAACCACAACCTTAAAACTCCGGGATTCTACGCTCCCTCGTGCATTGGTTTCCTAATGGGGGTTTAGGTTTCTGTCACTCCGGAAACCCCACAATTAGTAGCCAAATACACAATGCATCCCCCTAGGCCCATAAAGGTGAAGTATCATGTAGTCGACGTTCACATGACACCACTAGAAGAATAGCACCACAACTTAAATACCGAACCACGAGATATTACTTCAACATAACTTCACTACTAACATAATGACTTCTCACATGTCCTCAAGAACTAAAAGAACTACTCACAAGACATCATATGGATCATAATCAGAGGTGATATAATGGATAATAACAATCTGGTCATAAAGTGCTAACACCGATAAATCTCACAGGGATCAACTACTGAAAGATCATCGTCCGTTTTGGTAATTATATGACAACATAATTGTTGGATCTAATGTTTGTTCAAATGATGAAAATGCCCAGGTTATTAGGTTCACTATATCTATGGGGCTAATGCGTGATATATTCGAAAAGTGCTAAGAGAAAGGATTCCAGGGAGCCAAAATATGCAGGGGCGGAAGCTCCGGTGAATCCACCGGAGGCTCCGGTAAATCCACCGGAGGCTCCGGTGAATCCACCGGAGGCTCAGCCCGCTGCTGCCACTCAGCCTGTGAGCAAATAGGCTCCGGTGCGCATCCGGTGGTCCCTCCGCTAAAATGCCCTTCTGTTGGAAAGTGGCGGAGGTTCCACCGGAGGCTCCGGTGGACATCCGGTGGGCCCCTGGCCCTAGGGCAAATGGACTCCGGTGAAGGGTCCGGTGCTAGCTCCGCTTGGCACCCCTTCTGTTGGAAAGTGGCGGAGGTTCCACCGGAGCCTCCGGTGCGGGTCCGGTGGGCGGAACCTCCGCTCGATCCACCGGAGCCTCCGGCCTCCTCAGCAGCGCGCAAAGGATAAGGCACTGCGCAACTGCGCAGTGCAAAGAAGACCCACCGGAGCCTCCGGTGAAACCACCGGAGCCTCCGGTGCACTGGACTGCAAACGGCTACTTCGTGGCCAAGAGTATAAATACCCCTTCACCTACCTCATAAATGCCAAGCTTTTCCCACTCTCTCTCCTAGCCATTAATGAAAGCTTCAACCTCTTAGATCTCCCTCTCCGTCCACCCAATCACTCCCAAACTTGGTGGAGAGCTAGAGGAGACCTAGATCCACACTTCCACCAAAGGAATCTCAAATCCATCCACCACAACCTAGTAGATCTAGAATCCTACTTGAGGCCTAGAAACCTTAGTAGATCTCGTGCTTGTAGTTTCCACCTTGTTGCAAGAAGCTACGGATTGCTTGAGAGCCTCCATCCTTGTGGAGTGACCTCAAGCTCTTGTAAAGGTTTGGTCAACGCCTTCAAGTCGACCTCATAGTGGAAACGAGCATCTCCCTCACCGGAGAAGCTCAAGGAGAACAAGGTGTGCACAACCGTGCTATTGAGGAGCGCCTAGGTGGCTCCCCACCTCTCCAACGTAGACGTACTTCTCTTTGAGAAGGAACTACGGTGAAACATATCCTTGTCTCCTTGTTTACACTTGTTGTTTGCTTTACTACCTTACGCTTTACTTCCGTTGCGCATACTACTCTCTTCACATAGGTTGTTCACTTAGTTGCACATCTAGAGAATCGTATCTTATCTTACTAAGCCCCTTAGAAGGAAAAGAAAAGAAAAATTGGTAGTCAACCTATTCACCCCCCCTCTAGTTGACCATAGTGCACTTTCAATTGGTATCAGAGCCTCGGTTCTTACTAAGGGCTTAACCGCCTAAGAGTACAATGGTCGATGAAAATACCCCCGGTAGTTCTAGTGCGGAAATCTCCAAGATGTCCGACAGTATATCTAACCTACAAGACTCGGTTGGAATCCTCCAAGCCGAAATGTCTAAGGTTAGCTCTACTGTCAGTACGGAGGTTTCTAGCATCAAGAAAATGATGGAGGTATTGATGGGGAGAACCAAGGAGTCCGAGGAAGCACCTCTCACTACCAACGATGTTAGCTCGGATGAAGAATCCATTCCGGACATTGATGAAATGGAAGCTAACATCGCTTTAGCTAAGGCGAAAGCCAAAGCAAAAGCCGATAAAAAGGCTAAGAGTAGTGGGAACTCCGAGGGCTCCAAGTCTCAATCGGCTAACGGTTCGGGGTCTAACTCTAAAGTTCCACCGCCTCCCAATTACGATTCTATCCACCCTATTGCTACAATACCACACATGGTTAATGTTGGAAATCCTCCCATGCTTAACACTAACGAATTCTCATCATGGAAGTTCGATATGGAGTCTCATATTTCAGGTTGTTGCACCGCTTTATGGAGAAGCGTTGTTCATGGATTCCACGCTCATGATCCAAACAACTTGACCCCAAGAGAGGACGTGGAGTTCCAACTCAACAAGACCGCTATTGTGACTATCCAAAAGGCTCTCCCAAGAGAACATCTTGAGCACATTCGCGGCTTGAAGACCGCCAAGGAAGCATGGGATAAACTTGACTCCTTGTTCCAAGGAAATGCTAGCATTCAATCATCAAAATATGATGTGGCTCTCGACAAGTCCGAGAACTTCGTCATGCTTGAAGACGAGAGTCCCGAGGAGCTATATAGAAGAGTTGTCACTCTTGGCAATCAACTAAGAGATTTTGGGAAAGAGGAAATCTCGGATGAATGGATCAAGAGGAAGTTTGTCAAGGCCATAACTCCATTTGAGAAGAACCTCTCCACTAGCATTCGAACAAGATCCGACTACAACTCCCTTAACTCCATTGGAGTGCTAAGTGAGTTCATTGCCATATCCCTATCTCACAAAAGTGCGGATGATGCTCTTGCTCGCTCTAGAGGACATGGAAAGTCTCCCAACCTTGCCTTGAAGTCTAGAGCAATGGCCAAGATTGAAGAAGTTGATGATGATGATGATGATGATGATGAGGACTATGAGGATACATACAAGGGTGCCCATAAATGTATTGCTCTTGCCATGCAAGGGTACTGGAAGAGATGGGAGGCTCACAAAGCCGGTGCCCCAAGACCTTCAAGGAACAAGATCTTTAGGAAGAAAGGGGAACGGCCAAGGACATGTTATAATTGTGGAAGTGCAAACCACTTCGTCAAGGAGTGTCCCTTTGAGCCAAGAGAAGAGAATGAAGGGAAGCTTGTTCGCAAGGACAAGAACAAAGCTCCACAAAACAAGAACCTCGCTAGAAGGGTTCCAAGGGCTCTATATGTTCAAGAAGGCCCCACATTGGAGACATACTACTCCGGAGATGAAGGAGAAGATGAAGTCGTAGGTGTTGCCCACGTCGCCATAGCTACCACTTCCTCTTCATCGGTCTCTCTATTTGAATCTCCCAATGAGAAGACATCGATCCGACCTACATGTCTCATGGCAAAAGCCACCACGGTAATAACTTCCACCTCCAAGTCTATTAACACTACCTCTCCCTCATTATTGGATTGTGTTGAAAACATTGGTGAAGATGAGGAGGCCAAGAACCTAGGGTCTTGGTTGAGTAGTCTTGAAGGTGAAACTAAAGAAAAGGTAAAAACTCTCCTAAGGCAACTTGATGATGCCAACTCTCTCATTGATGAGAAAGAGGAAATCATCATGACCTTGGAGAATCATGGTGGTACCAATGAGAATCATGATGGTGAACTAATTAAGGCTCTCGAAAAGGAGAGATCCATGAGAGCCTCTCTTGAAGAAAGACTATCTAGTTTACAAGACTCTTATGCTATTAGTGTTTCTAAGCTTAGGAAAGACCATGAAAAATCTCTAGCCAAACTTAAGAAAGAACATGCCAAATCTCTTGTTTTGCTTAAAGAATTTGAAGAGGAAGAGTTGAAGCTAGGAATAGCTCATGAAAAACTTGACAAGGAACATGACAAACTAAAAGAAGAGTTTAAATCTCTTAAGGAAATTCATGACAAACTTGCCAAGTCTCGAATCAAGCTTCTAGCTCAACAATCAAATAAGCATGTTGCATCTTCATCAAATAGCGTTGTTATTGCACCTACCTCTTCCTCTACGACTAACAATGTAGGGAAGGAAAGAATTCTCAACGATGCAATAAGCTCTCAAGGTGCCAAGAAAGGTAAAGAGGGACTTGGGTTTATTTCCAAGTCAAAGAAGACATCCAAGAATGTCACCTCTCCCCCTCAAAATGTTGTTTTTGTAAAAGAGGGTGAGGTGACCAAAGAAAAGGAGACCAACGCCATTATGGGTGGTGATACCTCTAGGGGGAGCATCACTCATAATGATTTCGCCGGAAAATATAATCCATCTTATGTTCTTATGAAATCTAGGGATGGACATGTTTATGCTAAATACGTTGGTACTTCTTATGGTGATGATTATCATTGGACTATTTGGGTTCCTAAGACCCTTGTTACTAACAAAAGAGGACCCATTGAAGGATGGGTACCTAAATCAAGAAATTGATCTCTTGTAGGGAAATGCTTCCGGGTCTAACAAATGGACAGTGGATAGTGGTGCATCCCAACATATGACCGGAAGCCTTGACGCAATAAGCAATCTTGAACCTCCTCTACCTCATCTCAATTGCGTCACTATTGGTGATAAGTCCGAGCTTAAGGTATTGGGACGAGGCAAGGTAGCAATCTCAAATGATTTATCAATTGAGAATGTTCTCCTTGTTGAGTCCCTTGGCTATAATTTGATGTCCGTTCTTCAACTTGTGAATTGTGGTTTCACCTCGTTCTTTAATAAAGAGAGTGTGATTGTCACTTGGGAGACATCTCTTAAAGTAGCCTTTGTTGGGTTTGTCGAGAACGGCATGTATGTAGTGGACTTCTCTAAAGAAGACACGTGTGCCGCGACATGCCTAATGGCTAAAGTTGATGTGGGATGGCTTTGGCATCGCCGACTAGCCCACACCAATATGAGAATGTTGCATGATCTCCAAAGTGGCAATCACGTTCTAGGACTAACCAAAGCTAAATTTGCTAAAGATCGTGTGTGTAGCTCTTGCACCTTTGGGAAGCAACATGGAGAACAACACCCAACCAAGACATCTATCTCCACTACAAGAATTCTCGAGCTCATTCACTTAGATCTCTTTGGTCCACTATCCTATGATAGTCTCGGAGGAAAGAAGTATTGTTTGGTAATTGTGGATGACTATTCAAGATATTGTTGGGTGTATTTCTTCAAGAGGAAAAGTGAAACTCAAAGTAGAGTCATCGAGTTCATCACTCTAGTTGAGCGCCAACACAATGCTACCATATTGGCTATCCGGAGTGATAATGGCTCGGAGTTCAAGAACTACACCGTTGAGGGTTTTCTTAGTGAAGAGGGAATTGCTCATCAATACTCCACCCCTTATACCCCTCAACAAAATGGTGTTGCGGAGAGAAAGAACCGGACTTTGATGGATGCGGCTAGAACTATGATTGCGGAGTTCTCTTCTCCCTATAACTTTTGGGCCGAAGCCGTCTCCACCGCATGTCACGCCACCAACCGGTTATATCTTCGCAAGATCTTGAACAAGACCCCCTATGAGATTCTCACGGGTAAGAAACCGGATGTATCTTACTTCAAGGTCTTCGGTTGCAAGTGCTTCATTCGCAAGAAAGGTAAACGGTTGTCAAAATTTGAGACTAGATCTTATGAGGGCATTTTTGTTGGTTATGCCACAAACGCTCACGCCTATAGAGTCTACAACAAGTCCACCGGACAAGTTGAAGAAGCTATAGACGTGGTGTTTGATGAGGATAATGGCTCCCAAGGGGGGCGTATAGATCATGGTGTTGTAGGAGATGCAATTCCTCCCATCGTCATAAGAAGAATGGGGATTGGTGAAATAATTCCCATTGAGGGTTACCGGATGACGGAGGGAGAAGGACTATGCCCCACTCAAGTGGAGCCATCGACTACACCCATTGATGATCAAGCTATCCAACAAGATGCACCAAGCCCTCAAGCTAACGAGCAAGGCCAAGCTAATGAACAAGGCCAAGCAACACACCTAAATCATGATCAAGATTCTATTATTGTTGAGAATGCTCAACCTAGTGGTGATTCATCACCCATTATTGATCAAGGGCAAAATGAAGATGGACATGTCTCCGATGAAGAAGGTGATTCTCAATCCATATCCAAGGAATCTTTGGAGGAGATATTGGCTCGAAGAGCAAAGAGAAGGCAAGAGAATCTTGAACGAGCGGGTCATACGGAAGACATGATTCTTGGTCAAGTTCGTGGAAGAGTGGTCACTAGAAGGCAATTGGCGGATTTTAGCAAGGCTCATGCATTTGTCTCCTTCATTGAACCCAAGAAGGTATATGAAGCTCTCGAAGATCAAGATTGGCTTGAAGCCATGCATGATGAACTCAATAACTTCGAGCGCAACAAGGTGTGGAAATTAGTGCCAAGACCCAAGGATTGCAAAAATGTTATTGGTACCAAATGGGTGTTCAAGAACAAGCAAGACAAAGATGGTATTGTCATTCGCAACAAGGCAAGATTGGTGGCCCAAGGTTTTTCTCAAGTCGAAGGTATCGATTTCGGTGAAACTTTTGCCCCCGTAGCTCGCCTTGAATCCATTCGTATCTTACTTGCCTATGCATCTCATCATAACTTCAAATTACAACAAATGGATGTCAAAAGTGCTTTTCTTAATGGTCCCATTAATGAGTTAGTATATGTCAAGCAACCTCCGGGTTTCGAGGATCCCAACCACCCCGATCATGTCTATAAACTTGATAAGGCGCTCTATGGACTTAAACAAGCTCCACGTGCGTGGTATGAGCACCTTAAAGAGTTTCTAGTAGATCGCGGGTTTAATGTTGGTTTAATCGATCCCACCCTCTTTACCAAGACGGTTGGAGGTGACTTGTTCATATGCCAACTCTATGTGGATGACATCATTTTTGGGTCTACTAACACCTTGTTCAATGAGGAGTTTTGCAAGCTTATGACCGATAGGTTTGAGATGTCTATGATGGGAGAGTTGGAGTTCTTTCTTGGCTTCGAAGTGAATCAATATTATGAAGGAACCTTCATCAAACAAGCCAAATATACTCAAGACATGCTCAAGAGATTTAATATGAATGATGCCAAACCTATGAAGACCCCTATGTCCACAACCACCGACTTGAAACCCGACCCTAATGGGAAAGAGGTAGATCAAAAGGTATACCGCTCCATGATTGGCTCTTTGCTTTACCTTTGTGCATCTAGACCCGATATCATGTATAGCGTAGGTAAATGTGCAAGGTTTCAAGCCTCTCCGAGGCAAAGTCATTTGGAAGCTGTGAAACGAATCTTTCGATATCTAGTTCATACCCCAAACTTCGGTCTTTGGTACCCCAAGGGTTCAAGCTTTCAGCTCATTGGTTACTCGGATGCGGATTATGCGGGAGAGAAGACGGATAGGAAGTCCACATCCGGGGGTTGCCAATTTCTTGGCCGCTCCTTGGTTTGTTGGTCTTCCAAGAAGCAAAATTGTATTGCTCTCTCCACCACCGAGGCCGAGTATATCTCCGCGGCAAGTTGTTGTGCCCAATTGCTATGGATGAGGCAAACCTTGAAGGATTATGGTATTCATTTTGACAAGGTGCCTCTTCTTTGTGACAATGAGAGTGCTATCAAGATCGCCTACAACCCGGTTCTTCACTCCAAGACGAAGCATATTGAGATTCGTCATCACTTTATTCGGGATCATGTTGAGAAAGGTGATATTGATCTCTCTTATGTCTCCACCACGGATCAACTTGCCGATATTTTCACGAAGGCCCTTGATGAACCAAGATTTCGAGCTTTGAGGAATGAACTAAATGTCATCGATTCCTCCAACTTCACTTGAAACCTTGCATATCTACCCTCATTATACTTGCTATCTCGTCTAGGTGTAGGCATGGATATAGGGGGAGCGCTACTCAACTCATGAGTATGCACTCCTTTTATTATGCGAAAATCAATCAATCATTGCATATCTAGTCAAGTTGTGACTCATTGTGCTTAATTGTGAGTAGTATTTTTGGACCCAAGATATATCTTCGCGGTGCCAAGTTACACACTCAAACATGGTGGCCTCGGCCACCAACCCTTGAGGTGTTTTTGATCATTTTCTCACTTTATATCCTCATCTTGACAACTCGTACGGGTTCGGTTTTTCACTTGTTTTATGGTTCTTGCGAACCCCGTCGAGCAATGTCTCACGTATGACAGTAATGTTTTTTTTTCCAACCCAAGCCCCACTTGCCCAAACCGTTGCTCTTATAGTATTGCTCGAGTTTTTTCAATCTCGGCGCGCTGAAATTCATCTGGGCGGAACCTCCGGTGAATCCACCGGAGGCTCCGCCGGGTCTGTCCACCGGAACCTCACCGGAGGCTCCGCTGGGTCCCTGTGGCTCAGCGGGCCAAAACCTAAAGTTTTGGGACAGGAGCGGAGGCTCCGGTGATTCCACCGGAGGCTCCGCTGGCGGGAGCGGAGGCTCCGGTGAAACCACCGGAGGTTCCGCCGGCGGAAAAATCACTGCGGATAAGATTGGGGCGCACGGGGGTAAGTGAGATCCAATCTCATTTTCCCCCCACGCCCCCATCTTCTTCCTCTCAAACCGCCGCCGCCCCCAAGCTCACCGCCGCCGGATTCGGGTGCTCCACCGCGGGGAGACCTCCTCCTTGCCTAGGGACGCCCCGGGAACCCTCCCTCCTCCTTTCTCCACCATGGATGATGCCGGTATGTGCTCTCTCTCTCTCTCATCTAGTTGATGGATGAGATGCATAGGAGTTCATGTTCTAGCCTTCTAGATTTGTGGTTTTTGGAGTTTTAGGAGTGGATTTTCTCAAGTACTCACCCTAGCAACCTAGATAATGCATGTTAGGCTTGAATCGTTGCGGTTCCATGGGAAGTTTGCCCTAACCCTAGATTATTCAACCCTAACACCATGAATATCTTGGTTCTTTGGTTTGTGCGTGCCTTATTTGACTCGAGCTTTACTCGTTCTTCATGCTCTTCTCGATTTTTATGCTAGATGCTTCCGGCTCCAAAGGGAAAGGACTAAGGTACAAGTCCACGGGCCGCCGCAACCCACCACCCGTGGATGAGATTCAAGAGGAACTTGACCGTACTCAAGGCAAGCGCAAGAGATTTCCGGCTCCCGAGAAGACCTTGCCAAGGAAGAACACCGCACCAACCGCATCCAAGATGTCCGATGCGACATTTATAAAGGAAAGAAGGGAAAATCCCTATGTCATTGCCCGTGACCGCCAAATGCCCCAATTCCGGGGCAAGGATCCGCGTTTTCACACCGCCTTCCAAGGACAGATATTCAAGGAGATCTTGATGAGGAAGCCCAAGGAAAATGTTGTTCCCCAACATGCTATAAGTATTGGTCACATGGAACGCAATCACAAGTACTTTGGGGAGGCCCTTGAGATCATTGAGAAGTTTGGCCTCCGTCCCATTATCACCCTTCAACAAGACTTTGATGAAGAGCTCGTCTGTCAGTTCCTTGCCACAGTTCATCTTGGCAATGAGACCAACCGCCACCTCATTTGGATGACCAAGGACAAACAACTTGACATCACTTGGAAGGATGTTGTGTGGTGACCCAGCACACCACTGCATGTGTAGTGCGCAAGTCGGTGACATAATACTCCCAGAAGGACTTATCCGTGAATATTACATCTCTCAGAGTGGTACAACAGAAACACAGCGGGACCAAGCAAAGCTATAGGATACAAACTTCATTACAAAATCTTGAAAATCTCCTTGATGAATCAAGAAAATCTCCTACAAATGAAACATCAGAAGAAGCAATTCGAAGCTCCAAGCCGGAGAAGAACTCTAGCTCAGAACCAAATCCACTACGGCTGATGTCAGCCCTAATCTATGGCTAGTAAATGCTAAGTCCAAGAATGGTTTCTACCTACACCTTGATAGCTTCTCCTCCACCAGCGTTGTTTATGACGATACTTTACCGACTAAGTAGTAGATCACTCCACCTAGCCTCATGAGGTAGTGATGGCTTCACGATGACGACTTCAACAGGGCTTCAACTCTAAGCAGGGGATCAAACGGGATAGAATGAGTAACGAGCGTTACTCAGCAAGTTCATGATATATAGTGGGTGGTTGATGCACTAACTACAGCTTTAGACTTGAAAGAGTCATAAGCTAATGCAAGGTTTTGTAAGACTTTCTTCAAGAGGTTGCTTTTAATTCTGAAAACTATGCCCGCCATTCTTCACAGGATTAGAACTTTCATGGAGTTGCCTTTCCTGCGGCGTTCGCAGCTCCTTCCCGGAACAAGGGGTAACATGTCACATCCTTTTACACTCTGCAGAGGTGCGTTACTTTACCCATGGACGACCAAGACCATGTTGCACAACCAGGCTCGAGATCCTGTCCACTCCCACTCAGGTGTGGGGCCCGGTAGTTGGTCCAAGCCAAACCGTGCTTCTCCGCACAACGCATGCCCACCCATTTCTGCCAGTAGGTTGAACGCCTGATTCCACCCCTCACGATGGAGATCTACGCGCCCCTGGCAGACACTCATAGACCCCAGAGTCCGTGGGACGTAAGGGCTCCCACCCATGTGCATGTAGTCCCGCAAGACCTACAGCGTACGTCTCTGGCGCGTCCGTTGACATGCGAACGAGAAAAGTATCACGGTTGACTTACTCCCCCCACAAAAGATCCATGGTCAACGCGAATTTACGGCGCAAGAATCCTGACGGCAGTTGTTGTTAATTCCTAGGTAATACGTTCCCGTGCAGATGGAACCTTCCTTTGACCTATTCATCTTACCATGGTTCCATCCGCCCACCAAACAGAACACTACCACTCGGGTAGTCATTCAATTAGTCATATTATTATAAAAATAGGATCATGCATTCTTTTGAGAGTAGGTGATAAGACGATAGGGTTTTTGCAATTAGTTTGTTATGAAGTACTGCAAAGGATATGAACAAGTGATGAACTTGCCTGAGATTGAAATAACCATAATAATAATCCAGGTCTTCGGGGTTCGAGGGCCGCGTAGAGAAATCCAAACATCTGAAAGATAGCAAAGTAGTCCCGGTAAGGACTACAGAAAACACTGGCAAGATGATACATGCATAGTAATGAGATGCATCGCGAATTACCCTGAAAAACACCCCAGCTTACAAGTGTAAGCCACGTTTGATACGGTATCGTAATCACACAGGTTTTAGGTGAATGGTTTCATTATTTGTGGTGATGTGGTTATTAGTTCTTTTAGACTTACATGTGTTTCACTTTTACTTAGCAAACCATTGTTGTCATGTTGAGGTAGAAGTGTTTATTACTTGTTTAGATAACAAAACAATAACACATAGAGAACAATTATTAAAAAGATAACAGACATATTTTATTTCATATTTTAGAGTGTAGAGCTTATGTCAAAGGTTGAATGAAAAATGAGTGACTAATACAACCAATTCTATCATCACATCACTTGCTATTGCCATGTGATGATAGGTTTAGTAGATGTGAAAACATGAGGGTTTTATTAATTAGAAAAATAATATTTATGGTAATTGTTTATGGTTTATAATGGTATATTATAGAATTTCCATTATGCCCTTTAAAACAATTTTATAAGTTGAACAAAGGTTTTATGTTTAACATATTTGAATTGGAAATGCCTTTCTCTTTAATTTGATATCTCATTTGAATTATTCTGAAAATATTTGAATAAGATTATAATTTATTGATTTTAAATGAATTAAATGATTATGCAAAACATTGCACATATAAAACTTTGTCAAATGACTTTAAAAACATCATAGGTGGATTGCATATTTCATTTGGAGCATTTTGGTATATAACTTGTATTTTTTTGATTTTATGAATTATTTCCTATTTTTCTTTATTTTAAATGATTTAATTAATTAAGGAAAATGTTTAATTTTAAACTTTATCAAATTCATTTGAAAATATTATAATCCAATAGATTTTATTTTTATGATCATTATCATATTTTATTTATATTTTTCTGAGTAATGAATTAAAAGTTATTGAATTATGAAGGTTTATTTATTTTCTGCCAGAATTCAAATTGACAGGTGGGCCAGCCCTGTCATATACAGTTTTAATTAAAAGGAATAAAAGGAAAAGGGATATTACGTCATGATGACGTCATGCCTGTGTCATCCGAATTGGGAATTCCTACTGTGATTACCAAATCGATGGATTCTTCGCAAATTGGTAGGATTTGTTGGTACTAGTAGGTGGAGGGTGACTTGTGGAGTCTAGGGGTGGTGGCGATTGGACCATATGGTCGTGGAGTGGCCGGCGGCGAGTGGTGGCGCGGCAACCGGCGGCGGAACACGATGAACTCCACGGATTCGACGCGGATTAATTGAATGGAGGGCAGTACAAGCTGCAACAGCTCACCGTGAGCGTGATGATGCAGTCGATGGAGCACGGCGAGGTCGGAATCGCCGGCGGCATCCAGAATTGGCCGGCGGCCGGAGTTGTAAGGGATGATGCGATTCGACGAACTCGGGCCATCCCAGCTAGCGTGGATGCTCGAGGAGGGAGAGGAGACCTAGGCGCGTCCTCCGGTGGCTTCAATTGCGACAGAGGTGGACGGAATCGACGGCGCGCTTCCACGGCGGCCGGACGAACTAGGGTTAGGTTTTCAGGTTCTTCTACGGAGAGATACAGAGAGAGAGTGAGCGAGGGAGAGAGGAGATAAGGACCACGGCGTCGACTTGGTGTACCTATCCTCCCCAGCAAGCGGTCGAAGGGGAGGTGGCAGCAGCGAGATCGACACGGCGACGTTCTCCTCTGCCTTCTGGCAGAGGAAGAAGAAAGAGGAAAAGAAATGCCCAATTTCGATACCCCCCTATAAGTTCTAAATATTACAAATTGGTCCCTCTGTCTTAAAAACTAAGAAGAAAACATTGTTTTCAGGACCTTCTTGTGAAGATAAAAATTATTAAAAACCATATTTGAATTCCTTATCCAATTCTCCACCTCACCATATTTTGTTTTGGTGAATTTGAAGAATCTATGTATTTTTTATTTAGGATGCTAGATTAAGTGGTTTTTCTGTTTTCACTCTATTTAATTATTAAATGTCTTAAATTTTCTTTTATGCATGAGTATTACATTCTCACAACACACATATGGTTCCCATGTGGTGTGTTTATAAGTGAACCATATTGTATACAATTCCTTATAGAAAATAATTTAGTAAAACTATTTGGTACTGATTCTATGCACTGTTGTGAAAATCATTTAAATATGGAATTTTATTCCATGTCACCAAATGACTATAATGGTTGCATGAACTTGTTTTCTTTTTATAATACTATGTTATTTTCATATTTACAACTCTTAGCAATTTTGGTTGGCATTTTACTCAGGTATGTATATTCTATGTTTACTGTTTTCAGTACTTGATCAAATGGAAAACATGTGTGGTTTTGGAATCTTATTTGTTTGTTTTCCACATAGTTCCACTATGGATGTTATCTCATGTTGTTATAGATCATGTAATAATTTATATGGTTATAAATAGATGGATTTTTATTATCATCTATTAATCTTACATATGGAAAGGATTTGGAAAACAAGGTATTAATCTTGTTTTCATCTACCTCCACATATCAAAACATGTGGATATAATGACTTGTTATTATCCCATACTTGGTAGTTATTTCCATTAAAGATGTTATTATGAGTTCCTTATCTCTGATGAGCTTGATAGAGGTTAATGATTCTCTATTACCTCCTAATGACTCACTGGATAAATTCTTGTGCTCCCTTACTGATCCAATGTTGCTTCTTGTGGTCTTCTTTTGCTTGATGTTCTTCTCTCTAGTTACCACTAGCCTTCTGTTATCACTTTTGTCCATTGCAGGTAGGTTCATCTCTTGGTTTCCATCCTCATCTGTCTCACCATTTTGATGAAAACATACAATTACTCCAAGCAAGGATTTTTCTTAGATGATTGTGAAAGAATGTGAGTTTATTTTATGACATCAAGTTGCCATGTGCATATAAGAAGAATTTGTTAACAAGGTAGCTAGTCTTGCCTCCAAATTACAACTCATATACAATAGGCTGAAATGTACCAGGTTATTCATTCTTTTGTTTGTTTGTGTATGACACTCAATTGTTTGAGTATACAAAAGTGATCTGTTAACAAGGTCTAGAACTTGTTACCAAACTACTTCTATATGACACTAACATTGGAGTATCACACTCTTTCAAGAGAGTTAATAAGATCATATCAAGATATAAGAGTTTCCAAGTACTCTTATAGAAGATTAGAGTAGCACTTCAAGCACACTCCAAATAATCTTCTTGGGAATCTTCATGTGGTAGTTCCTCCTTTCTTGTGGTTGCTTCTCTTGCAAAGTGACTCAGTGAAGATTGGGAAACAGGATAATAAGATAATATAGACAGGTAGAAAGATCTTGATTAAGAGTTAGTTCATGCTCTTATTCACCTCCACATATACTTCTTATTTTATCTCCCATATGATATGTTCATGTTCATATATATTTGGTTTACTTAGTTTTCAATTTACTTTCTCTACTAGAGGTTATAATTTGTTGTTACTCCTTAATTGTATCCAAGGATAATTTATTTGTTGAAGGTAGATTTAAATAGAAGTGTGGAATGCTTATGGAATGATGACTTAATAGTAAGTGGATCAAATGGTTCATTGAGGTGTTGAGAGTTCATATGTTCACTTGTATAAGATGATTGAAACAATAAGCATAAGAAGGTTATTGGGGTTTAAGGACTTATATCATAATTATTAATTGTTTTCCCAGGTGTCTTGGTTTTACTTTATAATCTTCCTTTGTAATGTTTATCATGCATAATGCAGATATAGAGATTTTGGAAATATCATATGTAATGCTCAAGGTTTAACAGTTGTTTAAGAACATTTATTTCTTCCTTTAGATACTTCATTTATGGTTAAGGAGATATGTACATATTCGATAAATATGTTAATACAATTATTATGTCATTTTCCCCTTGTGGTTTTTGAGTTAACACTTGTTTGTATCACTGATGTTCTATTGAAACTTTGTTATCTGCTTGTGAAGGTTAACTTAGTAGTTACTAAATAATTTGGAAAGATGTGAGGTGAATAGTTGATCACTTAAAGATTTATTGTTTGAGAGGACATAACACCTCTGTTGCTGGGGTGGTTCAATTGTGTATTAGTCATTGGAGGAAGTATGATGATCAATTGTGTGATTGGGTTCTCACTCCTGTTTGAGTTCTAGATACCTAGTGAATTATCCCAAGTCACTTAACGACTTGTGGTTTAGGTTGTTGAGAATTTGTGTTGGTCACAACCAATTATGGTTTGTGTAACCAGATGATTTGGTTTGTACAGATACTTTGTTATAAAGATCACTCCAAATGTACTCCTGACTAGATGAATTAGACCTAGTTCATCATGTCAAGTGAAACATTGGTCACTTTGATTCGTTTAAACTTTCGCGCCAAAATTTCCCGTACTTTTAGATGCATGCTTTGCAAATGCACATATTAAATTTAGATCCTTATAACCTCCCAAACACTGGGATGTTACAGTATCTCCCCCTTAACAAGAACTTCGTCCCGAAGTTCCACCTCTCTCACGTAAAGATAGGTAGAGAGAACTTCTGTAGACCGTTGAATCTTCACAACTGTTTTCTTGTGTTATCCTGGGCATGTGTAACTTCTTGTTTGGATGGTTCACCTTCCACTTTCTTGTATGATAATCTATTAGTATGCCAGTTGTTAGGATAACTCTGTCTTGTTACTAGGACTTCCTAATAGTCCCACGAAGAACACGTGGTATTTCCACCACATAGTGGATACCAGGTTTCATTCTCCGATGAATAGGTATGGTTTCCTAACTCTCATAACTTTCTGAAGAACAATTGGTACATCCACCAGGTGATGAATAACCAATAATATTCTTCCGGTACCCTGGATATTGTCTATGGTTTGGACTCCATTTGGTTCAGTCTAATGGTCTCAAGACAATTATTTTTCAAAGAATCTTGTACACAGTAGTGTACACTGACTTAGATTCTTCTAATTAGTAAAAATATCTTCGATTTTCCTCGAGTTTTAACTTTTCCAACAAATGACTACAACCTATTCCACTGGTTACTTCCTATGGTCTTTCTACCTCTTTGGGTGTTGACTACTATGGAACAATTCTATAAGTTTATTTCTCGAACTACTACATGTTTCCTTCTAAGATATAACTACTCATGTGATTTTCTTCTCATCACTGTTGTATATCTCCCTGTGTTGACGTAGTAGCTCACCAACTCCAAACAAGATGTGAAATGTGGTCCATTCCCATCAGTGTCTTCATTGTCATCTTCCTTCTTGACTTTTTGGTCTTCTAGAGCTTTGGTGGTTGTATCAATCTATTGATAACTCGGACCGCTCTCAAACTAATCCTATACCCTCTAGACTAGTATCATCAAGGTAGAACTCAATGTTTGCACATGCATTTGCACATCAAGTTCCAACTTCATGTACAGGTCTAGTCAGTCAAAGATCCAAATAAGATCCAATAAATCCCAAATGCATTTATATAACACTCATGCATCAAAAGCCTGTGAAATGGAAGTACTTAGGGTAGAACATCTCAAGTACCAAGGCTCTTAAATGCTATACACTACAAGTAGGTATATATTACCTTATAATCCTAGTCTACACAACCACTCTTTGCCCAGGTAATTACTCCAATTGCGTGCCTTTCTGCAATGGAATAAACCAAGACAAAATGATCCTATAGTAGTTGTTGTCTAACTTGGTTCCATATAGGACTAAGCACCATGTAAATTGAATTACTTTCTTTTGGTTATGATAAACTTCTCATGGCCTCTGTTGATCCTTCCGGTTGTTGATCACATCGTAGTAGTAGTAATGTAGCTTCCATCAATTCCTATGCCTTCTCCTAGTTCTATACTATACTATAATGATTCACCTCTTGACTTGATAACTAAGGATATGGTATATACCCTGTAGTTACCATGGTTTATAATAACTCTTAAGGATTCTCAACATCCATTCTTGATGACTCCTATTCTAACTCAATACCATATTCTACTCCATCCTATTCATTCATAGAATGGGGTAATCATCAGTTTGACTTAATCATCTCTGACTATGTCAGATCTCTGTTTCTCAAAATAACACTTCTACATGATAAACTTCTAACTATCCATACCTTGGTATAAAGATAATAGATAAGTATATTTACTCAAGTTGAGTAAAAAGATTCTATACAAGTATGATCGTATCATTCTCAAGTGGATGCTCATCATAGTTGTAGGAAGTGTGGTTTAGATAAGATGGCTTCCTATAATATTTACCAACCTACAGATCTCCTAAAAGGTTTTAGACCTAAGGTCGCTTCGCTCTGATACCACCTGTGGTGACCCAGCACACCACTGCATGTGTAGTGCGCAAGTCGGTGACATAATACTCCCAGAAGGACTTATCCGTGAATATTACATCTCTCAGAGTGGTACAACAGAAACACAGCGGGACCAAGCAAAGCTATAGGATACAAACTTCATTACAAAATCTTGAAAATCTCCTTGATGAATCAAGAAAATCTCCTACAAATGAAACATCAGAAGAAGCAATTCGAAGCTCCAAGCCGGAGAAGAACTCTAGCTCAGAACCAAATCCACTACGGCTGATGTCAGCCCTAATCTATGGCTAGTAAATGCTAAGTCCAAGAATGGTTTCTACCTACACCTTGATAGCTTCTCCTCCACCAGCGTTGTTTATGACGATACTTTACCGACTAAGTAGTAGATCACTCCACCTAGCCTCATGAGGTAGTGATGGCTTCACGATGACGACTTCAACAGGGCTTCAACTCTAAGCAGGGGATCAAACGGGATAGAATGAGTAACGAGCGTTACTCAGCAAGTTCATGATATATAGTGGGTGGTTGATGCACTAACTACAGCTTTAGACTTGAAAGAGTCATAAGCTAATGCAAGGTTTTGTAAGACTTTCTTCAAGAGGTTGCTTTTAATTCTGAAAACTATGCCCGCCATTCTTCACAGGATTAGAACTTTCATGGAGTTGCCTTTCCTGCGGCGTTCGCAGCTCCTTCCCGGAACAAGGGGTAACATGTCACATCCTTTTACACTCTGCAGAGGTGCGTTACTTTACCCATGGACGACCAAGACCATGTTGCACAACCAGGCTCGAGATCCTGTCCACTCCCACTCAGGTGTGGGGCCCGGTAGTTGGTCCAAGCCAAACCGTGCTTCTCCGCACAACGCATGCCCACCCATTTCTGCCAGTAGGTTGAACGCCTGATTCCACCCCTCACGATGGAGATCTACGCGCCCCTGGCAGACACTCATAGACCCCAGAGTCCGTGGGACGTAAGGGCTCCCACCCATGTGCATGTAGTCCCGCAAGACCTACAGCGTACGTCTCTGGCGCGTCCGTTGACATGCGAACGAGAAAAGTATCACGGTTGACTTACTCCCCCCACAAAAGATCCATGGTCAACGCGAATTTACGGCGCAAGAATCCTGACGGCAGTTGTTGTTAATTCCTAGGTAATACGTTCCCGTGCAGATGGAACCTTCCTTTGACCTATTCATCTTACCATGGTTCCATCCGCCCACCAAACAGAACACTACCACTCGGGTAGTCATTCAATTAGTCATATTATTATAAAAATAGGATCATGCATTCTTTTGAGAGTAGGTGATAAGACGATAGGGTTTTTGCAATTAGTTTGTTATGAAGTACTGCAAAGGATATGAACAAGTGATGAACTTGCCTGAGATTGAAATAACCATAATAATAATCCAGGTCTTCGGGGTTCGAGGGCCGCGTAGAGAAATCCAAACATCTGAAAGATAGCAAAGTAGTCCCGGTAAGGACTACAGAAAACACTGGCAAGATGATACATGCATAGTAATGAGATGCATCGCGAATTACCCTGAAAAACACCCCAGCTTACAAGTGTAAGCCACGTTTGATACGGTATCGTAATCACACAGGTTTTAGGTGAATGGTTTCATTATTTGTGGTGATGTGGTTATTAGTTCTTTTAGACTTACATGTGTTTCACTTTTACTTAGCAAACCATTGTTGTCATGTTGAGGTAGAAGTGTTTATTACTTGTTTAGATAACAAAACAATAACACATAGAGAACAATTATTAAAAAGATAACAGACATATTTTATTTCATATTTTAGAGTGTAGAGCTTATGTCAAAGGTTGAATGAAAAATGAGTGACTAATACAACCAATTCTATCATCACATCACTTGCTATTGCCATGTGATGATAGGTTTAGTAGATGTGAAAACATGAGGGTTTTATTAATTAGAAAAATAATATTTATGGTAATTGTTTATGGTTTATAATGGTATATTATAGAATTTCCATTATGCCCTTTAAAACAATTTTATAAGTTGAACAAAGGTTTTATGTTTAACATATTTGAATTGGAAATGCCTTTCTCTTTAATTTGATATCTCATTTGAATTATTCTGAAAATATTTGAATAAGATTATAATTTATTGATTTTAAATGAATTAAATGATTATGCAAAACATTGCACATATAAAACTTTGTCAAATGACTTTAAAAACATCATAGGTGGATTGCATATTTCATTTGGAGCATTTTGGTATATAACTTGTATTTTTTTGATTTTATGAATTATTTCCTATTTTTCTTTATTTTAAATGATTTAATTAATTAAGGAAAATGTTTAATTTTAAACTTTATCAAATTCATTTGAAAATATTATAATCCAATAGATTTTATTTTTATGATCATTATCATATTTTATTTATATTTTTCTGAGTAATGAATTAAAAGTTATTGAATTATGAAGGTTTATTTATTTTCTGCCAGAATTCAAATTGACAGGTGGGCCAGCCCTGTCATATACAGTTTTAATTAAAAGGAATAAAAGGAAAAGGGATATTACGTCATGATGACGTCATGCCTGTGTCATCCGAATTGGGAATTCCTACTGTGATTACCAAATCGATGGATTCTTCGCAAATTGGTAGGATTTGTTGGTACTAGTAGGTGGAGGGTGACTTGTGGAGTCTAGGGGTGGTGGCGATTGGACCATATGGTCGTGGAGTGGCCGGCGGCGAGTGGTGGCGCGGCAACCGGCGGCGGAACACGATGAACTCCACGGATTCGACGCGGATTAATTGAATGGAGGGCAGTACAAGCTGCAACAGCTCACCGTGAGCGTGATGATGCAGTCGATGGAGCACGGCGAGGTCGGAATCGCCGGCGGCATCCAGAATTGGCCGGCGGCCGGAGTTGTAAGGGATGATGCGATTCGACGAACTCGGGCCATCCCAGCTAGCGTGGATGCTCGAGGAGGGAGAGGAGACCTAGGCGCGTCCTCCGGTGGCTTCAATTGCGACAGAGGTGGACGGAATCGACGGCGCGCTTCCACGGCGGCCGGACGAACTAGGGTTAGGTTTTCAGGTTCTTCTACGGAGAGATACAGAGAGAGAGTGAGCGAGGGAGAGAGGAGATAAGGACCACGGCGTCGACTTGGTGTACCTATCCTCCCCAGCAAGCGGTCGAAGGGGAGGTGGCAGCAGCGAGATCGACACGGCGACGTTCTCCTCTGCCTTCTGGCAGAGGAAGAAGAAAGAGGAAAAGAAATGCCCAATTTCGATACCCCCCTATAAGTTCTAAATATTACAAATTGGTCCCTCTGTCTTAAAAACTAAGAAGAAAACATTGTTTTCAGGACCTTCTTGTGAAGATAAAAATTATTAAAAACCATATTTGAATTCCTTATCCAATTCTCCACCTCACCATATTTTGTTTTGGTGAATTTGAAGAATCTATGTATTTTTTATTTAGGATGCTAGATTAAGTGGTTTTTCTGTTTTCACTCTATTTAATTATTAAATGTCTTAAATTTTCTTTTATGCATGAGTATTACATTCTCACAACACACATATGGTTCCCATGTGGTGTGTTTATAAGTGAACCATATTGTATACAATTCCTTATAGAAAATAATTTAGTAAAACTATTTGGTACTGATTCTATGCACTGTTGTGAAAATCATTTAAATATGGAATTTTATTCCATGTCACCAAATGACTATAATGGTTGCATGAACTTGTTTTCTTTTTATAATACTATGTTATTTTCATATTTACAACTCTTAGCAATTTTGGTTGGCATTTTACTCAGGTATGTATATTCTATGTTTACTGTTTTCAGTACTTGATCAAATGGAAAACATGTGTGGTTTTGGAATCTTATTTGTTTGTTTTCCACATAGTTCCACTATGGATGTTATCTCATGTTGTTATAGATCATGTAATAATTTATATGGTTATAAATAGATGGATTTTTATTATCATCTATTAATCTTACATATGGAAAGGATTTGGAAAACAAGGTATTAATCTTGTTTTCATCTACCTCCACATATCAAAACATGTGGATCTAATGACTTGTTATTATCCCATACTTGGTAGTTATTTCCATTAAAGATGTTATTATGAGTTCCTTATCTCTGATGAGCTTGATAGAGGTTAATGATTCTCTATTACCTCCTAATGACTCACTGGATAAATTCTTGTGCTCCCTTACTGATCCAATGTTGCTTCTTGTGGTCTTCTTTTGCTTGATGTTCTTCTCTCTAGTTACCACTAGCCTTCTGTTATCACTTTTGTCCATTGCAGGTAGGTTCATCTCTTGGTTTCCATCCTCATCTGTCTCACCATTTTGATGAAAACATACAATTACTCCAAGCAAGGATTTTTCTTAGATGATTGTGAAAGAATGTGAGTTTATTTTATGACATCAAGTTGCCATGTGCATATAAGAAGAATTTGTTAACAAGGTAGCTAGTCTTGCCTCCAAATTACAACTCATATACAATAGGCTGAAATGTACCAGGTTATTCATTCTTTTGTTTGTTTGTGTATGACACTCAATTGTTTGAGTATACAAAAGTGATCTGTTAACAAGGTCTAGAACTTGTTACCAAACTACTTCTATATGACACTAACATTGGAGTATCACACTCTTTCAAGAGAGTTAATAAGATCATATCAAGATATAAGAGTTTCCAAGTACTCTTATAGAAGATTAGAGTAGCACTTCAAGCACACTCCAAATAATCTTCTTGGGAATCTTCATGTGGTAGTTCCTCCTTTCTTGTGGTTGCTTCTCTTGCAAAGTGACTCAGTGAAGATTGGGAAACAGGATAATAAGATAATATAGACAGGTAGAAAGATCTTGATTAAGAGTTAGTTCATGCTCTTATTCACCTCCACATATACTTCTTATTTTATCTCCCATATGATATGTTCATGTTCATATATATTTGGTTTACTTAGTTTTCAATTTACTTTCTCTACTAGAGGTTATAATTTGTTGTTACTCCTTAATTGTATCCAAGGATAATTTATTTGTTGAAGGTAGATTTAAATAGAAGTGTGGAATGCTTATGGAATGATGACTTAATAGTAAGTGGATCAAATGGTTCATTGAGGTGTTGAGAGTTCATATGTTCACTTGTATAAGATGATTGAAACAATAAGCATAAGAAGGTTATTGGGGTTTAAGGACTTATATCATAATTATTAATTGTTTTCCCAGGTGTCTTGGTTTTACTTTATAATCTTCCTTTGTAATGTTTATCATGCATAATGCAGATATAGAGATTTTGGAAATATCATATGTAATGCTCAAGGTTTAACAGTTGTTTAAGAACATTTATTTCTTCCTTTAGATACTTCATTTATGGTTAAGGAGATATGTACATATTCGATAATATGTTAATACAATTATTATGTCATTTTCCCCTTGTGGTTTTTGAGTTAACACTTGTTTGTATCACTGATGTTCTATTGAAACTTTGTTATCTGCTTGTGAAGGTTAACTTAGTAGTTACTAAATAATTTGGAAAGATGTGAGGTGAATAGTTGATCACTTAAAGATTTATTGTTTGAGAGGACATAACACCTCTGTTGCTGGGGTGGTTCAATTGTGTATTAGTCATTGGAGGAAGTATGATGATCAATTGTGTGATTGGGTTCTCACTCCTGTTTGAGTTCTAGATACCTAGTGAATTATCCCAAGTCACTTAACGACTTGTGGTTTAGGTTGTTGAGAATTTGTGTTGGTCACAACCAATTATGGTTTGTGTAACCAGATGATTTGGTTTGTACAGATACTTTGTTATAAAGATCACTCCAAATGTACTCCTGACTAGATGAATTAGACCTAGTTCATCATGTCAAGTGAAACATTGGTCACTTTGATTCGTTTAAACTTTCGCGCCAAAATTTCCCGTACTTTTAGATGCATGCTTTGCAAATGCACATATTAAATTTAGATCCTTATAACCTCCCAAACACTGGGATGTTACATGTTGGCACTCTTCTTGGTGGCTACCCAGATTTTGGTCCTTTTGCCAACGGAGAAGAATTTGCTAATGGGTGGTTTCGAGTTCACTCCGCTCAAGCTAATTCAAAGGATGACCTCACTCCCCTCTATCATTGGAAGAAATATGCCGTGGGCTTCGTCAAGGGTCTCTATCCCACTTATGACATCATGTTACGGGTCTATAGAGAGACTGTCAATCCAAAGGCGGGCAATGTGGATGAGATTCAAGGTTTCATGAAGAACTTGTTGCTTCTTACTCATCAATACCGTATGGATGCCACTCCTCGCAAGCTTGATGTCCTTGACTACATTTGGAACGAGTTATGGCATGTCATTGCCAACCGAAGGAATGCGTGTTTTGGGCCTTTCATCATGAAGATCATATTGAAGGTGTGGAATGCTAGGTTTCCGGATGATCCTTTGGATGATTCTCTTTGGATCTCTCATACGGAAAAGAGGCTTCTCATGAAGAATCACACCGAGCCCGTTGTGCATCCCACTCCAGCTGTTCGCAAGCACAAGGCTAGGCCTCGCATCATTGTGGATGAGGAAGAGGAAGCCGAGGGTCCATCTCAACCCCCTCCTTCTAGCAATGCCTTCAAATGGATGGCTCGGGCTCTCAAGAAAGTATTTTGCTTGAACAAAAAGATTGAGCAACATCAATGGGAGGCACATTATGATGCGGAACTCAAGGCACGTAAAAAGGCTCAAGCATCTCGTGAACGTCTCCGTGAAGAGGGTCTCTCCATTGATTCCCCGGTTCTTGATAGCATCACAGATTGGGATGCTTGGCAAGCTAAGGACTCCACGGGCAAGCTCATTGAATGGTCCGAGGAAGAAGGAGACGAAGCCACTAGTTCTCTGAACGGACAACGACGTCGCCTAGAGGGGGGGGGGTGAATAGGCGATTAAAACTTTTCCGGTTAATGCTTGCTAAATGCGGAAATAAACTAGGTGTTTAAATTAACAAGCATACAACCTAAATATTCTAGGATAAACTAGATGAACCAACAACTTATTCTAAGCAATACAAGTAACAAGGTGATAGCAAGATATATAACTTCAAGCTCGAAGGCTATCACAATGTAAATTGCATAAGTAAAAAGCTCGGGTATAGAAATAACCGAGGCACACGGAGACGATGATGTATTCCCGAGTTCCTCCCACAAAGGGGAGTACGTCTCGTTGGAGGGGTGTGAGCTCGCCACGAAGGCCTACTCAACGCCACAAAGGCCTCACCCTATTCTCCGATGAACCCCGCCACAAAGGCCTAGTTCACCTTCCACTATTGGCAACCTTCAAACCCGAGGCACGCATCCACAACTCAATTGGAGGCTCTCGGTGTCACCACAATCTTGGGGCACGCATCCACAACTCAATTGGAGGCTCCCAAGAACACCACAAGTCGTCTAGGGTCCAAGACCCAAGAGTAACAAGCTCACAAACTTTCAACTTCCACGAATCCTCGTGGAGAGAGCAAACCGATGCAACCGATGCAAATGGCAAGAGCACAAGTGCTCAAATCCTTCACTCTCAAATTCCAACAAAGCAACAAATGCTTATGGGGGAATAAGAGAGGAAGAACAATGGAGGAGAAACACCAAGAACTCCAAGATCAAGATCTACTAAGTTTCCCTCACTAAGAAGGAAGATGGATTGGTGGAAATGTAGATCGAGATCTCCTCTACCTTCTCCCTCAAAGATATGCAAGAATCATAGGAGGGATTGGGAGAGGGGCAAGCTTTCCAAGGTCAACAATGGTGGGAGAGAAGGGGAAAAACGTGCTTGGAAGACTTGGGGACCGATGGGGAAGAAAGCCCCCTTAAATAGGTCCCCACAAAAACTAGCCGTTTGTGCAGGAATCTGGGACCGGAATATCCGGTCCAAGTTTGGACCGGAATATCCGATCCGAAGATCTGCTCGAAACCTGTTGACTTTAACCGGAATATCCGGTCCCCTTGGAAAAATCCGGTACCAATAATCCGGTCCATGTCAGTGAGCAAATTGGTCTGAAAACTGCCCAAACCGGAATATCCGGTATGCCCCGAATAATCCGGTTCAAATAATCCGGTTCATTCCAGAAGGTTCAAGCTTCCAGTCCTTAGCCATTTTTCGCAGCAACCGGAATATCCGGTCCAGGATGAATAATCCGGACCAAATAATCCGGTTGACTCCAGTAGCTCCAACCTTCCAGTCCTTAGCCATTTTTCGCAACAAACTCCACAACCGGAATATCCGGTTCCTCCGAATAATCCGGTTCCAAATAATCCGGCTCCTCTCTGTCCCGAATATGGACCAAAACTACCCTAACCGGAATATCCGGTTGCCCGGAATAATCCGGCTAGAATAATCCGGTTGAGTCCAGAACAGAGAGGCTGAACTAGAAACCCCATAACTTTTGCAAATGAACTCCGAACGAGGTAAAACCAATTGCAATGGAAAGATAACAGCAAGGAGTATCCAAACAAAAAGTGAAAATATTGATACCTCAAAGTATGGAGAAGTTACCACACATGGAAGGTGTGGGAACATTCTCAAAGACGAACGGAATATTTTCACCACCGAAAACGCAACAAGTTTTTCTTACGAAATCCGTTTTCGAGAAACCAAGGCTTGTCATGAAGATCACGACAAGCACTAAAACCCAAAGGAGACAAAAGCCAAATAAGAACCAAGAAAGATGATATGCAAAGTATGCAAAGGTTTGAGCTCTCCATAACGATTCGATCGAGTTACTCACTTGAGAGCCCCTCTTGATAGTACGACTATCTATCCTATAACCCGGTCTCCCAAAGACACGAGACCGGTAAAATAGAAAACCTATCAAGATTATACCTTTGCCTTGAGCATTCCACTTGAGCTAGATGATGACGATCTTGACTCTCTCAAGTTGGATCTTCTTTCTTGATTGCGCTTGCTAGCACAAACTCCGCTTGATGAAGACTTGCAAGTTGCTCCCCCATACACCATTATGGGAGAGACTAGCTCCCCCATACACCATTATGGGAGAGACCCTTCGGCAAATCTTCACAAGGCCACAATCTCCCAAAGTGGTGGCAAGCATCAAGCATAGGATATCTTCTAGATGCTTCACTTGAGCTTCTACGTCAAGCTAGATGACAAACACCGCTTGACGACGACATAGACCATGGGCTATATGAAATCTTCCTTTTGGTTCATGCCCATGGAAAGATACCTAACCACACATAGAGATGCGACACACACATATCATGGGTTAGTTCACAAAGCTATATTGACAATTGCTTACCATACCATGAGATACACAATCCCACTTGGTACAACTTGTAGCTTTGTGTGTTGATCGCTTGCTTGATCAACCTTGTATCTTTGCTTCTCACTTCTAAAGATGATGTCTTGAAGATGATAATGAAAGATCACCTAATCCTTTTTCTTCAAGACAAACTAGCAATAAGCTCAACTCAAACCAAGACCATTCTTCATATAAATCCATGAGAAAAACAATGGCCATCAAGGAAGCTAATAGAGTTCAACACATGAACTCCATTATTTCCTATGGACAAGATCTACAAGGATAACTCAATGCAAACATTAGTCCATAAAGGATTGTCATTAATTACCAAAACCACATATGGGGGAACCATGCGCTTTCAATCTCCCCCATTTTGGTAATTGATGACAATCCCTTTTTACGAGGGTTTATATGATGAATAAAGCAAACATGCTAAACAAGAGTAAGGATGCAATAGCATGGAAAGGCAAATGCTTAAGAACGAAACTAAAGCATAAACCAAATTCCCTTAAACCCTCTAAACTTCTCCCCCATTGGCATCCATTGCCGAAATGGGAAAAAAGATTAGAAGGCCAATATAGTAAGAGCTCCCCCATAGTGTATGCATTCCTCATGATATGAATGAAATCAAGTGCATATCTCCAACTATGAATAGATGGAGGGAGATCAAACTATATTGAGGATCCAAAGATTTATAAGCAAAGTAAAATTGAAGGATACTTTCACAAAGAAGCAACCAACCACAAGGATCCGAAAAACCGATTGACCAACATCAATATTTTGATAGGATCAACCAAGTGTTCTAGAAAATCAAGAGGGAACTCCCCAAGGTACATGCACAATGTTAGATTTGAATTACTATATAATGTGCACAACATGGAATCATCACTCCCTTCTAGATAATTTTGAACACAAACAAGAGCAAGATAATAGATTGGAGATGAAGCAACGCAACTTTCAAACAAATAAAAGTTGAGCAATGAAGATCAAGAAGTGACAAATAAAGACTTACTCAACCGAAATAGATGCGTGTGACAAGGAAAAACATTTTTAGTAGACTAATAGGATGATAGAATCATCAACATAGTCTTTCAATATAAGAGGCACATAGTGCATATCATGTCTTTCCCATACACACAAACCATCAAATAATAGAACACATAGGTCCACAAGCTTATTAAGATTCAAAAGGAATACCAAAAGAAAAGCAAAGCTTGTGCCTTTTAGGAACCACCAAGGAATATAAAGCAATAAAAAGTGGTCACTAAAGAAATAGAATATCAATTAAAGATGTAACTATTATCGTGTGTATAAGTTTCTAAGTGGACAACAATCACAAAGATATATATCCACAAAGAAACATGCACACACAAAATAGGTACAAAGGTGAAGAACATGATATCCAAGAGAGGTTCATTAATATACCAATAAGATTTTTGCTTGAAAGCAAAGCACTAAGCTTAGTTTAATCTTAAGGGGATATAGATGAACACACAAAACTCATCAAAGCATCACAAATATCACAAGGGAAAAGTGATAGTTGGAATGCTTCGAGAAAGGTAACGCATATCACAAAAGGTTCAAATGGTTTTTGAGAATTCATCAATATTGCATATGAGAGACTTCAAGTAGAAGTTGCTAGATTAATATACTCGGGATTGGTGAATCATGAAAATGACTATAAATATCCCCATAGTATGTAATCATCCCGGCTTACTCATAGTTGCAATTAAGATGCTTTTGATAAGACATTTGCAAGAACCAAATGAAATGCAACAAAGGGAAATCATGCCAAGAAGCAACCTACACAAGGTTGAAAGCTAGAAATGTATGCATGAGATAGATACTTGTTACCGAGACGACATTGGTGATGAAGAGGATGCGAGTTTGATAATCATCGAAGCTTGACTCCTATAATACCATGGTGAGAACACCTTCCTTATGAATGGAGCAAGCAACCAATGTATCTCCATTGTACCTAAAAACAAAATTCAAGTACAAAATGGTACCCAAACTCATTGGGTCCAAAGTAGTTAGAATAACTACAATACATAGGACAAACTCCAAATAAATATGTGCATATTAATATGAATTTGAATTTCATGCACATCTTAGCCATTTAGGATTTGATGGAGTTTATCCTATATATTGGATCAATGAAAGTAAGCATGCCAAAAGATATATAGTAAATATGCATGCACAAAACTTTCAAGAACCAAAACAAGATACAAATTGGACAAAGAACTAATCAAACCAAGAAGCCACTTACAAGAGTGAAAATAAAGAGAATTGTCCAAAATATATCAAGACCCAAATCAACACATGATTGAGGAAACCAAATAGAGAAGATACCAAAAAAAAAAAAAAAACATCAAAGAATAAACAAACCCTCTACACTTTTCATGATAGCACACAAAGTACCAAGACGAAAAGTGTTTGTCTTCCAAAGAGACAAGTCATTGGGAAAACAAACAAATTTAAAGACAACAAGTGTTCAAACGCATATAGGATAGTTCTTCCAATAATAGTGCATTATTTATGATCTTGCATTTGAATACAAAATGCACACAATGGAATCATTACTCTCCATATATATTATTCAAACACTAGTCATGTTTAAATAAAATCAATTAGATGCAATACCAATTTAAAGAACGGTGATCTACTCAATGTAGGATAGCTTCCCCAAGAATAGTGCAACCCAAAGAAGTATGACTTTGACCATAAGTGCACAAGTATGGGATCATTGCTTTTCCTAACTCAAGAAAGCATAAAACAAATTTTGAGTAGAGCAAGGAAGACACAAAGGAGTTTGAACCAAACAAAATCCTTGGCAAGAAACAAGGCAATATTAGAGCAAAGGCCAAAGTAAATATGATCAATAAATTTACCACATATTATTATAACTTGTCAAAGACAAGAGATGTATGGAGATATTTCTCGGTGGTAGAATTGTTCACAATCATATTCACAAAACATAAGCATGTGACAAAAGATAGGAATAACAAACATGCTTAGATAGAGATTCTTGAAGGCTTCAAATAAAATCGTAAAGCAAGGCAACAAGAAACTCTCGAACAAACAAGATACCAAAGAAGAGAGACGCAAGATATTTTAAGCAAATATGGGACTTGTTTGAGCAACATGCCACATAGGAACAAGATAACTAATAATATCAACTCTAGGTGGCAAAACCTCACATGTTCACATTTTCTAGGCTTGTAATATGCACATAGCTTATTACTCCCCCATAATGTGATAATCCATTTTTTAACAAGAGGCAAAGAAAATAAATTCAACTAGAGAAAGTTAATGGACATTTTAGAAATGAATTTCTCATGAGAATGACATACCACATAGAGAATAGATAATATTGATATATCAACACTAAGTGGTATTCCTCATGTACACACATTTTAGGATAGTAAAGTGCAAAGCATATTACTCCCCCAAAATGGGATAGTCCATTAATCTCCCAAAGAGCCAACTAAGATAAGCAATGAAAGCATTGAAGGCTCAACACAAAGAACACAAGTACATGGAGTGCAAACCAACAAACATAACTAGATTACTCAAGATAGGTAAGTAGGAAGCACAACATATACAAACACATGCTAGAAACCAAACTAACATATGCAAGGGAGCAAGCAACTTTCAATGTATATAGAATTAAATACAAGTTACCGCTTGGAGGAACAATGGGCAAGAGATATATATAATCCAAGTGACTTGGCTTGAGGACATATAATTGATGAAGATCCCTTAATTCTTCATAAAATAGCCAAGTCTCCAATGCCCTCCAATAACACCTATTGATCAAGTTTGAGCTTGTTGGTCCCCAACCAAGTTGGGTCCTAAGAGGTTAGTCACAATAGGTTTGGCAACCCAAATGGTTCTTTTCTTGACACCACTTGGAGTACCAACATACTTGGCAAACACATTGCCCACATTATCCTTCCTAATGGAATAAACATCATCAACAAGGATAGGGTTGGATAATGTACCATTAGTGCATGAAGAAGCAAAATGTCCCTTCTTGCGACAAAGGTAGCAACATCGACTCTTTTCTCTCTTCTCAATAGGCTTCTCAACAAGAGGAGCATTGGCTTGAGTCTTGTTAGGAGGTGGCCGTTGTTCAACTCGTGGTTGAGCATGAGATTGAACAAGAGGCCGCTTCCCTAGTTGCTTCTCACTAAGAGGCTTCTTCTTCAAAGGGCAATATCTAACATGGTGCCCTTGAATCTTGCACTTGAAGCAAATAATCTTGGCCGGATCTTTGACTTGTTCTTGGCCCTTCTTCTTGTCAATAATGGACTTGTTCTTGATATTGGAGTTGAATCCAAGTCCACTCTTGTCATTGGGAAGTCTTCGCACTCTCAACATCTTGTCAAGGGTGGAACTCCCTTCATGACACTTTTCCAAGTCTTTCTTCAAAGAAGTGACTTGGGCCTTGAGCTCTTTATTTTCCTCTACATGGTTAGAAACAACACAAGAGCTAGAGGAAGTAGATGCTTCATTGTTAGAGAAACAAGGCAAGGAAAGCAACTCATCACAAGATGTAGAAACATTATGAGAGGATGAATTACTAATACGAGCACAAGTCAATATAGCATTATTAGAAGATATTGTGCTAGTAACCACATGAGGCTCACAAGATGTTACCTTTGTAGTGATAGCCTCAAGAGCTAATTTTAGCTTGGTATGAGATTCTAGAAGATCCTCATGAGAGCTAGATAGCTTTTCATGACTTTCTTCCAATTTCCCATACTTGCTAGTCATTAGCTCAAGTTGAGCCCTTAGCTCAACATTCTCCTTCAACAAAGATGCTTCACAAGATGTGGAGTTAGTAGTACAAGCATCATTAGAAATAGAAGAAGATAATTTGGCAAGCTCATTATTTAACCTAGAGTTTTCCTCAATTAGATTAGCATTGCCAACAACAAATTGAACCTTTTCATTTTTAAGCACTTTATATTTAGCTTTGGTATGGTCACGTGCTTTAGTGAGATAGGCTATTTGTTCATTATAGAGCTCCTCGATAGATTCAAGTTTCTCCTCAAGAGTAACTCGGAGCTCATACTCTTCCTCAAGAGACATAGTGAGGGATGCCTTTTCATCGGCATCACTTCTTTCAATCTCACCTTTCTTTTCAATGATTTTAGCGCTATAAATAGCAAAAGCCAATATTTCACTAAAAGGAGTGATAGCTTTACTACCTTTAGGGAGATCAAGAAGAACCAACTCACCCTTCTCCATTAAAGAGTCTTCGTCCTCATACTCTCCATAAAATATATCCTCATCCTCATCATCACAAGATGTAGTGGGTTCCAAAGGTGGTGATACCTTTGAATCCCTAGCCATAAGGCACATATGAGAAATGGATGGCGATGAAGAAGATATACTAGAAGAGCCATTAAGGTCCATGTCTTGTTCCACAAAAAGGTGGGATTCCTCTACATTGTTAGCCACACAAGTACTAGAGGAAATGGAAGCATTATTCTCATGAAAACAAGACATAGGAAGCATATCATCATGAGATTTAGTTAAACAACTATTACATGATATGCAAGGACTATCAACACTAGCATGTATGGAATTTTGAGTGCTAGAAGATATTAAGTCCAAAGATAGATCATTGCAATGGGATAGAGATGAAGTATAGTCAATAGAAAATTCACTATCCACAATGCAATTTCTATCACCACTCACCATATCATTACCTTGTGACAAATCACACGTCGGTGGAGTGGATAAAGATGTGAGCTCATCACGGCCGGAAATGGATGGAGAACAATCATCCTCAATAATATTGGACACATCATATATATCTTGAAGTTTTGTCCATAGCTCATGAGCGTTCCGAAAAGGCATGATTGATTGAATAACTACATCGCTCAAAATACACAAGAGACCATTAGATACAAGAGTATCGAGATAAGAATTTTCCTCATCCTCTAAAGATAAATCTTGAGAATTCTTTGGAGGAGGAAAATCCATATCTACAATTCTCTTAACATACTTTGGACCCATGTCCTCAAGAAAATTAAGAATGCGAATTTTCCAAGCATCATAATTTCTACCATAGAATATAAATGCGGGATCATGTTCTATTTCTCTAAACGACATCGTACTCTCTAGGATGTAAAGCCTAATAAAGAGAGACGAGGCTCTGATACCAATTGAACGGACAACGACGTCGCCTAGAGGGGGGGGGGGTGAATAGGCGATTAAAACTTTTCCGGTTAATGCTTGCTAAATGCGGAAATAAACTAGGTGTTTAAATTAACAAGCATACAACCTAAATATTCTAGGATAAACTAGATGAACCAACAACTTATTCTAAGCAATACAAGTAACAAGGTGATAGCAAGATATATAACTTCAAGCTCGAAGGCTATCACAATGTAAATTGCATAAGTAAAAAGCTCGGGTATAGAAATAACCGAGGCACACGGAGACGATGATGTATTCCCGAGTTCCTCCCACAAAGGGGAGTACGTCTCGTTGGAGGGGTGTGAGCTCGCCACGAAGGCCTACTCAACGCCACAAAGGCCTCACCCTATTCTCCGATGAACCCCGCCACAAAGGCCTAGTTCACCTTCCACTATTGGCAACCTTCAAACCCGAGGCACGCATCCACAACTCAATTGGAGGCTCTCGGTGTCACCACAATCTTGGGGCACGCATCCACAACTCAATTGGAGGCTCCCAAGAACACCACAAGTCGTCTAGGGTCCAAGACCCAAGAGTAACAAGCTCACAAACTTTCAACTTCCACGAATCCTCGTGGAGAGAGCAAACCGATGCAACCGATGCAAATGGCAAGAGCACAAGTGCTCAAATCCTTCACTCTCAAATTCCAACAAAGCAACAAATGCTTATGGGGGAATAAGAGAGGAAGAACAATGGAGGAGAAACACCAAGAACTCCAAGATCAAGATCTACTAAGTTTCCCTCACTAAGAAGGAAGATGGATTGGTGGAAATGTAGATCGAGATCTCCTCTACCTTCTCCCTCAAAGATATGCAAGAATCATAGGAGGGATTGGGAGAGGGGCAAGCTTTCCAAGGTCAACAATGGTGGGAGAGAAGGGGAAAAACGTGCTTGGAAGACTTGGGGACCGATGGGGAAGAAAGCCCCCTTAAATAGGTCCCCACAAAAACTAGCCGTTTGTGCAGGAATCTGGGACCGGAATATCCGGTCCAAGTTTGGACCGGAATATCCGATCCGAAGATCTGCTCGAAACCTGTTGACTTTAACCGGAATATCCGGTCCCCTTGGAAAAATCCGGTACCAATAATCCGGTCCATGTCAGTGAGCAAATTGGTCTGAAAACTGCCCAAACCGGAATATCCGGTATGCCCCGAATAATCCGGTTCAAATAATCCGGTTCATTCCAGAAGGTTCAAGCTTCCAGTCCTTAGCCATTTTTCGCAGCAACCGGAATATCCGGTCCAGGATGAATAATCCGGACCAAATAATCCGGTTGACTCCAGTAGCTCCAACCTTCCAGTCCTTAGCCATTTTTCGCAACAAACTCCACAACCGGAATATCCGGTTCCTCCGAATAATCCGGTTCCAAATAATCCGGCTCCTCTCTGTCCCGAATATGGACCAAAACTACCCTAACCGGAATATCCGGTTGCCCGGAATAATCCGGCTAGAATAATCCGGTTGAGTCCAGAACAGAGAGGCTGAACTAGAAACCCCATAACTTTTGCAAATGAACTCCGAACGAGGTAAAACCAATTGCAATGGAAAGATAACAGCAAGGAGTATCCAAACAAAAAGTGAAAATATTGATACCTCAAAGTATGGAGAAGTTACCACACATGGAAGGTGTGGGAACATTCTCAAAGACGAACGGAATATTTTCACCACCGAAAACGCAACAAGTTTTTCTTACGAAATCCGTTTTCGAGAAACCAAGGCTTGTCATGAAGATCACGACAAGCACTAAAACCCAAAGGAGACAAAAGCCAAATAAGAACCAAGAAAGATGATATGCAAAGTATGCAAAGGTTTGAGCTCTCCATAACGATTCGATCGAGTTACTCACTTGAGAGCCCCTCTTGATAGTACGACTATCTATCCTATAACCCGGTCTCCCAAAGACACGAGACCGGTAAAATAGAAAACCTATCAAGATTATACCTTTGCCTTGAGCATTCCACTTGAGCTAGATGATGACGATCTTGACTCTCTCAAGTTGGATCTTCTTTCTTGATTGCGCTTGCTAGCACAAACTCCGCTTGATGAAGACTTGCAAGTTGCTCCCCCATACACCATTATGGGAGAGACTAGCTCCCCCATACACCATTATGGGAGAGACCCTTCGGCAAATCTTCACAAGGCCACAATCTCCCAAAGTGGTGGCAAGCATCAAGCATAGGATATCTTCTAGATGCTTCACTTGAGCTTCTACGTCAAGCTAGATGACAAACACCGCTTGACGACGACATAGACCATGGGCTATATGAAATCTTCCTTTTGGTTCATGCCCATGGAAAGATACCTAACCACACATAGAGATGCGACACACACATATCATGGGTTAGTTCACAAAGCTATATTGACAATTGCTTACCATACCATGAGATACACAATCCCACTTGGTACAACTTGTAGCTTTGTGTGTTGATCGCTTGCTTGATCAACCTTGTATCTTTGCTTCTCACTTCTAAAGATGATGTCTTGAAGATGATAATGAAAGATCACCTAATCCTTTTTCTTCAAGACAAACTAGCAATAAGCTCAACTCAAACCAAGACCATTCTTCATATAAATCCATGAGAAAAACAATGGCCATCAAGGAAGCTAATAGAGTTCAACACATGAACTCCATTATTTCCTATGGACAAGATCTACAAGGATAACTCAATGCAAACATTAGTCCATAAAGGATTGTCATTAATTACCAAAACCACATATGGGGGAACCATGCGCTTTCATTCTCACCGTGTTCCCTCCCTGGCTCCGGAAGCATCTCCCACATCCTCCGAATGATTTGGGGCGTTAGCACTTGGCTCTCCCTCTTTTGGTATCTTGATGCCAAAGGGGGAGAAAGATATATTAGGCAACGGGCATTTGCATGGTCCCTCAAGCTTTCTTTGATTTGCATCTCTCTTTTGCTTGAGGGAATTTGATTTGAACTATTTGGAACTTCGGTTGTTTATCTTATTCGTATCTATCGTGAACCTCGCTATATTGTGATCATGTGTGAACCTAGTTTCATATTATCTATGTGATATGTGTGCTATGTGTTATCATTGTCATATTATTAGTTTATATCATGTCTTAGTGATCTCAATATGAAAGGAGCATATCTTTAGGGGGAGCTCCGTTCATATTGAGTCCGTAATCATGCAAATAATTATGTTGTCATCAATTACCAAAAAGGGGGAGATTGAAATATCATCGTCCGTTTTGGTAATTATATGACAACATAATTGTTGGATCTAATGTTTGTTCAAATGATGAAAATGCCCAGGTTATTAGGTTCACTATATCTATGGGGCTAATGCGTGATATATTCGAAAAGTGCTAAGAGAAAGGATTCCAGGGAGCCAAAATATGCAGGGGCGGAAGCTCCGGTGAATCCACCGGAGGCTCCGGTAAATCCACCGGAGGCTCCGGTGAATCCACCGGAGGCTCAGCCCGCTGCTGCCACTCAGCCTGTGAGCAAATAGGCTCCGGTGCGCATCCGGTGGTCCCTCCGCTAAAATGCCCTTCTGTTGGAAAGTGGCGGAGGTTCCACCGGAGGCTCCGGTGGACATCCGGTGGGCCCCTGGCCCTAGGGCAAATGGACTCCGGTGAAGGGTCCGGTGCTAGCTCCGCTTGGCACCCCTTCTGTTGGAAAGTGGCGGAGGTTCCACCGGAGCCTCCGGTGCGGGTCCGGTGGGCGGAACCTCCGCTCGATCCACCGGAGCCTCCGGCCTCCTCAGCAGCGCGCAAAGGATAAGGCACTGCGCAACTGCGCAGTGCAAAGAAGACCCACCGGAGCCTCCGGTGAAACCACCGGAGCCTCCGGTGCACTGGACTGCAAACGGCTACTTCGTGGCCAAGAGTATAAATACCCCTTCACCTACCTCATAAATGCCAAGCTTTTCCCACTCTCTCTCCTAGCCATTAATGAAAGCTTCAACCTCTTAGATCTCCCTCTCCGTCCACCCAATCACTCCCAAACTTGGTGGAGAGCTAGAGGAGACCTAGATCCACACTTCCACCAAAGGAATCTCAAATCCATCCACCACAACCTAGTAGATCTAGAATCCTACTTGAGGCCTAGAAACCTTAGTAGATCTCGTGCTTGTAGTTTCCACCTTGTTGCAAGAAGCTACGGATTGCTTGAGAGCCTCCATCCTTGTGGAGTGACCTCAAGCTCTTGTAAAGGTTTGGTCAACGCCTTCAAGTCGACCTCATAGTGGAAACGAGCATCTCCCTCACCGGAGAAGCTCAAGGAGAACAAGGTGTGCACAACCGTGCTATTGAGGAGCGCCTAGGTGGCTCCCCACCTCTCCAACGTAGACGTACTTCTCTTTGAGAAGGAACTACGGTGAAACATATCCTTGTCTCCTTGTTTACACTTGTTGTTTGCTTTACTACCTTACGCTTTACTTCCGTTGCGCATACTACTCTCTTCACATAGGTTGTTCACTTAGTTGCACATCTAGAGAATCGTATCTTATCTTACTAAGCCCCTTAAAAGGAAAAGAAAAGAAAAATTGGTAGTCAACCTATTCACCCCCCCTCTAGTTGACCATAGTGCACTTTCAACTACTAACAAGTAATCCACACCGGAAGGGAGATCTAATGTAAAACAACGATAGAGGACCCTAATTGTTACAGCGGGATGAAGGTGGATGATGAGGGTGATGGTGCTGGTGGTGATGATGATGACGATGACCATCTTGATGATGCCTAGAGCGACGACGGTGACGATGGCGATGATTTCCCCTCTCCGGAGAGGAATACCCCCGGCAGATTTCTCCCTGCCGGAGAGCTTTTCTCTCTAGTGTTTTCCGCACCGAGGCGGCCGCAGAATTATTTTTGATGATAGTCTAGGGCTTAGGGTTCCCTAGGGGCAAGTACGCGAAAGGAATCGACCAGAGGTGCGCCAGGGTGGCCACACCACCTGGCGGCGCGGCCAGGGGGCGCGCCACCACATGGTGTGGGCCCCTGGTGGCCCCCCTCTGGCTCCCCTTCTGTCTAGCCTCCTCCTCTGAACTTCTAAGACATCTCCTGTGTCCCCCCTCTTCTTCTGAACTTCTGAAATAGAGTATCCTGATGGTCCTTTTTCCATCAGATTTTTGGCCCCGGTGTTTATTCTCCAAAAATTATGAAACATGCAAAATAAGATAAAATAACATAAGTGATGCATCATAACATGAAATATATCGATGAATAACAGAAAATAACAATATAAAACAGTGATGCAAAATGGACGTATCAACTCCCCCAAGCTTAGACCTCGCTTATCTCCAAGTGAAACTAAACTCAGTAAACATGACCACAAGTTTATGGAGTGAGGTGTCGATAAATAAAATACGGACAAGAGGCATCACATCTAACAAGGAACAAGTCATTTTAGACAGCAACTTCCTCTCATATAATCAAACTTGAAACAAGTAGAGGAACAAGAAAGGTGCAAAACGTAAATCAAAATTGGTAAAGGCAAACTTTGTTCTTGGTCAAGGAACAATTAAGAGTGTACTTATCTTTCGATCAGAGTCTTTATACTAGAGCTTATATTGCAGAGTTTATCATGCTCAAATATAGCGATCTCTTTGCAGACATTGGTAACTTTCAAAGTGGTATTCAAATAGATAAAAGCATTTGTAGAAACAAGGATGAATAAGGAACATGATTGAGTAAATCAACATATAGCTGGATGAATCACAACAACTCAAATGCTTTCTTAAGACAGAAGGAAGTAGGTTTACTGACTCAATATAAAGGTAAAAGATAGGCCCTTCACAGAGGGAAGCATGGATCACTCATGTGGTGGAGCTTTTATTTTGTAAAATAGAGGTATAAAATGGTTGACAGTCCTCCCAACCATTCTTACACAAACCATGGCTAACCAAATCCTCGGGTGCCTGCCAACAATCACAAACCATGGAGGAGTGTCTAATTTTGAGAGGTGTATGTTTATGTCAACGAATGGCAAAAAAGAAAATATAGTACGTCACAAGCCAACTAGACTTCACAAGAGCGGCTCCCATTGAAGGACGCAACTGGTATAGAAGTTCATCCCTGTTTCTCTTTTGTTTACACAATTATGCTTTGACTGATAAACCAGGGGAAAAATAGTGAAGAGAATTTGTATTATTATTTGGGGCTGGGAACCCCGCTGCCAGCTCTTCTAGCATTTGGATAAGCGGATGAAGCCACTAGTCCAGGGTGTGAAATCCAATCAACAAGTGAGATAAAGATTCTCTATTTGCGTCCTCATGAGCTAAGACAGAGGCACAAAATAGGTGTAATTTTGAAGGTTTAAAGGTAGCACACAAGAAATTTACTTGGAGTGGCGGTGAAATACCACATGTAGGTAGGTATGGTGGACACAAATGGCAAGGTTTTGGGGCTTAAGGTTTGGATGCACGAGAAGCATTTCCTCTCAGTACAAGTTTTTGGCTAGCAAGGTTGGGTAGCAAGCATAAGAATTGAGGTAAAACAAACAAAAACATATATGATAAAGCCAATCATGCAATCTTCCTTGAAGGTACAAACAAACCTATTTGAGAATACTAAGCTTATGAGCTAACAAGACAGAAAGATCATGGAATAATATATCTACATGCAACTCCCTCTTTTCTACTTAAGTCTCAATGAATTGTTGCTACTGACCAATGCTAAGTTTGCAAAAACCAACTAGATTAACTTGAATTTCCAAAATTTCTACCAATACTAATAACAAGACCAATCACATAACAAAAAATGCAAACTAAAATAAAGTAGAGCAAGTAGATGATGAAACTTCTCAGTAATATTTCATTACGGCAACTCAAACCAAGGGATAGAACGATAACCAACTAGAGAGCGACACTTCCATACTGCAAACCATACTATATGATATTTTATCTACTCATGAGATGACTCTACTAAAAGGTAAAAAGGGTGAAAGATAAAGGTGTGATACCGCGGCACTCCCCCAAGCTTGGAACAAGCCAAGGGGATACTAATACCAATGACGAATCAATTCTTCGGTGATGGTGGTGAAACCTTCTCAATGAGCTTATCAATTGATTTCTTCAGATCTTCAATTGCGACCATAAGCATACGCATCATCTCCGTATTGTGATCAATACAGTTTCCATGCTTTTCATACGGTGAATTCCAGCCATCAAGATTTTTCCCCCACACTTCCTTAGGTTGAGAGCTTTCTCTATCTGCATGGTTAGAACGATCTGTATCCCAGCAAGAAGGCAACTTTGCCTCGGGTACCCTCCAAGATTGATACTCATGAATTAAAGTACGGAAAGGTTTCTTTATGCCTGAAAGTGGTGCCCTTGAAGCTAAGCACCGACGTGGGGCCTTCCCTCCGGTGCTCATCCTTGCTGGTTGCTTGGAAGGTTTTGCAATCACTCCAATGCTTGCGATAGTGGCGCGTGGATGCAATCGTGAGTTTTCTTCTACATCTCCTTCAGCTCCACTCTCGATCTCCTCCTCCGACTTCCGATCTTGGAGATCATCTTCCTTCGGTACCTTCCCCTTGTTGTTGTTGGCGGAGACCATGATCATTCTAAACCTGAAAACAGATCCTGGCAGAAACATCTCGAAACAGAAATACAACAAAAAACCGATATACGGACCTCGGGGGGTCCAGGGGGTTATATAGCAAAAATATGCGTAATGAAAGGAAAGTACAGGTTGAAAACGAGTCGGAGACGGCCTCCGGGGATCCCACACTATAGGGTGGCACGGCCAGGGGTGGGCCCGCACCCCTAGGTGGTGTGGTGCCTCCGGGCACCTTCTCCAACTCCTCTTCGGCTCGGTATTTTTCATATTTTCCAAAAACCAATAAACTATAACTTGGAAAGTATTCCGTGAACTTTTTCTTAACAGAACTGTTACCTATTCCAAAACAGACTCTACAGGTTCCGGAATCTTCCCTCTAATGAACTTCTCCGGAGTCATTACTTGAATAACATCAACATCTTCATCATAGGAATCCCCAAAAATATAATGTTTGAGTCTTTGCCCATTCACCACTTGTGTACTGTTATCTTTGAGGGAAGCAATTTTGATTGCACCCGAACGATACACTTCTTCAATAATGTAAGGTCCTTCCCATCTTGAGAGTAATTTTTCCTGCAAAAAATCTGAGACGAGGCTGATACAATAGAACGGTCTCACCAACATGAAACTCTCTTTTAAGGATTCTTTTATCATGCCATTGTTTAACTTTCTCTTTAAAGAGCTTGGCATTTTCATAAGCTTCCCATCTCCATTCATCTAGATGATTCAAATCAAGCATTCTTTTCTTACCAGCAAGTTTAAAATCTGTATTTAATTCTTTCACTGCCCAATAAGCTTTGTGTTCTAATTCTAAAGGCAAGTGACAAGCTTTTCCATAAACTATTTTATAGGGATACATACCCATAGGATTTTTATAAGCAGCTCTATAATCCCATAAAGCATCGTTCAACTTATCTGACCAATTCTTACTAGATTTATTAACAGTCTTTTGCAAGATAGATTTAATTTCTCTATTTGATAATTCTACTTGCCCACTGGTTTGAGGATGATAAGCTGAGGCAATTCTATGATTAACATCATATTTAGCAAGGTTTTTTCTAAAACCACCATGAATAAAATGAGAACCTCCATCATTCATAAGATATCTAGGCACACCAATCTAGGAAAATAACATCCTTAGGCATTTTTAAAGAGGTCTCACCATCAGCACTTTTTGTAGGTATAGCTTCTACCCACTTACTAACATAATCAACAGCAACAAGAATGTGAGTGTAATCATTCGAAGGAGGAAAAGGACCCATAAATTCAAATCCCCAACCATCAAAAGGTTCGATAACAAGAGAATAACCCATAGGCATTTCATTACGTCCAGAAATATTACCAACTCTTTGACATTCATCACAAGATAAAATAAATTTACGTGCATATTTAAAGAGAATAGTCCAATAGAAACATGATCGTAGAACCTTCTGTGCGGTTCTATCTCCAGGGTGATGTCCTCTATAAGCACTACCATGGCACTTCTTCGATATTTCACGTTGTTCATGATCTGGAACACATATTCTCATAATACCATCTACTCCTTCTTTATATAAATGTGGGTCATCCCAAAAATAATGCCTCAAATCATAGAAGAATTTTCTTCTTTGTTGAGGCGTAAATGTTGGAGGAAAATACTTTGAAACAATAAAGTTAGCATAATCAACATACCATGGTCTATCTTGGGATTTTACCTTTATTGCACCCAACTGTTCATTTGGAAAACTATCATTAACAGGAATAGGGTCAAAACTAATGTTTTCCAACCTAGACAAGTTATCAGCAACAAGATTATCAGGACCCTTCCTATCCACAATATGAAATCAAACTCTTGTAAAAGCAACACCCATCTAATAAGACTAGGCTTAGCATCTTTGTTTTCCATAAGGTATCTAATAGCAGCATGATCAGTATGAATAGTAACCTTTGAGTCAACAATATAAGGTCTAAACTTATCACAAGCAAAAACTACAGCTAAGAACTCTTTTTCAGTAGTAGCATAATTATTTTGAGAAGCATAAAGAGTCTTACTAGCATAATGAATAACATTCAACTTCTTATCTACGCGCTGTCCAAGAACAACACCTACAGAAAAATCACTAGCATCACACATAATTTCAAAAGTTAAATTCCAATCAGGTGGTTGAACAATAGGAGCAGTAGTTAAAGCCTTCTTTAAAGTCTCAAAAGCTTCCTTACAATCATCGTAAAAAACAAATGGTACATCTTTTTGAAGAAGATTAGTAAGAGGCTTTGATATTTTAGAGAAATCTTTAATAAACCTCCTATAAAAACCAGCATGACCAAGAACACTGCGAATACCTTTAACATCCCTAGGAGAGAGCATTTTTTCTATGGCTTCCACTTTAGCTCTGTTAACTTCAATACCTCTTTCAGAAATTTTATGTCCAAGAACAATTCCTTCATTTTGTTGGGAATATGCCCTAGAGGCAATCATGGATGATGTAATTCCCAATGTATTCATAAAGTTATTAAGTTATCCTTGTTTTGAACATCTGATATATGTCACTGAATATGTGATTCGATTGTGGAACTATATATTCATGTTGTTCATACTAGATTGTCCTTGGTCATTAAGGTTGTGCTGGACACACACCCTAGACTAATGTGAGTGTTGGCTGATGACATGGTTCCACTTGTCATGGGCATGGTGATGCCATTCCAACGATCACGGACTTGGCTAAAGAGTTTAGCAAGTCGGACTGACCCACATTGAGATGCAACAAGCAAGTCGTCATTTGCATGTCTCAATCAATGTAATCCTTAGACCTGAGGTTGTCGCACAATCCGAGTTGTGGATCACCGACTTAGGTTCTGTTAAACGCTGCTCTGTGACAAGGCAGTTATAAAGGCAGAGTTCGGGTTGAATGAGAAACAAGCTGCGTGATGTGGATAATCAAGATGGGATTTTGCCCCTCCGAATGGAGAGATATTCTTTGGGCCCTCTCGAGTGATATGATTCAGGAAGCATGGCCATGCGCGACTCAGTTAAGTGTTAACTGTGTCTGTTGACTAAGAGTTAGTCAGATGAATCAAATATCACGGATCGAGAAGAGAGTCGAACTATTTAAGGGATGACGATAAATCGCCTATAGTTCGACAAGGTATATCGTGAGGCAAAAGGGACTAAGATGAATATCACATTGAAAGGTATGTCGTCATGACTCAATGGGACTTGGGAGTCGGCACGTTCTGATAGGAGCCGCTACCGATTGATCGATTAGGAGTTGGACTCCAATCGTGTCCAAGTCGCCATGAGCCTGCAGGGTCGCACACTTAAGAGCGGGAGCAAATGTATTGGTCGGGTTGGATCCGAACCGGAAATGGACTGATTTTGTGAGTCGAACTCGCAGAGGGAATGGGCCACAAGTGTTGTGAAGCCCACTACCATTCGCTATATAAAGAGGGGTGCAGGTTGCCCAGTGGGCACGTTACTCCTCACCCATGCATTGGGAACCCTAGCCCCACTTAGTCCAGCCGTCGCAACGGACCTAGCAGTCCGCCGTCGGAGCTCCTCCTCGTACGTGTGGATACCGGCAGAGGTGCTGTACGTTCAGCACTTCGACGTTCGTGGGATTGGATCGGCTGGATCGGATCGTGGGACCACACTGCCCCGATGCGCTGCATCGATAATCCGCACCTGCGCATCTAGTGGTAATACTCGTGGCCTTCTACCTCGGCTAGATGTTGGAAGTACCGCGTAGGAAAAAGTTCTGTTTATCTCTACGCGTTCCAACAGTGGTATCAGAGCGGTAGCTTCTGGTTTTAGCCCCGAGATCCGTACATATGTGATGTGTAGTTAGCGTTAGATGTGATCTAATTGATGTTTTGGTGGTCGGTCTATGAGATAGATCGGTTTTGTACAAGGTTGATTGGATCAATCGTACTCGGGGTTAATGGATGATCTGGTTTCCGTGATCATACTGCTAAGGTCGTGGAACAACTTACCCCTACCGGTCGGTTTCCGCCATCGGGGTATACCGTGACACATAAATCCACTTGCGGTGATCGAAGATCAAAGAGTTTGATCGAATCGGAATACGGATCAGATTTGGGAGCCGGGGCATGTGATGCCACCCAACTAACAGGACCGCCGGCTTCGCCTTGTCGTAGCGCCCTAGATGTCGTTACGAGTTTCACAACGCCGGTAGATATCGTCTCTATGCATAACTTGTTTTTGCAGGATGTTGTGAATGGTATGGCTTATGTGCATGTGATGTGTGTAATCCATACATGATCTGCGTATCATGTTTTTGTCAGCCGGCTAGAGCCTAGGTGCTGTCATTTTATTGTATACCGGCCTGCGTGTCGGATTCTCTATGTAATCTTTGATTTACTAGCTAGTGTAGCTTGTTGGAGAACCCGGTGACATGCAAGTCGATGTACAAGTCGGCTACATGGAGTAAGATGGCACGTGACAAGATTTGGCACGAGTCGACTTACAAGCTTTGTGGAGATGGAGATCACCATGAAGAGAGCCATACCATTTCACATTATAATTGCTTTATTTGTGTTATTGTTATGTCTCTATTTACCTCTATTTAGATAGTTGGTAGATTTTAATCCCTCAAAGAAGGTCTAGTCGGTCGCCCCGCCAGTGCTACACCATCACAAGTCGGACATTCTTGGTAGTGGGCTCATGAAATTGAGGTGCTACCAATTCTTTCCGATTAGGTGAGTTTGAGTCGGAATCTTACAAGCGGAAGCACTTGGTAATCTAGACGATTCCATCACAACGGTTGTGGGGCTCGGGGCGAGGAAGGTTGGGAGCCGGGGCATGTGATGCCACCCAACTAACAGGAGTCGTATTGGATACGATTGGCAAGGTGTTGCCTACCTAGATCACTTGACGGCTAGCGGTGATGCTAAAGCTCACTAGTCGGCTTGCTTATTTAGGATCTTGAATCACTTAGCAACCATCGGAGGGGTGTTGGTTCTAGTGGGAGCATAAGTATTAAAGCGTTTAATATGCCTCCTCTTTTATGAATACATGTCTTAAGTGTTTTGCATATTTTCTGTTGTAGATCAATGGCACCTAGCAACCTTCCTCAGTTGTCCACTTTTGCGTTGAGGTCAATCCTAGAGAAAGATAAGCTTAATGGAACTAATTTCATCAACTGGTACCGTAATCTGAGGATAGTCCTCAAGCATGACAAGAAAGAACATGTTCTAGAAACTCCACTTCCAGAAGAGCCTGATGATGATGCGACTGTCGCTGTCATGAATGCCTACCATAAGACTAGAGATGAGTCTACGGAAATTAGCTGTCTTATGCTTGCACACATGGAACCGGACTTGCAGCAGCAGTTCGAGAATGTTGAGGCCTACGATATGATCGAAAGCCTCAAAAGTATGTTCCAGGCTCAGGCAAAGACCGAGAGGTATCAAGTCTCTCAAGCTTTGCTAGGCTGTAAGTTTAAAGACAGTGATCCACTGAGTCCGCATGTAATCAAGATGACTGGTTACGTGCAGTCTCTGGATCGGCTGGGCTTCCCAATTAACGAAGAGTTCGCTACTGATATAATTCTGAACTCTCTTCCTAGTGCGTATGGTCCGTTCATTTCGAACTACCAGATGCATGGTATGGATAAGAAGATCACTGAATTACATGAGATGCTCAAAATGGCAGAGGCTGATCTTAAGAAAGACGCCAGTCAAGTGTTGATGGTGCATAATAAGGCTAAGTTCAAGAAGAGTTCCTGGACTAAGAAGAAGAAGGATAAGTCAGGAGGTAGCGCTCATGGCCCTGTCCAGAGTGCTTCCTCAAAGACTAAGCCATCTCCTACAGCCGGAGCCAACTGCTTCTATTGCAAGCAGGATGGCCACTGGAAGAGGAACTGCACCAAGTATTTGGCTGACAGAGCCAAGAGTGGAGGTGTGACTTCCAACTCAGGTACGCTTGTGTGCAATGTTATAGACATTTATCTTGCTGATGCGCCTAATAGTTCTTGGGTATATGATACCGGATCAGTTATTCACATATGTGTGACGCCCCGAGATCGGGCACTATGCAGATTTCAGCATTCCCGCCAAATCCGCATAATAACCGATTCCAGGTTGTCATTTATGATAACATTACAACAGTTCACGAATATTCCACAATTACAACAGCGACAGATAGATACAAGATGACTCGAACGAGCCAGGGCTTACAACTGATACAATACAAAGATCCAAATAACAGCGGAAGAAACAAACGTCCGTCTACGGACAAGATCCAAATTGGACTAAGAGTCCTGAAGATAACCGAAGGCGTCCAATCCCTGCCCAGGCCAAGCCGGAGGGATTCCCAAGCTAACGTCGTCAGACTTCAAACCTGTTGACTGCAAGTTGGAATTTGCAGCCACGAAGAGATTCGTGGGTCAGTACGGTTAAGTACTGGCAAGGGGGACAAAGCCCATACTCACAACTGATACCGGCGTAGCCAATCATCACAAGATACAAATACTTTAGGATCAACGGAGAAGAAGGGGTTATTGCAAATAAGCGACAACAGGCTGCACTAACCAACTACAGAGATTCTATTACTTCCAACTATCAGAAAGGAGATAAGATCGAGTGATAGTATCCAACTGAAAGATAACTTCAAACAAACCCATCCTGGATCTCGCCCCTTTAGCCAAAGAAGCAATCCGAGGATAACTCACACCGTTGTATTAAAGATGAGTCAAGTTATTGTGTGAATAACCTATTACTAGTCAAGTTATTAATCATTGGGTGAAACATGGTTGATCATTATGTTGAAGTTGTCCTGAGTACTTGTTAGCCAGTACTTTCACCAAGTAATCCATAACCGCGGAAAACACGGCTTCTCGAGAAGATTTACCCTGCAGGGGTGCACCATAGCAACCGCACTCATGAATATCCCGCCAGATGGGATGCCTCCCACCAAGCGGGGCACTCAACACAATCCAACCCTTCTTCGCATCAAGCCCAAAGCACCGCGTGCTGTGCGTGCGCGGCTAATCGAGCCCCACGAAGAAAAGGGGACCCTCATAGCACTGGAAGATCACGCCGCCCTAAATGCCGACTACGAAAGTTCCACCCGGGTACCAAGGGCTCGCAAGATCATGCATGCAGCAAATGGAAAGCCCGAACTAGTACGGCGATTTGGACGAGATGCGAATCGAGTCAAACTGAGGGGGAGCCCATACTCCCCAAATGCGGGTAGTGCGCTCATCATGGATCAGTAGACAAGACCCTTTTCCTAATTAGGGGGTCGACACTAGCGGGCCTCAAAACCACCCGTGGGCCTCCCGCCGGTGCCTTATCGTCAAGATTATTATTAACATTAGCATTATCAGGATTGATTGATTAACATCGAGCCCCGGTACGGTAACAATAGTAATAGAACGATGGTAAAAGAAGTAACCGACAACGAGCTCGAGCAAAAGCAACCCTAAGCAAGATAGTAAGACACATGCTCAAGCAAAGGTTATAGGTATGGAGGTGAGGCCATATCAAGGTTAAGGGATTCATGTGATGGGTTCGTAACAGAAACAGCTACCACTAAGGCTAGCAGAAAAGAATCAACGGAAAGAATCGGTAACAAGTGATGAAAGGCAGCCATATGGCATGCAAGTGAGTATACTTGCCTGAGATCCCGCAAGGTAGCAGAACTTGTCGTTGCTCACATCATCTCAACGTCCTATCCGAGAAGAAGCAACGAACCTCGAACAAACACCGGAATGCAACAATTACTACTACGGCAAAAGATCCAGCATGATCAAGATATGGATGCATGACAAGTTTAAAGATGCATCAAAGTAAACTAGTTGACAAGATAAACAAAGTTAAATGGACCCATATGCAATTTGAGTTGCATATGAACAGCCCATGGATTATGGTTGAAACAATTGTTTTCCAACTAACCAATAGGTGAAAGTGGATTAGCATGATGCATGGATGAGGAAAACAGCAAAATAACAACATTAGAATCAAATTAAAATAGGGTGTAGCAATTTAGAATTTTATTGTTAACTTAGGGAAATTTTGGGTGCCTTAAAGGGAACACACAAGTACTTGTTGTTTTCAACCATTTAAAATGTTCAAAACAAATAACAAAGTTGATATTTGAAAAGGACATCAAATTTTAGTTGGATTACATGTTTCACATTTTGAAATTGGACTTTGGATTATTTAATTATGAATTAAACAATATTAAACAAGTTTTAATTGAATTAAACAAGATTTAAATTGGTTAGGCAATTTAAATTATTCAAACCAGAAAACAAAATTTATATTTGAATAGAGTATTCAAAATGGTGTGAAAAACATATTTTATTTGAATTATTTGAAAACAGTATGAATTAGTTATGGATTATTTCAATTTGCATTTGAATTATTCAAATTTGAAATTTAAAAGTATTTTGAAAATTCAAAACAGAACACAAATAGTCTAGTTGGAAAGATTATGAAATTTTGAACAGAAAACATATAAAGTTTTTATTTACTGGATTCACAGATTAAAAGTTATTGATTTTTTAAGTTTTATGCTTTATTCTGCCATTTAAAAAAAGAATTAGGAACTGAACAGATGCATTTTAATCTTTGTTACCGCACGGGGGCGTACCCACACGCTGTCAGGGGGGGCCCCGTGGCTTGCTGGGCCCGCGTGGCGCTAGAGGGACTGACAAAGGGGCCCGGGCTGTCAGCGCTGGAAAAGAAATAAGCCAAAGGGTGTTGCGCGGCCGAGGGGATTCGAGCTCGGGACCTCCCTCCGCGCGCAACTGGGCTCGAACCACTGGGGTAGCGAGCGCTTGGTGTAAGGTACCGTGCGTGGGGGGATATGAGGTAGGCTTATGCCTGTTAACTGAATCAGATTCACGTAACTGAACCTTGTCGAGGCAGCTATGGCGGACCAGACTTCGACGGCCGTGAGGTGACGGGCGCGATGGCCAGCGTCCAGAGCAAGCAGGGGGGGAGGGGGCAGGAGGTGGTCCCGAGGGACAAGGGACTCACCACGGCGGCGTGGATGCCGGGAGGCGCGGGGCGGTCGGCGGCGAGGCCGCGGTCGATGCAGTCCGGCGGGGTAGAAACGGAGGGAATCTCCGGCGATGGCGCGGCCGGCTCGGGCCTCCTCCCGCCGCCGCGTCTTCAGCAAAGTTGAAGGCCAGGCCACGGGGGCTCCATTCCCGTGGCTGGCTTGGCCCGAGGAGGATCATGGCGAGGGGATGGTGGCCGTAGTTCTGTAGGTGGTGTTCGGTGGTTTCCTGACAGGGGGTGCAGGGTTCAGTAGCAGCAGGAGCTAGACGAAGGGGAAGATGGGGTTGGAGGCGCAAGAGGAGGAAGGAGTAGGCTAGGGTTTCTAGGGGTCTAGGGCAGAGGGGTATACTTAAGGAGAAGGGGCCATGTACGGCAGCTCATCCAGGGGGGTGGAGGTTGATCGAAGGGCGTGGTGGTGGTTCGTACAGTTGGGGAAGAAGACAACAGAGAGGAGGGTTGGGCCAGAAGAAAAAGGGAGTGGGCCTGGGGGGAGAAAGAAGAGAAGGGAGTGGGCTGGGCTTAGGGTTAGACACCTTTTCTCTCTCTCTCCCTGCTTTGCTTTATTTTTCCCTGTTATTATTATTATTTTTTGTAAAAGATGAGAGGAGAGAAGGAAAAATAAAGCTAGGAGGGTTTTAGATTATTCAATATTTTCAAAACAGCAAAAATGAAAGCAAAAGTTGGCATTACTTTCACAAGGTTGAAATTATAATTGAATTAAAGTTGTTAGTTGGATTTTTTTCAATTAGGGTTTGGTTGGAAATTTTGGAAAATAAACAAGTTTTATTTATTAATCTCAAGCAATTTTGCAATCATCAGTGAATTTAATAGTTGGCAAGAATTGCTTTTTAAACCACCATTTGATCATGCCCAATGATTGAAATGATTTGAAATTTAAGTTTAATTGGAAATTTACCATTAGGGTTTTGAACAACTTAACTTGTTTTGAAGTTTTGATTGGTTTGGAAAACATGATGCAATGCTTATGGGATGCAGATGATGCAAGCAAAAAGCAAACAAACAGGTAACACCCCAGGTGTTACAGACGACACCACTAACAAGGGATTGCGCCCTCGCAATCCACCTGCTAACCCGGGAGGGGAAAGAAGTTCGACTATCGATTCTCCGTGCTTCCAGTTGATCTCGTCGACACCACTAACAAGGGCTTCTCGACACCACTAACAAGGGATTCTTGCTCGGAGTGATGACGATATTCTTCCACCAGGAATCTTCCGATGATCGAACCTATTAGGTTAAGGGCTCAGAAAACGTCCACCCACGTAGGATCCTAACACTTTGAAAGATTGAGTACGAGAGTAGACTCCAAAACAAATAAGATGGGAGGGGAATTAGAATAGAGATAAGGAGAAAAACAAGAATCCTATTGAGAGGTTTTCCAAAATAGTTCAGCAGAAATAGTTTTCGACACTCTAGAAACAACGACCGTTAGCGAGGTTAACCTACAGGCTTTGCGGACCCGTTGCTTCGATAACCATTCGTATCGAAACAATATCGGGAATCGGAACCAAGGCTCTGATACCATTTGTGACGCCCCGAGATCGGGCACTATGCAGATTTCAGCATTCCCGCCAAATCCGCATAATAACCGATTCCAGGTTGTCATTTATGATAACATTACAACAGTTCACGAATATTCCACAATTACAACAGCGACAGATAGATACAAGATGACTCGAACGAGCCAGGGCTTACAACTGATACAATACAAAGATCCAAATAACAGCGGAAGAAACAAACGTCCGTCTACGGACAAGATCCAAATTGGACTAAGAGTCCTGAAGATAACCGAAGGCGTCCAATCCCTGCCCAGGCCAAGCCGGAGGGATTCCCAAGCTAACGTCGTCAGACTTCAAACCTGTTGACTGCAAGTTGGAATTTGCAGCCACGAAGAGATTCGTGGGTCAGTACGGTTAAGTACTGGCAAGGGGGACAAAGCCCATACTCACAACTGATACCGGCGTAGCCAATCATCACAAGATACAAATACTTTAGGATCAACGGAGAAGAAGGGGTTATTGCAAATAAGCGACAACAGGCTGCACTAACCAACTACAGAGATTCTATTACTTCCAACTATCAGAAAGGAGATAAGATCGAGTGATAGTATCCAACTGAAAGATAACTTCAAACAAACCCATCCTGGATCTCGCCCCTTTAGCCAAAGAAGCAATCCGAGGATAACTCACACCGTTGTATTAAAGATGAGTCAAGTTATTGTGTGAATAACCTATTACTAGTCAAGTTATTAATCATTGGGTGAAACATGGTTGATCATTATGTTGAAGTTGTCCTGAGTACTTGTTAGCCAGTACTTTCACCAAGTAATCCATAACCGCGGAAAACACGGCTTCTCGAGAAGATTTACCCTGCAGGGGTGCACCATAGCAACCGCACTCATGAATATCCCGCCAGATGGGATGCCTCCCACCAAGCGGGGCACTCAACACAATCCAACCCTTCTTCGCATCAAGCCCAAAGCACCGCGTGCTGTGCGTGCGCGGCTAATCGAGCCCCACGAAGAAAAGGGGACCCTCATAGCACTGGAAGATCACGCCGCCCTAAATGCCGACTACGAAAGTTCCACCCGGGTACCAAGGGCTCGCAAGATCATGCATGCAGCAAATGGAAAGCCCGAACTAGTACGGCGATTTGGACGAGATGCGAATCGAGTCAAACTGAGGGGGAGCCCATACTCCCCAAATGCGGGTAGTGCGCTCATCATGGATCAGTAGACAAGACCCTTTTCCTAATTAGGGGGTCGACACTAGCGGGCCTCAAAACCACCCGTGGGCCTCCCGCCGGTGCCTTATCGTCAAGATTATTATTAACATTAGCATTATCAGGATTGATTGATTAACATCGAGCCCCGGTACGGTAACAATAGTAATAGAACGATGGTAAAAGAAGTAACCGACAACGAGCTCGAGCAAAAGCAACCCTAAGCAAGATAGTAAGACACAGGCTCAAGCAAAGGTTATAGGTATGGAGGTGAGGCCATATCAAGGTTAAGGGATTCATGTGATGGGTTCGTAACAGAAACAGCTACCACTAAGGCTAGCAGAAAAGAATCAACGGAAAGAATCGGTAACAAGTGATGAAAGGCAGCCATATGGCATGCAAGTGAGTATACTTGCCTGAGATCCCGCAAGGTAGCAGAACTTGTCGTTGCTCACATCATCTCAACGTCCTATCCGAGAAGAAGCAACGAACCTCGAACAAACACCGGAATGCAACAATTACTACTACGGCAAAAGATCCAGCATAATCAAGATATGGATGCATGACAAGTTTAAAGATGCATCAAAGTAAACTAGTTGACAAGATAAACAAAGTTAAATGGACCCATATGCAATTTGAGTTGCATATGAACAGCCCATGGATTATGGTTGAAACAATTGTTTTCCAACTAACCAATAGGTGAAAGTGGATTAGCATGATGCATGGATGAGGAAAACAGCAAAATAACAACATTAGAATCAAATTAAAATAGGGTGTAGCAATTTAGAATTTTATTGTTAACTTAGGGAAATTTTGGGTGCCTTAAAGGGAACACACAAGTACTTGTTGTTTTCAACCATTTAAAATGTTCAAAACAAATAACAAAGTTGATATTTGAAAAGGACATCAAATTTTAGTTGGATTACATGTTTCACGTTTTGAAATTGGACTTTGGATTATTTAATTATGAATTAAACAATATTAAACAAGTTTTAATTGAATTAAACAAGATTTAAATTGGTTAGGCAATTTAAATTATTCAAACCAGAAAACAAAATTTATATTTGAATAGAGTATTCAAAATGGTGTGAAAAACATATTTTATTTGAATTATTTGAAAACAGTATGAATTAGTTATGGATTATTTCAATTTGCATTTGAATTATTCAAATTTGAAATTTAAAAGTATTTTGAAAATTCAAAACAGAACACAAATAGTCTAGTTGGAAAGATTATGAAATTTTGAACAGAAAACATATAAAGTTTTTATTTACTGGATTCACAGATTAAAAGTTATTGATTTTTTAAGTTTTATGCTTTATTCTGCCATTTAAAAAAAGAATTAGGAACTGAACAGATGCATTTTAATCTTTGTTACCGCACGGGGGCGTACCCACACGCTGTCAGGGGGGGCCCCGTGGCTTGCTGGGCCCGCGTGGCGCTAGAGGGACTGACAAAGGGGCCCGGGCTGTCAGCGCTGGAAAAGAAATAAGCCAAAGGGTGTTGCGCGGCCGAGGGGATTCGAGCTCGGGACCTCCCTCCGCGCGCAACTGGGCTCGAACCACTGGGGTAGCGAGCGCTTGGTGTCAGGTACCGTGCGTGGGGGGATATGAGGTAGGCTTATGCCTGTTAACTGAATCAGATTCACGTAACTGAACCTTGTCGAGGCAGCTATGGCGGACCAGACTTCGACGGCCGTGAGGTGACGGGCGCGATGGCCAGCGTCCAGAGCAAGCAGGGGGGGAGGGGGCAGGAGGTGGTCCCGAGGGACAAGGGACTCACCACGGCGGCGTGGATGCCGGGAGGCGCGGGGCGGTCGGCGGCGAGGCCGCGGTCGATGCAGTCCGGCGGGGTAGAAACGGAGGGAATCTCCGGCGATGGCGCGGCCGGCTCGGGCCTCCTCCCGCCGCCGCGTCTTCAGCAAAGTTGAAGGCCAGGCCACGGGGGCTCCATTCCCGTGGCTGGCTTGGCCCGAGGAGGATCATGGCGAGGGGATGGTGGCCGTAGTTCTGTAGGTGGTGTTCGGTGGTTTCCTGACAGGGGGTGCAGGGTTCAGTAGCAGCAGGAGCTAGACGAAGGGGAAGATGGGGTTGGAGGCGCAAGAGGAGGAAGGAGTAGGCTAGGGTTTCTAGGGTTCTAGGGCAGAGGGGTATACTTAAGGAGAAGGGGCCATGTACGGCAGCTCATCCAGGGGGGTGGAGGTTGATCGAAGGGCGTGGTGGTGGTTCGTACAGTTGGGGAAGAAGACAACAGAGAGGAGGGTTGGGCCAGAAGAAAAAGGGAGTGGGCCTGGGGGGAGAAAGAAGAGAAGGGAGTGGGCTGGGCTTAGGGTTAGACACCTTTTCTCTCTCTCTCCCTGCTTTGCTTTATTTTTCCCTGTTATTATTATTATTTTTTGTAAAAGATGAGAGGAGAGAAGGAAAAATAAAGCTAGGAGGGTTTTAGATTATTCAATATTTTCAAAACAGCAAAAATGAAAGCAAAAGTTGGCATTACTTTCACAAGGTTGAAATTATAATTGAATTAAAGTTGTTAGTTGGATTTTTTTCAATTAGGGTTTGGTTGGAAATTTTGGAAAATAAACAAGTTTTATTTATTAATCTCAAGCAATTTTGCAATCATCAGTGAATTTAATAGTTGGCAAGAATTGCTTTTTAAACCACCATTTGATCATGCCCAATGATTGAAATGATTTGAAATTTAAGTTTAATTGGAAATTTACCATTAGGGTTTTGAACAACTTAACTTGTTTTGAAGTTTTGATTGGTTTAGAAAACATGATGCAATGCTTATGGGATGCAGATGATGCAAGCAAAAAGCAAACAAACAGGTAACACCCCAGGTGTTACAATATGCAACTCGTTGCAGGGACTGGTAAGAACTAGGAGTGTGGCAAGAGGAGAGGTTGATATTCGGGTCGGCAACAAGGCGAGAGTCGCTGTGTTGGAAGTCGGCACGATGCAACTTCATTTACCTTCAGGATTTTTAATGGAACTGAATAATTGTTATTATGTTCCAGTGCTTAGTCGAAACATTATTTTCGCCTAATGTTTGATGAGACAAGGTTATGAGTCGAATATTAAGAATAATGGTTGTTCTTTATATTTGAAAGATATGTTTCATGGATTTGCACCCGTTCAGAACGGATTATTTATTTTAAATCTTGATAGTGGATCGGTCTATAACATAAATGTTAAGAGGTTGAAACCAAATGATCTGAATATGACTTACTTTTGGCACTGTCGGCTTGGTCATATAAGTTGGAAGCGCATGAAGAAGCTCCATGATGATGGACTTTTAACTTCATTTGACTTAGAGTCATTCGAGACATGCGAATCATGCCTACTAGGCAAAATGACCAAGACACCTTTTGCAAGGAGTTGTGAAATGGCGTCCGACTTGTTGGAACTAATACATAGTGATGTATGTGGTCCAATGAGCACGACAACCAGAGGTGGTTATGAGTACTTCATTACCCTCACTGATGATTTGAGTAGGTATGGATATATCTATTTAATGAAACACAAGTCGGAAGCCTTTGAGAAATTCAAGGAATTCCAGAGTGAGATACAAAATCAACTCGGCAAGAAAATAAAGTTTATGCGATCGGACCGTGGAGGCGAGTACTTGAGCCATGAGTTTGATGACCATCTAAAGAGTTGTGGAATAGTTCCTCAACTTACTCCGACGGGTACACCACAGAGAAACGGTGTATCGGAACGGAGAAATCGGACCTTGTTGGACATGGTACGATCAATGATGAGTCGGGAAGATCTACCTTTATCATTTTGGGGTTATTGTCTAGAAACTGCAGCGTTCATGTCGTGGGATAATCACGGCAGACGTTCCCGGGGGTAACTTATCTTGGGGCAAGACGACACAGGCGTTTGGGAGAGGGTTTAGCTCAGAGGAAAACAAGATGATACTCGATCTGGTAGCCGGCAATCAAGTCGCCGAGTCTCCGATCTCGATATATTAACTCAACTCTCGTGTTACACTGGATGTTCGATATCAGGCGATATTGCTAGAACTCTTGGATCTCTCACAACTAGTCCTAGGGGCCGGTTTATAAAGCACCCGGACCCCCTGGCTTGCCCTCCAAGGCGCACCCTGAGTCCTACCCGGACACTGCGTACAAACCCTAGTTTTCCTTATCGTAACCCACAATCCAGGTTACCAGGCCTATGAACTTGGGCCTTCCAGAAGTTCCCTTATCCTTAGCCGAATCCTGCGCACCGTCCTTTGGGCCGGGTTACACCTCGGCGTTGGCCTACCGAGTTATCATCTCTCCATCAGTAGTCCCCAGAATAGCTTGGGCTTCACGAGATTCTCTTTGAAGCACACGCTATTCCCTGCAAAATTATCAAACTTACAATTCCAATGGAGGCCGGGTTAAATTGCTTTAATAAACAACTAGGCCTAACTCCAAGGTGGCCATATAATAACTCGGCTTTCTCCAAGTCCTTTGCTCAGCTTTTCCGGGTCAACACCCTGATAAGAATGTTTTAAAGATCTGATTTACTTTACTCGATAATTGATCCTGATGTTGCGGAGGAGATATCTTTCTTATGTCTATCCGGATATCTCGTCCAGCACTTAAGGCATATCTAACGAAACTCAGGCAGATAGTCGTTACTCCGAAATTTCCGGCTCCCGCTTGTTGAGCTAGGTTTACCCGCCCGTACCCTTATAAATAGGTACTTAGAGGTGAACCTAACCCCAACGGCTCATTTCCCCCTTTTCCTCTTTCTTTTCGCTTCCGCATCTCTTGCGCTCGCACAACACCATTACGGAAACCTCGCGCACATCGCCGGAGCCCATCTGCCGCCGGCTGCGCTCCGCCACGGTGCGCCCCGCGCCGCCGCCAAGATCCGCCGCCGCGCCCCCGACTTGCCCGCCGGGAGTCACAAAGGGGCACCAAGACTGCGCTATTTGCCTCCGCCGAGCTTTACTCCAATCTCCTCCAGTAAGCTTCCTGTATCCATTTACTTGACCTCGCAATTTCTAGATTTATTTCAGATTGGATCTAAGTCAACCCTCCGGTCATTTTTCTCGCCACGCCGAATTAGGTCGCTCAAATTCGTTTTAGCTCATCCAATGGATTGAATATAGATTCCATTTCATTCCCCTACTGCCTATAGTCATTAATTTCACCATGAATCTGGAAATGAAATCTCCAATCTAGGCTCGGGCCGCCCAAAATTTCCGCGCTTGCCATTGACACCCGGAAAATTCTCTTCTTCCGGCTCTTTTGTTTGCAGTAGATACATGGGTAACCATCCATCTTCCCCAAACACCTTTCAACACGTAAGCCCTTCATAGTTTTTGTAACGATGTTGGATACCTGGATAACTTGTAACCTTGCTCCACAGAATGATACTCAGATAATTCTTTGCTTCCATGTTTTCTCGATATCACTCGCAAATATTCGGATGACTCATGGTTTCCGAGTCTTATTTCTTGTACCCTTCTATCTTGTGCTTTGCAGGTTAATCCCATGGCTCCCAAGAGGCAGGGGAAACATCCGGCCAAGGCCAAGACCACCAACTCCATATCCGCCAACTGGGCGCGGTCCACGGTTACGAAGGCCAAGTTAGAAGAACTGGCCGAGTTAGGGGTTCTCCCCCCTCAAAAGGATATCCATTGGAGGGTGCCGGGTAACGAGACCCGGCCCACACCTGCGGATGATGAGGTAATATGTTTTGTGGAGCACGTGACCCGGGGGTTCCATCCTCCGGGTCATCCTTTCTTTCGAGACATTCTGAGCCATTATGGCCTCCGAATATTTGACATAGGGCCTAACTCTGTGTTAAATATTTCCCACTTCATCGTTCTTTCCGAGTCATACTTGTGCACTCCGCCAAGTTTGGCTCTCTTTATCGAACTTTTTCAGTGCAAACCGTGCCGTGAAAGCGGTGACGGAGCACTTCTTGCTTGCGGCGGGGTCTCTATCCAGCGCCGCAAGAATTCTCTAATGCCACCCCTTAATCTTAACTCCCACGTCAAACACTGGCAACTCTCATACTTTTACTGCCGGGACACCTCCCCACCCGGCAAAAAGAGGTTGCCGGGTTACTCAGAGGGCCTCCTCGATATCTCCGAGACCTTCAACGCCTTTGCCCCTGACTCGGACAGGGAGGCAATCCAGCCTTTATTGGCCAAAATAACTATTCTCTCGGCCCAAGGTCTCATTGGGCTCAACCTGGTAAAGACTTGGGTCGATTTCCGGATCCAACCCAACTCCATCCGCACAAAGTTAATGTGCGAGTATTCGGGGCATACCACGGACTCGCTCCGATACTCCACCAATAGCTTTGCAGCCGGAGACACCAACAAGACTATCAAGGGCTTCTTGACAGAGAAGTTGGAGGTAATCCGGAATATAGCCGGGTTAGAACCCTTCACGCGTGAGAACCCAGCCCCCAAGGTAAAGACTCGGCTTCCATATCTTTACCTTCACACTTTCCACTCGATATGGCCAATAACCCTTATTCTTATATCTTCATCTCAGGCCGATGATCCTTTTTGGAAGATTGAGACTTCTCCTAGCTCTGAAAATGCAGAGGGGAAAGAAGACGCCGTTAACTCGGATGAAGGTACCTTCCGAGTTTCACTTAGTTTCTTTGAAATCGCTGTTGGTCGTTCTTTGTTTTCCAATTGTAAATCCTGATAACTTTCAGAACAAGAAGAGAAGGGCGACGAAGAAGAAACTGAAGGCAAGGTGGAGTCAGCGAGTGACGAGGACGACGCTCAGCCAACAGTTAAGGTCGGAACAAAGAGAAAACCCCAAGGGGTTGTCTTCAAGGTTCCATACCTCTTCCTTGCCTCTAAATCATATTTCTTTGATAACATGCATGAGCTAAACCGGAAATTATCTATTTGGTCGTATTTGAAGGAACCGCTCGTGACCAAGCGTCAAATAACTCGGAACTTTCCAGGTGATGGCGCTCTTAATCCGGGTATTTCGTCGTCTCCGGCTCGACGCGCTGGTATTCTCTTAATCCTTTCTTAAGTATCAAAGTCTTCTCGAACCGTCCCCTTACGGGACAATTCCACGTCTTGCTCGATGTTTTTCAGTTTCGTCCGGGTCCAGCAGCGAATTCCCCTCGGACTATATGGTGAATCCCGGGTAAAATTCCTTTCCTGATGCTTTACCGTTTTTTCATCACTTTTTTCCAGTTGTACGCTAACTGCTTTACTTGTACTGCTTGTAGGGCCACGATCTCTATCAGCGACCAAGATGATATAGAAACTGACGACCCGGGTAAGGAAAACTTGACTGATGATATGCATGCCGCAGCTGGCGGAGAAGAACAACAAGTGCCACCAATAAACCCAGCCGACCGAGAGGCCGAGTATCCCATAGCCTCGCACGTACTCGAGGAGGAAGAAGCTGCAGACTTGGGCACGGGAGAAGGGGCACCAGACTCCGATACTCGGACGACCCGGATACCCTCTCTCACCAAGAAGAGAGTCCCTTCTCCAAGTCCCCAAGGTCCCGGGTCCTCCCATTTGGGCAATGATACTTTTAACCAGATGATGAGCACTCTCCTTGCTATGAAGGCCTCGGAGAGAGATGTGCTAGAGCGCATGGCAGCGGAGCACCAGGTAATGTTACCTAATATCTCTTCTTATCCGTCTAGCCCCCAAGTGCCGAGTATAATTTGTTGAAATTGTGCTCGGTATTCGGCGCGATAATCGGCTTGCCATGATACCCGACTAATTCTCATACTTTGGTTTCTCACAGGCACAGTGTCGGGGGGTTACCCCCGAGTAGGGTAAAAGACAGGTGGTCAAGGCCGCTTACAGAAGAGAGGTTCGGTCGAGTAGCCGACTACCAGGTACTCGCTACCCGGTCGACTGCTACTCGGTATCACCTCAAGATGACCAGAAGGAGATATCAATCAAGTTCTACCCTGACGAGTAGAAGGTTTGGCCCGAGTACAATTGGCGGGAACCATTGGCGGGAACCTACTCGGGCCAGAAAGTCAAAGGAGCCGTTCTGACACAGGATCCCGCGTATCCTGGGTCCGTACTTGGCAGCATTCGAACTACTGTTCACGTGGGGACGGCCTGCCTGACAGTGACAGCATGGAAGCAGGCCGTGGCAGGATAAGGGGGGCCTACTCTGTGCCTAGGTACAGTGATACCAGTCTGTCCCCTAGTTTTGCCCAACGACTTTACAGAAGCAGCCAAGGTTAGGAACCAAAGCTGTCAGCGGGTACTCGGAGAAAGGACGATGTGCACACTATGTCGACACTTGTCTAGATTTGGACGTATCCGGCTGGGCACCGTGTATATAAGGTGCCCCGCCGCCTCCTGCGCGAGGCACGCTAACAGTTGCTCACTGGGAACCCTAGAAACCCTAAGTTCTTGACCTAGCCCTACTCGGAGAAGAGAGAAAGGCTACTCGGTAGCGTTACCATTTGTACTGTGGCTACTCGGAGAGACATCCTAATACATAGAGACAGGCAGGAGTAGGGGTTTTACCTCCTCACGAGGGCCCTGAACCTGGGTACATCGTGTTGTTTGAGTTGTGTGGATCTTATCTCACGCGGCTACTCGTCGCGTGATCCCTCCCCGGACACCTCCAGCGTCCATCGTCCCCACATCTTTAGCCATCCTATGGCATCTGCCGTGACACCACCACGACAGTTGGCGCCCACCGTGGGGCAACCAGCGGCGCTGGCTGGAGTTTCTGTTCGGACGGGATCTTCTTCGGCGGAGCGCGTAGTTTGTGGCCTTGCCCACAGATTCGGCTCCTTCGACTTCGTCACCGACAACGCCGGCTGTTTCGGCGGCATGGCCATGCCCGAGGGCGGCTCGGTGATCTCCTTCGGCTCGCATCTCGTCTACGTCGCCACCGTCGCCAACAGCGCCTACCCCGAGCTGGTGCAAGACGCGGAGGATCCTCCCGCGGTGGTTGCTGCTCGTGGAAGGCCTGCACGCAGCTCTGCATGCTGCGCTGAGGTGATGGTGACGGGCTTGGCGGCGAACGCTGGCGCAGCCACCACTGGCGCTGCGGCCGTAGTCGAGGAGGTTGACGACCCGCCTGCTGGCGGCAGGAACCACCGGCCCTACGAGAAGGAGAGCAACTTGCCGCCTTCCACGTCTACGGTCATCCCCGCGTCTGCAGCGCGAACCGGCATGCCCACGCCCACCGACGTCGAGCTCCTAGCCGCAAGGGAGCAGCTCGAGCGGCAACGCCAGGAGCTGCTTGCCGAGCAGGCGGAGTTGGAGAAAATCAGGCTTGAGCTGAGTTTGGACCAGCTCGAGTACAACAAGGCACATGGCTTCACGCCAGTCGCCAGGAGGCCCAGCAGGGTGGGCGCTACGCGGCGCAACCTGGGCGCCGAGATGGCGACAGTTGCGGAGGAGCCCGCGCAGTCCGCCACCGCGAACACCTTCACAAGGCCAAGGTACAGCACACCCGCCAAGACGCTCAGAGCTGCGCAGGCTGTGGCTGCCGAGTTGCCGCGCCTAGATGGAGAGGCGCGTCTCAGGCAGCAGGAGAGGCTCAACGAGTTGGTGCTGGAGGCCGCCAGGCAGAACGAGGAGTTCCGCAAGGCCAACCCGGGAGCTGGAGCATCGCAGGTGGTTCACTCGCATGCGGCGAGATCTAACGATCAAGCCTCATCTCCGCATCCTAGCCGCGAGAAGAGCCGCAGCGGGCGTTCGGGTAGAGACAGGCAAATGCAGGTGTATGACCCGGCTGCTGCCGCGAAACAGGTTGCTGTGCCGCAGCAGCCCGGGCAGGAACACAACACTGCAAGAGCAGGCTCTCAAGCCCATCAAGCTCAAAGCCGTGTCCGAGAAGCCGCGCGTCCGGGTACTTCTCGGCAACCCGCAGCTCCGCCTACTCGGCAGAGGCAGCAGCCGCGCCCAGTGGCACCAGTCGCCAACCCGGTGGAGCAGCCTGCAGCCATGCAGGTGGATAGGTATGATGATGGCTACTCGGCTATGGAGATGGCTGGTTATGACATCCATGATCGCGTTGGTGAGCGCGTGTTGGCGCCTGGAGATGCAAGGCACCAGCTGGACCGTATCAGCTTGTCGGCGCGGCTTGAGAGCACGGGTCCTCCTGGCCCCGAGTGCTTTGGCCCGCGCATCATGAACGAGCCATCCGTGAAGGGCTTCCAGCTCGCAAGAGGCACCAAGAGCTACAATGGTAGCACCAAGCCTGAAGATTGGCTCAATGATTACGTCACCGCGGTCCACATTGCGGGTGGCAACAGGAGATGGGCGGTGCGCTACGTGCCGCAGATGCTAGAGGGTCCAGCCCGCACTTGGCTCAACAACTTGCCCAAGCACAGCATTAACTGCTGGCTGGACTTCTCGGACGCCTTCATCAGCAACTTCACCAGCACCTACAAGAGGCCGAATAGGCCACAGCAGTTGTCGGCTTGCCGGCAGCGAGAACTGCCGGCTGTGAACTGTTGTCTTTCATAGATGCCTATTCTGGTTTCCACCAGATTGCACTCAACCCCGCTGATCAAATAAAGACTGCTTTCATTACCCCGTACGGGGCTTATTGCTATCGTGTCATGTGTTTTGGCCTGAGGAATGCGGGTGCAACCTATCAGAGATGCATGCAGAAATGCTTGCACGACCAGCTCGGCAAGAATGTGCAGGTGTACGTAGATGACATTGTCATCAAAACGAATAAAACACATACTCTGCTTGCCGACCTGGAGGAAACCTTTGCTAACCTACGCAGGTACAAAATGAAACTGAATCCGAGTAAGTGCACCTTTGGTGTACCAGCTGGAAAGCTACTCGGCTTTCTCGTTTCTAGTCGGGGCATTGAAGCCAATCCGTCTAAGATAAAAGCTATTGAGAGCATGTCTTTGCCGAGATCATTGAAGGATGTGCAGAAGTTCACGGGTTGTCTGGCATCTCTGAGCCGTTTTCTGGGCCGAATGGGCGAGAAGGCTCTACCTCTGTACCAGCTGATGAAGAAAAGCGACAAGTTTGTCTGGACTCCGCAAGCGGACGTGGCATTCAATGAGCTGAAAGCAATGTTGGCTAGCGCTCCCGTCTTGGCTAGTCCGCTACCCAAGGAGCCTATGCTGCTGTACATTGCCGCGACTAACCGAGTAGTCAGCGTGGTGATAGTGGTGGAGCGAGAAGAAGAAGGCAAGAGTGTGCAGCGCCCAGTCTATTATCTCAGTGAAGTGCTGTCCAGTTCCAAGCAAAACTATCCTCACTACCAGAAGATGACATATGGTGTGTACCTGGGCGCCAGGAAGCTGAAACATTACTTCCAGGAGCACCCCATCACGGTTGTGAGCTCAGCTCCCATCTCGGACATCATGGGTAACAAGGAGGCGAGTGGCAGAGTAGCCAAGTGGGCGATTGAGCTAGCCGCGTACGCTCCCGCGTATACGAGAAGAGAAGCAATCAAGTCTCAGGTACTGGCGGAGTTTCTTGTGGACTGGGCCGAGATGCAATATGAACCTCCTGCTCCAGTTTCCAACTATTGGAAGATGCACTTTGATGGCTCAAAGGTGAAAGAAGGCCTTGGTGCTGGCGTTGTGCTTACATCACCCAAGCGGGATCAGCTCAAGTATGTGTTGCAGATTCATTTCAAGGCATCCAACAATGTAGCCGAGTACGAGGCAGTGGTTCATGGTTTGCGAGTAGCAAAGGAGGTTGGTGTGCAGCGCATTATATGCTATGGTGACTCAGATCTAGTGGTGCAGCAAGTCTCAGGTACCTGGGATGCTTTGGATGCCAACATGGCATCATATCGCTTCCTGGTGCAGTCAATGACTGGGTTTTTCGAAGGCTGTGAGTTCCAGCACATTCACCGAGCAGAGAACGAAGCTGCAGACGAGCTATCCAAGTTAGGATCTTCTCGGCAGTCCATCCCGGCAGGGATTGCCTTGGAGCATTTGAGGAAGCCATCCATCAAGCCTTCCCCCAACTCGGAATCCATCTTTGTTCCTTCTCTGCCAAATGAAGAATCTGACCCAATGGAGATTGACTGGGAGAGTGCTGCAGGGAACCCGGGGACTGCCGTCCTCTACTCGGGGACTGCCGTTCCTTACTCGGGGACTGCCACTCCCTACTCGGGGACTGCCATTCCCTACTCGGGGACTGCAGCTCCCTACTCGGGGACTGCCGTTCCCTACTCGGGGACTGCCACTCCCTGCTCGGGGACTGCCACTCCTTACTCGGGGACTGCCGCCCTCAACCCAGAAGCTGTCGCATTCATTGAAGAAGTTCTCGCCAATCGGTCTGGGCTGCAGAGAAGCGCTCCTACTCCTCCTGTGCAACCACCAGAGCCTGTCCCAATGGAACTGGACGAACCAGTGTTTCCCATACGGGAGACACCGAGTTGGGCTATGCCCATATTATCCTTTCTAAGGGACGGCACTTTACCTGAAGATGAGGTAACTGCGAGGCAGATTCAGAGAAGGTCCAAGGGCTACACTATAGTCCGAGATGTGCTGCACAAGAGAAGTGCCACCGGCGTGCTGCAACGCTGTGTGAGCCCAGAAGAAGGAGAGGAAATCCTGGTGGAGATACATCAAGGGGAATGTGGGCATCACGCCTCTTCTCGGGCTTTGGTCAAGAAAGCTTTTCGTCATGGCTTCTACTGGCTCACTGCACTGCAGCAAGCTGAAGATATCGTGAGAAAGTGCGCCGGCTGCCAGATGTTCGCAAGTAAGATTCACATGCCAGCTTCCGAGTTGAAAACAATTCCTATCACATGGCCGTTTGCTGTTTGGTGCTTGGATATGGTTGGTCCTTTCAAACCGGCTAAAGGCAATATGACACACATCTTGGTCATGGTGGACAAGTTCACCAAGTGGATCGAGGTGAAGCCTATTCGGAAGTGCGATGGAGTCACAACTGTGAAGTTTGTGAAGGATGTGATCATGAGATATGGCTACCCGCACAGTATCATCACCGACAATGGCACCAACTTTGCAGAGGGGGCAATGGTGCGATTCTGCAGAGATAAGCATATCCGACTAGACGTTGCGTCAGTCGCGCACCCTGCCTCCAATGGGCAAGTTGAGAGAGCAAATGGGATGGTACTGGCAGGCATCAAGCCAAGGCTGATTGAGCCATTGCTGAAAACGCCAGGGTGTTGGCTAGAAGAGTTGCCAGCGGTGTTGTGGAGTCTAAGGACTACCCCTAACCGGTCAACCGGCTACACGCCATTCTTCTTGGTATACGGGGCTGAGGCCGTGTTGCCAATAGACTTAGAGCATGACTCCCCCCGAGTAGCCCTCTACACTGAGGTGGAGGCGAGAGAAGCTCGAGAAGACGACGTTGACATGCTTGAAGAAGCAAGAGAGCTGACTCTGTCACGTTCGGCTATCTACCAGCAAAACCTGCGGCGCTATCATAGCCGAAAGGTGAACCCGAGGGTTTTCCGAGAAGGAGACATGGTCCTTAGGCTTGTGCAGCGCACGGCCGGGATGCACAAGTTGTCTCCTCCATGGGAAGGGCCTTTCATTGTGAGCAGAGCGCTGCACAATGATGCGTACTATCTTGTAGATGTGCGCCCATCGCAGGCGAACAGGGCAGATAAAGCTGGAGAGGAAACCAAGCGTCCCTGGAATGTAGCTCTACTTCGTCGTTTTCATTCGTAAGCAAAGATGTGTATGTACCCTCTTTTCCGAGTTGAAATTCTACTCTGCAATCTAAAATTGTTCTCGGGGACTGCCCTCGTCCAAGTTTGCTCTAAGTGTTTTTACTCGGCTTGGTCCTTTGTCTATTCGGTTGCTCCACTTCAGAACTCATAAGTGCATTGAGTACTGTGTTTAAACCTATATGCCAACTCTTCGACTCTGCTGCTGTCCGAAACCCGGCTTCATGGCAAGCAAGAGAACAAGCAAAAGGTCAATGAGCACACGAAAATCACTAAGGAAGCAAGAGTGCAGGAACCGAGTAGGTTGTCGGTTACTTTTTGTTCCCTGTTCTCGTTTTCTCGGCTAGGTGGTGGGCTGCGTTACCATGATTGTTTCTAGCGGCTAAGTATTTGCAGCCCTGCTACTTGATTCTTGTGACTCGAATACCAAAAAAGCGACAAGTCGCAGGTAGAGCAGAGATGAAAAGACAGGGTGAATAAGAAATGCTACTCGGGGACTCGCATGGAAACACAACTCGGCATTAAGCCAGTGTCGTTCAAATTGATTAATGTCAACATAAACAGAATGGGCATAAAAACTGAGTAGCAAGCAAGATAAAGATAGTCTGTTACATCTGCTCCCGGCATTCCGGGGATCTAATAAGAGTTCAAGTGAAAAAAGATTGCAGGTTGCTTCAAGTTGAGGAGGCAGTGTTCTCGGCGCTCGCCTTGGCTGATGTTTCCTCGGCGGCGGTCTTGGCAGCAGTTTCTTCAGTGGCGGTCGCAGCAGCTGTTCCTTCGGTGCTAGCTTGAGTGGCATCCGCTCCCGTCTGGGCGGTGGCGGATTCCGTCATCTCGGCATCCTGCTGGGCGGCGGCCTGGTCAGAAGTGGCCGTGGCCACCGAGACGGGTCCTGGAGCCGAGGAGGAGCCTGAAGCGTGGCCAGGAGGAGGCACCGTGTCGTCGAGAGCAGCACCTGAGGAGGTGCCGAAGTCGAGTGGCTCGGAGTCGATGTGCGCCCCTTCGTCTTCGTCGCTACTCGCGACGACGGCGGCCTTTCCCTTTCCGGCCTTGCCCTTGGGAGATTCGAAGAAGCCGTCAAGGTCATCGTCTTCGTCATCATCTTCTTCGTCCTCGTACTCGGTGTCGGGTTCGGGGACGCCCTCGATGTAGACCTCCGTCTCGGCGCACTCTGCGACTTCATACGCAATCTGCTTGCGCAAGGCCACGCTCTCGGCATCCGTCTCCCACTTGGAATCATTGCGCTTCCCGCGGATGCGCTGCATATCGAGGTTTTCATACCAGGATGCTATGCAGAGAAGCATCACGTCCGCACCAGCACGGGCTCCGGAGGCTCGCCACTTTTTCAACTCGGCCTTCACATTCTCCAGCTTGAGGGCGAGATCCCGCATGTTTCTTGGCTGGGGATCATGAGGCCAGAACAGCCGGTGGAGCTCAAAGCCCACATGAATCAAGTCAGTTCCGACGCCGGCCAGCATTTCGAAGTAATCTTTGAGCACCAGCAAGCTGTCCTCGATATCAGCCCTGGTGTCAATTGGCTCACCCAGCGAAAGGCGAACTGCTCGGGCCTTGGCTACCGTAGGCGCAGAGGAAGAATCAAGACGAGGCCAGATATCTGAAATAGCAAGTAGCAAGATCAAAAACCGAGAAGAAAGAAGAAGCCGAGAAGGAACAAGACCGAGAAGAAAAGATGCAATGAAGAGAAAACTTACCGATCAGTTGGCGGCGCAGCTGCTGCAGCTTGGTTTTCCAGGACTCCTCGTTGCCAATATGCCTGTCTTGGATCTGGCGCAGGGTGTCCATCTGAGCGAAAAGATCAGCATTGGTCTTCTTCAGAGTCTCGCATTCATACTCGAGGGCCCGTTCCTTGGCTCGGAAGGTGGTCTCGGCCTTGGCCTTCTCGGCGATCGCTCTATCCCTCTCAGCGCCAATCTTGACGGCATCCTGGAGTGCATTCTGCAACTGAAGCTGAAGCGACTCCGTCTCAGTGGTGTGGTCCTTCACCAGAGCAATGGCTTGGTCAGACAGCTGTTTCTCCACCTCTGCGGGCTTGACACAATTTTGGTGTGTCTCAGCAAATAACTTGTGATCTTCTGCGGAGAGATTGATAAGGTTAGCCAAGAAGTAGAAAAGGAAACAGATTCAAGAGCAAGCCGAGTAAACAGCAAACTCGCCTTCAAGTCTCTTTATGGTGGCTTCGGAGTTCGCCACGAAAGTGCGGCATTTCTCATGCTCATCGGCCAAGGCCTTCAGTTTGTCTGCAGAGAAGGAAAGGTTAGCGCGTGAGAAAGCAGAAGCGGGCGTAAACATAAAACGCAGAAACCGCGTGGCTAAAGGCGTACCTTGCACTTCGGCCAGCTGTTGGGTGCTGTCGTTTGCATTTTTGCTCGCGGCCTCAGCAGCTATCTTCTCCTTCTCCAACGCAGCAATTCGCCTCCTGGCGATGGAGTGGTTCCACAGAAGGATGCGGTACAAGTGTGTCCGCTTAAGGACGCTATCCTGAGAAGCGAGAAGAAGCGAGTTAGAAAAAGCAGAGAAGATTCAACCCGAGTAGGAGGCTACTCGGAGAGTATCCATCTACTCGGCTAGAATCTCGGGGACTGGGGGTGATGGTAAAGAACAAGGAAGGCGAATAGAAGAGAAGGAATCTCAACTCGGAAAAGGCAAAAAAGACTTACTGCGTAGCTCTGTTCGATATCTTCGGCGTTCTTGCGGTGCAAGAACATCTTGGCTGCGAGGGTTGCGGTATCAGTGGAGACGGACATGGGCTGGTGTCCCAGATCAACCTTGTTCCAATCCACGCGGTAGTGGTCGATGGAGCCAAGGGTCAAGCCGTGCCATTTCTCCTCTCCGAGAACCCTGCTGTCCCACCTGGCGTTGATGTGGCCAACTGTGTCCAAAACCTGTTCAAGACCCTTGGAGGTTATTGGCTTGTCTTGGGCTCCCCGAGAAGCAATATTGACGGGTTTGTTTTGAGCTGGATCGAAGGGAGGAGTATTCCTGGCTACAACTTTCCTTCCCTTCTGAATAGCTAAAGCTTTATCTTGGGGAGGGAAGCCGATGGTGTGTTGTTGGCTAACCTCGACCATGTAATCCGGGTAGCAGGGTTGGCCAGCTGCGCGTGCGTCGGCGGAGAGCGCAGCAGGAATGGGGCCGGACTCGCGGATCACGAGCGCTCCGCCTGTGGATGCGCCTTGGTCTCTGGCCCTTTTCTTCGTTTGCTCCTTCTCGATTCTCTGCTTCTCGAGATCCTCGGGTTTCTTCCCGTCAGACTTGGCCTTCGTCTTCTCGGCGGCAGTCTTCTCGGCAACTTGCTTCTCGGCCTCCCTCTGCTCAGCCTTGGCTCTTTTCTGCTCAGCCTTGGCCTCCTCAGCAGCCTCCTTATCGGCAGTCTCCTTCTCAGAAAGGCCTTTCTCGGAACAGTAATCCCTCAGAGCATCAAGGGCCCGTTGCCTGGTTACTCGCCCAGGAGGGCTGGATGTGTCCTTGCTCTGTGGCGACGAGGAGGAAGTTGGTGGTGTAGGGCCTTGCGCAGTTGGTGGCGTAGGGCCTTGCGCAGTTGGTGGCGCCGCAGATCCATCGCCCGGTGCAGCTCCTGGCTGAACACTACTCGGTGCGCCGCCTGGCAGTGGGTAGACATCTGCTATGGTAGCATCCGCGGCGGTGTCCTCTTTCACCAGCTGTTCGGCAGTGATGTTCTCTTGTGCAGCAGCCTCGGTGGTGGGCTGCTCCCGTTCTACTTCTGGCCGCTCAAGGGCGGCGGCGTCTTGCATTTCTTGTTCTTGGTTCTCCTCGGCGTTGCTAGCCGGAGGAGAAGGGGGTCTCTCTTCGTGAACGGTGGTATCTTGTGCTGCTGGCTCTGGTTCTGCTCCTCGAGCATCACTAGCCTGTGCGTTGGCGGCAGCAGCATTGGCGGCGTCGTCCTCGTCGTCAACAAGGTCGATCAGGGGTACTGCTGTCTCCCTGTCTCGGTCGGACGCAAAGGCTGCGTTCGCATCCATGGGAGGACTGCAGAGAAGAAAGAAATCAGGGATTGGAAGAAGATTTGGGAGAAAACAGTACTACGCGAGAAGGAGGGCAAACGAGAAGAGAACTCACGCAGTGGTGGATTTAAGCTGTCGTCGGGGTTTCTTTACAGTAACCTTCTTCTTCTTCTCGGCGGCCTCCTCCTTCTCGGCGGGCTTCTTCTTCTTGGCTGGGGGTGCCTGTGCTCCGCTGCCGGTCCGCTTGCGGGTTTCGGGAGGGGCAGTAGACAGAGGTTGGACGACAAGGGGCGCATCGCCCTCGTTCTCGTCCTCATCCTCGTCGTCCTTCTCCGCAGCGGCCTCATCTGAGAAATTCAAAAGAGAAGAAGGAAGAATCAGAAACAGCAATGCAAGGGGTTGGTGTTTCTCAGAAACAAACAAGATGAAAATAACAATACCGTGAGAGCCTTCATCCGACCAAGTGCGGAGAGCATCGCGCTTGTCAGGAACGGGGCTGCTCTGTTCCGCGTCATCAGAAGGCAGCATGTCATCCTCCTCGCGATCGTCGGACCAGTTTTCCTCAAAAACTTCGCGACTCTCAATCAACTGTCGAGTAAGAGTCTGAAAGACAGAGAAGGATCATAAGTCAACCGAGTATCAGGATGGAACTATACTCGGATAGGCGTGCAAACACAAAGCACACTAAGCCTATGCAGTTTTCTAAGTGTTCTACCCGGATAGGCGTGCAAACACAAAGCATACTAAGCCTAAGCGCGAGTCGACTAAGTGCTCTACTCGGTGCACCAGGTGATTGCTAGTCGGGGCGGAAAGGGAAGTTATCTACTCGGGAAGCAGAGGCGAAAACAGAGTAGGAACAGCGTACCCGGGCAATCGGTTGCGTGCGACTGTACGGGACGAAACCATACCGCCACTTCTCGCTAAGGCTTGTCTTCAGAATGTTCTTGGCATGATAGGCAACGTCGACATCGTCGATTTCGATGGTGGTGGTCCTGGTGCAGTCGCGGGGGCCTCCCATGTAACACATGAGATGGCAGCGCTCCTGCAGAGGGAGCACTCGGCGCTTGATCCAGCACACCACCGGGTCGTCGTTCTTGAGGCCCAGTTTCTTCAGCTCGCCGAGTCTATCTTCTATCTCGATGGCGATTTCGTCGATGGTGGGCTTCTCCTTCCAGTTCGACCCGAGTGGAGCACGATTCCTCCAAGCGGGCAGGTTGATTCGATCATCAACCGCACCCCCTTCCGTGGCGGGGACATTCTTGACATAGAAGAACGTCTGCTGCCACATTCGGCAGGAATCCAGCCCCTGGATGCGGGGATGATTCGTCCCGGTCCGCTGCACCATCATGGCACAGCCCGTGTCGGTGGCGCGGCCGATGCCTGCGGCGTCTTTCTTCCCGACTGACTGTTGGCGAAGATTAAAATACCTGAGCCATGTATCAGTCGTGGGCCTGATGCCGAGGAAAGCCTCGCAGACCACGGCATGGTAGGCGAGGAAGACGACCGCGTTGGGCGGCAGATGATGCATCTGCAGCCCGAAGTGATCGAGGAACTTGCGCAGGAAGTCGGAGGCGGGCAGTCCAAAATCGCGCTCGAAGTGCGACATGAAGACCACCCGCTCGCCGTCCCGTGGAGCTGGCACAACCTCGTCGTCGGGTGCCCGGCACTCCACGCCGGGGGGAACCCTTCTGCTGGTCACGAGCCAGGCGAGATTGGCCTTGGTGACGGAGGAACCCGCCCAGCTAGCCTTGGCCATCGTTGCGAGTGGGAGGAGTGGATGATTTCGAATGGAGTTGCTCGGTGGAGTGAGTCCGCGGCGGCGGAGGGCTCGGTGGCGAAGAAGAACAAGAGGCAGAAGAGGAAAAGTGCAGGGAAGGGGAAAAGGAAGTTACCGCGGGGGTATTTATATCTCCCTCGCGAGATTACCGTTACCACCGCGGAAGTGGGATCGACTGTGGCGTGTGGTGGGTCCTGTGGCCGGCTAGAAACGCACACAAGCGCGGGCTGCGCGCGTAACGGCCGCATTTGATCCCACCATCAGATCGTGGTCAGTAATTGCGCGTGATGGGACATGACGGCCGGTGGGCCCACAGCGTGAAAACTGGACGCGTGGCGTCGTGTCCTGGGCAACCAAACGACGAGGTCGTGGATGCTTGACACGTGGGCAGTGCCTGCGTGAAGGGCTGGATGTTGCTCTGCGCTGCAGAGGCTCAGTTTGCGAATTTTCGCTAAGTCTTTTTACTCGGAAGCAGAGTAGAAAGCAAGTGCTACTCGGAAGAGAAGAAACTCAAGGTAATTTCCGGATAGCTACTCGGAGGTCCTACTCGGCATCTTGAGGTTCAAGGGCTGAGATGCAAAGGCTGGTTTTAAGCTGGCAGAGCCTAGTGAACAAGTTCGCAAGACTCAACCAGCTTCGGGGACTGCTGTCGGGGGGTTACCCCCGAGTAGGGTAAAAGACAGGTGGTCAAGGCCGCTTACAGAAGAGAGGTTCGGTCGAGTAGCCGACTACCAGGTACTCGCTACCCGGTCGACTGCTACTCGGTATCACCTCAAGATGACCAGAAGGAGATATCAATCAAGTTCTACCCTGACGAGTAGAAGGTTTGGCCCGAGTACAATTGGCGGGAACCATTGGCGGGAACCTACTCGGGCCAGAAAGTCAAAGGAGCCGTTCTGACACAGGATCCCGCGTATCCTGGGTCCGTACTTGGCAGCATTCGAACTACTGTTCACGTGGGGACGGCCTGCCTGACAGTGACAGCATGGAAGCAGGCCGTGGCAGGATAAGGGGGGCCTACTCTGTGCCTAGGTACAGTGATACCAGTCTGTCCCCTAGTTTTGCCCAACGACTTTACAGAAGCAGCCAAGGTTAGGAACCAAAGCTGTCAGCGGGTACTCGGAGAAAGGACGATGTGCACACTATGTCGACACTTGTCTAGATTTGGACGTATCCGGCTGGGCACCGTGTATATAAGGTGCCCCGCCGCCTCCTGCGCGAGGCACGCTAACAGTTGCTCACTGGGAACCCTAGAAACCCTAAGTTCTTGACCTAGCCCTACTCGGAGAAGAGAGAAAGGCTACTCGGTAGCGTTACCATTTGTACTGTGGCTACTCGGAGAGACAGGCAGGAGTAGGGGTTTTACCTCCTCACGAGGGCCCTGAACCTAGGTACATCGTGTTGTTTGAGTTGTGTGGATCTTATCTCACGCGGCTACTCGTCGCGTGATCCCTCCCCGGACACCTCCAGCGTCCATCGTCCCCACATCTTTAGCCATCCTATGGCATCTGCCGTGACACCACCACGACACACAGGCCACCCGGTCTGATGAACTTTTGCTCAAGACCGAACAACTGCTGCTTGCCGAGGTAAAGCGGAGAGAGGCCCTTGAGGATGAAGTGGAAACTTTGAAGAAAAATGTTTCCAAATATAAGAAAAGGTGCACCACTGCTCGAACCGCCCTGAAAAAGTTGTCGGAGCAAATTACCGATACTTATCGTATCTTGCTTAGTCAGTTTCTTGCTGCTGTCTGCTTTCATGCCTCTATTTTGTGACATGATACTCGAAATTACTGATATGGCCTTTCTTTATTTCAACTGCAGGTGCTAACCTTGCAACCCCAGAAGAAGATGCTGTTGCAAAGGCTAAAACTTTAAAGACTGTGCTCCGGACTTTCTTTGCCGGCACCAAGTGGATATTGGATGCCGTGAAGTGGCCGACTGAGGTATATCCGGGTGAAGAAAATCTTATCCAAGCTTGCTCCACTGTGCCTGCATGGATCGAGATCTGTAAACGCTCAGCATGCCGGATTGGTATGACCCGGGCCTTTGCGCTGGCGAAGGCTTATTTTCCTAAGCTTGAGCCGGCAAAAGTGATATCCGGGTTTCCAGAATTCAAAGCAGACGACTCCAAGTTTGGGCCCAAGGACTTCAAGGCCGTACAATCCGCAGTGCGTCACTCGGCAACCACTTTGGCCGATAGTATGGATTTGGGTACGCTTATGAGTTCGTACGATGCTGAAGACAAAATCGTGAAGGAGGAAGCACCCCCGCCCTTTGATATTTTGAAGAAATGGACTGCCGATTCGGCCAGGAAGAGAGAAGAAACCGCGAAGAGGGAGGCCGAGTTAGGATCAGAGCCAACCACCTCTACGCCGGCTGTCCTCCCGCCTGTCCGTCCTGATGCGAAGAATCTGGGTGACGATGCCGAGAGAGCTGAAAAGCAGGCCCAGGACCAAGACCCGGAGGGCAAGGGCAAAGATGTGGACCCTACTCAGGAAGCCAAGTGAACGAATGCCATCACGATACCTTTGTCGTTTCGACGCTTTTGTTCGAACATATATTCTTTTGTCGGTGCACCTATACACCTTTGATATTAGTACCGAGATCTGTAACGCACTTTAATTCCTTGATATACCTCGTGCCTCTTCTGGCCTTTGGATGAACTTGATACTTATCTGGTTTTTGAGCTTATTCTTGATATCCGACTTCTTTACTGTTCCTTTTGTGAGGCTCGGTTTCCGAGTATCATGGGTTTTGACAAGCGGACTTTTCTCTAAGTCCCCAAGTCCCCAAGACTCGGATGTTAGGGTTTTTCGAGCTCAGTAACCAAGCAACTTGCTTCTGCTTCGAAATCCCCAGTCCCCTAGGCCCGAAATCCGAGTCTGGGACGTGTGGTCTTTCCAAGAGAACAAATTGTTTTCTACTAAGCCCAGAACCCAGAGCCGTTTCACATAGGTACTGAAGTTATGCTTAATAAACGTTGAGTTTCCGGCTATTAGCCCTGTACTCTGCATAACTTGTGGTTTAGATGACCCTTTTGACTATCTTGTACTATAAGCCGGCTTTCGCGTGGATACCATGTTGTTACATCTATACGAAAACAGGGTCAGGCAAGTCCCATGGGGCTTCATGGCTGATTGTAATCGTAAGCGAGCAAATCATGCCACTTTAGTGCGAGTCACATCGAGCTTAAGTAAGAAAAGTCAAGAAAATTTGGCTCCTTTGTCCGGTTATAAGATTGCAGCCGTACTCGTTTGCGAGTAATCGGCCCTTATAACTCATAGGCATCAAGGCCGGGTCCTTGGGTTTATAGCTGTGTTGTTCAAGCAATCAGCCCCCAAGACCTATATATGTGCAACATACTTGATGATACTCATGTACTGATAGCAATAAATAATGCTTACATGTAACCGAAGTAAATATCATAACAAAATAGGACTTGATAACCATCTCTTTATTGATACGAGAAAGTTTGGGTCAGCAGGCCGCCTCATTAAAAACCTTCCAGTCCCCTTAGGTACCCTGGATAGGAAAAGAGTGCGTCTGAAACCTGCTGCCCGTTACATTGTTTAGTTCTTCTTGGGAATCTGTCCGGAACTGTCATAATCGATACACATTCTCCACTTGTTGGTCTTTTTTATTATGAGTACCGGGTTTGCTAGCCAATCCGGGTGAAGTGTTTCCATGACGCGGCTGGCTGTGAACGGCCGTGCGATTTCTTCTCCTGTGGCAGATTGTTTGGGAGTATCCTGCTTGATGAAAGCCACCATCTTGGTGTCTTGTGCTGCCTTGAACTTTGCTCTTTCATCCTCAGTACTTGGCCTTTTCGATGTTGTTCTGTCATCCGGGTCTGCTTGAGACCGGTAATGCTTGAGTTCCTCTTTTCTGCAAGCTTGCTCAGCCATTGCTGCGTCTCCTTCGTCACACTCAGCCGCTATATCCCGGCTTCCGTGTATGGTGATGGTCTGCTTAGGACCCGGGATTTTTAGCTGTAGGTACACGTAACACGGCCTAGCCATGAATTTAGCATAAGCCGGTCTTCCGAACAGCGCGTGATAAGGACTGCGCAACTTGGCCACCTCGAAAGTGAGCCACTCAACTCGATAATTGTCCTTTGATTCCCCAAAAGCTACTTCCAATGCGATTTTTCCCTCGGGGCACGCTGAATGACCCGGCACTATCCCATGAAAAATTGTTGAACTTTTTTGTAGCTGAGACTCCTTGAGACCCATGCGTAGAAAGGTTTCCCAATACAGTATATTGATGCTACTTCCACCGTCCATCAGGACCTTTTTCAGCTCATAACCATTGACCTGTGGTGCAACTACCAATGCCAAGACTCCCGGGTGTTCTATTCTTTCCGGGTGATCCCTTCTGCTCCATGTTACGTCCTGTTCTGACCACCTCAGGTATCTCGGGACAGCCGAAGACACCGAGTTTACCGCCTGCTTCAGTATCTTCTTTTCCTTGTTGGAACTTCCTGTAGTATGCACGTGATATTGACCCAACTGCTTGGGGTTAGCCTGGAAACCTCCAGTTCCCCCTTGATTGTTACCATGATTTCCGGCTGTCGGGTTACCGGCTGGGGGTGGGCCGTTGCCCGGGTTTCCGCCCGGACCCGGTCCTCCTCCCCGACCTGCACCTCGCATGGCTCTATTCACTTCCTCGTTCTTCCATCTCTGTAGGTCGGCGCACTGCTCCAAGGAGTGGTTGGCCGGCCTACCGTTCCTGCTGTGCTTCGGGCACGCCATTCTGAAGATGTCCCAACTGTTATTTGGCCTTGGTGGCCCTTGGTAGTTTCCTCCATTGTGATTTCCAGTATTGAAATTTCCTTCTGCCCTGGGTCTTGAAGATCCGGCTTCAGTGTTGGCGACAAACTCGGAGCCTCCCTCAAACGGGCGTTTGTTCTGGCTGTTTCCGTTGTTACCCGGCGCTGATCCATTGCTGGTTCTTCCATTATTACTTGTGTTTGCTTTTGCTTTTTATCGTCAGTTTCCTCTTCTGTAGTGTCCGTTGCAGCGTGTTTGTTGCATGCATCCATCAGCTCTCCCATCGTAACCTCTGAAGCATTCCGACTAGATTTCATGCGAGTGTGTGTACTTGCAGGTCTTTGCCATAGCTTGCAGCGCATCCTTGGGCTGAATATCTGTAGATGAATGAAGTATTTCCATAACCCGGCGCACCCAGCTGCGCGCCGATTCTCCCTTCTTCTGAACACATCGCTCTAGGTCATCAATAGTGAATAACTTTCTGCACGTCCCATGAAAGTGCTTGATAAACGCAGTTTTTAATTCTCCCCATGACTTGATAGATCCTTCCGATAGATTGGTGAACCATAACTTTGCTGCTCCCTCTGACATCATTAAATACATGAATTTGGCTTGAAGATTCTCGGACGCATTGTGAATCGACATGGCCATCTCATAACTGCTCAACCATGTTTCCGGATCCATAGTCGGCTCATAATTCACTACTTTACCCGATTCTTTGAACTTTTCCGGGTAAGGTTCAGCCCTGATGCTATCCGAAAGACACTTAGGTCCTGCAAGAATGGTCGAAGCTGGTCTTACTCGGGAAACGTGTGATCCTGCGGGGGGTACAGCTGGACGCGGTACTGCTGGTGGCCCATGTACCGCAGACCCGGCCACGGCTCTCCTGGCTCTGGAACTGTCCACGATGGCCTGTGCTGCTGATGCTGCTGGTACTGCCTGAATGTGTGGAGGAGGCGGCATTTGCTGCTGCTCTTCCCTCCGCCGTGCCGAACTTGTCTGGATATTGCCGGCATTGCCTCGCTGTTGGCTGACATATGGTGTCCCATGCATTCCACTTCTGTGATCCGGGTAATTAACTTGTTGTGCTACCGCAGTGTGCAGCATATCTATCGCCCGCCGGGTCTCCTCTGCGTGGGGTGACTCTCTCACGGGGATTTGATTCAATGCAAGCGTTGCCGCGTACACGTTGTCCATGGGATTGTTGTAATGACCCGCCGGTGTGTGAAACCGTGACGGTGGTGGCGGGGGTACTGCATTGCCTGTTGTAACTCCAGTTTGTGGTAAGGGTAACCCGGCCTGCACGTTCGCCGGCTGTGTTCCAGCAATTGCTGGTTGAGATGCAGTTCCTTGGTTCACCGGTGGAATCAGCTGATCTTGAGGTGTGATAAACAGTGCGGCCGGATTTATAACTCCGCCTAATGCTGGTAATCTGGTTTGATGCCTTTGATGTATTCTAGTTGTTTCCTCTCGGAGCCGGGTTTCCAGTGCATCCAACTCACGTTGGCGTGTGGCCATCCCTTGCTTTTCTGCTTCTACTTGCCTTCTCTGCTGCTCCAATGCACGACGGGCTACGTCCAAATCCCTAACACGTTCCGCCGCGTTCTCTGGAGTGATAACTGTGGCAAGAACTGTCGGATCTAGAATCAGATTGTTGTCGAACAGGGCCGGATGTTGTGGATTGGAAGGACCCGCTCCTGGTGTCCGGTTTGCTAGGAATCCAAACGTGTTCGCGTGTAACTCGTTTTCCGCCGCTTGACTGGTAACCGATGCCGACTCTCCGTCAACCTGGGCCAAAACCGGGTTTCCGTCAGCCGGTCCCTGCTGCCGGGTCAACGCTTGTGCGGCCCCGGCTGCGGCCGCGGTTTATGTTCTCCTGGTTGAGATTGGTCGCGGGAGCCGTGTAAACTGCCACCCGGCGCACAATGGTTGGCGCGAATTCATACTGTTCCTCTTCGCTGCTATTTTCCTCGTACCGGTTCTCCAGCAGGCGCAGGATAGACTCGGTATCACCTTCTTTCTCGATCCGGCCACGCGGGGTCCATGCCGGCTCCTCCGACTGTTCCCTCTTCGTGGTGGGTTCTTCCATTGGATCCGTTGTCCCAACTGATTCTTCTCCATCTGATTGGATATAGGTGGTCTTCCCTGACACAGAATCAAACCCAAAGTCGTCAGGGATCGAACCGGAAGTACGTACCATACCGATGAAGACGATGATCTGGCCGATTGTCATGATAGATCCGGATTCGAGGTGATCCGACTCTGGTCCCCAGCCGGAATCGTCCACCATATTCTCTCCTTCGTGGTCGATGTAGATCTCGCCGATGACTAGATTCTCCGTATTCTTCCGAGCTTCTCCCGTGATGTAAACACCTTTGTACGCGGGCCCCACGGTGGGCGCTAACTGTCGTGGGATAATCACGACAGACGTTTCCGGGGGTAACTTATCTTGGGGCAAGACGACACAGGCGTTTGGGAGAGGGTTTAGCTCAGAGGAAAACATGATGATACTCGATCTGGTAGCCGGCAATCAAGTCGCCGAGTCTCCTATCTCGATATATTAACTCAACTCTCGTGTTACACTGGATGTTCGATATCAGGCGATATTGCTAGAACTCTTGGATCTCTCACAACTAGTCCTAGGGGCCGGTTTATAAAGCACCCGGATCCCCTGGCTTGCCCTCCAAGGCGCACCCTAAGTCCTACCCGGACACTGCGTACAAACCCTAGTTTTCCTTATCGTAACCCACAATCCGGGTTACCAGGCCTATGAACTTGGGCCTTCCAGAAGTTCCCTTATCCTTAACCGGATCCTGCGCAGCGTCCTTTGGGCCGGGTTACACCTCGGCGTTGGCCTACCGAGTTATCATCTCTCCATCAGTTCACACTAAACAGAGTACCATCAAAGTTAGTAGAGAAGACACCGCATGAGATGTGGACTGGCAAAAGGCCAAGTTTGTCTTTTCTTAAGATTTGGGGTTGTGAAGCATTTGTCAAGCGACTTCAGTCGGACAAGCTCACGCCCAAGTCGGATAAGTGTATTTTCGTGGGGTATCCGAGGGAAACCTTGGGGTACTACTTCTACAACCGAGAAGAGGGCAAAGTGTTCGTCGCTCGGAATGGTGTCTTCCTTGAGAAAGAGTTTCTCAGTGGGGGAGTCAGTGGGAGCACAGTGCAACTCGAAGAAATTCGAGAGGAGCCAGCTAGGGGCGAGTCGGCAATGGCCTTGGAGGTTGAGCCAGTCGTGGTACCTACGCCGGTAACATCACCTGAACCACGGAGATCTGCCAGATTACAAAATGCTCGTGATGTTTTACTGTTAGACAGTAATGAGCCGGCAACTTATTCGGAAGCGATGGTGGGATCTGATTCCGAGTCATGGCTTGGAGCCATGAGATCCGAGTTAAAGTCCATGGATGAAAACCAAATTTGGAATTTGGTTGATCTGCCTGATGGTGCAAGACCCGTCGAGTGCAAATGGGTCTTTAAGAAGAAAATTGATATGGATGGAAATATTTCCGTCTATAAAGCACGACTTGTCGCGAAGGGGTTCCGACAGGTTCAAGGAATTGACTACAACGAGACCTTCTCGCCCGTAGCGATGCTTAAATCAATTCGGATCATGTTAGCCATAACAGTCTATTTCGACTATGAGATATGGCAGATGGATGTCAAGACGGCTTTCCTTAATGGATATTTAACTAAGGACGTGTATATGATACAACCCGAAGGTTTTGTCGATCCAGCTAACGCTGACAAGGTATGCAAACTTCAAAAATCCATTTATGGGTTGAAGCAAGCATCTCGGAGTTGGAACATTTGCTTTGATGAGGTAGTCAAATCGTTTGGCTTCATCAAGAGCGATCATGGTTCTTGTTTATACAAGAAGTTTAGTGGGAGAAAGTAAATTTTCTAATCTTATATGTGGATGACATATTGCTGATTGGAAATGATGTCATGATGTTGCAAGAAACCAAAGAATCATTGGAAATGAGTTTCTCAATGAAGGATTTGGGTGAGGCAACTTACATGTTAGGAATGAGGATCTATAGAGATAGATCAAGGCGGCTCATTGGATTGAGTCAGAGTACATATCTGGACAAAGTTTTGAAGAAATTCAAAATGGAAGAGTCGGATGAGTGTGATCCCGTATGCTTCGACAATCGGATCCATCATGTATGCCATGATTTGTACTAGGCCGGATGTTTCCTATGCTCTAAGTGTTACGAGCAGATACCAGGCTGACCCTGGCGAAGCCCACTGGGCAGCGGTTAAAAACATCCTTAAGTACTTGAGAAGGAGTAAGGAAATGTTCCTAGTTTATGGAGGGGATGAGGAATTCAGTGTAAAGGGTTACACGGATGCGAGTTATCTCACCCACTCAGATGACTCTCGTTCACAATCTGGATACGTGTTCATAATGAACGGAGGAGCTGTGAGCTGGAAGAGTTCCAAGCAAGATACGGTGTCTGCATCTACAACAGAGGCTGGGTATATTGCTGCCTCGGAGGCTGCAAAGGAAGCTGTTTGGATCAGGAACCTCCTGATAGATCTTGGTGTGGTTCAGGGCGCGTCCAATCCTTTGGACGTATATTGTGACAACAATGGTGCTATCACACAAGCCAAGGAACCTAGACAACACCAGAAGAACAGACATATACTCATGCGTTACCACCTCATTCGCCAGTTTGTTGAACAAGGTGATATCAAGTTATGCCAAGTACACACGGATGCAAACATTGCAGGTCCGTTGACAAAGGCGCTACCACAGCCTAAGCATGAGGCGCACATGAGAGGCATGGGCATTAGATGCCTAGGCATATGATGCCAAGATGATTGACTCTAGTGCAAGTGGGAGACTGTTGGGAATATGCCCTAGAGGCAATCATGGATGATGTAATTCCCAATGTATTCATAAAGTTATTAAGTTGTCCTTGTTTTGAACATCTGATATATGTCATTGAATATGTGATTCGATTGTGGAACTATATATTCATGTTGTTCATACTAGATTATCCTTGGTCATTAAGGTTGTACCGGAAACGCACCCTAGACTAATGTGAGTGTTGGCTGATGACATGGTTCCACTTGTCATGGGTATGGTGATGCCATTCCAACGACCACAGACTTGGCTAAAGAGTTTAGCAAGTCGGACTGACCCACATTGAGATGCAACGAGTAAGTCGTCATTTGCATGTCTCAATCAATGTAATCCTTAGACCTGAGGTTGTCGCACAATCCGAGTTGTGGATCACCGACTTAGGTTCTGTTAAACGCTGCTCTGTGACAAGGCAGTTATAAAGGCAGAGTTCGGGTCGAATGAGAAACAAGCTGCGTGATGTGGATAATCAAGATGGGATTTTGCCCCTCCGAATGGAGAGATATTCTTTGGGCCCTCTCGAGTGATATGATTCAGGAAGCATGGCCATGCGCGACTCAGTTAAGTGTTAACTGTGTCTGTTGACTAAGAGTTAGTCAGATGAATCACATATCATGGATCGAGAAGAGAGTCGAACTATTTAAGGGATGACGATAAATCGCCTATAGTTCGACAAGGTATATCGTGAGGCAAAAGGGACTAAGATGAATATCACATTGAAAGGTATGTCGTCATGACTCAATGGGACTTGGGAGTCGGCACGTTCTGCTAGGAGCCGCTACCGATTGATCGATTAGGAGTTGGACTCCAATCGTGTCTAAGTCGCCATGAGCCTGCAGGGTCGCACACTTAAGAGCGGGAGCAAATGTATTGGTCGGGTTGGACCCGAACCGGAAATGGACTGATTTTGTGAGTCGGACTCGTAGAGGGAATGGGCCACAAGTGTTGTGAATCCCACAACCATTCGCTATATAAAGAGGGGCGCAGGTTGCCCAGCGGGCACGTTACTCCTCACCCATGCGTTGGGAACCCTAGCCCCACTTAGTCCAGCCATCGCACCGGACCTAGCAGTCCGCCGTCGGAGCTCCTCCTCGTACGTGTGGATACCGGCAGAGGTGTTGTACGTTCAGCACTTCGACGTTCGTGGGATTGGATCGGCCGGATCGGATCGTGGGGCTGCACTGCCCCGATGCGCTGCATCGATAATCCGCACCTGCGCGTCTAGTGGTAATACTCGTGGCCTTCTACCTCGGCTAGATCTTGGAAGTACCGCGTAGGAAAAATTTATGTTTATCTCTACGCGTTCCAACACATTTACCATAAAGTGGCATTTCTCCCAATTAAGAACAAGATTAGTTTCCTCACATCTCTGCAAAACTTTATCAAGGTTGTGCAAACAATTATCAAAAGAAGTTCCTGACGTGGGGATGACTCCTGTACCTGTTGGGTGAGCCTACCTAGTCCAAGGCCCAAGACCTAGGCCCAAAGAGAGGTGTTATTCTGCGCTACTAGAAGGCCCAACGAAGGCCCACCCGCAAGACTTGCGGGTCAAGAAGGAAACTCCTACCGACCTAGAACTAGGGTTTGTAACCCCCCCCCCGACACTGTTTGAGACCTGGCCACCTATAAAAGGCTAGGAGAACCACCGAGGGGGGATCCAGTCTAATTTTCACCACCACAGCGTTGAGCTTGAGATCATACTCTCGACTTAAGCACCCCCATTGTAACCGATATGCTGATAATACAGATCGAAAGAGCAGGAGTAAGGGTTTTTCCTCTACGAGGGCCACGAACCTGGGTAAATCGTGCCCCTGTTAGCCGACGATCGTCACCAGCGCCTTTACGTTCTCTTAATCGAAACCGTACCGGATCATCTGAGAAACTTGTGGAGATGAATAATCAACAATTGGCGCCGTCTGTGGGAACGGCGGGCGCTGGATCTGCGGCATCTTCGTCCTCGTCATCACCAACCTTCAGCTGGAGCCCTGGAACATCGACTCCAGCGGAACCGATCCGCTTTGGGTCGCTCATCTGTGCGTCCCACTCGCCGGAATCACGCCCAGTGTTCAACGGGTTGGAAAAGAGCGTCAGCTTGACGTTCGGCAGCTTCCAATTCCGTGCCAACAAGGCGGGAATCATACGCTTCTCCGAGCAAATCGATCTCGGCGAATCGGACTCCGAGTCTGTCTTGAGCCCGGTGATCCTCGATTCGCCACCTGACGACGCTGGTTGCGACCTAGCGCCCAGCAGCGGCTCCATCCGACGCAACACACGCGATTTCCACACAATCGCAGCTGAGGAGCCCTCCAGATTCGGCGAAAGTTGTCGACCCACGCTTAGGACTCACGAGCCATATCTGGCCCAGGTCTGCATGGCAGGATCAACTGAACAACCCGAAGAAACGGAGGAAAGCCAAAAGGAGCGAGAGTGCATCAAAGTCTCGCGAGCCGCTTGTCTCAAAGAAAAGGCGGGAGTGCAATCTGGCCAGCCGATAGAAGACGGAGCTTCTCGAGATGACCTGACCGCATACCACTACCACTTGGTGCGAACAGGTCGACTGATCGCAGAAGCCCGCAGAGATCTGGCCACACGGAAGGAGGCGACAGATGCTTCGAGTGCGCGTCGCGCAGCGCTCTCAAGGACCAAATCGACGTGTAGCCGACTCCCAAGTAAGAAGCATGTCTCGAATACTGCTCTCATGAACCACGAGTCCCTCAGCGGGATTAGCAAGTCACTCGACACATCCCTCATGCACGTCGACGAGGAAGGCAACGTGCACCCAACGACCCCCTCTGCGGCTCTCCTGGCAGCCGGCACGTACTTACAGGCGAACAAACCGCTCGAAAACGCCCCCGCGCGGAACAGCACCAGCAAGTTCAGAAAGGGTTAGGCATGGCAGCCGCAAGAATCGCCGCCCAGAACCACTGGAACGCGACCATTTCGGAAGCCGACAAAACCCCTCGGGCAGACAAAACACCTCGCAGACACGGAGCACATCGCCTAGATGGAGAGACAAGGAATCACATTGCCGCCCCCGGGGAAAGGAAGCCCGCCGCCACGGCGACAATCCGCGTAGCGACGATGATAGCCCGTGAGATCGCGATCGCAGCCCACGACGCCATGGAAGCCGATCGCGACATCGCAGCCGGGAACCATGGCATGAGGACAACCGCGACCGGCCTGAATACGACGCGCGTGGAGATATCGCGCAAAGCAAGGTCGACAAGGCCTGAGCTCGCAGGAACCGTGACCGATCGCTATCCACATCCTCTGACGAGGAGGCCTGCGGCGCAATATGCTTCAGTCGCAGCATCCGCGAAGCGCCAATGCCCAAAAGATTCAAACTCTCGACGGAGGTCCCAAAGTACGACGGTTCAATAGAACCCAGGTCATGGCTCTCAGACTACCTTACCGCGGTGAAGTGCCAGCGCGGGAACAAGACAACAACTATGCAGTACCTAAATCTGCACCTCGTGGGCGCTGCCCGCAGCTGGCTCGAAGGGAGACCGCGCGCGTGTTACAGATCTTGGGACGATCTCACCCGCGACTTCGAGAAAAACTTCCAAGGGACATACAAATGACCCGCAACTATCGAGGAGCTGCGAGCGTGCAGACAGAAAAGCAGCGAGTCCACCAGCGCGTATATCCAGAGATGGACCACACTCAAGAACACCGCGGAAAATATGTCGGAAGCAGTCGCGGTTGAAGACTTCTCCAAAGGCGCTCGACATGCCGCCTTCTGAGAAGAACTGGGACTATCTGCACCCAAGACGATCGGGGAATTAATGGCGATTGCAGACAGATGGGCCAACAGCGAGGAATCCCTGCGCAATGAAAAAGCATCTTCCCCCGCGCCTGAGGAGGATCGCAACGGTGACCGCCGAAAGAAGAAGAGGAAACATTACAATCACGACGATCGAGATGAACTAGTAGCAGCGGAGTTCACAAGAAACCGCGACGGCGGGTCCCGCGGAAATCGCGACTGGAAACCAAAGATAGATGATAAAACTCTAGAGAAAGATATTGACAAATATTGCTCGCTACATCTATTCACAGATAAGCGCACGGGCAAAATCAAGGCAACGCATCTCCTCAAAGACTGCCAAAAATTCCAGGACATCCACGCGGCTTACACGAAGAAGCACAGGGCCGCCGTTAACCAGGGATACCCGCAACTCCCAGGAGGACCCTCCGGATACCAGCCGCCACCCCTGCCTCCACCAGGACACCATAACGTGGCGCTAGCCGTGCTACCTGCGCCTCCGCAGCAAACCAGGGAGCTGATGGTGCAAATCTTGCACTCGTTGGGATACCCCAAGAGGAGGGTGTGATGAGCACGGCGGTAGGAGTTTTCCCCTTAGTTAAGAACCAAGGTTATCAATCCGGTAGGAGAAAGAGGACCTTCGGAAGGTTGATGCCACTGACGGTGGTGCTGGCGCTTCACCGGTGTCAGGAACAACGTGGAACCTGCACACAACACAACCAAAATACTTTGTTCCAACGGTACTGTGAGGTTGTCAATCTCACCGGTCTTGCTGAAAACAAAGATTAGACGTATAGTGTTGAAAATGATGTATGCTTGCAGTAAGTAAAGAAATCAGGAAATTGTTGTGGTTTGTTTAACAATGTGGAAAAATTGACCGGGGTTCATAGGTTCACTAGTGGTGTCTTTCCATAAAGATAGCATGCTGGGTGAACAAATTACAGATGGGCAATTGACAAATAGAGGTTGCACCGTAGTGCACAATATAACATGATGATTACTATGGTATTTAGTGCGGGCATTACAACAATATACATAGACCGACATCCATCTGCATCTATGACTAATAATCCACTCTCAGGTTATCATCCGAACCCCCTTAGGTATTAAGTTATAAGCAACAGATAACTACATTAAACAAAGTGTGTAATGTAAGCAATGATTATGCACGCGGGCACTCTCACCGCTGTTTTCTCCCTAACGGCAACAACACATCCTCCCCCTTCACGTTTCTGTCACTCGAGCAAGGTGGTGAGGAGGCATGAACCCCCTATCAAGCATAAATACTCCCTCTTGGAGTCACTAGCAACTACTTGGCCAGAGCAACCACTAGCAATGGAAAGCATGCAATATCACAAATAGCATATGCAAATAAAGACTATAATCAACTTGGCATAAGGTCAATATTCATCGGATCCCAGCAAACACAGCATATAGAATTACATAAGATAAATCTCGATCATGATAGGCAGCTCACGAGATCTAAACATGGAGGCATATGAGGAGAAGACAACCATGTAGCTATAGCTACGAACCCGTAGTCCAAGGATGAACTACCCACGCATCACTTCGAAGGCAGGCATGGTGATGTAGAAGCCTCCGGTGATGATTTCCTCTCCAGCAGGGTGCCGAAAACAGCTTCAGAACCCCCTGATCTAGGGTTGACAGTGACGGCGGCTGCAGAACTTTTCGGGGATTTTTTATCAGGTGCCTAGGGTTTTCCATCCGGGGAATTAAATAGGCGAAAGGGCAAAGGTGGTGGAGCTCCAGGGGCCCCACACCCATAGCTAGTGCGGCCAGGGGGGCCGCGCCACCCTATGGTGTGGCCCCCGGTGCCCGTCTTCGACTCCTCTTCGGTGTTTTGGATGCTTCCGGGGAAAATAGGCACTTCGGGCTTTGTGGGATCCAATTCCGAGAATGTTTCCAGAACAACTTTTCTGAAACAAAAAACAGCAGAAAACAGGGAACTCGCACTTGGCATCTTGTTAATAGGTTAGTCCCGAAAAACGTATAAAAATGCTATAAATAAGGGAGAAAACAAGTAGCAATTGGCATAATATGATCATGGAGCATCAGAAATTATAGATACGCTGGAGACGTATCAAGCATCCCCAAGCTTAGTTCCTACTCGTCCTCGAGTAGGTAAACGATAAAACATAATAATTTCTGAGGTGACATGCTACTAACATAAACTTGATCAATCTAATGTAAAAGTATATGCACGCTGAGATCGTAGAACTTCAAACACAAACATGATAATAGAACTTTAATAATAAAGCATAGCAATTACTTTGCATCACGAAGAGTAACTCAAATAAAGGATCATGAATAATAATGCAAAGAAAGGTAGATGTTTGTTTCAGGTATAGAGAAAGCATGGCAAAGTGATATTTCGCTAGTCCTTAAGAGTGGGGCAAAACATAAATGCCAGGACACCTTCAAAGTTCATGAGAAAGACTAGAACATATAATTTAAGAACAAATAATATCACATTATGAAGAAATTATTGATGTTTATGGGGCAAATGCACATAGAACTCAGAATGGCAAAAATTCTCTCTCAACTGTGCATAAAGTTAGAAGATGGAGACTCAACATAAAAGTAAAAGAAAGGCCCTTCGCAGAGGGAAGCAGGGATCACTCATGTGCTAGAGATTTTATTTTATTAAGATGTATTAAAAGTTTGACACTGAGTGTCTATATTTTGGGAGATGTATGCCAATGCCAACGAATGGTAAACAGAAAATACAGTACGTCACAAGCCAATTGGATTCACAAGAGCGGATCCCATGGTGAAGGACGCAACTGGTGTAGAAGGTCATCCCTTTTTCTCTTTTGTTTACACAATTATGCTTTGACTGATAAATCAGGGGAAAAAATAGTGAAGAGAATTTGTTTGCATTAATTTGGGGCTGGGCAATCAATAAGTGAGATAATGATTCTCTATTTACGTCCTCATGAGCAAAAACAGGAACATAAAGCAGGAGTAATTTTGAAGGTTTTAAAGGTAACACTTGAGCAATTTACTTGGAGTGGCAGTTAAATACCACATGTAGGTAGGTATGGTGGACACAATGGGAAAGACTTTGGTTTAAGGGAGTTTGGATGCACGATTAGATCTCATACTCAGTACAGGAGGAGGCTAGCAAAAGACTGGGAGCGCCAAATCAAGAGAGCATAAGAGCCATAATCATGCATAGAGATATAAGCATCTTTAATTAAAACATAAGAAGTATCACAAGTTCAAAACCTAAGTGGTCATGGAGGCTATTCGTGACTGGTTTGTAGTCATAAACATGGTGTAAGCATGCGCCAAGTCAACCAAATAAAACATTCGAAAGATAATACCATATATTGATGCTTTACTATGACAAGAACAACTCATGAATCTTTCAAGAAATAATAAAAACTTTCAACTATTTGAGGCTAATCATGCTACTCAATAACCACAAGGCTTTAAAACTAAAATAAGATTTAGCATGGCAAGAAAAAGTTTTAGCCACGGTCTATTCAAGCTCCTACTAGCATTGTTATAAATTCTACTTCAAGCAGTTGTTTTCTTTCTCCCAACAAGCACCATACAAAACATGCTTTAAAAATAATAATCTTTATGATACAGAAAGCAAACATGAGAGTACTCACATAACACTACTAAAACTAACAGCTCTTATAAGAGATGCATGCAAAACAGGAGCTAAATAAATGCAACAGTTAGACAGAGATTAAGAATACAAAGTATTCTCATGAAAAAGCGGAGTGTGTCACTCTCCAATAAATGAATGCTGGGGTCCAACCAAGCTTATTGAAAAAGAAAAAAAAACTGAAGAAAAAACAAAAACAAACTGAAAACAAAAATAAAAGACGCTCCAAGTAAAGCACATAATATGCGACCGAATAAAAATATAGTTTCACTAGAAGTGACCTGATAATTTGTTGATGAAGAAAGGGATACCTTGGGCATCCCAAGCTTAGATGCTTGAGTATTCTTGGAATTTGTTGGGATGTACCACCGGGGCATCCCCCAGCTTAGGCTTTTCACTCTTCTTGAGCACATCATATCATCCTCTTCTCTTGACCCTTGAAAACTTCCTTCACACCAAACTTCTTACAATCTTCCTTAGCAACGTTAGTGCAATTGAAATAATAAATTCACATGGTTCAGTTTCAACACAAGTCTAACACTCAAAAAACACATTATCTACAGTCACAACTTCTTTTTAAAACTTTTTTTTCTCAAAAGAACACCAAAAGAAAGAGATTAAGATGCAAATGCGATAAATGGCAGAAATCTGTCAAAACAGAACATCAGGTAAAGATCGATTTTTTCGAAAATCTTCTGTTGCTCAAATCAAAAAGTGGTACACTAAGAAAAGTTTCGTATATAACTCAGGATTAAGCAAAAAAAAACTCAGGTCATTTTGAATTTTCTGTGATTTTTTACGGAATAAACAGTGAACAGCAGAAATCTGTTTCCTGCGCAGAAATCCGAAATATAGCCTCAACTTTCCACTAGAGGCTTTACTTGGCTCAACAAAAACTCAAAATTAAAGATACAGCTGGGTTGCTAAGGAAATAGACAACACCCAGGTGCAAAGCACGCCAAAGAAAACGAAAGAAAACGGGTTGAAAACAGCGAAATAAAACGGGTTGAAAACAGCGAAATAAAACGGGTTGTGTCCTGGTAGCGCTTTTCTTTAACGTCTTTCAGCCAGGCATAAAAGGGAAACTCAAATATTTCCGAGTGAGGTATTCAAATCAAGATTTGGAAATTATTTAAAATGCACTGTATTTTATCTAAGTGAGTTTCATAGGCTCCTCTCTTAGTACTTTTAGTCTTACTATCTTGATCAAATAAATTCTCAGGAACAATCTAATCAAAATTCTTTTCTTGGGATTCGTGCAGTGCCACTAATTTAAAGGGGATTGGTATTTTATCCACGCTTTCATTATTAGATTCAGTTTTTTGTAGAGCACCAACAATGTCTACACATGAGCCAATCATATTAAAACGATCAAAAATTCTAGCTTCTATAGCAACATCTCCAAATTCTTTAAGCATAGTTTCTAAGATGAAGTTTCTTTTCTCAACATCTTCAATGTTATTCAAGTTGAGGAACATATGTTGCATTATGGGATGGAGTTTAATAAACCTAGCTTCTAGCATGTGAACTAAAGAAGTTGCAGCAGTCTTGTAATTGGGAGCAAGTTCTACTATGGATTTTTGCTCAAAGTTATCATGCTTACTAACATGATCAAATAATTCTTTGATAGTGTCCTTTCCAAGTATAGAACCACTTCCTACCGGCAAATCTTTCAAGGTAAACTTAGGGAACAACATGATGATAAATAACAACATCGAGACAAAAATAACAACTAGAATGAGAACTAATTTTTTGTGTGTGTTTTTAATATAGAGAAGAAAAACAAGACAAAAATAAAAACAAGACAATAAAAAAAAGAGGTTGAGAGTGAGAGACTCCCCTTGCCAGAAGACTTCCTTCTCCCCGGCAACGGTGCAAGAAAAAGTCCTTGATGGTGCAGATCTTGCACTCGTTGGGATACCCCAAGAGGAGGGTGTGATGAGCATAACAGTAGGAGTTTTCCCCTTAGTTAAGAACCAAGGTTATCAATCTAGTAGGAGAAAGAGGACCTTCGGAAGGTTGATGTCACTGACGGTGGTGCTAGCGCTTCACCGGTGTCAGCAACAACGTGGAACCTGCACACAACACAACCAAAATACTTTGTCCCAATGGTACAGTGAGGTTGTCAATCTCACCTGTCTTGATGAAAACAAAGATTAGACGTATAATGTGGAAAATGATGTATGCTTGTAGTAAGTAAAGAAAGCAGAAATTTTTTGTGGTTTGTTTAACAGTGTGGAAAATGGACCGGGGTTCATAGGTTCACTAGTGGTGTCTCTCCATAAAGATAGCATGCTGGGTGAATAAATTACAGCTGGGCAATTGACAAATAGAGGTTGCACCGTAGTGCACAATATAACATGATGATTACTATGGTACTTAGTGCAGGCATTACAACAATATACATAGACCGAAATCCATCTGCATCTATGACTAATAATCCACCCTCAAGTTATCATCCGAACGCCCTTAGGTATTAAGTTGCAAGCAACAAATAACTGCATTAAACAAAGTGTGTAAGTAAGCAATGATTATGCACGCGGGCACTCTCACCGCTGTTTTCTCCCTAATGGAAACAACACATCCTCCCCCTTCAAGTTTCTGTCACTCGAGCAAGGTAGAGAGGAGGCATGAACCCACTATCAAGCATAAATACTCCCTCTCGGAGTTACTAGCAACTACTTGGCCAGAGGAACCACTAGCAACGGAAAGCATGCAAGATCACAAATAGCATATGCAAATAAAGACTATAATCAACTTGGCATAAGGTCAATATTCATCGGATCCCAGCAAACACAGCATATAGAATTACATAAGATCAATCTCGATCATGATAGGAAGCTCACGGGATCTAAACATGGAATCATATGAGGAGAAGACAACCATCTAGCCACAGATACGAACCCGTAGTCCAAGGATGAACTACTCACGCATCATTCCGGAGTCAGGCATGGTGATGTAGAAGCCTCCGCTGATGATTTCCTCTCCGGCAGGGTGCCGGAAACAGCTTCAGAACCCCCTGATCTAGGGTTGACGGTGATGGCGGCTGTGGAACTTTTCGGGGATTTTTTATTAGGTGCCTAGGGTTTTCCATCCCGGGGGATTAAATAGGCGAAAGGGCAAAGGCGGTGGAGCTCCAGGGGGCCCACACCCATAGATGGCACGGCCAGGGGGCCGAGCCACCCTATGGTGTTGCCCCCTAGTTCCCGTCTTCGACTCCTCTTCGGTGTTCTGGATGCTTCCAGGGAAAATAGGAACTTCGGGCTTTGTGGGGTCCAATTTCGAGAATGTTTCCAGAAAAACTTTTCTGAAACCCAAAACAACAGAAAATAGGGAACTGGCACTTGGCATCTTGTTAACAGGTTAGACCCGGAAAACGTATAAAAATTCTATAAATAAGGGAGAAAACAAGTAGAAATTGACATAATATGATCAGGGAGCATGAGAAATTATAGATACGTTGGAGACGTAACAGGAGCCAACGGATACCCAAACCCAGCGGGGTTCCTAGGCATGATACAAAAGGTATGCCCGTCCCGAAGGGTCCAGAAGACAAACACACGCCAAGTTAATATGGCAGTACAAGATCCACCGTCCGCAACCGAGTACCTGAAGATGTAGAGCAGCCGATAAATTTCTCCCGAGAGGACCACCCTCCACGAGTATATCGACCAGGGCACGCCGCGCTCGTTATTCAGGCGCAAATAGGCAACTACGACCTTGCTCGAGTGTTCATGGACGGCGGCAGCGGAATCAACATCATATGCGCGGACACACTCCACAAGATGAACAAGAATCTGGACGGACTCGCAGAATCAGAAACATCCTTCCACGGGATAGTACCAGGGAAAGCCGTTCGGCCACTCGGAACAATCAACCTGGAAGTAATACTAGGAGACCCGAGGAATTACAGGAGAGAATTTCTCGACTTCGAGGTAGTCGAATGGCCATCACAGTACCACGCAATTCTCGGCCAAACAACGTTCACGATATTCATGGCAGTACCCACTACGCCTACCTGAAGCTAAAACTTCCTGGAAAATACGACACGATCACCATTAGCGGCGACTTCCAAAAGTCAGACAAGTGCGATACTGAGTTCAATGAGATCACGAAATCTTTCGGGACGCAGGAGGAGCTGGAAGAGTTGGCACAAACCACGGATCACTCCGCGATGCCACTCACCAAAAAGAACGCCCCGGAACTCGAGTTCGTCCCAAACAGCAACACTCAAAAGCATCAAATTCACCCGACAGAATCCGCAAAGACAGCGATGGTGTCCACCACCCTATCAACCGCATAGGAAAGCGCGCTCGTCAAACTCCTCCGTGAGTACTGGGAAATTTTCGCCTGGTAGCCCTCAGGTATGCCAGGAATACCCAGGGAGTTTGCCGAGCACTCACTTGATGTGTTTAAAGACGCAAAGCCAGTCAAGCAAACCACCCGACGTTTTTCCGAGCCAAAACAGAGAGCACTCGGAGAAGAGGTGAACAGATTGTTGGCCGCCAAGTTCATCAGAGAAATCAAGATTTCCACCTGGTTAGCAAACCCGGTATTGGTCCTAAAGAAAAATGCTGACATCCTTCGCGTGTGCATCGACTATACATTGTTGAACAAACACTGCCCCAAGGATAACTTCCCAGTACCACGAATCGACCAGGTCGTGGATTCTACAGCAGGTTGTCAGCGCCTCTCCTTCCTAGACGCCTACTCGGGCTATAATCAAATCAGGATGAAGCAAGAGGACGAGGAGAAGACATCATTCATCATGCCACACGACGTATACTGCTACACGACAATGCCATTCGGGCTAAAAAACGCAGGCGCAACATATCAGCGCTGCATGCAAAAATGCCTCGCCAAGCTCATTGGCAAGAACGTACAAGTTTACGTTGACAACATTGTCATCAAGACTCGAGTGGAGGACACAGTCCTCGAGGATATCAGGGAGACATTTGACACTCACAACGCATACAAAATCAAACTCAACCCGACAAAATGCGTCTTCGGGGTCTCCGCGGGACAACTCCTCGGCTATTTGGTTTCCGCCCGAGGAATCGAGGCCAACCCGGAGAAAATACATGTGATCCTGACGATGAAGGAACCAACAAATCTTCACGGCGTGCAACAACTCGCAGGGCGACTGGCCGCTCTAAGCAGATTCATCGCAAGATTAGGCGAGCAGGCGCTCCCTTTCTATAAGCTACTGAAGAAAACATATAAGATCGAGTGGACGCCATAAGCAAAAAAAGGCGTTCATCGACCTGAAAAGAGTGCTACAGAGCATACGCGTATTAGCAACGCCGCAAGAAAGGTAAACCCTCTACCTTTACCTAGCCGCAACAAACCAAGTCGTCAGCACGGTAATTATCGTCGAGCGGCCAGAGGAAGGAAAAGCATACGGAGTTCAGAGGCCAATATACTATATCAGCGAGGTGCTTTCGCTGTGCAAACAACGATACCCCCACTACCAGAAGCTCGCGTATGGAGTGGTCCTTACAGCCCGCAAGCTCAAACACTACTTCCAGGAACATACCGTCACGGTGCTAAATGACACATCACTTGGTACTATCATGAACAACCCCATGGCATCTGGAAGAATCGCAAAATGGAGCATCGAGCTAGGCGCCTGGGACATAATATACACAGGGCGCAACGCTGTAAAATCCCAGGTCCTCGTGGAGTTCCTGAGCAAGTGAACGGAGCTGCAAACCCCAGGACCTCCAAAATACATGAGCAACTGGATCATTTACTTCGACGGGTCAAAAAGAAACGAGGGAGCCGGAACCGGAGTAATTCTCATATCGCCAAGGGGAGATAAGCTACAGTACGTCCTGCGACTCAACTTCCCCCCCCCCCCCAACGACCCAGCGTCCAACAATGATGCGTAATACGAGGCCCTTATGCATGGCATGAGGATGACGATTGCCTACAGAGCCACTCGATTGATGATATACGGGGATTCAAATCTTATCGTGCAGGAGACGATGAAGGAGTGTGACGCCGTTGCGGACAACATGGTCGCCTATCGCGACATGTACAACCTACTCAAAGGAAGTGTCAAAGGGTGCGAGCTGAAGCATATCGCACGATCAAGAAATGAGGAGGCAGACAAACTGGCGAACATAGGGTCCACAAACGCCCCTGTTCCACCAGGAATCTACTTCGAGAGAATCAGCAAGCGATCAGTCAAGGTCAAGAAGCAAGCATTGACACCCGCAGCAACAGAAATGGTGGCTAATCAGCTAATCGCCCTCATAGATCTCACACATCACATCTCAAGGAAAGTCTTTTTGGTCGAGCCAACCTGGACGCAGAAATACCTCGACTACTTGTCCAATAAACAGCTCCCAGCAGACATTTGCGAGGCTAGACGGATAGTACGGAGCAACAAATCTTTTCGGGTGATCCAAGGAGAGTTATACAACCAAAGCATATCAGGAGTACTCGAAAGATGCATCGCACCCGAGGACGGCAAGGAGATGCTCCGTGACATACACCAAGGAGACTGCGGGCACCATGCAAGCTGGAGAGCAATCGTGGGAAAAGCTTTTCTTGCAGGATTCTACTGGCTCACGGCAGCCAGAGACGCTAAAGATCTCGTCGACAGATGCAATGCCTGCCAAAAAATCGCGCCCAAGCCACACGCACCGGCCACGGAACTCCACATGATCCCTATCGTCTAGCCCTTTGCTCAATGGGAGCTAGACATGGTGGGACCGCTAAGGAAGTCAACACCCGGAGGATACACTCACCTGCTAGTAGCAGTCGACAAATTCACGAAATGGATAGAGGCTACGCCAGTCACGTCACAGCATGCCGAGTGCGCAGTGAGAGTCCTCAACTCCATCGTGTGTAGGTTCGGTGTCCCGCACAACATCATTACAGATAATGGGAGCAACTTCACAGCAAAAGAAACTCAGGATTTCTGCGAGGAAAAATGGATAACTCTCAGCTTCGCCTCGGTAGCTCACCCGCAAACTAACGGCCAAGTCGAACGATCCAACGGATTAGTTTCGGCTGGCCTAAAGAAGCGGCTACTCAGTCGGCCGCACCCAGCAGCAGGGCACTGGGCCGAAGAATTACCATCGGTGTTATAGAGCATGCGAACAACACCAAATCGGTCGACAAACTAAATGCCATTCTTCGTGGTGTACGGCGCTGAGGACCTGCTACCCGAGGACGTCAAATTCAGCGCCCCACGAGTCGTTGCATACATCGAAGAAACTTCAAACAAGGCACTCGTAGATGACGTGGATGCACTGGATGAGATCGGGGATATCGCACTCGCAAGATTTGCGGTCTATCAGCAGTCGGTGCGTAATTACCACAGTCGCCGCATATGCCACAGATCCTTCGTGGTAGGAGACCTGGTGCTGTGACTCAAGCAAAAGGAGGGGCACAAGCTAGAGCCACCATGGGAAGGACCCTTCATCATACACGAAGTTATCCCAGGAGGCGCATATCGCTTGAAGAACCCGTAGACAGGCGGCATCTACTCCAACCCGTGGAATGTGGCGCACCTCCGCAAGTTTTATCCTTAGAGTTTAATCTTCTACTCGCAAGAAATAAGGTTGTACCAGCCACTTTGTAACTAGAGCAAATACATGGCTTCTCAGCCATAGCAATAAAAACATGGTTTCTCAACCATATCTACAAAGACTATCCAGTCGCAATTTTTATCGTTTATTTTTCTCCCTACATGCTAAACGACAGGTCACACACTTAAACACACGGGGGCTGCGCCTAACTAGCATCATCAACGACATCGAGCACATACACTCTACAAAAATTATACAGGGTAAAACAAGGTTCACACCTTATAAACACCTTAAATTAATCGATTAAGACATACAAGGTCACAAGGTATACACCTTAACACACCTTAAAAAGCTACAACATACAAGGTACATACACCTTGGGGACCTACAGCTACTGTTGAGCAGCCGCCTCTTGAAGCAACCGCTCGGTCTCCGCCGTTGTTAATTGAATAATCCGCTCAGCAGAAGGGCGCACAACCTCATAATGAGGGATAAAATCTACACGTGGACCGTGGGTGTCAGGGAGTCGCGCCACGGAGTTGAAGTTAACCTCAGGATGCCACAAACGCACGAAGGTGAGTGCCGCCTGAGCTCCACAGATGAGCTGTTGGCGCACACACCCGCGAATTTCCCCCACCCGACGAATTATTCTCAGCAAACCACTCAAGCTACATGGGACAACTCCAAAAGGGTAAAACGCCTGATGGACAAAAGAGAGAGCCTCTCGACAAGACTCAACGAGTATCTACACCTGACTCGCCCGGTACTTCAGGGTAGCCAAGATAAAACCTCGGCTCCGGTCAGACCAGAAGTTGCTCGCGTGAGGCTTAGAGCTGCTCGACTCGTGAACAATATGGTTGTCCACCCAATGACCCTCGCAGACTCCATCAGGCTCAACAACTGCACGGATAGCAAGCACATCAAAACAAAAACAGCAATCAGCGAAAAGTACTCGGGGGCTCGCAAAACTAACAGAGCATGTTCTTTGCAACACTCGACAGCTCCTCCATTACAAATTGCCCGCGCTCCGCCGCAAGTTTCTGCTTCGACTTGGCAACATCAGCCACGCCTCGCAGAGCCTTCAGCTTACGATCTCCATCCACGACATGTCACGGAGCAACGCAAACGTACTGGCAGCAGCAACCACTGGATCAACCACAGAAGCAACTCCACTCGACGAGCCTCCGCTGGAACCAATCACCTGGAAAGAACAACAAAGATTCAGAGACAGTACAATACCCCACTCGAGAATACACCACCCAAGATTTCCGGGTGCTCGGGGGCTACTCCCATCGGGAGAATACAAAGTAAGGCGCAAATATAAAATGCTGACGCTTTTTGAAAACATGTCGATTGGACAAAATAAAGTACGGGAATACATCCCAAGGTTCATTACATATGAAGGCATACAGAAACAAGAACTATTCTATGGAGTTACAGAGGTAGTTCCACTCGCAGCAGGCTATCCTTTACGCCCGGCGCGGGAAAGTACCCCGGAAAGCATCTTCGAAAGCTCCTCAGCATGGTCGCCGAAAGGACGGAGTGCTACCTTTTTTCCCAGGGAGTCTCGTGGAACCTCTGAGTAAACCTTCTCCAGGTCACCCGAGACACCATGCGTCAGGGAAAATTGGATAGTTGTCTTGGCCCCACGCTCGGTCTGCGCAAGCGAGTACTCGTGGAGGAGATCTTCATCGCCTAGGAAAACTTGCAGGAGACCACTCAGAGTTGGCGGAACCGCCACATCCACGAGCAGGCACTCATGGAACTGCGTCAGCACTCGGGTAGCGTCATGGACGAGGGAGCAAACCCTGTTCGCATGCTCCTAAAGCTGAACACACGAGTCGGAGAGGGCATCGAGCCGCATTTGTCCGGGAAACTCCAACCCAACTCCGATGGTGTCTAAAACAAAGACAGAACAAGTATCAGAAAAGGAAGAGGACAAGCCACACTTGAAGGAAGATAAAATGCAACTCACCAGCAAGTTTCTGAGCCAAGGGACGGATGATGCCGACAAGATCAGAGTCGTGCTTCACGCTCGCCTCCTCCAGCTGCTTCAGAGCTTCCTCGGCCTCCGCGAGACTGTTGGCCGAGTGCTTGCGTGTGGAATCCAACTCCTTTCGGGTGGACTCTAGCTTCGTCTCAAGGGTTTTCACCTGAGAAAGAGCCTCCGCCTTTTCAGCCTTCAAGCCGGTAACTTCATCTGCATCTCGAAGACACGCGATTGGGGCAAGAAATGCAACCGGGAAGAAACAGTGAAGGCAAAAGTGTGTGCCAGCTTACCTTGTAGGGAGCGGCCGTCCTTGACGAGCTGGTCGCGATCCCCTCGAAGAGAAACGCACTCTGCTTCAGCCGAAAGAACTTGGCGCCCAAAAGCAGCAAGGGAATCAAGAAAGGCCTGCAAAAAGTCCGAGTCAAAATTAGAGAGAAAGCACTTGAGCCTATACACGACTGTACACAGTCAAGTATAGCCTCGGGGGCTACTCCCATCGGGGAGCACTGTCGTGCACCCGATGAAAAGCAAAATCAAGAAACAAATCAAGAGAGAAAAACTTCGGCTTGAGTCTATGGCCAACTGTGAGTAATTAACCATAGACTCGGGCGCTACTCCCATCGGGAGCACTATCGTGCACCCGAGAAAGGAAAACGTGCAAGGCAGGTCGCTAGAAAGGAAAAGAAACTTTACCTTGCCCTGAGCAGTGGACAAGGGATCCGTCGAGCTACCCGAGACCTCCTGGCTAGCGGACGCTCCAGCATCTGCAGGTTGTCCACCGCGAAGCTGGGCATCCCATACTCCGGAGCTTCGGTCGCCTTTGTTGGGCTTGGAGATCTTCGGGCAAGATCGGCAGCAGGAGCGGGGTCCACGACGACCTCTTTCCTCTTCACAGATGGAATCGAGGAAGTGAACTGGCCCGCGCTAATGGTCTCCAGACTGCTACAAAAGATAAAATCAGACGAAGAAATGACGAAAGAAGATTCGCGACTAAGAATAGGGTGCATATGACTTACTCATCCTCGTCATCATCATCAAGAACATCCGGATCCCAGGCGGTGGAAATCTTCGACTGACGACCCGCAGGAGGGAGCACGTTGAGAGGAGCCACCCGAAGGGGCTCGACCACCTTGACGGGTTCACCACCCAAGGAACTATCCTTAGAGGTGACTGCGTCCTCCTCCAGCCTGTGGCGCTTGCGGTGGTGGAGCTGTTCGCTCTCCGACTCCTCCTCCTCATCCGCATAGTCGCGTTCAGAGCTTGAATCAGCGTCCGCCACACTGGTTTCGTGCGGGGCCTCAATGTTACTCGCCAGATGGTCTAAGACATCGTCTACAGAAACTGGCGGATAGCATGTCGCCACATCCCGATTCTAAGGAAGTAAAAAAGAAAAATAAAAAGCATTTCACTCGACGAAAAACAAGGCAGAAAAGAACAAAAGCAAAGGAAGAAATTAGGAAACTCACCTCAATCGGGGGGGGTGCCAGCCTCAAGTGGGTTGAGAGGACACGTCGAGTAGCCCTCTCCCTTCTTCAGCTTAGTGATGGCTGCGATTTTCTTATCAAACTCGGCGTTCGAAAGAACATCGTCGCATATACGGCTCGGGTCGTTAGCGCCCGTGTACTCCCACATGGAGGTTGGCCTACCTTGGAGGGGCTGGCTCCTTCGAAGAAGGAACACACCCGACAGATGTATCCCGCTCAGCGGAGTCCCCAGCTCCTTGTCCCGGAAGCGTGCCACCTTCGCGAGTAAAGGGGCGACAACTTTACCTTCTTCGGCTGTAAGCGTGTGCAGCCAGGACTTCCGTCGCTTCAGAACGGCGAACGGTTGAAACTCGGGGACGCCACCCCCGCTGTCGTCGACGATATAGAACCATCTTCGGTGCCACCCCTGTGCCGAATCGACGAAGTACATCTCCATGTAGGGGATGTCCTTGCTCGCCTGGATCCTGAAGCCTCTAGTTCGAAGCGGCTCCCCCCACCTTCTCGCTTGGCTGCTTCTTCTCCCGGAAGATCCGCACCTTGAAAATGGCTTTCCAAAGCCCCTAGTGCGGACGGATCCCCTGGAAACACTCGCAAAGCACGATAAATCACGATATGTGCTGAGTCGCGTTTGGAGGAAGGTCGTGCAGCTGTATGCCGTAGACATACATCGTCCCGACAAGAAACGGGTGAAGGGGGAGAGACAGACCTCGGGAGACATGTTCTGAGAAGATGACGCGCTCGGTGGCGAGAGGGTTGGGAGTCTCCTCCTTCTTGGACAGGCGCAGGCGCCTGGAAGCTTTCGGAGGGAGTAATCCCTCCCGCTACATCTCGGTGATTCTCTTTTTGGTGGTGTTCGCGACGCGCCAGTCGCCCGTCCTCTTCACGGGAGGTGTCGCAGAAGCGCACGCCACATCCTTGGAAGACGTCGCGGCTGCTCCACGTTTCTTCGCTCCCGCCATTGGAGGATGCTCGGTGCTCACGGAGAAGGAGGTGTGCGCGAGGAAGGAGAAAGTGATTAAGGGCCGGGAAATTTACCCCTCCCCTAAAGCTTAGTACTTATAACCAAGCTGGGCTAATCCAAGTCGTAGATCTACCAATGTGGCATCCATCGTAGCTGCCACGCGTGAAGCGGAAACGAGGTGGCGGGGGACGGTTACCCCTGCATGATCTTTACGAAAAGATCGTGCGTATTTACAGCGCGCGACCAGCGGGAAAACCGGGACATGACCGATCGTTTTCGGTCAAAAAGCCGACATGGTGGGCCCGCGCTCTGCCCCCACTCCGTCACGTCCCAACGGGAGCAGTCGGAGCGATCGAGTGCGCTGTGACGTCATTGCGCACCTCACGGCACGCGAAATCTCTTTCGTATAAGCTATAAAGCCCGAAATTTCTTTCGGATGAACACCCTGACACAAAATCTCTTTCGTATGGGCACATCAAAACGCGAAATTTCTTTCGCATAGACACCCTAACACGAAATCTCTTTCGTATGGGCGCATAAACGCGATATTTCTTTTGCATGGGCATCCCGGCACAAAATCTCTTTCATATGGACTTCATAACACGAAATCTCTTTCGCACAAGATCAAGAAAAGGGAAAATTTCTTCACCAGAAGAATCGCAGGAATATGATTAAGGTAAAATCGCGAGTGTGTGGCTCCTAAAACTCTACCACACGATGTACTTACGCATCCTTATCCTGGATCATTCGGCCGACTAGGCACATCTGGATGTCGTATTCTTTTGAGTACGAAGGTAAGACCCAAGGATCTCTCTTGTGGGCCTGGAATCGCACTCAAGCTGCATCCTCGGTAAATTTTCCATGTCAACAACACGAAGAAAAATCCTAGCGGACGCGCCGGGTACCCCTCTAGGTTAAGTTCGACTCGGTAAGACATCCACGGCCCAGTCGCAACGATCACCTCACCGGATTCGAGTCGGAGGTCTCGAATTCGTGTAGGTCAGAAACGTTTTTGCCCTAGATGCAATTAATTGGCCCTGATCTGTCGGGAGAGCCAAGCGACTGAGCCACGTCCTTCTACGAAAACAGCCAACACAAGGCACATTTATCACTCGATGCTCGAGTACATGAGCACTTCGCGCGCAGGGTATACACCCTCAAAAACAGGCGATTGAATGACCAATCGAAGAAATCAAGAATGAACTTCTAGTGCTTACCCGACTATTCTCAATCGAATAAACACTCGAGAGCTACTGGCATGGGGATGACTCCTGGGCCTATCGGGTGAGCCCTACCTGATCCAAGGCCCAAGACCTAGGCCCAAAGAGAGGTGTTATCCTGTGCTACTAGAAGGCCCAACGAAGGCCCACCCGCAAGACTTGCGGGTCAAGAAGGAAACTCCTACCGAACTAGAACTAGGGTTTGTAATCCCCCCGGCACGGTTTGAGACCTGGCTACCTATAAAAGGCTAGGAGAACCACCCCTGTTAGCCGACGATCGTCACCAGCGCCTTTACATTCTATTAATGAAACCCTACCAGATCATCCGAGGGACTTGTTGAGATGACTAATTGACAGTTACATAGACGGAGAGATCGTCCATGAATACTTCCACAATCTTTTCACAAAAACCATGAAAAATAGCACACATGCATCTTTGAAAAGTAGCAGGAGCATTACACAAACCAAAAGGCATACGTCTATAAGCATAAGTACCATAAGGACAAGTAAAGGTTGTTTTCTCTTGATCTTGCTTCCTAACAGCAACTTGAGAAAACCCAGAATAACCATCAAGAAAGCAAAAATGAGTTTTCTTAGACAACCTTTGATCAATAAAGGGCAAATGATAATGATCTTTCTTAGTAACTTTATTAACCTTTCTAAAATCAATACACATTCTATAACCAACTACTAATCTTTGTGGAATGGGCTCATTGTTTTCATTAGGCACAACAGTCATTCCTCCCTTCTTAGGGACACAATGCACAGGGCTCACCCATCTACTACCAACAATAGGGAAAATAATACCAGCATCAAGAAGTTTTAATACCTCATTTCTTACCACTTCCTTCATCTTCGGAATTAAACGGCGTTGATGTTCAACAACTGGCTTTGCATCAGGTTCAATATTAATAGCATGCTGACATATAGTAGGAGAAATCCCCTTCAAATCATCAAGAGTATATCCAATAGCTCTAGGGTGTTTTTTTAGAATTCCCAATAATCTTTCCTTTTCTTCACCCGAAAGTTTAGCACTAATAATAACAGGATATATTTTGTTATCATCAATATAAGCATATTTAAGATCATCAGGCAAAGGTTTTAAATCAAAAACAGGATCCTCCTTGGGTGGTAATGTGGTACCCAAGTCTTCCACAGGTAAATTATGTTTCAGTATCACCGGTTGACGAAGAAGAATATCGTCAATCTCATTTCTCTCTTCCATAAAGATCTCACTCTCGTGGTCCTCCATATATTGCTGCAAAGAATTGTTAGGAGCAAGAGCAATAGAAGCAAGTTGTTCAACTTTAAAATTCTCATCAGGAAATTTAGATTCGTAAGGTGCTCTAGCAAATTTAGAGAAATTGAAATCGTAAGATTTTCCATCAAATTTAGTCAATATCTTCTCCCTCTTACAATATATTATAGCACCACAAGTGTTCAAGAAAGGTCTACCAAAAAAATAGAACAAGTCTTACTAGCAGCCTTACCAAGTACTAGAAAATCAGTGGGATTTTTAGTCTTACCACATAAAACTTCCACATCTTTAACAATACCAATCGAAAAAACAGTTTCTCTATTAGCAAGCTGAATAACCACATCAATATATTAAAGCTCACAAGAACCAATTTCATGCATAATTTCTCTATAAAGCTCATAAGGTATAGGACTAGAGCTAGCACCAATATCACACAAACAATAATAGCAATGATCACCAATCTTAACAGAAAGCACAAGAATACTAGTTTTATTGGGTCTATGAGGATGGGAAATAATATTAGAAGAATCCTCACAAAAGACAATGTGTTCAGCCTCCACATTTCCACAAACAAGATCTTTTACTATTACTACAGCAGGTTCAACAGTTATTTGTTCATGAGGTTCAATAGATTTCTTATTGCTCTTATTAACCACACTAGCCACCATAGAGTGTTCTTTTACCTTAGCAGGGAAATGCATTTTTTCAACATAAGGCTCGAGAACAGCAGGATTAAAAGCATGCACTTCTATATTACTAGCAGGAACAATATCTTTATAAGGTGCATGATACTTGTGATAATCCTTTTTAGGAATATGAAGATAGGAGGCAAAAGCTTTAAGACAGTTTGCAAAAAAATTTAGAATCAAGACCACAAACAACACTAACATCATAGAAATCATTGGTTCCCATAAAAGATTTAATGCATTCATAATCATAATTTATACCTGACTTTCTACCTTTGTCATTCTCCCATCCTTCAGTGTTCTCTTGAATACGGTCAAGAAGATCCCATTTAGCTTCTTCCTTCATGCGTGTGAATGATCCAGAACAAGAAGCATCCAATAAATTCTTATCATGAAGAGAAAGCCTTGCATAAAAATTATTGATAACAATATTACGCGGGAGTTCATGGACGAGACATTTGAGCATTAATAACTTCATTCTCCACCATGCTTGGGCAATACTCTCTCCATCATGAGGCCAGAAATTATATATTTGATTCCGAACTTTATGAATCTCACTAGGAGGATACAATTTAAAATAAAAGAGAGGAACAATTTCCTCCCATCAAACAGATTCACCATTCTTCACTAATTTGAACCATTCAGCGGCTCTTTCTTTCAGCGATAAAGAAAATAATTTCCTTTAACTTGATCCATGGTAATACCCGCACACCTTGATAACTCGCATAATTCATGTATAAAGAGCAAATGATCACCGGATGGACAGTTCCATCACCGTAATAGCAGTTATCCATAACACGTCCAACAATTTTCATAGGTATTTTCTAAGGATCTAATTCAACAGATAAAGGGTTACCTACTACCCTAGTAGTAACGGTAGAAGTACCCCTAAACAGAGAACCAAAAGTATTCTCCATAATGAAATAAAACAGTAGACATAAATAAAAATAGCACTCAGAGTAAAAGTTTCTCTTACCAATAGCGCTTCACTACCCGGCAACCGCGCCAGAAAACAGTGCTGATGACCCACAAGTATAGGGGGTGTATCGTAGTACTTTCGATAAATAAGAGTGTCGAATCCAACGAGGAGCAGAAGGTGTTGACAAGCAGGCTGGATAGAGGATTCACTATAAACACTAGCAAACGGGTTTTTGGAGGTTTTTGATATAGCAGATAAATAAAGTGCGAGTAAATAAAGTGCAGTAAATAATATTGCAGCGAGTGGCCCAATCCTTTTGAGAGCAAAGGACAAGCTGGTTGTATTACTTATGACTACCAAACGTTCTCGAGGACACATGGGAATTTCCTCAAGTGCTTTCGCTTCGTTATGGTTGATTAATATCCATTGGTTCGTGAAGAGTTGTGTGGGTGAACCTATGCTAATGCACCGCCCAACTAGGACTAATACATACTTGTGATTATACCCCTCGCAAGCATCCGCAAATACAAGAAAGTAATTAAGATAAATCTAACCGCAGCCTTAAAACTCTGGGATTCTATGCTCCCTCGTGCATTGGTTTCCTAACAGGGGTTTAGGTTTCTGTCACTCCGGCAACCCCACAATTAGTAGACAAATACACAATACATCCCCCTAGTCTCATAAAGGTGAAGTATCATGTAGTCGATGTTCACATGACACCACTAGAAGAATAGCACCACAACTTAAATACCGAACCACGAGATATTACTTCAACATAACTTCACTACTAACATCATGACTTCTCCCATGTCCTCAAGAACTAAACAAACTACACACAAGACATCATATGGATCATAGTCAGAGGTGATATAATGGATAATAACAATCTGGTCATAAAGTGCTAACACCGATAAATCTCACAAGTATCGACTACTAACAAGTAATCCACACCTGGAGAGAGATCTAATGTAAAACAACAATAGAGGGCCCTAATTGTTACAGCGGGATGAAGGTGGATGATGCGGGTTAGGATGATGACGATGACGATCTTGATGATGCCCGGAGCGATGACGTTGACGATGGCGATGATTTCCCCTCTCCGGAGAGGAATTTCCCCGGCAGATTTCTCCCTGTCGGTGAGCTTTTCTCTCTCTCCTGTTTTCCACCCCGAGGCGGCGGAGGAATAATTCTTTGATTATAATATTGGGCTTAGGGTTCCCTGGGGGTCAAGTACGCGAAAGGGATCGACCAGAGGTGGGCCAGGGTGGCCACACCACCTGGCGGCACGGCCAAGGGGGGGCGCCACCACATGGTGTGGGCCCCTGGTGGCCCCCCTCTGGCTCCCCTTCTGGCTAGCCTCCTCCTCTGAACTTCTAAGACATCTCCGATGTCCCCCCTCTTCTTGTGAACTTCTGAAATAGGGTATCCTGTCGGATCTTTTTCCATCAGATTTCTGGTCCGGGTGTTTATTCTCCAAAAATTCTGAAACATGCAAAATAAGATAAAATAACATAAGTGATGCATCATAACATGAAATATATTGATGAATAACTGAAAATAACAATATAAAATAGTGATGCAAAATGGACGTATCAGTTGCACGGAGTTGTAAGCGATCTGGATGGCACTTTCATTGTCACACATGAGAGGCACCTTATCCAAGTGAACATCATACTCTTTGAGGGTTCGCCTCATCCATAGCAATTGGGTGCAAGCACTAGCGGCCTCCACATACACGTCTTTGGTGGTGGAGAGAGATATACAATTTTGCTTCTTGGAAGACCAACTCACCAAGAACCTACCAAGAAATTGGCAAGCCGCGGAAGTAGAGTTCCTATCATCTTGATCACTGGCCCAATCCGAGTCCGTGTAGCCCTTGAGATAAAATTGTGCCCCCTTTGGGTACCACAAATCAAACCTTGAGGTATGAACCAAATACCGAAAGATCCTATGGACCGCCACCAAGTGGCTTTCCTTAGGAGGCGCTTGATACCTTGCACACACACCTACACTCAAAATGATATCGGGCCTAGATGCACAAAGATAAAGTAAAGAACCAATCATAGAACAATACAACTTTTGGTCCACATCTTTACCATCCGAATTGCGCTTGAGGTGGCATTTGACTTGCATAGGAGATGGCTTCTCTTTTGCACATTGGAAATTAAACCTCTTGAGCATGTCTTGGATATACGTGGCTTGTGAAATGAAAGTCCCACGAGCCAATTTTGTGATCTCAAAGCCAAGGAAGAATTTAAGCTCTCCCATCATGGACATCTCAAAACTACGAGTCATAAGCTTTGAGAACTCATTATTAAAAGCTTGGTTAGTTGAGCCAAAGATACTAGCGTCCACATAGAGTTGGCATATGAAAAGCTCTCCCTTTACCCTCTTTGTGAAAAGGGTGGGGTCTATCTTCCAACAACTCTCTAAGGTGCTCATACTACGCATGTGGTGCTTGTTTAATTCCATAGAGCGCCTTATCGAGCTTGTAGACATGTTTAGGGAAGTTGGGGTTCTCGAGCCCCGGAGGTTTCTTAACATATACCTCCTCTTTTAGTGGACCATTTAGAACAACACTTTTTACATCCATTTGTTGCAAATTAAAATTATGCAAAGAAGGATACGGATGGACTCAAGGAGAGCCACAGGAGCATAGGTTTCATCAAAGTCAATGCCTTCCACTTGAATGTAGCATTGAGCCACCAATCTTTCCTTGTTCCTTATGACAATACCATGCTCATCTTTCTTATCCTTGAATATATACTTAGTGCCAACAACATTGTGTCAATCCTTGGGCTTCTCAACTAGCTTCCAAACTTTATTGCACTCAAAGTTATTGAGCTCACCATGCATAGCTTCAACCCAATCGGAGTCCTCAAGAGCTTCAAACACATTCTTTGATTCCACCATGGATATGTGAGCTTGATGCTCATTAAAGTTTGCCAATCGCCTTTGTCTGTATCTTTTAGTTTTAATATATTCCAACACTTTGTTGTCGAAAGCATCAATACGCTTCAAAGCTCTTCTAATCCTTTTAGCACGACGGGCTTCGATCTCCTCATTACTGCGAGGAGGAATCACTTGATCATCTTGATCATTTGGGTCCCCGTCTTGACCAACTTGTTGGCCTTGATTATCATCATCATCAACAACATCATCAACACTTGCTTTAACTTGAAGAGAGAAGTATGAGGAAGGTTGATCTTGGCCTTGACCTTGACTAGCTTGAATGATAGGAGTGGTTGCATCTTGCATAGTAACTTGGTCAATGAGAAGATGTAACATCCCAAGTCTGAAAAATAGCCTTTAGAATGTTTGCTCTCTGTTATTTTATGTTTTGCATCATGGCATCATGTTGATTGCATCTGTTTTGTTTGTTTTCCATTTGTTTTCCTCTGTTTTCAGTTGTTTTCCAACTGTTTTCATATGTTTTCCTTTGTTTTCCATTTGAATTTCAAACCAAAATTCAAACCCTTCTCAAATTCAATTATGTTTTTCTTCCAAAACAACAACCATGTTGAAATTATGAAAATTGCAAAACAAATCAATCATTTGTTTCCAATTAAAATCATTTGATCACCATAATTAAAATATTGTTTTCAATAACCACTTAACCATAAATTTCAATCAAATTCTTTCCAAGTCAAAACAGCCCCATAATTCAATTAATTTGAAATACCAAAACTTGCATTTGGTTAATATTACCTAAAGGAGTTAACCCAATTTTTTCTGAAATTTTTACTAACCTCAAAACCCTCATTCTCTTCCTTTTCCAATTCAGCCAAAAAAAATAGAACAAATAATAAAAAGATTAAAGCAAGGGAGAGAGGGAGAGCACAGCAGCCAGCCCATCTCCCCCCTAGAAGCCCACTAACTTTTCTCCCCCATGCCCTTTCTTTTCTGGCCCACCCCCTTCATCCCTTTCCTCCGTACAGTTGCTGTCGTCAGCCATGGAGACAACGTGCGTGCTGCCCCACTGCTCCCATCCCCTTTCCTATATCTAACCCCAACCGGAGGAGAAACCCTAACCCTAACCTCTTCCCCTCCTTCTTCCTCCCCAGCCGCCATCCCTTCTTCCTCTTCTCTCTTCCTCCCTCTGCTCTGTTTCTCTGAACTTCGTTCTGCTTCCATGGCCGGTTCTTGTGGGGGGCGTGGTGGTCGCAGGGGGCTGTCCCAGGAGCTCCCCACGGCGGGAATGGAACCTCCCCGGTGCCCTCTCCCTCCTCCACCACTCGGTGGGCACCGGGAGGCACCACAGCGCCGCCGCCGTCCAATTCCTCGCCGGACCGCCTCCCTGCTGCCCTACATCCGCCCCGACTCCCTCCTCCATCGAACCCCAAGGTGAGAATCCGCTCCCCTTACTCCTCTCGCCCTCCTCCCTCCTCCTCCTCCAGGGACGCACCCCACCGCTTCCCCCACGGCGCCCCCTAGTTCCCTCCGGCGAGCAGCCATGCCCTCGATGGCCTTGTTCTGTCGTGGTACAGGTACTGTACCTGTTCGGGTTCAGTAAGTTCAGATACATCCCCGCGGAACAGCAACACATACCCCCCTTGAGGCCCCTCCCTAACACAAAGAAGCCATCAGCCCACTGGTTGTGTTCCCCTTGGCGCATCAGAAGGTGCAGGGATCAAATCCCACCCTCTGCACAATTACCAAACTTTTTGTTTTTCAATTGTTTGGTCACAAAACTTTCTGGTATTCACACCTAGGCCCCTGGTAATTAATCTAGACCCCTGAAATAATTTTTCCTAAGTCCCTAATGGGTTAAAAATGGCAGATTGCACCTCAATTTTGTAAATAGCATAATAAAATCATTTTAACTCCAAATCCAACATTTTTTATATGTTTTCAATACCAAATTAAATGATCTATCCAAATATAAATTTTGTTTGCTGTTTTGAATAATTTAAATTGCTGAAAACAACTGTTTCTTGTTTATTGCATTTAAAATTGCCAAAATAATAACTTGCTCATTTTAAATCCAATTTCCACAAATGAAATATGTTTTCCATGCAAAATTAAACCACCTTTCCAAATATAAATTTTGTTTCATGTTTTGAATAATTAAAAGTGGTTAAATAATTTAAATCTTATTTAATTCATTTAATATTATTAAATTTATAACTTGATCAAAACAAATTCTTTTGGGGCATATAAAATATGTTTTCAAACCACAAAAGTATAAACCTTGCAAATATGAATCTTACTTGATGTTTTGAACAAATAAAAATTCAAATAAGTTCATGTTTGAAGTAAATTCATTTAATTCTTGCTTAAACTTGTTTAATTCATAAATAATTTGTTTGAAATCCTTTTTCAACAAGTGAAACATGTATTCCAACTAAAATTTTGTTTTCTTATCAAATATAAACTTTGTTATCCATTTTGATCAATTAAAAGTGGTGAAAACAACAAATGCTTGTGTGACACCTTTAAGTAACCAAAAATTCCATAACTTAATAACTGAATTTCTAAACTTGTTAAGCCTTATTTCCATTTGGTTCTATTGTTGTTATTTTTCTGTTTTCCTCATCCATGCATCATGCTAATTCACTTCCACATGATGATTAGTTGTAAAACAATTAATTCAACCATAATTCATGGGCTTTTCATATGCAATCCAATTGCATATGGGTCCATTTAATCCTGTTTCTATCTTGTCAACTAGTTTATTTTGATGCAACCATTAACTTGACATGCATCATCTTTGATTGTGCACAATGCCATGATATTGATTGTTTATATTTCTGCCTTGTTTGTTTGCTTCTTCTCGGATAAACGACGACGTTGAGACCGACGATCCTTACGACACCCCTTCTAAGGAGTTAGCTCAGTACCAGGCTACTGGGTTTCGCAGGCAAGTTATCACTCACATGAACCATTGTGTTCCTTTCAACATTGGTTACCGATACTTTCCGTTGTCTATTTCTGCTAGCCTTAGTAGTGGTTGTTTCTGTTACGAACCTATCACATGTATCCTTTAACCCTGATATTGCCTCACCTCCATACCTATAACCATTGCTTGTTGCCCGTGTCTTACTAGCATGCTTAGGTTGTTTTGCTCGAGTCTGTTACCCGTTACTTTCTGTAATTATTTCATTATGTTCTGGGGCTCGATGTTAAGCAACAACCTGTTAATTTGGGTAATACTAACTTGCTGATAAGGCACCGGCAGGAGGCCCGGGTTAGGGTTTTGGAGCCGGCTGGTGTCGAAACTAGGAAAAGGGTCTTGTCTACTGATCCATGATGAGCGTGCTCACCGCATCCGGGTGGTAGTATGGGACCCCCCTCGACTTAGACCTGATCTGCAGCTTGTCCGAAGAGCCACACTTAGTTCGGGTGTTCCATTTGCTCCTTTGCATAATGGGAGGCGCCCCCATGGTTACTGGTTATGATGATGATGATGCATATAGGGCGAGGCCTGTGGTGCCGGGGGGTGTGGTTTTCACCCCTGCGCTTAGCGGACTGGCCGGGACCTTATAGCTCCGTGGCTCCTAGGATGGGTTGTAGAGATGGTTTGGGTCGTGTCAAGCCAACCTGAGTTTTAGTTGGTGGCTTGAGTGTGTACGGGTACTGGAGCACACCCTGCAGGGATAAATCTTCTCGAGAAGCCGTGTTGTCCGCGGTTATGTGACGACTTGGTGAAAGTACTGGCTAACAAGTACTCAGACAACTTACACCTAACTATAATAACCTGACTAGTAATAGGTCTATTGACACAATAACCTGAACCATCATTAATTCAACTGTGTGAGTTATCCTCGGATTGCTTCTTTGGATAAGGGGCGAGATCCAGGATGGGTTTGTTTGAAGTTATCTTTCAGTTGGTTACAATCCTCGATCTTATCTCCTTTCTGTTAGCCGGAAGTGGTAGAATCTCTGTAGTTGGTTAGCGCAGCCAGTTGCAGCATCTTTTATATCCCTTTCCTTCCGTTGAACCCAAAGCATCTGTGCTTGGTGTTGACGGGTTACACTTTGGTGAACTGTGAGTCTTGCTTGCCAGTACGTTGGTGTACTGACCCCTTTGGGGCTGTGGTTTACGCAGACGACGTTTCCGAGGATCTACATGGTGGCTACTACGTGGAGTATGACGACGAGACTGCTGACGAGTAGATAGCGGACCCGGGCAGGATCCGAGACTTCGTGGATGGGCTCCGTCTTTTCGTTTCCGGCCTCTTAGGCCTATTTGGTTCTTGTCTGTACTCAGACATGTTGAATGCTTCCGCTGTGATGTAATGATGAATTGTTGGGGCATGTGCCCTCTGAATGATTGTATTTGGCTATTCTCTGCCCTAGTGAGGGCCAGTTGCAACTTATTTCAATCTTTTGTGTCGTAGAGATCTGTTGTGATATCACTTGTTTCAATGCCGTTGACGTACCATGTGTGTATGTTTTGAAGTACGTCAACGGAAGTATCTGGATTTCTACGGGATGGTTTGCGCAGACGATGAATAGTAAGATAATGGTTGTCACACGTTTACGTGTTGGCCTGCTCATATTGAGATGCGGGTGCCGGTATGCCCCGTAAGCCATTTATCTACTGTTTGACGGACTCTGAGTATCCCCTAGAAGTCTGGGTGCGACAAATGGTATCAGAGCCTGTCTGCCTGTAGGATCCCTTTTTACTGGTCGCAGTTGAGTCTAGAAACTATTTTGTAGCTATATAGGGAAAATCAAACGTGAGAGGAGGAATTCTGTTCTTTTTCTTCTTTCCCCACCCACCCTCCCTTTTCTGGTAAGGAAGTGCAACGTGGTTTTTCCCTTCTCATCTAAACTTTCAAGTTAGGATTTCACGGATTCTGGTTTCTCTAGGATGATTATATCTACTAGACCATAGGAATGGAGGTGGTTGTGACATGATTTATCATGTTGCCTACTCATGATTGAGAACGGAGGCGTGTAAGCCCCGGAAGCAGATCCTCTATTCCTTAAGCAGTAGATATTGATCCTTTAGAAGCCCGGATGGGTTTTCCGTAGTACCTCAGGAGTTTTGTTCTCGTTTTCCCGGAGTTGCTTCATTATCCTGTTCTTCTCAACATCCTTTTCGTCCTTTCAAATCTTGTTGTTGTTTTCCACTTCAATTCTTCTACCGGCGTCTAATCAAAGTTTTCCCCGTTCATCTGCTAAACTCTATTCCAGCTAAAAGTGTTGTTTGATACCGGAGCATCACATTCTTTTGTGTCACAAATCTTTTCCACAACGTACAACCTATTTCTGGTTCCACTAAGCAATCAAATCACCGTTCACTCTTCGGGATCTCAAATGTTGACTTCCAACATAAGCAAGAACAATCCAATTCTAATGGGAGGCCACATATTCCTCATTTCTCTCATGTTGCTGATTCTGACATTGATCTCATTTTTGGTGTTGAATTGATGTCAATAACTCTGTTCCACCCTTATTACAGATAGTCTATTCTCCAAATGAATCAAGTTCTATCCAGCTATACACCCTCAATACAAAACCTATCCCTTTACTTGAAAATGTTCCGGTGGTTTGCTAATTCCCTGACGTCTATCCAATGTGCACGATGTGTTTCACGTGTAACAGCTCAAGAGGATCTCCCCAAGAAGTTTCCGGACCTTTTCTTTTCTCAGTAGGAATCTCGGGGCGCGATTCCTTCAAGGGGGGGCGTTTTGTAACATCCCAAGTCTGAAAAATAGCCTTTAGAATGTTTGCTCTCTGTTATTTTATGTTTTGCATCATGGCATCATGTTGATTGCATCTGTTTTGTTTGTTTTCCATTTGTTTTCCTCTGTTTTCAGTTGTTTTCCAACTGTTTTCATTTGTTTTCCTTTGTTTTCCATTTGAATTTCAAACCAAAATTCAAACCCTTCTCAAATTCAATTATGTTTTTCTTCCAAAACAACAACCATGTTGAAATTATGAAAATTGCAAAACAAATCAATCATTTGTTTCCAATTAAAATCATTTGATCACCATAATTAAAATATTGTTTTCAATAACCACTTAACCATAAATTTCAATCAAATTCTTTCCAAGTCAAAACAGCCCCATAATTCAATTAATTTGAAATACCAAAACTTGCATTTGGTTAATATTACCTAAAGGAGTTAACCCAATTTTTTCTGAAATTTTTACTAACCTCAAAACCCTCATTCTCTTCCTTTTCCAATTCAGCCAAAAAAAAAATAGAACAAATAATAAAAAGATTAAAGCAAGGGAGAGAGGGAGAGCACAGCAGCCAGCCCATCTCCCCCCTAGAAGCCCACTAACTTTTCTCCCCCATGCCCTTTCTTTTCTGGCCCACCCCCTTCATCCCTTTCCTCCGTACAGTTGCTGTCGTCAGCCATGGAGACAACGTGCATGCTGCCCCACTGCTCCCATCCCCTCTCCTATATCTAACCCCAACCGGAGGAGAAACCCTAACCCTAACCTCTTCCCCTCCTTCTTCCTCCCCAACCGCCATCCCTTCTTCCTCTTGTCTCTTCCTCCCTCTGCTCTGTTTCTCTGAACTTCGTTCTGCTTCCATGGCCGGTTCTTGTGGGGGGCGTGGTGGTCGCAGGGGGCTGTCCCAGGAGCTCCCCACGGCGGGAATGGAACCTCCCCGGTGCCCTCTCCCTCCTCCACCACTCGGTGGGCACCGGGAGGCACCACAGCGCCGCCGCCGTCCAATTCCTCGCCGACCGCCTCCCTGCTGCCCTACATCCGCCCCGACTCCCTCCTCCATCGAACCCCAAGGTGAGAATCCGCTCCCCTTACTCCTCTCGCCCTCCTCCATCCTCCTCCTCTAGGGCCGCACCCCACCGCTTCCCCCACGGCGCCCCCTAGTTCCCTCCGGCGAGCAGCCATGCCCTCGATGGCCTTGTTCTGTCGTGGTACAGGTACTGTACCTGTTCGGGTTCAGTAAGTTCAAATACATCCCCGCGGAACAGCAACACATACCCCCCTTGAGGCCCCTCCCTAACACAAAGAAGCCATCAGCCCACTGGTTGTGTTCCCCTTGGCGCATCAGAAGGTGCAGGGATCAAATCCCACCCCCTGCACAATTACCAAACTTTTTGTTTTTCAATTGTTTGGTCACAAAACTTTCTGGTATTCACACCTAGGCCCCTGGTAATTAATCTAGACCCCTGAAATAATTTTTCCTAAGTCCCTAATGGGTTAAAAATGGCAGATTGCACCTCAATTTTGTAAATAGCATAATAAAATCATTTTAACTCCAAATCCAACATTTTTTATATGTTTTCAATACCAAATTAAATGATATATCCAAATATAAATTTTGTTTGCTGTTTTGAATAATTTAAATTGCTGAAAACAACTGTTTCTTGTTTATTGCATTTAAAATTGCCAAAATAATAACTTGCTCATTTTAAATCCAATTTCCACAAATGAAATATGTTTTCCATGCAAAATTAAACCACCTTTCCAAATATAAATTTTGTTTCATGTTTTGAATAATTAAAAGTGGTTAAATAATTTAAATCTTATTTAATTCATTTAATATTATTAAATTTATAACTTGATCAAAACAAATTCTTTTGGGGCATATAAAATATGTTTTCAAACCACAAAAGTATAAACCTTGCAAATATGAATCTTACTTGATGTTTTGAACAAATAAAAATTCAAATAAGTTCATGTTTGAAGTAAATTCATTTAATTCTTGCTTAAACTTGTTTAATTCATAAATAATTTGTTTGAAATCCTTTTTCAACAAGTGAAACATGTATTCCAACTAAAATTTTGTTTTCTTATCAAATATAAACTTTGTTATCCATTTTGATCAATTAAAAGTGGTGAAAACAACAAATGCTTGTGTGACACCTTTAAGTAACCAAAAATTCCATAACTTAATAACTGAATTTCTAAACTTGTTAAGCCTTATTTCCATTTGGTTCTATTGTTGTTATTTTTCTGTTTTCCTCATCCATGCATCATGCTAATTCACTTCCACATGATGATTAGTTGTAAAACAATTAATTCAACCATAATTCATGGGCTTTTCATATGCAATCCAATTGCATATGGGTCCATTTAATCCTGTTTCTATCTTGTCAACTAGTTTATTTTGATGCAACCATTAATTTGACATGCATCATCTTTGATTGTGCACAATGCCATGATATTGATTGTTTATATTTCTGCCTTGTTTGTTTGCTTCTTCTCGGATAAATGACGACGTTGAGACCGACGATCCTTACGACACCCCTTCTAAGGAGTTAGCTCAGTACCAGGCTACTGGGTTTCGCAGGCAAGTTATCACTCACATGAACCATTGTGTTCCTTTCAACATTGGTTACCGATACTTTCCGTTGTCTATTTCTGCTAGCCTTAGTAGTGGTTGTTTCTGTTACGAACCTATCACATGTATCCTTTAACCCTGATATTGCCTCACCTCCATACCTATAACCATTGCTTGTTGCCCGTGTCTTACTAGCATGCTTAGGTTGTTTTGCTCGAGTCTGTTACCCGTTACTTTCTGTAATTATTTCATTATGTTCTGGGGCTCGATGTTAAGCAACAACCTGTTAATTTGGGTAATACTAACTTGCTGATAAGGCACCGGCAGGAGGCCCGGGTTAGGGTTTTGGAGCCGGCTGGTGTCGAAACTAGGAAAAGGGTCTTGTCTACTGATCCATGATGAGCGTGCTCACCGCATCCGGGTGGTAGTATGGGACCCCCCTCGACTTAGACCTGATCTGCAGCTTGTCCGAAGAGCCACACTTAGTTCGGGTGTTCCATTTGCTCCTTTGCATAATGGGAGGCGCCCCCATGGTTACTGGTTATGATGATGATGATGCATATAGGGCGAGGCCTGTGGTGCCGGGGGGTGTGGTTTTCACCCCTGCGCTTAGCGGACTGGCCGGGACCTTATAGCTCCGTGGCTCCTAGGATGGGTTGTAGAGATGGTTTGGGTCGTGTCAAGCCAACCTGAGTTTTAGTTGGTGGCTTGAGTGTGTACGGGTACTGGAGCACACCCTGCAGGGATAAATCTTCTCGAGAAGCCGTGTTGTCCGCGGTTATGTGACGACTTGGTGAAAGTACTGGCTAACAAGTACTCAGACAACTTACACCTAACTATAATAACCTGACTAGTAATAGGTCTATTGACACAATAACCTGAACCATCATTAATTCAACTGTGTGAGTTATCCTCGGATTGCTTCTTTGGATAAGGGGCGAGATCCAGGATGGGTTTGTTTGAAGTTATCTTTCAGTTGGTTACAATCCTCGATCTTATCTCCTTTCTGTTAGCCGGAAGTGGTAGAATCTCTGTAGTTGGTTAGCGCAGCCAGTTGCAGCATCTTTTATATCCCTTTCCTTCCGTTGAACCCAAAGCATCTGTGCTTGGTGTTGACGGGTTACACTTTGGTGAACTGTGAGTCTTGCTTGCCAGTACGTTGGTGTACTGACCCCTTTGGGGCTGTGGTTTACGCAGACGACGTTTCCGAGGATCTACATGGTGGCTACTACGTGGAGTATGACGACGAGACTGCTGACGAGTAGATAGCGGACCCGGGCAGGATCCGAGACTTCGTGGATGGGCTCCGTCTTTTCGTTTCCGGCCTCTTAGGCCTATTTGGTTCTTGTCTGTACTCAGACATGTTGAATGCTTCCGCTGTGATGTAATGATGAATTGTTGGGGCATGTGCCCTCTGAATGATTGTATTTGGCTATTCTCTGCCCTAGTGAGGGCCAGTTGCAACTTATTTCAATATTTTGTGTCGTAGAGATCTGTTGTGATATCACTTGTTTCAATGCCGTTGACGTACCATGTGTGTATGTTTTGAAGTACGTCAACGGAAGTATCTGGATTTCTACGGGATGGTTTGCGCAGACGATGAATAGTAAGATAATGGTTGTCACACGTTTACGTGTTGGCCTGCTCATATTGAGATGCGGGTGCCGGTATGCCCCGTAAGCCATTTATCTACTGTTTGACGGACTGTGAGTATCCCCTAGAAGTCCGGGTGCGACAGAAGAGGGTCTTCAACATGTTCTTGGTTAGGTGCATCACTTGGCTCCTTTGCCTTTTCTTCTATTGTAGAAAAGGACTCCACTTGTGTAGAGCATAGTCCTTCTCGAGTCGCCATAAGGTGTCCCTCGATGGGGCAGAAGAATCGCGCACCCATCCTTCCTATGGCTTCTTGAGGCATTTCAACATCTACATTAGAAACATGAAACCGAGCCACTTGGGAGCCATCATTTATCTCGAAAACCACACTACAAGATTCTATGACAATCCGTGAGGCTTCGTAAAAGATTATATAAGTATGGGATTCGGCACCGTAACCAATAAATATACCCTAAATAGTTTTAGATTGAAATTTAGACAACCGAACACCCTTTATCAAATAGAAACACTTACAATCGAATACACGAAAGTAGGAGACGTTGGGTTTGTTGCCGGTGAGTATCTCATATGGAGTCTTGTCCAAGCCCTTGCGGATGTACAGGCGGTTGGAGGAGTGGCATGCGGTGGATATGGCCTCGGCCCATAGATATTGCGGAGAAGAATACTCCGCCAACATGGTCCTTGCCATATCCAATAGAGTTCTATTCTTCCGCTAGGCTACACCACTTTTTTGAGGGGTGTAGGTGGCGGAATATTGATGATGAATACCCTCATCACTAAGGAATTCATTCAAAGTGTAGTTCTTGAACTCGGAGCCATTGTCACTCCTAATAGCCATGATTTGGACATTGTGTTGATGTTGCACTTGGTTGGTGAAGTCGATGATAGTTTGTTGGGTCTCACTCTTGCACTTTTAGAAATAAACACAAGTGTATCTTGAATAGTCATCGACAATCACCAAGCAATACTTCTTTCCTCCAAGACTTGCCTCGGGCACGGCACCAAAGAGATCAACATGTATAAGCTCCAAGATCCTCGTTGATGAGATAATAGTATTGGCCTTGTGGGCGGCATCATGCATCTTTCCTTCAACACACGACATACAAACGCGATCTTTGGAAAAGGAAATATTTTATTTTAGTCCGAGGATAAGGCCACCTTTGTGAATACTTTGCAAAGTTCTCATGTTGACATGGGATAAGCGGCAATGCCACAACCACCCCACGTCCGCCTTTCCGAAAAGACACATTGATTGAGAGTTGGTAGACTTCGAAAAGTCCACCAAGAACAACTCATTTTCAACATGTCCCACGTATGCGACGTCAAGAGTCTTGCTCCTCAAAAGGACCACAATATCAGGATCAAAGAAGACGGAGAAAACCATCCTCCCTAAAGCACAAACTGAAAGTAAATTGTAACCAAGGGATTCAACAAGCACGGCGTCCACGATAGTGATATCACGAGCAATCACAAACTTTCCAAACCCCGATACCTTAGACTTGTACTTGTATCCATAGGTGATGGTTTCATCAATATCATTTGGGCACAACTCCGTCACAAGTTCTTTGCTTCCGGTCGTATGACTAGTGCATCCACTATCAATTATCCATTTAGACCCACCGGAAGCATAGTCCTGCAAGAGATCATTGACTAGAGTTAGGACCCGAGGTGGGTCCTCTCATGTTAGCAACAAGGGTCTTTGGAACCCAAATAGTATAGTCAATGAAACCTTCAATAGGGCCAACTTATTTAGCTTGCACAACACCATAATAATCAACATATAAGAAATGGTGTGGATTTTTAGTTCCCACGGAAATGCTACGAGTAGTGTTGTCCCACATGACACCACCACTCGAAGCAACATTGTTGGCTTGTGCGGGAATGCTATGAGTAGTGTTGTCCCTAATGATAATACCACTCGAGGCAACATTGTCGGCTTTCTTCTTATTCTTCTTCTTGACAACATAGCCACGACCTTGCTTGCCAACTTGTGGCCTAGGAGCACTCACTTGTGGTCTAGAAGCAACCACTTGTGGACTTGAGGCCACAACCTTCTCAACTTGAGGGCTCTTGTCCTTGAGCCTTGCTAGCTCATCCTTCAACCTAGCATTTTCCTCAATAATATTTGCATGATCACAATAAGAAGTAGATGTGCTAGGGGAGTTTAATTGATTAAGTTGAGTCTGAAGTTTTTCATGTAACTCTTTGAGGGTAGAGTGTTGACTCTCCAATGCCTTGTGAGCCTTGGTGATATTTTCAAACTCCTCGGTTAGTTTATCATGACCAACCCCAAACTCAACCTTATCCGTTTCAGCCTTTTTATATCTAGCAATTGCAAGGTCACGTTCTTTAGTGATAGTAGAGACAATTTCATTGTGTGACTCTTCAATAGAATCAAGTTCCTCTTCAAGAGAAACTCTACCATTATGCTCTTCCTCAAGAGTCATGGAGAGAGATGCTATTTCATCCGCATCCCTCCTTTCAATCTCACCTTTCTTCTCAAGAGCTTCATGGGCCTCTCCCAATTGTCTCATGAGGAGATCAAAGTACTTCTTGGTCTCACCTTGCATGTTAGACATAAAATGTTCCAAAGAGGCCATTTCATCTTCTACTCTAAGACTAACATGGTTTACCAATTCATTTGGGGTCTTAGAGTTGGGAGAAGGTGATTGATACGTCCATTTTTGCATAACTATTTTATCTCATAATTTTCTGTTATTCATCGATATATTTCATGTTATGAGGCATCCCTCATGTTATTTTATCTTATTTTGCATGTTTTATAATTTTTATAGAATAAACACCGGGACCAGAGATCTGATGGAAAAAAGCATCGTCGAGATACCATATTTCAGAAGATAAGAATAAGAAGGGGGACACCGGGGGTGTCCTAAAAGTTCAGAGGAGTAACCCAACCAGAAGGAGAGACGGAGGGGGGCCACCATGGGCCCACACCTAGGGGTGGCGCGCCCCCTAGCCGCGCCACCTAGGGGTGTGGCCACCCTGGCCCACCTCTGGGGGGTATTTTTCGCGTGCTTGGACCCGAGGGAACCCTAGGCCTCATTCAATTGTCAAAGGATTATTCCGCCGCTGCCTTGGGGCGGAAAACACCCGAGAGAGAAAAGCTCTCTAGCAGGCAGAACTCTGCCGGGGAAATTCCTCTCCGGAGAGGGGAAATCACCGCCATCGTCACCGTCATCGCTCCGGGCATCATCAAGATTGTCATCATCATCACCACCACTAGCACCATCACCCTCATCATCCGCCGTCATCCCTCTGTAACAATTAGGGGCCTCTATCGTTGTTTTGCATTAGATCTCTCTCCCGGTGTGGATTACTTGTTTGTAGTTGATGCTTGTGAGATTTATAGGTGTTTGCACTTTATAACCAGATTGTTATCATCCATTATATCACCTCTGATTATGATCCATATGATGTCTTGTGAGTAGTTCGTGTTGTTCTTGAGGACATGGGAAGAAGTCAAGTTGTTAGTAGTGAAGTAATGTTGAATAATATTCAATGTTTGATATTTAAGTTGTGGTGTTATTCTCCTAGTGGTGTCATGTGAACATCGATTACATGATACTTCACCATTTATGGGCCTAGGGGGATGCATCGTGTATTTGGCTACTAATTGTGAGGTTGCCGGAGTGACAGAAACATAAACCCCCATTAGGAAACCATCACACGAGGGAGCGTAGGATCCCGGAGTTTAAAGCTGTGATTAGATTTATTTATTAATTACTTTCTTGTAGTTGCGGATGCTTGCAAGGGATATAAGCACAAGTATGTATTAGTCTGGATGGGACGGTACATTAGCATAGGTTCACCCACACAACACTTATCAAAACAGCTAATTCAGATGCATGGAACAAAAGCACTTAACAGAAACCTCCCGTGTGTCCTCGAGAACGTTTGTTAATCATAAGTAAACCCTCCGGCTTGTCCTTTGCTGAAGAAAGGATTGGGCCACTTGCTGCAATTATTACTACTGTATTTTATTTACTCGTACTTTATTTATTTGCAATATGAAAACCCCCTACAAATCTATTTTCCAGTATCTACAGTTATTCCTTCATCGAAACTGCTTGTCAACACCTTCTGCTCCTCGTTGGGTTCGACACTCTTATTTATCGAAAGTACTACGATACACCCCCTATACTTGTGGGTCATCAAGACTATTTTCTGGCGCCATTGCCGGGGAGTGAAGCACTATTGGGAAGTGGAATTGATAAAGTAAGCTTCTGCTGTAAGTGCTGTTTTATGACTGTCTACTGCTTTATTACACTATGTTTGGGTCTCCTTCTGAGTCCTTATTTGTGGGCATTGCTACCACTGCTAGGGTAGTAAGTGACCCACCGCCTGATGATTTGGATCCTTATAAAATATCTATAAAGATTGTTAAACATGGTAGGGATAACTCCTATTCAGGTGATGGAACTGCCCATCCGGGTGATCATTTGCTCTTTTTGCATGAATTATGCGAGTTGTTCAAGTGTGCAGGTATTACAACGAGCCAAGGGAAGAGGAAATTATTCTCTATATCATTGATAGAACGAGCCGCTGAATGGTTCAAACTGCTAAAAAATAGCCAAACTATTGGATGGGAGGAAATTGTGCCTCTCTTTTATTCTAAATTCTATCCTCCCATTGAAATTCATAGAGATCAGAATTATATATATAATTTTTGGCCTCATGACGGAGAGAGTATTGCCCAAGCATGGGGGAGATTGAAGTTACTAATGCTCAAATGCCCCGTTCATGAGCTCCCCAGTAATATTGTTATTAATAAATTTCTATGCAAGGCTTTCTCTTCATTATAAGGATTTATTGGATGCTACTTGTTCTGGATCATTTACACGTATGAAAGATGAAGCTAAATGGAATCTTCTTGACCATATTCAAGAAAACACTGAAGGATGGGAGAATGACAAAGGTAGAAATTCAGGTAGAAATTATGACTACGAATGCATTAAAACTTTTATGTCATTCGATGATTTTCATAATGTTAGTATTGTCTATGATCTTGATTCTCAAGTTGTTGCAAACTTATATAAGGCTTTTTATTCCTATTTAAATATTCCTAAAAAGGAATGGGACAAATACCATGCACCTTATAAAGATACTGTTAATTGTGTTCCTGCTAGAGATATAGAAGTGCATACTGTTGATTCTATTGTGCATGAACCGTATATTGAGAAAATGACTTTCCCTGCTAAGGTAAAATAACATTCTATGCTAGATAGTGTGGTTAATAAAAGCTCAAGGAAACATGTAGAACCTGAGGAACAAATAACTGTAGAACCTAAAGTAGCAATAGTAAAGGACATTGTTTCTGAAAATGTAGAAGAGGGACACATTATATTTTGTGAAGATGCTTCTAATATTGTCTCTCATCCTGGTAAATCTAGGAAACCTAGCTTTCATGTGCTATCTGTTAGGATAAGTGATCATTGCTATTATGGTTTGTGTGATATTGGTGCTAGTTCTAGTGCTATTCCTTATGAGCTTTATAAAGAGATCATGCATGCAATTAGTTCTTGTGAACTTGAAGACATTGATGTGATTATTAAACTTGCTAATAGGGAAACTATTTCTCCAATTGGTATTGTTAGAGATGTGGAGGTATTATGTGGTAAAACTAAGTATCATGCTGATTTTCTTAAACACTTGTGGTGTTGTTATTGATTGTAAAAAGGAGAAAATTCTTGCAAAGCTTGATGGAGAGTCTTATGAATTTAATTTCTCCAATTTTGCTAAAGCACCTTATGAAGCTGAATTGCCTAATGAGAATTATAAAGTTGAACAATTGGCTGCTATTGCTCTTGCTCCTAACAATCCTTTGCAGCAATACATGGAAGACCACGAAAGTGATGTCTTTATGGAAGAAAGGAATGAAATAGACGAGATTTTCTTACATCAGCCAGCGATGCCGAAACATAATTTACCGGTGGAAGACTTGGGTACCACTTTACCACCCAAGGAGGATCCTGTTTTTGATTTAAAACCCTTGCCTGACAATCTTAAATATGCTCATATTGATGGTAAGAAATTATATCTTGTTATTATTAGTTCTAAACTTTATGTAAAGAAGAGGAGAGATTATTGGGAATATTGAAGAAACACAGAGGTGTTATTGGTTATACTCTTGATGATTTGAAGGGGATTTCTCCTACTATATGTCAGCATGCTATTAATATTGAACCTGATGCAAAGCCAGTTGTTGAGCATCAACGCCGTTTAAATCCTAAGATGAAGTATGTGGTAAGAAATGAGGTATTAAAACTCCTTGATGCTGGTTTTATTTATCCTATTGCTGATAGTAGATGGGTTAGTCCTGTGCATTGTGTCCCTAAGAAAGGAGGGATGACTGTTGTGCCAAATGAAAATAATGAACTTATTCCGCAAAGAGTAGTCGTTGGTTATAGGATGTGCATTGATTTTAGCAAGGTTAACAAAGTTACTCAGAAAGATCATTATCCTTTGCCTTTTATTCTTGAAATGTTAGAAAGTTTGTCTACCAAAACTCATTTCTGCTTTCTTGATGGTTATTATGGGTTCTCTCAAATTGTTGTTAGGAAGCCTGATCAAGAGAAAACAACTTTCACTTGTCCTTTTGGAACCTATGCTTATAAACTTTCACTTGTCCCCGGCTACTTTTCGAAGATGCATGTCTGCTATCTTTCATGGTTTTTGTGAAGAAATTGTGGAAGTCTTCATGGACGATTTCTCCATCTATGGAACTTCTTTTGATAATTGTTTGCAGAACCTTGATAAAGTTTTGCAGAGGTGTGAGGAGACTAATCTTGTTCTTAATTGGGAGAAATGCCATTTTATGGTTAATGAAGGAATTGTTCTTGGACATAAAATTTCTGAAAGAGGTATTGAAGTTGATAGAGCTAAAGTTGAAGCTATTGAGAAAATGCCCTGTCCCAGGGATGTTAAAGGGATGTTATATAGAAGGTTTATTAAAGATTTCTCTAAAATATCAAAACCTCTTACTAATGTTCTTCAAAAATATGTACCTTTTGTTTTTGATGAAGATTGTAAAGAAGCTTTTGAAATTTTAAAGAAGGCTTTAATATCTGCCCCTATTGTTCAACCACCTGATTGGAATTTACCGTTTGAAATTATATGTGATGCTAGTGATTATGCTGTAGGTGTTGTTCTTGGACAGCGGGTAGATAAGAAGTTAAATGTTATTCATTATGCTGGTAAAACTCTTGTGCTGCTCAAAAGAATTATGCTACCACCGAGAAAGAGTTCCTAGCTGTAGTTTTTGCTTGTGATAAATTTAGGCAGTATACTGTTGATTCTAAAGTTACTATTCATACTGATCATGCTTCTATTAAGTACCTTGTGGAAAAGAAAGATGTTAAGCCTAGGCTTATTAGATGGGTGCTTCTCTTACAAGAGTTTGATTTACATACTGTGGATAGGAAGGGTGTTGAAAATCATGTTGCTGATAATATGTCTAGATTAGAAAATATCTCTGATGACCCTATTCCTGTTAATGATAGTTTTCCTAATGAACAGTTGGCTGCAATAAAATTGAGCTCTCAAGAGAGTCCATGGTATACTGATTATGCTAACTTTATTGTTTTGAAGTATTTACCTCCTACCTTTACAGCTCAGCAAAGAAGAAAATTCTTCTATGATTTGAGGCATTATATTTGGGATGACCCACACCTATATAAAGAACGTGTTGATGGTATTATGATAAGATGTGTTCCTGTTGAGAAAATGTCATAGTAGTGCTCATGGAGGACATCACGCTGGAGATAGAACTGCACATAAAGTTCTACAATCATGGTTTTATTGGCCTACTCTCTTTAAAGATGCTAGAAAATTCGTTTTATCTTGTGATCAACGTCAAAGGGTTGGAAATATTTCTAGACGTAATGAAATGCCTATGAATTATTCTCTTGTTATTGAACCGTTTGACTGTTGGGGTTTTGACTTTATGGGTCCTTTCCCTCCTTCAAAAGGCTACACTCATATTCTTGTTTTTGTTGATTATGTTACTAAATGGGTAGAAGCTATACCTACTAAAAGTGCTGATGGTGAGACCTCTTTAAAAATGCTTAAAGTCATCATTTTCCCTAGGTTTGGTGTACCTAGATATCTTAGATGGGGGTTCTCATTTTATTTATGGTGGTTTTAGAAAAACTCTTGCTAAATATGATGTTAATCATAGAATTGCCTCACCCTATCATCCTCAAACTAGTGGGAAAGTAGAATTATCAAGTAGAGAAATCAAATCTATCTTGCAAAAGACTGTTAACAAATCTAGAAAAAATTGGGCTAAGAAATTAAATGATGCTCCATGGGCTTATAGAACTGCTTACAAAAATCCCATGAGCATGTCACCTCATAAAATGGTTTATGGAAAAGCTTGTCACTTGCCCATAGAATTAGAACACAAAGCTTATTTGGCAGTGAAAGACCTAAATAGAGATTTTAAACTTGCTGGTGAAAAAAGGTTGCTTGACTTAAGTTCTTTAGATGAATGGAGGAGTGAAGCATATGAAAATGCTAAGCTCTTTAAAGAAAAAGTTAAAAGGTGGCATGCTAAGAGAATTATTAAAAGAGAATTTCATGTTGGTGTGAAAGTGCTATTGTATAGGTCTCGTCTCAGATTTTTTGCAGGAAAATTACTCTCGAGATGGGAAAATTGTTTCCCTTGAAGACAACTCCTCACAAGTGGTGAATGGCCAAAGACTCAAACATTATATTTCTAGAGATCCTTATAATGAAAATGTAGATTGTATTCGAGCCATGATCCCGGAGGAATTTATTAGGAAGCATATTTCAGAAACTGCAGAGTCAGTTTTCGAATAGGTAACAGTTTTGGTAACAAAACGTTCGCGAAACATCTTCCAACTTGTATTTTTACAGTTTTTGGAAAATATGAAAAATTATGAGCCGGAAACGAGAGGGAGACGGAGCCCGGAGGCTCCACACCATGAAGTGGCGCGGGCCCACCCCTGGCCGCGCCAGCCTATGGTGTGGGCGCCCCAGAGCCCCTCTCCGACTCGTTTTCGACCTGGACTTTCCTTTCGTTATGAAACTTTTTACTATATAATCCCCCGGACCCCCCCAAGGTCCGTATATCATTTTATCGTCGTGTTTCTGTTTCGAGCTATTTCTGCCAGGATCTGTTTTCGGGTTTAGAAGCATCATGGTCTCCGCCAACGACAACAAGGGGAAGGGACCAAAGGAAGATGATGTCCAGGACCTGAAGCCGGAGGAGGAGATCGAGAGTGGAGCTGAAGGAGATGTAGAAGAAAGTCCTGAAGTGCATCCACGCACCACCATTGCAAGCATTGGAGTGTTGCCTAATCCCTTCAAGCTCAAGAGAGGCGTGCGGATGAGCACTTGAGGGAAGGTTCCACGTCACTCCTTAGCTTCGAGGACACCTGCTGCGGGCGTCAAGAACTACTTCCACACATTAATTTATGATTATCAGTGCAAAAAGGTGCCCCATAGGGATTTGCCCTCTATGTGGGATATGAATCGTTCTAACCGTGGAGATGAAGGAAGCTCTCAACCTAAGGAAGAGTGGGGGGAAATCTTGGTGGCTGGGATTCGCCGTCTGGCAGGCATGCAAACTTTATTGATCCCAATACGGAGGTGATGCATATGCTTACTTTGCGATTGAAGATCTGAAGAAATCAATTGATAAGCTCATCGAGAAGGATTCACCACCACCGAAGAATTGATTCGTCATTGGTTTTGGCATCCCCTCGGCTTGTTCCAAGCTTGGGGGGATGTCGTGGTATCACATCACTATCTTTCATCTTTTTACTTTTTCAGCAGAGTCATATCATGAGTAGAGAAGTTATCATATAGGATGGTTTGCAGTATGGAAGTGTCTCTCCCTAGTTGGTTATCGTTGTATCCGTTGGTGTGAGTTGTCGGTTTGAAATATTAATGAGAAGTTTCATCATTTACTTTCTATGCACATTATTTCAGTTTTCAACTTCTGTCATATGGTTGAGCTTGTTATTAGTATTTGGTATCACTCTAGAGATCATCAAGTTAATCTAATTGGTTTTGGCAAACTTAGCTTGGGTCAGCAGAAATAATTATTTGAGATGCTAGTATAAGAAAGAGGAATTTGCCTATTATCTCATAAACTTAGTATTCACAAGTTAAGATCGCGTGGGCTTTCAATTAAGATTGCATGATTGGTTTCATCATATGTATATTTGTTTGTTTTCCTTCAACTCTTATGCTTGATACCCAGCCTTGCTAGCCAAAAACCATATACTGAGAGGGAATGCTTCTCGTGCATCCAAACCCTGAACCAAAACCTTACCATTTGTGTCCACCATACCTTCCTACATGTGGTATTTCACCGCCACTCCAAGTTAATTGCTCATGTGCTACCTTTAAAACTTTAAAATTATCCCTGTTTTGTGTTCCTGTTTTAGCTCATGAGGACGCAAATAGAGAATCTTTATCTCACTTGTTGATTGGACTCACACACCTGGACTAGTGGCTTCATCCGCTTATCCAAATACTAGAAGAGCTGGAAGCGGGGTTCCCAGCCCCAAATAATAATACAAATTCTCTTCACTCTTTTTGCCCCTGATTTATCAGTCAAAGCATAATTGTGTAAACAAAGGAGAAAGAGGGATGACCTTCTATACCAGTTGCGTCCTTCTATGGGATCCGCTCTTGTGAGTCTAGTTGGCTTGTGACGTACTGTATTTTCTGTTTGCCATTCGTTGACATAAACATACACCTCTCAAAATTAGACACTCCTCCACGGTTTGTGGTTGTTGGCAGGCACCCGAGGATTCGGTTAGCCATGGTTTGTGTAAGATGGATGGGAGGAGTGTCATGCATTTTATACCTCTGTTTATTAAAATAAAATCTCTAGCACATGAGTGGTCAATGCTTCCCTCTGCGAAGGGCCTTTCTTTTACTTTTTATGTTGAGTCAGTAAACCCATTTCCTTCTGTCTCCAGCAAGCATTTGAGTTGTTGTGATCACATCATCTATATGTTGATTTATTCAATCATGTTTTCTATCCTTATTTGTTTAGCACATGCTTTATTATCTGAATGAATATTACTTTGAAAGCTATGAATCACTGTAAAAGTTGTTTTATAATTAAACATGTTAAGCTCTACAATATAAACCTTGTTATAAAGACTTCACCTAACATAAGTATGATTTCATTAAATGTTCTCTGACCAAGAATGAACTTTGCCATCACCAATTTGATTCTCTCTTTTGCATCTTTGTTTGTGACTCCCATTACTCGTTTCAAGTTGGGTCATATGAGAGGAAGTTGCTGCCTATAATGATTGGTGCATAGATAGATGTGATGCTTCTTGTCCGTATTTTATTTATCGACTCTTCACTCCATAAACATGTGGTCATGTTTTCTGAGTTCAGTTTCGCTTGGGGACAAGCGAGGTCTAAGGTTGGGGGGAGTTGATACGTCCATTTTCCATCCCTATTTTATATCAAAAATTTATGTTATTCATCGATATATTTCATGTTATGATGCATCCCTTATGTTATTTTATCTTATTCTGCATGTTTTAAAATTTTTGGAGAATAAACACTGGGACCCAAAATCTGATGGAAAAAAGCACCGTTGAGATACCATATTTCAGAAGATCGGAAGAAGAAGAGGGACACCGGGGTTTCCCTAAAAGTTCATAGGAGGAACCTAGCCAGAAGGAGAACCGGAGGGGGCCACCAGGGGCCCACACCTAGGGGTGGTGCGCCCCCTGGCCGCGCCACCTAGGGGTGTGGCCACCCTGGCCCACCTCTAGGGGGTATTTTTCGCGTGCTTGGCCCCGAGGGAACCCTAAGCCTCATTCAATTGTCGAAGAATTATTCCGCTCCCGCCTCGGGGCGGAAAACACCCAAGAGAGAAAAGCTCTCTAGCAGGGAGAAATCTACCGGGGAAATTCCTCTTCGAAGAGGGGAAATCACCGCCATCGTCACCACATCGCTCCGGGCATCATCAAGATCGTCATCATCATCATCACCACCACCAGAACCATCACCCTCATCATCCATCGTCATCCCGCTGTAACAATTAGGAGCCTCTATCATTGTTTTGCATTAGATCTCTCTCCCGGTGTGGATTACTTGTTAGTAGTTGATGCTTGTGAGATTTGCCGGTGTTTGCACTTTATGACCAGATTGTTATCATCCATTATATCACCTCTTATTATGATCCATATGATGTCTTGTGAGTAGTTCGTGTTGTTCTTGAGGATATGGGAAGAAGTCAAGTTGTTAGTAGTGAAGTAATGTTGAATAATATTTAATGTTTGATATTTAAGTTGTGGTGTTATTCTCCTAGTGGTGTCATGTGAACGTCGATTACATGATACTTCACCATTTATGGGCCTAGGGGGATGCATCGTGTATTTGGCTACTAATTGTGGGGTTGCCGAAGTGACAGAAACCTAAACCCCATTAGGAAACCATTACACGAGGGAGCGTACGATCCCGGAGTTTAAAGATGTGGTTAGATTTATTTCTTAATTACTTTCTTGTAGTTGCAGATGGTTGCAAGGGGTATAATCACAAGTATGTATTAGTCTTGGATGGGACGGTACATTAGCATAGGTTCACCCACACAACACTTATCAAAACACCTAACATTATTCAGCTGCATGGAACAAAAGCACTTGACAGAAACCTCCCGTGTGTCCTCGCGAACGTTTGTTAATCATAAGTAAACCCTCCGGCTAGTCCTTTGCTGAAGAAAGGATTGAGCCACTTGCTGCAATTATTACTACTGCATTTTATTTACTCGCACTTTATTTATTTGCAATATCAAAAATCCCTACAAATCTATTTTCCAGTATTTACAGTTATTCCTTCATCGAAACTGCTTGTCAACGCCTTCTGCTCCTCGTTGGGTTCGACACTCTTATTTATCGAAAGTACTATGATACACCCCCTATACTTGTGGTCATCAGTGATACCTCCGAGGCCTTAGCCATGAAGCACTTGGCATTGGATTGAGGATGATTCTCATTGGGGGATTTAAAGAGTGATGAAGAAGATGGAGTTGTAGCAATAGCAAGAGCGGCCACTTCACTTGTGGTTTATTCTTCTTCATCACTTCTGGAATCATACTCCTCTTGAGTCACTAGAACGAACTTGGTGGGGGACTTCTTGTTGAAAGGTTTCTCCTTGAAGTGAGGTTTCTTGTAAGCAACCTTAGACTTGTCCTTGCGAATGAGATTGCCACCATGAAGTTCTCTATTCTCATAGGGACACTCCGCAATGAAATGGTGCTTACCTTGACAATTGAAGCAAGACCTCACCCTTTGAGTCCCTTCGTTGGCATTGCGAGACTTGGTCTTCTCCTCAACATCTGCCTTGACCTTGGATGGATTCTTCCAAAACTTTTGCACGGTAAGAGCAGTGGCATCTTTGAGCACGGGGTCATATTCTTGATCCTTCAACGGAGCCAAGTCCTCAAAGAAATCTTCTTAATACTCAATATCCCTTGACACAAACTTGGACTTCAAAGCAATCGATGCTCCTTTGTGCATTCCAAGGGCTCTAGCACGGTTGTCAAGAGCATTTTTTTTGGTTTGAACTTGATAGGATCACACTTCTTGCATCACTTGGGTTGAGGTCAAGGATGCAAAGTCATGTCTTCCTTGAATGCTCTTTAAGTCCGTGGGATCAAAAGGCATGAGAGTAATTATGTACTTCCTTTTGATCCAAGCATCATCAATATACTTGGCACCGACATTGTTGAATGCGGTGGCAAGAGTCTTGAGCCTTTGGTACATGTCTTCATGGTTCTCACCATCATGCATATAGAACCCTTCGGCCTCATTTCTCAAGGCATCATACCTATTCCTTTGCATACTCTCATTGCCCACAAACATGACGACAAGAGCGTCCCATGTTTCCTTGGCGGTGGAATATTGTTCAAGATGAGGCATGTGGTTAGGACCCACGGCTTGTTGAATGATGTACAAGACGGTGTAGTTGAGTTGACAATCTACGGCTTCTCTTCTTGTCAAGTCTTGGGGTTCATGTGGCTTGTATCCATCTCGAGTGAACCTCCAAAGTTCTATACAAGAAGAGTCCAAGTGAGTTTCCATGTAATATTGCCACTCACCAAAAGAATGTGCATCAATTTTAGGAGGATCTCCTCTAGGAATTATATGGGGATGTGGGACGGGAGGATCGGGAGAATAGTGTCCTTCGATGGCGTGGAATTCTTCTTTTCCTTCCGTACCCTTATCGGTGGAGTTCTTAGCGGAAACATCTTTAAGTGGTTTACCATTTGCCCCATTCTTTACACCCTCCGGTGGTTCAACCGTAGGGGATGAAGTGGAGGTTTCCGATTCCTTGGCTTTCATAAGTTGCAACACGAGTGTTCGCAAATCATCAATTTTCCCTCCATAGATGAGGTCAAGGAATTTCTCAAGTCCTTGAGATCATCTATACTGACTTGCGCCACGGAACCGGTGACATATGGATCATCGGCCATACTAAACTCTTAGGCGGTTAAGCCCGATAAAAGAGTCGAGGCTCTGATACCAAGTGAACGGATAGTAAGGGCACCTAGAGGGGGAGGGGTGAATAGGTGCTACGACCAATTTTAATTTTTCTTCAAGATTAGGCTTGACACAAAGGTAAGTTCTCTAGATAATACAACTATGGTGAATTTTCCTATATGACAGGGACAATCATAAACATGATACAAGCACAAGTAAAGGATAAGAGAACAAGATAGCCGATAGGAAGCATGCGGAGACACGATGTATTCCCGAGTTCCTCCTTGTCAAGGGAGAACCTCTCGTTGGAGGGGTGTGAGCTTCACCACAAAGGCCTACTCAACGCCACAAAGGCCTCACCCTATTCTCCGATAAACCCCGCCACAAAGGCCTAGTTCACCTTCCACTATTGATTCCCTTTGAGGCGGGAATCGAATCCTTTACAAACAAGCTTGGGGAACACACCCACAACCGAATTGGGGGCTCCCAACAATCACCAACAAGTGTAGCAATGGAGTCTAGGTTTTCCACAAGAAACCCTACACTCAAATCCCTCTAGAGAATGAGGGGGAAATGAAGAACGGCTCAGTGAAGATGTAGATTGGGGACTTCTCCTTTAATCCACCAAGTATCAACGAGTTTGGGTGGAGGAATTGGGAGAGAGCTAGATTTTGGAGTCTCAATAAATGATGGAATTCAATGCTTTTCGAGCTACCCCTTTGGGAAGAAGGGGATGGGGTATTTATACCCCCCTTCTTCCAACTAGCCATTTGACCCTTTTTACGCCTGGCGGTACTACCGCTGGGGCCAGCGGTACTACTGCTCACTGGCAACCAGCATGGTACCGAGGGGTCCCAGCCAATGGACTCAGACGGTACAACCGCGGAAGTACCGTAGTACTTCTAGCGGTGGTACTACCGCTAGGCCCACCGGTACTACCGCTGGCCACGAATTCGAAATAAATCGAAGTGGCTGGCGGTAGTACTAGGGCACTACCGCTCTAGTACCGTAATGGTTACCGTGAGAAAAACTTCTCTGGTGGTACTTTGACAGGTACTGCCAGCGGTACTTCCGCTTCCTGGAAGGAGCGGTACTACCCCTGGCTATAGAGGTACTACCGCCATGAGAAGTGTTGCTTCAAAATCACCTAAGTACCAACGGTACTACTGGACCAGTACCGCTAAATGCAGTAGACATTTTCATGCTGGCAGTACTTCCGACGGTACTACCAACGGTACTACCGCTCGCTGGAGGGAGCGGTACTACCGCTCACTCGTCCGGTACTACCGCTGGACAGGGCTGATTTTGGTGGCTTTGGTATTCTTCACTCTTCCTTTTTGCGTCGAAATGATGTTCCCTGAAATAACTTAGATGCACGGTTAGAAACTTAATCATGTTGTTATCAACTCCAAAACACATGAGAGATCAAATGGAAATATGCACTTTCAACGGCGTCCTCGAGTTCAAGCCGTTCGTAATCTTGAAGCGGAGAAAATCTTGGGTGCACAAACTGTCACCCGAAGAAGTTAAAGCAACCGCGTCACTGCTCGAACAAGTTGCGTGGCTCCACAGGAAGGAAAGAGGGATTCTTATGAACGGGATACACCTGGCGAGCGTCTTCCTGCGTCGGAGGGTGCAACCGCTGCAAGATAGTCCCAATGCTTTGTGGGAATATTCGGATGTTAATAACCCGAGTCGAACATGCGACTACGTGCTTTCGAACAAGGAGTTTGAGGCTAAGCTCACTGCATTCACCAGCTTGAAGAAGGGGGAAAGCTACTCGGCTTCTCCTTTTGAACCTTTCGACTCCGAGCATCCCCTGATTGAGGTAAATTCCTTTTTCTTTTTCTCTTGTGTAGTTTTTTTTGTTTCGAGTTCTTTCCTGACCGAGCCTCTTTTTCTCTTCTATGTAGAACCAGGACGTGGTGAAAAGCTGCCCGCTACTTTCTGCCACGGACGACGGGAGCTCGGATTTACTTGCGAGTAACTTTGACGCCCCTCCTGACACTAGTGTTGCCAATGCGGATTCTAGTGAAGAGCAAGAGGAGGTAGAGGAGGAATATGAGGATCCTCAACTCCACCACCGCAAGCGCCGCAAACGCGAGGAGGACGAGGTGACTTCCAAGGACAACTCCTAAAGCCAGGAGACGGTCGAGGAGGTCAACCCTCCCGTTACCTGGGCAACTTCTTTGATCATGCTCCCTCCTGCGTTTCATCAGCCGAAAGTTCCAACTGCATGGAACTTAGATGATTTCGACGAGGATGAGTGAAAGTGCACTATGGTTAACTAGAGGGGGGTGAATAGGTTGACTGCCAATTTTTCTTATTTTACTTTTAATTATGGCTAAGCAAGATAAAGTAAGGTTCTCTAGATGTGCAACTACGTGAGCAACCTAAGTGATACGAGATAAGATACGCAACGGAAGTAAAACGAAAGGCAACAAGATAAACCACAAGTGTAAACAAGAAGACAAGGATATGTTTCCCGTAGTTCCTTCTCAAGAGAAGTACGTCTACGTTGGAGAGGTGGGGAGCCACCTAGGCGCTCCTCAATATCACGGTTGTGCACACCTTATTCTCCTTGAGCTTCGCCAGTGAGGGAGATTCTCGTTTCCACTATGAAGTCGACTTAAAGGCGTTGACCAAACCTTTACATGAGCTCGAGGTCACTCCACAAGATGGATGGAGGCTCTCAAGAAATCCGAAGCTTCTTGCAACAAGGTGGAAGCTACAAGCACAAGATCTACCAAGGTTTCTAGGCCTCAAGTAGGATTCTAGATCTACTAGGATGTGGTGGATGGATTTGTAATTGCTTTGGTGGAAGTGTGGATCTAGGTCTCCTCTAGCTCTCCACAAAGTATGGGAGTGTTTGGGTGGTCGGAGAGGGAGATCTAGAAGGTTGAAGCTTTCATTAATGGCTAGGAGAGAGAGTGGGGAACAACTTATCATTTATGATGTAGGGGAAGGAGTATTTATAGCCCCTTCCCAAGTGGCCGTTTGTCGCACCCGGACTTCTAGAGGATACTCGCAGTTCCGTTGAACAGTAGATGATTGGATTACGGGGCTTACCGGCACCCGCATCTCTTACGAGTAGGCCAACACACGTATGTGTGACAACCAACCCCTACTGTTCATCGTCTACGTAAACCATCCCATAGAAATCAGGATACTACCATTGACGTACTTCATACCATACACACATGGTACGTCAACGGCGTTGAACAAAATGATAACACAACAAATCTCTAGGACACAAAAGATGGAAATAAGTTGCAAATAGCTCTCACTAGAGCAGAGATAGCAAATACAATCATCCAGAGGACACATGTCCCAACATAACATCATTACATCTCAGCGGAAGCATTCAAAGGGTCTGAGTACAGACAAATCCAAATAGGCTTAAGAAGCCGGAAACGAAAAGACGGAGCCCATCCACGATGTCTCGGATCCTGCCCAGGTCCGCTATCTACTCGTCAGCAGCCTCGTCAAACTCCACGTAGTAGCCGTCACGGGGATCCTCGTAAGCGTAGTCTGCGGAAACCACAACCCCAAAGGGGTCAGTACATAAACGTACTAGCAAGAAAGACTCACAATCCACCAAAGTGTACCCCGTCAACACCAAGCACAGATGCCTTGGGTTCAACGGAAGAAAGGGGAGTATAAAAGATGTTGCAACTGGCTGCACTAACCAACTACAGAACATACTACAACTTCCAGCTAACAGAAGGAAGATAAGATAGCGTATCGTAACTATCTATAGCTAACCACCAAACAAACCCATCCTGGACCTCGCCCCTTATCCAAAGAAGCAATCCGAGGATAACTCACACAATTGGATTAATGATGGATCAAGATGTTGTGTCAATAAGCCTATTACTAGCCAAGTTATCATTAGTTAGGTGTAAGTTGTTTTGAGTACTTGTTAGCCAGTACTTTCACCAAGTTAACCATAACCGCGGAAAACACGGCTTCTCGAGAAGATTTATCCCTGCAGGGGTGCACCAATTTGGCCGTACACGTAAGAATAACCCGCCAGATGGAATGCCTCCCACCAAGCGGGGCACTCAACACAACTCAACTCTTCTTCGCATCAAGCCCAAAGCACCACGTGTTGTGCGTGCGCGGCTAATCGAGCCCCACGAAGAAAAGGGGACCCTCATAGCACTGGAAGACCACGCCGCCCTAAATGCCGACTACAAAAATTCCACCCTGGCCTCGGGTTCGTACCTACATATGCGTGCATCAAATGGAAAGCCCGAACTAAGTGTGGCGATTTGGACGAGATGCGAATCGAATCAAATTGAGGGGAGCGCCCATACACGCTTCCCACATGCGGATAGTGCGCTCATCATGGATCAGTAGACAAGACCCTTTTCCTAATTAGGGTCGACACTAGCATGCCTCAAAACCACGCCGGGCCTCCTGCCGGTGCCTTATCAGCAAATTATTATTACCTCAAAATTAACAGGTTGTTGTTTAACATCGAGCCCCAGAACATAAGTGAAATATAGTAACAGAAAGTAACGGGTAACAGACTCGAGCAAAAACAACCCTAAGCATGCTAGTAAGACACGGGCCCAAGCAACGGGGTTATAGGAGTGGAGGTGAGGCAATATCAGGGTTCAGGGTATCATGTGATAGGTTCGTAACAGAAGCAACGATACATATGGCTAGCAGAAATGGACAACGGAAAGTATCGGTAACCAATGTTGAAAGGAACACAGTGGTTCATGTGAGTGATAACTTGCCTGCAAACTCAGCAGCCTGGTACTGAGCTAGATCCTCAGAAGGGGTGTCGTAAGTATCGTCTGTCTCAACGTCGTCGTCTATCCGAGAAGAAGCAAAGAAACAACGCAAAGAGATAAACAATCAATAACATGGCATAATGCACAATCATGGGATGATGCATGACAATTTAATTGATGCACCAAAATAAACTAGTTGACATGGTAACACAATTTAAATGGACCCACATGCAATTTGGGGTTGCATATGAAAAGCCCATGAATTTTGGTTGAAACAACTGTTTTCCAACTAACCAATGGCTGATAGTGGATTAGTATGATGCATGGATGAGGAAAACAGAAAAATAACAACAATAGAAACAATTTAAAATAAGGTTTACCAATTTTAGAAATTTACTTATTAAGTTGGAAAATTTTGGTTCCTTAAAGGTATCACACAAGCATTTGTTGTTTTAAGCAATTTAAATTGTTCAAAACAAATAACAAAATTCATATTTGGAAAGTGCACAAAATTTTAGGTGGATTGCATGTTTCAAATATTGAAAAAGGATTTAGGATGAATTTATTATGACTTAAACAAGATTAAACAAGTGTTAAATGAATTTAAAACAAGTTTGAATTTATTTGAATTTTTATTTGTTCCAAACATAAATTCAAATTCATATTTGGAAAGGTTATGCCTTTCTAGTTTGAAAACATAGGTTGCATGTTCAAAAATAATTTAATTTGAGCAAGTTATGAATTTAGCAAATTTAAATGATTTAAACAAGGTTTAAATTATTTAAGCAATTTTAATTATTCAAACCATGAAACAAAATTTATATTTGAATAGGTGGTTTGAAATAGCATGGAAAACATATTTTATTTGCATTATTTGGATTAAGTATGAATTAGTTATGGATTTTATCAAATTTCAAATGAATTGTTTGAATTTAAAATTTGAATGCATTTGAATTTACCAAACAGAAAACAATTGTTATAAATAGATAGATAATTTAATTTGGGGCAGTGTACATATTTTACTTTTATTATTTGGATTTATAAAATGGAAGTTATTTGCATTTTATTTTCAGGGACCATTCTGCAATTTAAAGGGACTTGTTTTAAAAAGAAAAATGCTGAATTTCTTTTTATACCGCACAGCTAGCTACCCCAGGGCACTGCCAATGGGCCCTGGGCCAGCGTGGCATGCATGCGTGGCAGCAGTGCCACACAGCAGCTGACAGGGGGGCCACCCTGTCAGCGCGCTGCGCAAAAAAAGGTGGGGTTTTTTTTCCCTACGGGAGGGGGAATCGAACCCTGGCCCTCCCGTGTGCGTGCGCTGCGTGCAACCACTGCGCTGCTCTCGATCGTTTGACAGTATACGCTATGCGACCAAGGTAAGGTTCAGTTAGCGAGTCTGAAATTTTAACTGACGAAAAACATGTCTGAACTTTGACAGGGAAACGTTGCCGGCGGCGAGCCGTGGTCGTGGCGGTGCTGTGCTGGGATGCTGCTAGATCGTGTGCGTGCGGGTGTTGCGCTCGTGTGTGCGTGCTTGCGCAAGCAGAGAGAGAGGAGGTGGAGGCCACGGTGAGCTCACCGTCGGTGTCGTGGTGGTGTCACGGCAGATGCCATGGGATGGCTAAAGATGTGGGGACGAAGGACGCTGGAGGTGCTCGGGGAGGGATCACGCGACGAGTAGCCGCGTGAGGTACGAAGTAAGCACTGCAAACAACACGATCTACCCAGGTTCAGGGCCCTCGTGAGGAGGTAAAACTCCTACTCCTGCCTTTCTTTGTGTATTTTGGTGTCTCACCGAGTAGCCACAGTACAATGTTCTTGCTACCGAGTAGCCACTCTCCTCTCTAGGTGATGAACTAGGTCAAGAATTAGGTCACAAGGTGCTCTAGCATGCGATCCCTCATGCAATGCCTCACGCAGGAGGCGGCGGGGCACCTTATATACACGATGCCCAGCCGGATACGTCCAAACATGGACAAGTGTCGACATAGTGTGCACATCGTCCTTCTTCCGGGTTCCCGCTGACAGCTTTGGTTCCTAATCTTGGCTGCATCTGGAAAGTCGTTGGGCAAAACAAGGGGACAGACTGGTATCACTGTGCCAAACACAGAGTAGGGCCCCCTTATCCTGCGACGGCCTGCTTCCATGCTGTCACTGTCAGGCAGGCCGGTCCCAGATGAACAGTAGTTCGAATGCTGCCAAGTACGGACCCAGGATACGCGGGATCCTGTGTCAGAACGGCTCCTTTGACTTTCTGGCCCGAGTAGGTTCCCGTCAATTTTACTCGGGCCAACTCTTCTACTCGAAAGGACAGAACTTGATTGATATCTCCTTCTGGTCATCTTGAGGTGAGACCGAGTAGCAGTCGACCGGGTAGCAGGTACCGGGTAGTCGGCTACTCGACCAAACCTCTCTTCTGTAAGTCGCCTTTACCACTTGCCTTTACCCTACTCGGGGGTAACCCCCCGACAGCAGTCCCCGAAGCTGGTTGAGTCTTGCGAACTCGTTCACCAGGCTCTGCCAGCTTGAAACCAACTTTTGCAACATACCCCTTGAACCTCAAGATGCCGAGTAAATGACCTCCGAGTAGTACTCTAGAAAGTACCTTGAGTTTTGAGTTTCCTGTCTTCCGAATAGCACCTGCTTTCTACTCTGTAACCGAGTAGAAAGACTTAGAGAATTTCTCCTCTATCGTCTTTGCAGCTCAGAGCATAATCCAGCCTTCCGTGTCGCAACTGGACACGTGGCAAGCATCCGCGACCCCCGTCGTTTCGCTGCCACGACACGACGTGCCACGCGCCCAGTTTTCACGGGGCGGGCCCACTGGCTCGTTATGTCCCATCACGCGCAGTAATTGGCCACGATCTGGTAGTGGGATCTGCTGCGGCCGTTACGCGCGCGCCTCGCGCGTGCGTGCGTTTCCAGCCGGCCACAGACCCCACCACACGCCACGATCGATCCCACTTCTCCGATGGTAACGGTAAACCGCGGAGAGGGTATAAATACCTCCGCCGGTAACTTCCTTTTCTCCTCCCTTCGCACTTTTCCCCTTTCGTCTCTCTGTTCTTCTCCGCCGCCGAGCTCTCCGCCGCCGCGCAACCTTTCGCGCCGCTGCGGATTCTTTTCTTCCACCCAATCTCTCCGACTCTCCACCATCCGCGCACCCCTTGCCATGGCTGCTCGCGCCGGCTGGGCTGGCTCGCACGTCACCGCCGAGGATTGCGCCTGGCTCGTGAACACCCGGAGGGTTCCTCCTGGTGTTCAGTGCCGGCCGTCCGACGGCGAGCTCGTGCCAACCCCGCAGGAGGGCGAGCACGTCGTGTTCTTGTCGCACTTCGAGCGCGGATTCGGCCTGCCGGCCTCCGACTTCCTCCGCCGCTTCCTCGACCACTTCGGTCTCCAAATGCACCACTTGCCACCAAACGCCGTCGTCTTCCTCGCCTACCACGCCGTGGTGTGCGAGGCCTTCCTTGGTATCCATCCCACGACGGATACCTGGCTGAAGTACTTCCATCTCCGCCAGCAGACCACCGGGAAGAAGGAAGGCGCGGGCGTGCCGCGCGCAACTGACACCGGCTGCGCCATGATGGTGCAGCGGTCGGGAACCAACCATCCCCGTATCAAGGGGTTGGAATCCGTCCGAATGTGGCAGAAGACGTTCCTCTACGTCAAGAACATCCCCGCCACCGAAGGAGGAAAGGTAACTGACCGAATCAATCTTCCCGCTTGGAGCAACCGTGCTCCCACCGGGAAGAACTGGAAGACGAAGCCCTCCAACGACCTCAACGCGATGGAGATAGAGGCGCGGCTCGGGGTCCTAATCAACGAGGGCCTCAAGAGTGATGATCCCGTGGCGTGCTGGATCAAGAATCGCGTTCTGCCTCTGCAGGACCGCTGCCACCTGATGTGCTATATGGGAGGCCCCCGCGACTGCACCAGAACGACCACCATCAAGCTCGACAACGCGGATGTTCCTGAGCACGCAAGAGCCATCCTGACGACGAACCTCGGCGAGCATTGGCAGTATGGGTTCATCCCATTCAGCCGCACGAAGCCGATTCCGCGGGTACGCTCTTCTTTCTCTGCTTTCTGTATATGTATTCCGAGTAGCAAACTTCCTCTTCTCGCCGCGACTAGCAACCGCATTCGGTACCGAGTAGAGTACTTTAGCTGAATTGCCTAGGCTTAGTGTGCTTTGTGCCTGCACGCCTTGTCGGGTAACCTACTCGGGAACAATTCTTAGGCTTAATATGCTTGACGGCTGCACGCCTTCCCGAGTAGGATGCTCAGTAAGTTTTCCTAGGCTTAGTGTGCTTTGTGTTTGCACGCCTATCCGAGTAGAATGCCTTCCTGCTACTCGGCTAACATGTGATATTTATTTGTTCTTCAGGTCCTCAATCGCCAGCTCATGGAAAGCTGTGAACGTTTCGAAGGCAATTGGTTTGCTGATCGAACGGAGGATGATGATGCCTCTTTTGAGGCTGCAGATCAGATCAATCTCCCCCACTCCCCCACGATGGAGAGGCAGCGCGCAGAATCGTCTCTCCGCGACTGGCCTGAGGACGAATTCGAGGGTAACTGCGTACTTACTTTGCTTGTTTGCGAGAAGCACCAATCCATTTGTTTGTTGTTTCTGATTCGCTCCTCTTCCTTTCCTGAATCCGCAGAGGATGCTGATGAAGAGAACGAGGACGAGGACGAGAACGAGGGCGATAGAGCCCTTGAGGTCAATCCTCTTTTTGTCGCTGCACCCGCTACTCGCAAGCGGACTGGCAGCGGCGCCGTAGAGCCCCCCGCCAAGAAGAAGAAGCTGACCGAGAAGACGACCAAGAAGGTCGTGAAGAGAACCAGGCGAACAATTTCCTCCACCACCGCGTAAGTTTCTTCTCGGTTGCATGTTTCTGTTTGCTTTGTTCTTCTCGGTTGACTCCCAATCCTTTTCCTTCACTGTTTTCTTTTGTCTTCCTCTGCCTTTTTCTTATCTTTGATTCCAACTTCCTTTTCAGAGCCCCCTTGAACGCGGATGCCGCTCTTGCATCCAGCGAGACTCAGAAAAAGACCACCATTGATGTCGACAAGTTAATCGACCTCGATGGTGACGAGAACAATGCCGCCAATACATCAACAGAGGGCACTGATGCCCAGAACGCTGAGCCAGAGCCGCAGGATGCTGCTCATCAGGAGAGACCACCTTCCCCTCCGGCCGACACCGCCGAGGGGAACCACGATCAGGATGCAGAGATGCACCACGATGCCGCCGTCGAGCGGCCAGGAGCAGAACAGGAGCAGCGCACCACAGACGCTGCCGGACAAGAGGATCCCGCTGTCGAGCAGCGGGTAGAAGATACTGCCATGACCGAGGAGTATCCCCTGAGCAGTGCGCAACCAGGCGCTGCACAGAGTAGTGCGCAACCGGATGCTGCAGGAAGTGGTGGGTCCGTGGTACCACCCATTGATCAAGGCTCTGCACCGCCAGATTCCTCCTTGGTGCCACAGACCAAGGACGCAGCCAGCCCTCCTGCCGGACGAGTAACCAGGAAGCAAGCCCTAGACGCCCTGAAGGAGGCAGTCGAGAAGAGGGCAGCCGAGAAGAAGGAAACCGAGACTCAGAAGTCCGAGAAGCCAACCTCCGAGAAGCCACCTGCTCAGAAAGAGACAGCAAAGAAGAAGGCTGCCGACAAGCCGCCGTCGACATCAGCTGGCCAGTCCAAGCAGCTGGTTATCCGCAATCCCAGTGCGGTTCCTGCCGCCGCTACCATGGCTGATCAGCCTCTCTACCCGGATTATATGGTGAAGGTCAGCCAACAGCGCCAGATTGGCCTTTCCGTCGAGGACCGGAAGATTGCTCTTACAAAAGGAAGGAAGGCCGTGGCGACGGACTCCAGGCCCCCGGCCCCCGTCTCCATTGCTTCTCGGGGAGCTCAAGACCAAGCGATAAAATCCCAGAGCCTCGAGCAAGTACTCGACCTCATTGGCTTCATCGACGCCAAATGGGATAGCAAGATTCTCGGCACCCCCAACTGGAATGGCATCGACTTGGGCGACATCGACCACATGCGCCAAGATTGGAACAAGGTGGACTTGGGTTGCAAACCCATGACCGTCTCGACCACCTCTGCTACTCTGGCCGCCAAGATGTTCGTGCACCGCAAGAACGCAGAAGATCTCGAGCAGTCTTATGCGGTAAGCCTCAACTTATCTTCTCCGAGTTGCATCTTCACTTCTTTTCTACTCTTTCTCTTTTCCTTATCCATCACCCAGTCCCCGAGATTCTGGCCGAGTAGACGGACACTCTCCCGAGTAACCGCCTTCTCGGGTGGAATCTCAAATACTTTGCCTGACACTTGTTTCTTTTGCTTCTCAGAATAGTGTACTGAAGCGGACCAACCTGCACCGCCAACTTCTCTGGAACCACGCTATTGCCAAGAGGCGTATCGCCGCCCTTGAGAAGGAGAAGGTGATCGCCGAGGAAGCCGACAAGGAAGTCATGAACAGTACCATGAGGCTGTCCGAGGTGGAAGGTACGTCTTTAACTGCGCGGTTCTTGCGTTTTTTGTTTACGCCCGCTTCTGCTTTCTTGCGCTAACCATTTCTACTCTGCAGGGAAACTGAAAGCCCTTGCTGACGAACACGACAACTGCCGTGCTTTTGTTGCGAATGCCGAGACCACTATCAAGAAGCTTGAAGGTAAACCTCTGTCTACTCGGTTTGCCTTTGTGTCTGTTTCCTTTGCTTCTCTGCTAACCGTGCTTTGCTCTTTTCAGAAGATCATAAGAAGTTTGTTTTAGAGCATCAAGATTGCCTCAAACCTGCTGAAGTGGAGGTGCGACTAGTAAGCCAGTCTGCAGCTCTGCAGAGTGCACATACTACCGAGATGGAGACGTTGCAACTCCAGCTGCAGAAGGCACTCCAGGATGCTGTCAAGCTTGGTGACGAGAGGGACAGAGCCATCGCCGAGAAGGCAAAAGCCGAGACAACCTTCAATGCCAAGATAAAGGCCCTCGAGCAGGAGTGCGAAACGCTGAAAAAGGCCAATGCTGGGTACTTCACTCAGTTGGACGGACTTCGCTTGCTCGAGGAGAAGCACATTTCCAATGAGGAGCAATGGAAAACCCAGTTGCAGCAGCTGCGCCACGAGCTTCACAGTAAGTTTCCTCCTTTCTGCATCTCTTCTTCTCGGTTCTGCCTCTTCTCGGATCCTGTGACTGAATTTCTCACTTGCTTTTGTGCAGAAATCTTCCCTGATCTCGTGTCCGCTTGCGCGCCTGCTTTGGCCAAGGCCCGAGCAGCTCGCATTGAGAAGGGCGAGGACGCGGATACCAGAGCCGAGATCGAGGACAGCCTGCTGGTGATGCGAGGGCACTTCGAACGCCTGGCCGGTGTGGGCACCGACCTGGTGCGCGTCGGCTTCGAGCTCCACAAGCTATTCTGGCCTGAAGATTCCGCGCCGACAACCATTGATGGCCTTGCTCTGAAGCTGCGCAATGTGAAGGCCGAATTGAAGAAGTGGCGCGCCTCGGGAGCTCGGGCAGGCGCTGATCTGATGCTGCTCTGCGTCGCCTCCTGGTACGAGAATCTGAACATGCAGGTCATCCGCGGGAAGCGCGCCAATTCCAAGTGGGAGATGGATCCCAGCTGCGTGACCACGCGCCAACTGATTGCGTATGAGGTTGCGGAGTGCGCGGATACTGCCACCTTCATCGATGGCCTCCCTGAGCCCGACACCGAGATGGAGGAGGACGAGGAGGAGGATGAAGAGACAGACCCCGAGCTGGGCTTCTTCGATTCACCCCAGGGCAAGGGGAAGGCCGCGATCATCGCGAGTAGCGATGAAGAGACCGAGGAGATCGACACCGCTGCCCTCGAGTTCGGCACCTCATCAGGAGCCGCTCTCGACGACACGGTACGCCCCCCAGGCCAAGCCTCTGGTCCATCCGAGATGGAGCAGTCCGCCACCGTCCACCCGGAAGCGGATGCGACCAACACAAGCGCCGAGGAGGAAGCCGCGAAGGCAGCTGCAGCCAGCTCGGAGGCGGAGGCGAACAAGACCGCCACCGAGAATGAAGCAGCCCAGGCCAGCACCGACAACACCGCCTCTTCAACATGATCTTATCCTGCAAGCTTTTTTACTCAAACACTTATCAGATCCCCGGGATGCCGGGTGCAGATGTATCAGACTTATTTACATTTTTCTCTTGCTACTCAATTTTATTTCCACTTGTTATCTTTAATTTAATCATTTTGAGCAGCTCAATGTCGGGTTGCGTTTCCATGCGAGTCCCCGAGTTGCGTTTCTTATTCACCCTCTCTTTTCATCTCTGCTCTACCCGCAACTTGTTGCTTTTTTGGTATTCGAGTCACGAGAATCAAAGAGTAGAGCTGCAAATACTTAGCCGCTTAGAAACAATCATAGTAACGCAGCCCACCACTTAGCCGAAAAGACAATCACAGAACAAAGTAACAAACACCCTACTCGGTTCCTGCACTCTTCCTTTCCTTAGTAATTTTTCTTGTGCTCATGGACCTTTTGCTTGTTCTCTTGCTTGCCATGAAGCCGGGTTTCGGACAACAGCAAATTCGAAGAGTTGGCATATAGGTTTAAACACAGTACTCAATGTACCTTTGAATTTTGAAGTAGAGCAACCGAATAGGCAAAAGATAAAGCCGAGTAAAAACACTTAGAGCAATTTCGGACGAGGGCAGTCCCCGAGATCAATTTCAGATTGCAGAGTAGAATTTCAACTCGGATAAGAGGGTACATACACATCTTTGCTTACGAATGAAAACGACGGAGTAGAGCTACATTCCAAGGGCGCTTGGATTCCTCTCCAGCTTTATCTGCCCTGTTCGCCTGTGATGGGCGCACATCTACAAGGTAGTACGCATCATTGTGCAGCGCTTTGCTCACAATGAAAGGACCTTCCCATGGGGGAGACAACTTGTGCATCCCGGCTGTGCGCTGCACAAGCCTAAGGACCATGTCTCCTTCTCGGAAAACCCTTGGGTTCACCTTTCGGCTATGATAGCGCCGCAGGTTTTGCTGGTAGATAGCCGAACGCGACAGAGTCAGCTCTCTTGCTTCTTCAAGCAGGTCAACGTCGTCTTCTCGAGCTTCTCTCGCCTCCACCTCAGTGTAGAGGGCTACTCGGGGGGAGTCATGCTCTAAGTCTATTGGCAACACGGCCTCAGCCCCGTATACCAAGAAGAATGGCGTGTAGCCGGTTGACCGGTTAGGGGTAGTCCTTAGACTCCACAACACCGCTGGCAACTCGTCTAGCCAACACCCAGGTGTTTTCAGCAGTGGCTCAATCAGCCTTGGCTTTATGCCTGCCAGTACCATACCATTTGCTCTTTCAACTTGCCCATTGGAGGCAGGGTGCGCGACTGACGCAACGTCTAGCCGGATATGCTTATCTCTGCAGAACCGCACCATTGCCCCTTCTGCGAAATTGGTGCCGTTGTCGGTGATGATGCTGTGCGGGTAGCCATATCTCATGATCACATCCTTCACGAATTTCACCGCTGTGACCCCATCGCACTTCCGAATAGGCTTCACTTCAATCCACTTGGTGAACTTGTCCACCATGACCAAGATATGTGTCATGTTGCCTTTAGCCGGCTTGAAGGGGCCAACCATATCCAGGCACCATACGGCAAACGGCCATGTGATAGGAATTGTTTTCAACTCGGAGGCAGGCATGTGAATCTTACTTGCGAACATCTGGCAGCCATTGCACTTCCTCACGATATCTTCAGCTTGCTGCAGGGCTGTGAGCCAGTAGAAGCCATGCCGAAAAGCTTTCTTGACCAATGCCCGAGAAGAGGCGTGGTGCCCGCATTCTCCTTGATGTATCTCCAACAATATCTCTCCTCCTTCTTCTGGGTCCACACAGCGTTGCAGCACGCCTGTGGCACTCCTTTTGTGTAGCACATCTCTGACTATGGTGTAGCCCTTGGATTTCCTCTGAATCTGCCTTGCGGTAACTTCATCTTCTGGCAGGGTGCCGTCCCTTAGAAAGGATAATATGGGCATAGCCCAACTCTGTGTCTCCCGCGTGGGAAACACTGGTTCGTCCAGTTCCATTGGGACAGGAACTTGTGGTTGCTCAGGGGGAGTAGGAGCGCTTCTCTGAAGCCCAGACCGATTAGCAAGGACCTCCTCAATGAATGCGACAGTCCCCGGGTTAAGGACAGCAGTCCCCGAGTAAGGAGTGGCAGTCCCCGGGTAAGGAATGGCAGTCCTCGAGTAAGGAGCGGCAGTCCCCGAGTAGGGGGTGGCAGTCCCCGAGTAAGGAGTGGCAGTCCCCGAGTAGGGGGTGGCAGTCCCCGAGTAAGGAGTGGCAGTCCCCGAGTAGGGAATGGCAGTCCCCGAGTAGAGAATGGCAGTCCCCGAGTAGAGGACGGCAGTCCCCGGGTTTCCTGCAGCACTCTCCCAGTCAATCTCCATGGGGTCGGATTCTTCACTTGGCAGAGAAGGAACAAATATGGACTCCGAGTTGGGAGAAGGCTTGATGGATGGCTTCCTCAAATGCTCCAAGGCGATTCCCGCCGGGATGGATTGCCGAGAAGATCCCAACTTGGATAGCTCATCTGCTGCTTTGTTCTCTGCTCGGTGAATGTGCTGGAACTCACAACCTTCGAAAAACCCAGTCATAGACTGCACCAGGAAGCGATATGATGCCATGTTGGCATCCAAGGCATCCCAAGTGCCCGAGACTTGCTGCACCACCAGATCTGAATCTCCATAGCATATGATGCGCTACACTCCAACCTCCTTTGCTACTCGCAAACCATGCACCACTGCCTCGTACTCTGCTACATTGTTGGATGCCTTGAAGTGAATCTGCAACACATATTTGAGCTGATCTCGCTTGGGTGACGTCAGCACCACGCCAGCACCAAGGCCTTCCTTCACCTTCGAGCCATCAAAGTGCATCTTCCAGTAATTGGAAACTGGAGCAGGAGGTTCATACTGCACCTCGGCCCAGTCCACAAGAAATTCCGCCAGGATCTGAGACTTGATGGCGTCTCTTCTCGCATACGCGGGTGCATACGCGGCTAGCTCGATTGCCCACTTGGCTACTCTGCCACTCGCCTCCTTGTTGCCCATGATGTCCGAGATGGGAGCAGAGCTCACAACCGTGATGGGGTGCTCCTGGAAATAATGTTTCAGCTTCCTGGCGCCTAGGTACACACCATAGGTCATCTTCTGGTAATGCGGGTAGTTTTGCTTGGAGCTGGACAGCACTTCACTGAGATAATATACTGGGCGCTGCACGCTCTTGCCTTCTTCTTCTCGTTCCACCACAATCACCAAGCTGACTACTCGGTTAGTCGCAGCAATATACAGCTGCATTGGCTCCTTGGGTAGCGGACTAGCCAAGATGGGAGCACTAGCCAGCATTGCTTTCAGCTCATTGAATGCCACATCCGCTTGCGGAGTCCAGACAAACTTGTCACTTTTCTTCATCAGCTGGTACAGAGGCAGGGCCTTCTCGCCCATTCGGCCCAGAAAACGGCTCAGAGATGCCAAGCAACCTGTGAACTTCTGCACATCTTTCAGTGATCTCGGTAAAGACATGCTCTCAATAGCTTTTATCTTGGAAGGATTGGCTTCAATGCCCCGACTAGAAACTAGAAAGCCGAGTAGCTTCCCAGCCGGTACACCAAAGGTGCACTTACTCGGATTCAGTTTCATTTTGTACTTGCGTAGGTTAGCAAAGGTTTCCTCCAGGTCGGCAAGCAGAGTATGTGTTTTATTCGTTTTGATGACAATGTCATCTACGTACACCTGCACATTCTTGCCGAGCTGGTCGTGCAAGCATTTCTGCATGCATCTCTGATAGGTTGCACCCGCATTCCTCAAGCCAAAACACATGACACGATAGCAATAAGCCCCGTACGGGGTAATGAAAGCAGTCTTTATTTGATCAGCAGGGTTGAGTGCAATCTGGTGAAAACCAGAGTAGGCATCTATGAAAGACAACAGTTCACAACCAGCAGTGGAATCGATCACCTGATCGATGCGAGGTAGCGGGAAAGGATCCTTGGGGCATGCCTTGTTCAAGTCGGTGTAGTCGACACACATGCGCCATGCAGTGGCAGCCTTGGGATCCTCCTTCTTCTTCTCGACCATGACCGGGTTGGCTAGCCAATCCGGATGCAGCACCTCCATGATGAAATTGCTTATCAGTAATTTGGTGATCTGGTCACCAATGGCCTTCCTTCTCTCATCTCCGAAGCGGCGCATAGCCTGCTTCACTGGTTTGGCGTCAGGACGCACATGTAAAGAGTGCTCAACCAACTCCCTCGGGACTCCTGGTAGATCTTCATTGGACCAGGCGAATACATCCCGATTCTCACGGAGGAAGTGGATGAGCTCGCTTTCCTATTTCTCCGCCAACCCGGAGCCAATGATGGCTACGCGGTCGGGGAACTCGGGGTCGACCTGGACCTTCTTTGTCTCCTTGGCAGCCTGAAAAGCAGTGCCGTGCTGGGTACTCGGCACAGCTTGCGCGCCAGCTTGCGCGGATTGCGCCATAGCTACCACCTCATACATCTTCTTCTTCTCGGCAGCGATCACCATCGACTCCGCCAATTGGGAGCTAGCAGAGGCACACTCCATGGACTTCTTGTAATCTCCAGAGATAGTAATGATGCCATTGGGACCAGGGATCTTCATCTTCAGATATGCAACATGGGTAGAGGCCATGAACTTGCTCAGAGCAGGCCTGCCGAGTAGAGCATGGTAAGGACTCTGATGATCCACCACTCGAACTGCAGGCGCTCTGTGCGGCAGTTATCCCTGGTGCCGAATAGCACATCGATCCATACTCGGCCAATCGGGTTGCACGAGATCCCGGGCACAATGCCATGGAAGGTGGTCTTGCTAGGCAGCATCATGTTCTCGGCCAGGCCAAGCTTCTCGAGTGTGTCCTTGTACACAATGTTGATGCTGCTGCCGTTGTCGATTAGCACCTTGCTGAACCTCACATTCTTCTCGGGACCCAGGAAGGTAGGATCCAGCACCAAGGCATAGCTACCCGGGTTGGGCATCACCTTGGGATGATCTACTCGGGACCACCTGATCTCCTGGTCACACCAATACATGTAGTGAGGGACAGCAGGAATCACTGCATTGACCTCCATGGCACGCCTGTGCTGTGATTGCTTGTCGACTGCCTCAGAAGTGAAGATCATGTAGCTCTCGTGGTGCTCTTGGTACTGATTGGAGCCATTGCCCCCATTGTTGCCATTGTTGTTGTTGCCCTGGTAGTTGTTGTTGTTGCCTCTGTTGTTGTTGTTGCGGTTGTAGTTGTTGTTGTTGTTGCGGTATCTCTCATTGTTGAAGTTCTGGTTGGCTCCTAAAGCCACCTGGTTCACATTCTCTCTTCTCGGGTACACTGGCGGCCGAGCTGCGGGTGCGCGAGTAGGCTGCACATTGGCATTGGCCGCTGGCAGAGGAGGAGGAGGAGGCAAGCCATCACTCTTGATCGCCTCCCACCACTCGCACTGCCGAGTAGTGTGGTTAGCAGGCCTCGAAGGGTGGTGAGTGTGAAAGCTGCATGGGCCATCCTTCATGTCATCAAAGACAAACTTCTTCGGCTGCTCGGAGTTCCCGCTACCCGACTGAGAGGTGCGAAATGGCTTCTTGTTGCCTTGGCCCTGGTTCTGGTTCTGCCCGTAGGCTCCAGCAGGTTTCTGCCTCTGGCTGCCACCAGCTCCAACAGTCACTGCATTCACCTCCTCAGGATCATACCGATTATCTACTCGGCGCTTGTTGCGGAACTCGTTGCGCTTGCTGTTGCTGAAGTTTCTTCTCGGCTCAGAGGAGTCCATCAGTGGCTGAGTAGGATCACCAAGTGCGTACTGATCCGCAATCTTGATGGTCTCCGCCAGAGTGTTCGGCATCTCCCTCTGCAATCTCTGCCATAGCATGCTGCCATGCCTGCATCCCTGCGCAAACCAAGTGATGGCCTGTGCTTCATTCACACCCTCACAGGTGTTCCTCAATGTGCTCCACCGAGTAAGATACTCGCGGTCTGTCTCGTCTTCTCGCTGCCTGCAAGCGGATAGCTGCTGTGGCCTATTCGGCCTCTTGTATGTGCTCGTGAAGTTGCTGATGAAGGCATCCGAGAAGTCCAGCCAGCAGTTGATGCTGTTCTTGGGCAAGTTGTTGAGCCAAGTGCGAGCTGGACCCTCTAGCATCTGCGGAACATAGCGCACAGCCCATCTTCTGTTGCCATTCGCGATATGGACCGCGGTGACATAGTCATTGAGCCAATCTTCAGGCTTGGTGCTGCCATTGTAGCTCTTGGTGCCTCTCGCAAGCTGGAAGTTCTTCACGGACGGCTCGTTCATGATGCGCGGGCCAAAGCACTCGGGGCCGGGAGGACCCGTGCTTTCCAGCCGCGCCGACAAGCTGATCCGGTCCAACTGATGCCTCGCATCTCCAGGCGCCAGCATGCGCTCGCCAACACGGTCATGAAATCATAGCCAGCCATCTCCATGGCCGAGTAGCCATCATCATACCTGTCCACCTGCACAGCTGCAGGCTGCTCCACCGGGTTGGCGACTGGTGCCACTGCGCGCGGCTGCTGCCTCTGCCGAGTAGGCTGAGCTGCGGGTTGCCGAGAAGGACCTGGACGCGCAGCATCTCGGGCACGGCTTTGAGCTTGGTGGGCTTGAGAGCCTGCTCTTGCAGCGTTGTGTTCCTGCCCGGGCTGCTGCGGCACAGCAAGCTGTCTCGCGGCAGCAGCCGGGTCATACACCTGCATTTGCCTGTCTCTGCCCGAACGCCCGCTGCGGCTCTTCTCGCGGCTGGGATGCGGAGACGAGGCCTGATCGTTAGATCTAGCCGCGTGCGAGTGAACCACCTGTGAAGCCCCAGCACCCGGGTTGGCCTTCCGGAACTCCTCGTTCTGCCTAGCAGCCTCCAACACCAACTCGTTGAGTCTTTCTTGCTGCCTAATACGCGCATCGCCATCCAGGCGAGGCAACTCGGCAGCTACAGCCTCTGCAGCTCTGAGTGTCTTTGCGGGTGTGCTATATCTGGGCCGAGTGGAGGTGTTTGCGGTGGCTGACTGAGCAGGAGCCTCTACAACTGTCGCCATCTCGGCACCAAGGTTGCGCCGAGTGGCACCTACTCTGCTAGCCCTCCTAGCGACTGGCGTGAAGCCGTGAGCCTTGTTGTACTCGAGCTGATCTAGACTCAACTCCAACCTCACCTTATCCAACTCCGCCTGCTCGGCAAGCAGCTCCAGGCGTTGCCGCTCGAGCTGCTCCCTCATGGCCAGGAGCTCGATGTCGGTGGGAGTTGGCATGCCAGGCCGCGTAGCCGACGCGGGGATGACCGTAGACGTGGAAGGCGGCAAGTTGCTCTCCTTCTCGTAGGGCCGGTGAACCCTGCCACCAGCAGCTGGTGCATCGATCTCCTCGACGACGGCCGCAGCGCCAGTAGCGGCTGCGCCAGTGTTTGCCGCCAAGCCCGTCACCATCACCTCAGCGCAGTTCGCAGAGCGGCACGCGGGCCTTCCGCGAGCAGCGATCACCGCGGGAGGATCCTCCGCGTCATGCACCAGCTCGGGATACGCGCGGTTGGCGACGGTGGCGACGTAGACGAGGTGAGAGCCGAAGGAGATCACCGAGCCGCCCTCCGGCATGGCCCTGCCGCCGAAATCGCCGGCGTTGTCGGTGACGAAGTCGAACGAGCCGAATCTGTGGACAAGGCCACAGACCACGCGCTCCGCAGAAGAAGATCCCGTCCGAACGGAAACTCCAGCCAGCGCCGCTGGTTGCCCCACGGTGGGCGCTAACTGTCGTGGTGGTGTCACGGCAGATGCCATGGGATGGCTAAAGATGTGGGGACGAAGGACGCTGGAGGTGCTCGGGGAGGGATCACGCGACGAGTAGCCGCGTGAGGTACGAAGCAAACACTGCAAACAACACGATCTACCCAGGTTCAGGGCCCTCGTGAGGAGGTAAAACCCCTACTCCTGCCTTTTTCTATGTATTCTGGTGTCTCACCGAGTAGCCACAGTACAATGTTCTTGCTACCGAGTAGCCACTCTTCTCTCTTTGTGATGAACTAGGTCAAGAATCTAGGGTTTCCTCTGTCCCAGTATGCGATCTCTTACCCGATGCCTCACGCAGGAGGCGGCGGGGCACCTTATATACCTGGTGCCCAGCCGGATACGTCCAAACCTAGACAAGTATCGACATAGTGTGCACATCGTCCTTCTTCCGGGTTCCCGCTGACAGTTTTGGTTCCTAATCTTGGCTGCATCTGGAAAGTCGTTGGGCAAAACAAGGGGACAGACTGGTATCACTGTGCCAAACACAGAGTAGGGCCCCCTTATCCTGCGACGACCTGCTTCCATGCTGTCACTGTCAGGCAGGCCGGTCCCAGATGAACAGTAGTTCGAATACTGCCAAGTACGGACCCAGGATACGCGGGATCCTGTGTCAGAACGGCTCCTTTGACTTTCTGGCCCGAGTAGGTTCCCGCCAATTTTACTCGGGCCAACTCTTCTACTCGAAAGGACAGAATTTGATTGATATCTCCTTCTGGTCATCTTGAGGTGAGACCGAGTAGCAGTCGACCGGGTAGCAGGTACCGGGTAGTCGGCTACTCGACCAAACCTCTCTTCTGTAAGTCGCCTTTACCACTTTCCTTTACCCTACTCGGGGGTAACCCCCCGACAGTCGGGGTAGGGGAAGCAGCGGCGCGGTGCAGAGGTGGACGGCGGCGATGCTGAGGACGGCGGCGGCGATCCAGTAGGTCCCCGGGCTTGAGGAAGTGTCATCGAGGGAGAGGGAAAGACGGCGGTTCGATTTCAGTGGTTAGGTGGGAAGGTGGCGCCTCGAGGTGGCGGTGTCCATCGGAGGTTCAGAGAGGAGCTCGCCGGGGTGAGGTTCAGAGAGAGGTGGAGGGTGGCAGAGAGAGGGAATCGGCGGCGGAGCTCGAGGGAGGAGGGAGTAGGTAGGTTAGGGCTAGCTCCTGGGGGTCTAGGAGGGTTCTTATAGGGCTAGGGGAGCGAGGATGGCCGTCGGGGAGTCACGGCGGCGACGTGGCACCGGCGGATGCCCCGCCGTACAAATAGAAGAAGGAGGGGGCGAGGCGAACCGGTATCGGGCCGAGGGGGAGGAGAAAAAGGGCCGGGCCGTGCGTGCTGCCCCCCCTCCCCTCGCGCGAGTTTTTTCTTTTTTCAAATTTCTGCTGTTTTTTTTTTTTTTGCAGAATTGGAAATAGGAAGAAAAATGAGAGTTTGGAGTTAGGGAAAATTTTGAGAAAAATTGTGTGGGCTGATTAGGTCAGCAGCAATCACTTGCCAAACCTGGTTTTTCAAAAAGTTCAAATTGTTTTGCTGTTTTGTAATTGGTTGAATTTGGATGAATTTTGAGATTAAATTGTTTATTGAAAACAAGAGTTTAATTAGGGTGATCAAATAATTTTAATTGGAAACAATTGAGTATAATTGTTTTGGTAATTTCATAATTTGAAATTGGGTGTTGTGGGTGAATGTGATTTGAATTTTGAATGAGAATTGAGTTAGATGAGTTATTAAAATAGGAATAACAAGTTAATAGTTCTAATTAAATAGAAACAATTAGTTGTTTTAATTGAACCTTTTATTTGGAAAATGTAACATAACAAGTATGAAACAAAGCATTTGAAATGATGTTTGAATTTGAATTGTGAAAACAAGGGAAAACAGAAGCAAACAAATGGAAAACAAAGTAAAACAAATGCAAACAATTCAATGAGTATGATGACATGATGCAAAACTTTAAATAAAACAGGAAACAAACATGCTAGGGGTGGTTTCTCATACTTGGGATGTTACAAAACGCCCCCCCTTGAAGGAATCGCGCCCCGAGATTCCTACTGCGAAAGGAAAAGGTCCGGATACTTCTTGCGAAGATCCTCTTCGGTCTCCCACGTTGCCTCTTTATCGGAATGATGCGACCACTGCACTTTCAAGAACTTGGTGCTCTTGTTGCGAGTCTTACGCTCGGTCTCATCGAGAATTCGAACAGGGTGCTCCTCATAAGAGAGATCATCTTGCAGTTCAATGGAATCATGATCAACTGCACGATCTGGATCTTTGAAACACCTCTTGAGCTGTGACACATGAAACACATCGTGCACCTTGGATAGTTTTTCTGGAAGTTCAAGACGATAGGAATTTTCCGCACGCCTTGAGAGAATGTTGAAAGGACCAATGTATCTTGGTGCGAGCTTTCCTTTCACACCAAAACGATGAGTGCCTCTGAGGGGAGTTACATGGAGATATGCCTTGTCACCAGGTGCATAGATCATATCCCTGTGCTTGCTGTCATAGTAGCTTTTCTGACGATACTGAGCAATCTTGAGATTGTCACGAATGATGCGAACTTTCTCTTCGGCTTCCTTAACAATGTCAGGGCCTAAGAGTGAACGTTCACCAGCTCCAGACCAATTGATTGGACTCCTGCATCTGCGGCCATAGAGAGCTTCAAATGGTGCCATGCCTAGGCTTGCCTGGAAGCTGTTGTTGTAGGAGAATTCAGCATATGGAAGGCAATCCTCCATTTCATGCCAAAGGAGAGACCACATGCTCTGAGCATATCCTCGAGAATCTGATTGACTCTTTCGACTTGCCCTTGAGACTGAGGGTGATAAGCTGTGCTGAAAAGAAGTTTGGTGCCCAATGCTTCTTGAAAGCTTTTCCAGAAATGAGAAGTGAAGATACTTCCACGGTCTGAGCTTATTTCCAATGGGACACCATGAAGAGGAACAATCTTTGTTGTGTAGAGCTCTGCTAACTGGATAGCTGAGATTGTTTCTTTGACAGCAAAGAAGTGAGCTACTTTAGTGAGACGATCAATGAAAACGAAGATTGCATCGTTGCCCCTCTTGGACTTTGGAAAACCAGTGACGAAGTCCATTTCAATCATGTCCCACTTCCACTCAGGAATTTTCAGAGGTTGGAGTAGACCGGCTGTTTTCTGATGGACTGCCTTAACACGTTGACAAACGTCGCATTCAGAAACGTATTGAGCAATTTCACGTTTCATGCCAGGCCACCAATACAGTGTCTTAAGATCCTGGTACATCTTTGTACTTCCAGGGTGGATGGAGAGAGGAGTTTCATGAGCCTCCTTGAGAATGATATCTTTGAGACTTTGAACTTGAGGGACTGCAATGCGTCCTTCGAAGAACACAGTTCCTTTGTCATCAACTGAGAAGGACTTAAATTTCTCCTTGCCTTCTTTGATGTGTTCTACCATCTTCTTGATTTCAGCATCACGAAGTTGTTCAGAACGAATCTTGTCCTCGAGAGTTGGACTGGCTGTCAAGCTAGCAAGATAGCCTTGAGGAACAAGACCAAGGTTCAGCTTCTGGAATTCTTCGTGAAGTGGAGGTTGGCTTTCCATGATCATGAGATTATTGCAATACGACTTGCGACTGAGAGCATCGGCCATAACATTAGCCTTGCCTAGAGTGTAAGAAATGGTGAGATCAAAGTCTTTAATCTTTTCAATCCATCTCCTTTGCCTGAGGTTTAGATCTGGTTGAGTGAAGATGTATTTCAGACTCTTATGATAGGAAAAGATTTCAGTGCGATTACCCAACAAGTATTGCCTCCATTTCTTGAGGGCAAACACAACTGCTGCAAGTTCAAGATCATGTGTGGGATAGTTTTGCTCATGTGCATTCAACTGACGTGAAGCATAAGCCACAACTTGACGTTCTTGCATAAGAACTGCACCTAGACCTTGGAGAGATGCATTGCAGAATATCTGGAAAGGTTTGGTAGTATCTGGGCCAACCAGAACTGGTGTATAAGTGAGTTTAGTCTTCAGGAGATTGAAACTTTCATCACATTGTGGAGACCAAACGAACTTCTTGTCCTTCTTTGTGAGATCAGTGAGAGGTTTGGCAATCTTGGAAAAGTTTTGGACGAAACGACGGCAATAGCTAGCCAAGCCAAGAAAACTTCTGACTTGCTTCACCGTCTTAGGAGGTTTCCAATCAACAATTGCTTTAACCTTTTCTGGATCAATGGCTATGCCCTTGGCTGAGATGACATGACCAAGGTAAGCCACTTCTGGAATCCAGAACTCACATTTGGAGAACTTGGCATAAAGACGATGCTCGCGAAGTTTCATGAGAGTGAGACGAAGATGCTCTTCATGCTCTTCCTTAGATTTTGAGTAGACCAGAATGTCATCGAGATATACCACAACGAACTTGTCGAGGTATTCATGGAAGACAGAATTCATGAGTCTAGAGAATGTCGCCGGTGCATTGGTGAGACCAAAGGACATGACGGTGTATTCATATAGACCGTACCGAGTGGTGAAAGCTGTTTTTGGAATATCTTCCTTTCTGATCTTTATTTGATGGTAACCCATCCTCAAGTCCAACTTGGAGAATATTGAGGCTCCAGCAAGTTGATCAAAAAGATCATTGATACGAGGAATTGGATACTTGTTTTTGATGGTTTTCTCGTTAAGAGGACGATAGTCAACAACGAGTCTCTTCGTTTGATCCTTCTTTGCAACGAACAGAGTTGGGCAACCCCAAGCCGAGGAACTAGGTTGAATGTAACCTTTCTCCATGTACATATCGATTTTCTCCTTCAACAATTTCAGTTCAGGAGGAGCTATCTTGTATGGATGCTTAGAGATTGGAGCAGTACCTGGTTCAAGCTCGATCATGAACTCAACTGCTCTGTCCGGGGGCATCCCTGGCAACTCTTCTGGAAAGACGTCAGGGAATTCACAAACCACCGGAACATTTTCAAGTAGAGGTAGAGGTTTAGCATCGAGGGTGTAAAGCTGAACAGAACTTGATTCATTTGGAGAATAGACTATCTGGCCAGAAGGGTGGAACAGAGTTATTGACTTCTGAGCACAATCAATCGTAGCTTTATTGGCCTTCAACCAATCCATGCCAAGAATGACATCAATGTCAGAATTGCCAAGCAGAATGAGGGAAGCAAGGAATATGTGACCTCCAATTAGAATCTGATTTTCATGACTGATCTTGGAAGTTTGCATAGTTGCTCCCGGGGAGTTTACTACTAGCGGGGAACCCAAACCAACAAAGGGTAGTTTAACTGCTGTCGCAAAGATCTTTGACACGAAAGAATGCGATTCTCCGGTATCAAACAACACTTTAGCTGGGTTAGAGTTTACGGGGAATGTACCGAGAACGACGTTAGCAGGTTCCTCAGCTTTGTCGACCTTGACATGATTCACCCTCGCGGTCCTCCCGACAGGCCTGTTGTTGGAGTTGAAGGCTTTAGCCGGGGGAGCACGCACCATTGCCTGGTTTGTGTTGGGACGAGGTGGTGGTGGAGGTAGCTGCCTCTGAGTGCACTTGTCAGCGTAGTGCCCCGTCTGCTTGCATTTGTAGCAAGTGACGACACGAGGAGTATCTGGCCTTGGCTGCCCCATTGAAAACCTCTGACCTTGCATGTGAGCTGGGTTGGGTGGGCGGGGAGCAAAGCCTGGAGAAGCTTGGGCATATGGAGCCCGAGTGACAACACCATTTGGCACCCAGATGCGGCGCTTCTGCGGAGGGGTGGTCATGTTGGAGGAGGAACCACCCTCACACGAGTGCTTCCGAGACTCCTCGAACGCCTTGCGCCCATTTTCCTCATTGAGCGCGGTGTTCACGAGCTCCTCGAAGTCTTTGGCCTTGATGTTGGTGAGGGCGTACTTGAGTTCCGGGTTAAAACCTCGGCGGAACCTTGCCATCTTCTTAGCCTCGGTGGACACCTCATCACCAGTGTAACGAGCGAGGCGATTGAACTCACTCTGATAGCCAATGACGTCCAGCTTGCCCTGCTTGAGAGAGCAAAACTCTTCACGCATCCTTTCCATGAGACCATCTGGGATGTGGTGCTTCAGGAAAGCTTCCTTGAAACAACCCCAGGTGATTGGGTAGCCAGCTCTCATGGTCTGGTAGTTCTCCCACCAAGTAGCTGCATGACCCTTCAGTAGGTAGGAGGCATACTTGACTTTGTCTTCCTCAGCAACGTGAGCAATGTCCAGAGCCCTGGCCATCTCACGGATCCAGTCATCAGCATCCAGAGGCTCGCGTGTTGCCACGAAAGCTCTCGGCCCCAGACTCAGAAACTCCTTGATACTGACTCGTGGAGCGTTCTGGTTGTTGTGCTGATTAGCCTGGAACTGGGCCATCTGCGTTACGACCTGAGTCATCTGAGTCAACAGCTCCGTGATTGGCGGTGGCTCAGGCGGGTTGTTTCTTGTTGGCGGCATCCTGAATGGAAATGCATTTTAGCACAACAACAGAAAAGGATAGACTTGGTAACCGAAAGAGAGATTATTCCGACGCATGAATAGATAACCAACAGGTACATCATCACATGTTCCAATACATCAGAATATCCAACACACCACAAATGGTTCGAAAGCCAAAGGATAACTAAACATAGCTAAGAATGGATACATCGGTACTCCCATGCTCATCACGCAGGACGGCGGTGAGTAGTACGACGAGAGGTACGGTGAGGAGCACGCCCACGAAAGTAGGTAGAACGACGATCCACATAGATCTGACGTGGCCTGAGAGCGACTCTAGGTGTGGTGAAGTACATAGCGTCGACTCCCTATGCTCCAAAGCGTGGAATCCCAGTGTAACCAGCACCGAGGTTGAGGAGTGGACCTCTGACCGGCTCGTAACCTCCAGCATCTGGCAGACGACGACCAACTGGCTGATCGAAACGTGCAAAGCGCTCGTCTCCAACAAAGTCTGTGGTGTACGTCGCCAGACGAGTCAAAGCAAGGTAGAGCTGCTCTCTAACGGAAGCCAACTCCTGAGAAAGTGTGGTGGCAACTGCGTCACTGTGCCTCACAAACTAAGCGGTGGTGTGCAGCCTGGTGTTATCATGCTCGTAGACATCCAAGATGTCGTAGAGAGTGAAGTGAGCTCCCTCCAAAGTGATGTAACCACGGGGGATGTGGCGATAGATAGAATCGTCAAATCCACAGTAGTCAGCACGAAGGACGGTGAGACTCACATAAGCTGCCTGCTGCACAGCCATATCCACTGTGGAACCTACTGCCTCGGAGCGGTGGACGACGCTCATGCCATCATCTGACAGAATGTAGACGATAGCCTGGTAGTAGGTCTGGTCAAACTCTCGCTGCTGCTCGTAGACCTGGTACTCTGGTGCCCAACGGAACCCCAGATAAGTGACCATGTCTCTCAGCATCTCCGGATAACCGGCGGTGCTCTCACAACGAGTCATCCTAACCACCTGCAGGAAGAACCTGAGATCCATCTGCAGATGATCGGGGAAGTTTTGATTAGACGCCGGTGGAAGAACTGAAGTGGAAAGCAACAACAAGGTTTGAACGGACGAAAAGGATGTTGAGAAGAACAGGATATCGAAGCAACATCGGGAAACACGAGACCAAAAACTCCTGAGGTACTACGGAAAACCCCATCCCGGCTTCTAAAGGATCAATATCTACTGCTTAAGGAATAGAGGATTTGCTTCCGGGGCTTACACGCCTCCGTTCTCAATCGTGAGTAGGCAACATGATAAATCATGTCACAACCACCTCCATTCCTATGGTCTAGTACATATAACTATCCTAGAGAAACCAGGATTCGTGAAAACCTAACTTGAAAGTTTAGGTGAGAAGAGAAAACAACGTTGCACTTCCTTATCAGAAAAGGGTGGGTGGGTGGGGAAAGAAGAAAAATGGCAGAATTCCTACTCTCACGTTTCATTTTTCCTATATAGCTACAAAATAGTTTCTAGACTCAACTGCGACCAGTAAAAGGGATCCTACAGGCAGACAGGCTCTGATACCATTTGTCGCACCCGGACTTCTAGAGCATACTCGCAGTTCCGTTGAACAGTAGATGATTGGATTACGGGGCTTACCGGCACCCGCATCTCTTACGAGTAGGCCAACACACGTATGTGTGACAACCAACCCCTACTGTTCATCGTCTACGTAAACCATCCCATAGAAATCAGGATACTACCATTGACGTACTTCATACCATACACACATGGTACGTCAACGGCGTTGAACAAAATGATAACACAACAAATCTCTAGGACACAAAAGATGGAAATAAGTTGCAAATAGCTCTCACTAGAGCAGAGATAGCAAATACAATCATCCAGAGGACACATGTCCCAACATAACATCATTACATCTCAGCGGAAGCATTCAAAGGGTCTGAGTACAGACAAATCCAAATAGGCTTAAGAAGCCGGAAACGAAAAGACGGAGCCCATCCACGATGTCTCGGATCCTGCCCAGGTCCGCTATCTACTCGTCAGCAGCCTCGTCAAACTCCACGTAGTAGCCGTCACGGGGATCCTCGTAAGCGTAGTCTGCGGAAACCACAGCCCCAAAGGGGTCAGTACATAAACGTACTGGCAAGCAAGACTCACAATCCACCAAAGTGTACCCCGTCAACACCAAGCACAGATGCCTTGGGTTCAACGGAAGAAAGGGGAGTATAAAAGATGCTGCAACTGGCTGCACTAACCAACTACAGAACATACTACGACTTCCGGCTAACAGAAGGAAGATAAGATAGCGTATCGTAACCATCTATAGCTAACCACCAAACAAACCCATCCTGGACCTCGCCCCTTATCCAAAGAAGCAATCCGAGGATAACTCACACAGTTGGATTAATGATGGATCAAGTTGTTGTGTCAATAAGCCTATTACTAGCCAAGTTATCATTAGTTAGGTGTAAGTTGTTTTGAGTACTTGTTAGCCAGTACTTTCACCAAGTTAACCATAATCGCGGAAAACACGGCTTCTCGAGAAGATTTATCCCTACAGGGGTGCACCAATTTGGCCGTACACGTAAGAATAACCTGCCAGATGGAATGCCTCCCACCAAGCGGGGCACTCAACACAACTCAACTCTTCTTCGCATCAAGCCCAAAGCACCACGTGCTGTGCGTGCGCGGCTAATCGAGCCCCACGAAGAAAAGGGGACCCTCATAGCACTGGAAGACCACGCCGCCCTAAATGCCGACTACAAAAATTCCACCCTGGCCTCGGGTTCGTACCTGCATATGCGTGCATCAAATGGAAAGCCCGAACTAAGTGTGGCGATTTGGACGAGATGCGAATCGAATCAAATTGAGGGGGGCGCCCATACACGCTTCCCACATGCGGATAGTGCGCTCATCATGGATCAGTAGACAAGACCCTTTTCCTAATTAGGGTCGACACTAGCAGGCCTCAAAACCACGCCGGGCCTCCTGCCGGTGCCTTATCAGCAAATTATTATTACCTCAAAATTAACAGGTTGTTGTTTAACATCGAGCCCCAGAACATAAGTGAAATATAGTAACAGAAAGTAACGGGTAACAGACTCGAGCAAAAACAACCCTAAGCATGCTAGTAAGACACAGGCCCAAGCAACGGGGTTATAGGAGTGGAGGTGAGGCAATATCAGGGTTCAGGGTATCATGTGATAGGTTCGTAACAGAAGCAACGATACATATGGCTAGCAGAAATGGACAACGGAAAGTATCGGTAACCAATGTTGAAAGGAACACAGTGGTTCATGTGAGTGATAACTTGCCTGCAAACTCAGCAGCCTGGTACTGAGCTAGATCCTCAGAAGGGGTGTCGTAAGTATCGTCTGTCTCAACGTCGTCGTCTATCCGAGAAGAAGCAAACAAACAACGCAAAGAGATAAACAATCAATAACATGGCATAATGCACAATCATGGGATGATGCATGACAATTTAATTGATGCACCAAAATAAACTAGTTGACATGGTAACACAATTTAAATGGACCCACATGCAATTTGGGGTTGCATATGAAAAGCCCATGAATTATGGTTGAAACAACTGTTTTCCAACTAACCAATGGGTGATAGTGGATTAGTATGATGCATGGATGAGGAAAACATAAAAATAACAACAATAGAAACAATTTAAAATAAGGTTTACCAATTTTAGAAATTTACTTATTAAGTTGGAAATTTTTGGTTCCTTAAAGGTATCACACAAGCATTTGTTGTTTTCAGCAATTTAAATTGTTCAAAACAAATAACAAAATTCATAATTGGAAAGTACACAAAATTTTAGGTGGATTGCATGTTTCAAATATTGAAAAAGGATTTCGGATGAATTTATTATGACTTAAACAGGATTAAACAAGTGTTAAATGAATTTAAAACAAGTTTGAATTTATTTGAATTTTTATTTGTTCCAAGCATAAATTCAAATTCATATTTGGAAAGGTTATGCCTTTCTAGTTTGAAAACATAGGTTGCATGTTCAAAAATAATTTAATTTGAGCAAGTTATGAATTTAGCAAATTTAAATGATTTAAACAAGGTTTAAATTATTTAAGCAATTTTAATTATTCAAACCATGAAACAAAATTTATATTTGAATAGGTGGTTTGAAATAGCATGGAAAACATATTTTATTTGCATTATTTGGATTAAGTATGAATTAGTTATGGATTTTATCAAATTTCAAATGAATTGTTTGAATTTAAAATTTGAATGCATTTGAATTTACCAAACAGAAAACAATTGTTATAAATAGATAGATAATTTAATTTGGGGCAGTGTACATATTTTACTTTTATTATTTGGATTTATAAAATGGAAGTTATTTGCATTTTATTTTCAGGGACCATTCTGCAATTTAAAGGGGCTTGTTTTATAAAGAAAAATGCTGAATTTCTTTTTATACCGCACAGCTAGCTACCCCAGGGCACTGCCAATGGGCCCTGGGCCAGCGTGGCATGCATGCGTGGCAGCAGTGCCACACAGCAGCTGACAGGGGGGGCCACCCTGTCAGCGCGCTGCGCAAAAAAAAGGTGGGGTTTTTTTCCCTGCGGGAGGGGGAATCGAACCCTGGCCCTCCCGTGTGCGTGCGCTGCGTGCAACCACTGCGCTGCTCTCGATCGTTTGACAGTATACGCTACACGACCAAGGTAAGGTTCAGTTAGCGAGTCTGAAATTTTAACTGACGAAAAACATGTCTGAACTTTGACAGGGAAACGTTGCCGGCGGCGAGCCGTGGTCGTGGCGGTGCTGTGCTGGGCTGCTGCTAGATCGTGTGCGTGCGGGTGTTGCGCTCGTGTGCGCGTGCTTGCGCAAGCAGAGAGAGAGGAGGTGGAGGCCACGGTGAGCTCACCGTCGGGGTAGGGGAAGCAGCGGCGCGGTGCAGAGGTGGACGGCGGCGATGCTGAGGACGGCGGCGGCGATCCAATAGGTCCCCGGGCTTGAGGAAGTGTCGTCGAGGGAGAGGGAAACACGGCGGTTCGATTTCAGTGGTTAGGTGGGAAGGTGGCGCCTCGAGGTGGCGGTGTCCATCGGAGGTTCAGAGAGGAGCTCGCCGGGGTGAGGTTCAGAGAGAGGTGGAGGGTGGCAGAGAGAGGGAATCGGCGGCGGAGCTCGAGGAAGGAGGGAGTAGGTAGGTTAGGGCTAGCTCCCGGGGGTCTAGGAGGGTTCTTATAGGGCTAGGGGAGCGAGGATGGCCGTCGGGGAGTCACGGCGGCGACGTGGCACCGGCGGATGCCCCGCCGTACAAATAGAAGAAGGAGGGGGCGAGGCGAACCGGTATCGGGCCGAGGGGGAGGAGAAAAAGGGCCGGGCCGTGCGTGCTGCCCCCCCTCCCCTCGCACGAGTTTTTTCTTTTTTAAAATTTCTGCTGTTTTTTTTTTTTTTGCAGAATTGGAAATAGGAAGAAAAATGAGAGTTTGGAGTTAGGGAAAATTTTGAGAAAAATTGTGTGGGCTGATTAGGTCAGCAGCAATCACTTGCCAAACCTGGTTTTTCAAAAAGTTCAAATTGTTTTGCTGTTTTGTAATTGGTTGAATTTGGATGAATTTTGAGATTAAATTGTTTATTGAAAACAAGAGTTTAATTAGGGTGATCAAATAATTTTAATTGGAAACAATTGAGTATAATTGTTTTGGTAATTTCATAATTTGAAATTGGGTGTTGTGGGTGAATGTGATTTGAATTTTGAATGAGAATTGAGTTAGATGAGTTATTAAAATAGGAATAACAAGTTATTAGTTCTAATTAAATAGAAACAATTAGTTGTTTTAATTGAACCTTTTATTTGGAAAATGTAACATAACAAGAATGAAACAAAGCATTTGAAATGATGTTTGAATTTGAATTGTGAAAACAAGGGAAAACAGAAGCAAACAAATGGAAAACAAAGTAAAACAAATGCAAACAATTCAATGAGTATGATGACATGATGCAAAACTTTAAATAAAACAGGAAACAAACATGCTAGGGGTGGTTTCTCATACTTGGGATGTTACACCGTTTGAGCAGCCAACGCAGCACCGGAGGCTTCGGTGGTTTCACCGGAGGTCTTCACTTGTGCGCACCAGCGCGGCCCTTTTTATCATTTCCTGGTAACTTTGCTGGCGGAGGCTCCGGTGCTTTTGGCGGCGGCTCCGCCCACCGGAGTCGCACCGGAGGTTCCGGTGGAGCCTCCGCTCTTGTCCAACAGAGCCCCGTTTTGGCGGAGCCACCACCGGAGGCACCACCGGAGGCCAACCCCCACTGCGCCAGTGGAGAGGGCGGAGGCTCCGGTGGTTTCACCGGAGGTTCCGCCCACCGGAAGTCCACCGGAGGCTCCGCCCTGGCCTCCGCTCGTATGCACCCGAGCGCAGTTTTAGCGGATCCCACACCGGAGCCGCACCGGAGGCCCGCGCCTGGGCAGTGCAGGAAAAATGGCTGGGGCGGAGGTTCCGGTGATTTCACCAGAGCCTCTGCTCCATGCAAACACCACTTCCCAGCTTTTTCATTTTCAGCTCTTTTCAATCCCAATAAAAATGTAGCCCATAGAGAATGTAAACCTTATGAACCTGGGAATTTTCATGAATAACAAGTAAATGTTAGACCAATAGGTATGTTATCATTTAATTATAAAAACGGAAGATGATCTTTCATTCTCCCCCTTTTTGGTAATTGATGACAACATCCCTATTTGCATAATTAAATACACAACATGAACGGAGCTCCCCCTAAAGATATGCTCCCTTCATGTTGAGAGAATTTAAACACAATGGATATACAAACATGTGAATAATAGTGAACACATAACACATAAGATAATAAGTTCACAAGCTCACAATGCATAATACGAGGTTCACAACACATAATAATTTAACCAAAGTTTCCAAATGAAAGACCAACTCTCTCAAGCAAACGAAATATGCAAATCGAAAAACATGCTTGAGAGATACCCATGCAAATACCCGCTCCTAATAGATAGATAGCTCCCTTTGGCATCAAGATACCAAAAGAGGGAGAAACTAATGCTAATGCCCCGAAGATCACTCGGAGGAGATATCTAGGCTCGGAGGGCGGGCACGGCGGCGAGAGCTAGTGACTTCTTATCCTTCTTCCTTGTTAGACCACTCAATGAGCTTCCTGGCGGAGTCCTTGGCCTGCCACTTGTCCCAGTTAGTGATGCTAGGAAGCACCGGGGACTCCACTGACTCGCCACCATCACGACGAAGCTGACGCTCTGCGTGGGCTGCCTTGCGGTGCTTGAGCTCCTTATCATAGTGGGCTTCCCATTGACGCTGCTCAATCTTGTTGTTCAATTTGAACACCTTCTTGAGAGCCCTTGACATCCACTTGAAAGCATTGTCAGAAGGAGGAGGGTGAGAGGGACCTTCCTCTTCTTCTTCTTCTTCCTCATCAATGATAACACGTGGTTTGGCCTTGTTTTTGCGAGGAGCGGGTGTAGGATGCCCAATGGGCTCGGTGTGGTCCTTGATGAGAAGTTTCTTCTCCATGTGAGGGATCCAATTAGCATCATCAAAAGGTTCTTCCGGGAACTTGTCCGCCCACACATTCAAAATGATCTTCGTAATAAAGGGCCCAAAGAAAGCATTCTTGCGGTTGATAACCACGTGCCATAGCTCATTCCACAGATAATCTAGCACATCGAGCTTCTGAGTTGAACTTGCAAGCCGCTTCTCATGAGTGCAAAGCATAATATTCTTGAGGAAGCCTTGGATCTCATCGACATTCCCCGCCTTTGGGTTGATGGTCTCGCGATAGATACGGAGCATGATATCATAAGTGGGGTAGAGACCCTTGACGAACCCAACTGCAAATTTCTTCCAGTGATACAGAGGTGTGAGTTGATCCTTGGGGAGAGACTGAGTGTTGATGGCATGAATACAGAACCACCCATTGTCAAACTCCTCCCCACCGGCAAACGGTCCATGATCCAGGTATCCTCCAAGAATAGTTCCAACTTCAGACCACTTCATAGTCAGCTGACGTCCCTTGGTCATCCAAATAATATGACGCTCTGTCTCATTGGCGAGATGCACTGTGGCCAAGAACTGACAAACTAAATATTCATCATAATCTTGTTGAACACTCATGATGGGAGCAAGTCCAAAGGAATCAATAATCTCTAGTGCCTCCCCAAAATACTTGGGATTCCTCTCCAGATGCCCAAAATTAATAGCATGTTGAGGAGCAACATTATCCTTGGGCTTCCTCATCAAGATCTCATGATAGATTTGGCTCTGAAATTTAGTGGGGTATCAAGGATCCTTACCCCGGAACTGTGGCATCAAACGGTCGCGGTCAATGACATATGGATTCTCGCGGCGTTCTTTCACGAACACCGCCTCAGACATCTGGGAAGCAGACTTCTCCCTTCGTGGCAATGTCTTCTCAGTAGCCGGGAACCTCTTGCGCTTGGGCTGAGATGGGTCAAGAGTTTCCTCAATTTCATCAACCCTAGGAGCCTTTCGACGAGCCACGCTCTTGGAACGGGGACCCTTGCCTTTGGAGCCAGATGCATCTATGAGATAAATAGCAAGAATAGCATGAAGAAAAGGTAATGCTCAAGTCTTAGGAGACGCACAAATCCAAGAAACAAAGATATGCATAGTATTAGGGTTGAATAACAAGGGTTAGGGCATATGAACAAATCCATCCTAAAAACCGTAGCGATTCAAGCCTAATACTCACTATCTAGGTTGCTAGGGTTTGTAATCGTGATCTTCTACTCCAAAACCTAAATCCACATATCTAGATGTTAAGAACATGGAACTTCTATGCATCCCCATCCATCAACTAGATGAGAGAGAGAGAGCACACATACCCGCACCATCCATGGTGGAAAGGAAAGAGGAAGAGGATCTCGGGGTGGTCCAAGGCAAGGAGGAGGGCTCCCGGTGGTGGAGCACCCGATTCTGGCAGCGAAGACCTTGGGGGCGGCGGCGGTTGTGGGGGAGAAGAGGGAGGGCGAGTGGGGAAAAAATGAGATTGGATCTCGTTGACCCCCACTCGCCCTGGAACTTATCCCGCAAAAACGCCACGGGCGGAGCCTCCGGTGGTTTCACCGGAGCCTCCGCTCCCTGCCCAGCGGAGCCTCCGGTGGTTTCACCGGAGCCTCCGCCCTCTGTCCACACAACACCCCGCTGTACGGTCCGCTGGGCAATTTGCCCTAGCGGAGGATCCGATGGGTTCCGGTGTACATGAGCAGCGGAGCCTCCGGTGGTTTCACCGGAGCCTCCGCCAGACCAAGTTTTCGCGCGCCAAAACCAGAAAAACGAGAGAATTAAGAATAGAATGGTGTTTTGGGCAAAGGGATCTTGGGTTGGAAGATTGTAACTGTTGTACGAGAGACATTACTCGATGGGGTTCGCAAGATGCAAAGAGATAAAAGGCCGAACCCACACAAGTTGTCAAGGGGGAATAAGATATTCGGGAAAGATCCAAAAAGAGACATAAAAACAACTCCGAGAGGGGGAGGTTGGTGGCCGAAGCCACCGTGTTTGAGTGTGTACTTTGGCACCGCGAAGATATATCTTGGGTCCAAGAGTACTACTCACAATTAAGCACAATAAGCCACAAATTGACTAGGTATGCAATGATGAATTGATTTTTGCATAATAAGAGGAGTGTACACTCATGAGTTGAGTGACGCTCCCCCTATGTCCATGCCTACATCCAAACCTAATAGCACGTATAATGAAGGTACATATGCAAGGTTTCAAGTGAAGTTGGAAGAATCGATGACATTTAGTTCATTCCTCAAAGCTCGAAACCTTGGTTCATCAAGGGCCTTCGTGAAGATATCGGCAAGTTGATCCTTGGTGGACACATAGGAAAGATCAATATCACCTTTCTCAACATGATCTCAAATGAAATGATGACGGATCTCAATGTGCTTTGTCTTGGAGTAGAGAACGGGGTTTTAGGCGATCTTGATCGCACTCTCATTGTCACAAAGAAGAGGCACCTTGTCAAGATGAATACCATAATCCTTCAAGGTTTGCCTCATCCAAAGCAATTGGGCACAACAACTTGCCGCGGAGATATACTCGGCCTCGGTGGTGGAGAGTGCAATGCAGTTTTGCTTCTTTGAAGACCAACATACTAAGGAGCGGCCAAGGAATTGGCAACCCCCGGATGTGGACTTCCTATCCGTCTTTTATCCCGCATAATCCGCATCCGAATATCCAATGAGCTGAAAGCTTGAACCCTTGGGATACCAAAGACCAAAATTTGGGGTATGAACTAAATATCGAAAGATTTGTTTCACCGCTTCCAAATGACTTTGCCTCGGAGAGGCTTGAAACCTTGCACATTTACCTACGCTATACATGATATCCGGTCTAGATGCACAAAGGTAGAGCAAAGAGCCAATCACGGAGCGGTATACCTTTTGATCTACCTCTTTACCATTGGGGTCGGGTTTCAAGTCAGTGGTTGTGGACATGGGAGTCTTCATAGGCTTGGCATCATGCATATGGAATCTCTTGAGCATGTATTGAGTGTATTTAGCTTGTTTGATGAAGGTTCCTTAATAATATTGATTCACTTCAAAGCCAAGGAAAAACTCCAATTCTCCCATCATAGACATCTCAAACCTATCGGTCATAAGCTTGAAAAACTCTTCATTGAACAAAGTGTTAGTAGATCCAAAGATGATGTCATCCACATATAGTTGGGATATGAATAAGTCACCTCCAACCATATTAGTAAAGAGGGTGGGACCGATTAAACCAACATTAAACCCACGATCCACTAGAAACTCTTTAAGGTGCTCGTACCACGCACGTGGAGCTTGTTTAAGTCCATAGAGTGCCTTATTGAGTTTATAGACGTGATCGGGGTGGTTGGGATCCTCGAAACCCGGAGGTTACTTAACATATACTAACTCACTAATGGGACCATTTAGGAAAGCACTTTTAACATCCATTTGTTGCAATTTAAAATTATGATGAGATGCATAAGCAAGTAAGATACGAATGGATTCAAGACGAGCTACGAGGGCAAAGGTTTCACCGAAATCAACACCTTCGACTTGAGAAAACCCTTGAGCCACCAACCTTGCCTTGTTGCGAATGACAATACAATCTTTATCTTGATTGTTCTTAAACACCCATTTGGTGCCAATAACATTCTTGCAATCCTTGGGCCTTGGTACTAACTTCCACACTTTGTTGCGCTCGAAGTTATTGAGTTCATCATGCATGGATTCAAGCCAATCTTGATATTCGAGAGCTTCATAAACCTTCTTGGGTTCCATGAAAGAGACAAAAGCATGAGCCTTGCTAAAATCCGCCAATTGCTTCCGAGTGACAACCCTTCCACGAACTTGCCCAGGTATCTTTTCCTCCGTGTGACCCACTCGTTCAAGATTCTCTAGCCTTCTCTTTGCTCTACTAGCTAGTATCTCCTCCAAAGATTCTTTGGATATTGCTTGAGAATCACCTTCTTCATCGGAGACATGTCCATCTTCATCTCGGCCTTGATCATTAGTGGGTAAAGGATCACCACTAGGTTGAGCTCTCTCAACAATGATGGGACTTTGATCATGGATTTGATGAGAAGTTTGGCCTTGATCATGATCTTGGCCTTGATAACTTGCTTGACCTTTATCATTAGCTTGAGGTCTTGGTGCATCTTGTTGGGTAGCTTGTGTATCAATAGGTGTAGTCAATGGCTCCACTTGAGTGGGGCATAGTCCTTCTCCCTCCGTCATCCGGTAACCCTCAATGGGAATTATTTCACCAATCCCCATTCTTCTTATGACGATGGGAGGAATTGCATCTCCTACAACACCATGATCTATACGCCCCCCTTGGGAGCCGTTATCCTCATCAAACACCACGTCTATAGCTTCTTCAACTTCTCCGGTGGACTTGTTGTAGACTCTATAGGCATGAGCGTTTGTGGCATAGCCAACAAAGATACCCTCATATGATTTGGTCTCAAATTTTTACAACCATTTACCTTTCTTGCGAATGAAGCACTTGCAACCGAAGACCTTGAAATAAGATACATCCGGTTTATTGCCCGTGAGAATCTCATAGGGAGTATTGTTCAAGATCTTGCGAAGATATAACCGTTAGGTAGCATGACATGCGGTGGAGACGGCTTCGGCCCAAAAGTTATAGGGAGAAGAAAACTCCGCAATCATGGTCCTAGCCGCATCCATCAAAGTCCGGTTCTTTCTCTCCGCAACACCTTTTTGTTGAGGGGTATAAGGAGTGGAATATTGATGAGAAATGCCCTCTTCACTAAGAAAGCCCTCAACGGTGTAGTTCTTGAACTCCGAGCCATTATCACTCCGGATGGCCAATATGGAAGCATTGTGTTGGCGCTCCACTAGAGTGATAAATTCGATGAGTCTCTCTTGAGTTTCACTTTTCCTCTTGAATAAATACACCCAACAATATCTTGAATAATAATCCACAATCACTAAGCAATACTTATTTCCTCCGAGACTATCATAAGATAGTGGACCAAAGAGATCTAAGTGAATGAGCTCGAGAATTCTTGCGGTGGAGATAGTGGTCTTGGTTGGGTGAAGTTCTCCAAGTTGCTTCCCAAAGGCACAAGAGCTACACACACGATCTTTAGCAAACTTAGCCTTGTTTAGTCCTAGAACATGATTGCCACTTTGAAGGTCATGCAACATTCTCATATTGGTGTGGGCTAACCGGCGATGCCAAAGCCAACCCACATCAACTTTAGCCATTAGGCATGTCGCGGAACACGTGTCTCCTTTAGATAAGTTCACTACATACATTATCCAAGTTGTTTCCCAAAAAAGGTTACTTTAAGAGTTGTTTCCCAAGTGACAAATCACATTATCTTTATTAAAGAAAGAGGTAAAGCCACAATTTGCAAGTTGGAGAACGGACATCAAGTTATAGCCAAGGGACTCAACAAGGAGAACATTCTCAATTGATAAATCATTTGAGATAGCCACCTTGCCTCGTACCAATACCTTAAGCTCGGACTTGTCACCAATAGTAACGCAATTGAGGTGAGGTAGTGGAGGTTCAATATTTCTCATTGCGTCATAGCTTCCGGTCATATGTTGGGATGCACCACTATCCACTGTCCATCTACCCGCCCCGGAAGCACTTCCCTACAAGAGATTACTTTCTTGATTTAGGTACCCATTCTTCAATGGGTCCTATTTTGTTAGTAACAAGGGTCTTAGGAACCAAAATAGTCCAATGATAATCATCACCATAAGAAGTACCAACGTATTTAGCATAAACATGTCCATCTCTAGAATTCATAAGAACATAAGATGGGTTATATTTACCGGAAAAATCATTGTGAGTGATGCTCCCCTAGAGGTATTACCACCCACAATGGTGTTGGTCTCCTTCTCCTTGGTCACCTCTCCCTCTTTCACAAATACAACATTTTGAGAGGAGGAAGTGACACTCTTGGATTTCTTCTTTGACTTGGCAACAAAGCCAAGTCCTTCTTTCCCTTTCTTGGCTCCTTGAGAGCTTATGGCATCATTGAGAAATTTCTCTCTTCCTACAATGTTAGTCGTATTACAAGAGGTAGGCATGATAACAATGCTATTAGATGAAGATGTAACTTTATTATTAGATTGTTGAGCTAGAAGCTTATTTCGAGACTTGGTGAGTTTGTCATGAATTTCTTTAGGAGACATGAACTCCTTTTCTAGTTTTTCATGATTCTCAACAAGTTTCTCATGAGCTATTCCTAGATTCACTCTTCTTCTTCAAATATCTTAAGTAAATCAAGAGATTTTTCATTATCCTTCCTAATCTTGGAAACACTAATAGCATAAGTCTCCTCTAGACTAGATAGTCTCTCTTCAAGAGAGGCTCTCAAGGATCTTTCTTTCTCAAGATCTTCTACAAGCTCATTGTCATGATTCTCATGACCACCACCGTAGCTTTCCAAGGTCGTGGTGATCTCTTCCTTATCATCTATGAGAGAGTTAGCATCATCAAGTTGCCTTAATAGGGACTTTACCTTTTCCTTGGTTTCACCTTCAAGACTACATAGCCAAGAGCTAAGATTTTTGGTCTCCTCATTATACACAATGGTTTCAACACAATCCAATAATGAGGGAGAACTAGTAGAAATAGACTTGGAGGTGGATGATATTACCGTGGTGGCTTTTGCCATGGTACATGTAGGTCGGACTAATGCCTTCTCATTGGGGGATTCGAATAGAGAGACTGATGAAGAGGAAGTGGTAGCTATGGCAACGTGGGCCATACCTACGACTTCATCTTCTCCTTCATCTCCGGAGTAGTATGTTTCCAATGTAGGGCCTTCTTGAACATATAGAGCCCTTGGGACTCTTCTCGCGAGATTCTTATTTTGTGGAGCTTTGTTCTTGTCCTTGCGAACAAGCTTTCCTTCATTCTCTTCTCTTGGCTCAAAAGGACACTCCTTGACGAAGTGATTTGCACTTCCACAATTGAATCATGTCCTTGGCCGCTCCCCCTTCTTCTTATAGATCTTGTTTCTTGAAGGTCTAGGATCATCGGCCTGTGAGCCTCCCATCTCTTCCAATAGCCATGCATGGCAAGAGCAATACACTTGTGAGCACCCTTGTATGTGTATTCATAGTCCTCATCATCCTCAGCATCCTCATCCACTTCTTCTATCCGAGCAACCGCCTTGGACTTCAAGGCGAGGTTGGGAGACTTTCCGCCTCCTTTTGAGCGAGCAAGAGCATCATCCGCGCTCTTGTGAGATAGGGATATGGCTATGAACTCACTAAGAACACCAATTGAGTTGAGTGAGTTGTAGTCCGATCTCGTACGGATGATCGTAGAGAGGTTCTTCTCAAACGGAGTTATGGCCTTGACAAACTTCCTCTTGATCCACTCATCGGAGATCTCCTCTTTTCCAAAATCCCTCAATTGGTTGCCAAGGGTGAAAACTCTTCTATATAGTTCTTCGGGACTCTCATCTTCAAGCATAACAAAGTTCTCGGACTCGTCGAGAGCCACACCATACTTGGAGGATTGAATGCTAGCATTGCCTTAAAAAAAGTGTCAAGTTTATCCCAAGCCTCCTTGGCGGTCTTGATATCGCGGATGTGTTCAAGATGTTCTCTTGGGAGAGCCTTCTGGATAGTGACAAGAGTGGCCTTGTTGAGTTGAAATTCCACATCTTGTCTTGGAGTCAAGTTGCTTGCATCGTGGGGATGAAATCCATGGAGACCACTTCTCCACAAGGCGGTGCAAGATCCTGAAATATGAGACTCCATATTGAACTTCCAAGAAGAGAATTCGTTAGTGTTAAGCATGGGAGGAAGTCCAACATTTAGAATGTGTGGCATTGTGGAAATGGGATGGATAGTGCCATAATTGTGAGGTGGTGTAACTTTTGAGTTAGACCCCAAACCGTTAGCCGATTGAGACTTGGAGCCTTCGGAGCTCCCACCGCTCTTAGCCTTTTTATCGGCTATTGCCTTGGCTAAGACAATGTTAGCTTCCATTTCGGCGATGTCCGGAATGGACACTTCATCCGAGCTAACATCATCAGCGGTGAGAGGTGGTTCCTCTAGCTCCTTGGTTTTCTCCATCATGGCCTCCAACATTTTCTTTATGCTAGAAACCTCCAAACCAACACTAGAGATAATCTTGGACAATTCGGTTTGGAGGGTTCCAACCGTTTCTTGTAGGTTAGTTATAGTGTCAGTCATTTTGGCGATTTCCGCATTAGAACCGTCGGGCGCATTTTCATAGACCATTATACTCTTAGGCGGTTAAGCCCTTAGTAAGAGCCGAGGCTCTGATACCAATTGAAAGTGCACTATGGTCAACTAGAGGGGGGTGAATAGGTTGACTACCAAATTTTCTTCTTTTCCTTTTAATTATGGTTAATCAAGATAAAGTAAGGTTCTCTAGATGTGCAACTACGTGAGCAACCTAAGTGATACGAGATAAGATACGCAACGGAAGTAAAACGAAAGGCAACAAGATAAACCACAAGTGTAAACAAGGAGACAAGGATATGTTTCCCGTAGTTCCTTCTCAAGAGAAGTACGTCTACGTTGGAGAGGTGGGGAGCCACCTAGGCGCTCCTCAATAGCACGGTTGTGCACACCTTATTCTCCTTGAGCTTCTCCGGCGAGGGAGATTCTCGTTTCCACTATGAGGTCGACTTGAAGGCGTTGACCAAACCTTTACATGAGATCTAGGTCACTCCACAAGATGGATGGAGGCTCTCAAGCAATCCGAAGCTTCTTGCAACAAGGTTTCTAGGCCTCAAGTAGGATTCTAGATCTACTAGGATGTGGTTGATGGATTTGTAATTCCTTTGGTGGAAGTGTGGATCTAGTTCTCCTCTAGCTCTCCACAAAGTATGGGAGTGTTTGGGTTGTCGGAGAGGGAGATCTATAAGGTTGAAGCTTTCATTAATGGCTAGGAGAGAGAGTGGGGAAAAGCTTATAATTTATGAGGTAGGGGAAGGGGTATTTATAGCCCCTTCCCAAGTGGTCGTTTGAGCAGCCCACGCAGCACCGGAGGCTTCGGTGGTTTCACCGGAGGCTCCGGTGGTCTTGACTTGTGCGCACCAGCGTGGCCCTTTTTATCATTTCCTGGTAACTTTGCTGGCGGAGTCTCCGGTGCTTTTGGCGGAGGCTCCGCCCACCGGAGTCGCACCGGAGGTTCCGATGGAGCCTCCGCTCTTATCCAACAGAGCCCCGTTTTGGCGGAGCCGCCACCGGAGGCCAACCCCCACTGCGCCAGTGGAGAGGGCGGAGGCTCCGGTGGTTTCTCCGGAGGTTTCGCCCACCGGAAGTCCACCGGAGGCTCCGCCCTGGCCTCCGCTTGTATGCACCCGAGCGCAGTTTTAGCGGACCCCACACTAGAGCCGCACCGGAGGCCCGCGTCTGGGCAGTGCAGGAAAAATGGCTGGGGCGGAGGTTCCGGTGGTTTCATCGGAGCCTCCGCTCCATGCAAAAACCACTTCCCAGCTTTGTCATTTTCAGCTCTTTTTAATCCCAATAAAAATGTAGCCCATAGAGAATGTAAACCTTATGAACCTGGGTATTTTCATGAATAACAAGTAAACGTTAGACCAATAGGTATGTTGTCATTTGATTATCAAAGCGGAAGATGATCTTTTAATGAGGACGACGAGTAAGTCTCTTGATTTATTTATATCGAGTAGCCATCTTGTTCTTCCTTAACAATTTTTTAGACTTTGAGTGCTTAGCGGGGATCAGTTCGCTTCTTTGGCCCAATCTGCGAAGTAGAAGTGAGTTGTTGCGGAGCCTACCAAATTTCTGAGTCCTCCTCGGCGGCCTCCAAGCCCTACGAAAGCAGTCGACACTTCTGAGTACATGATGCCTAGCTTCGCGGTTGATCAGCCGAGGGATGCCGGAGCGTCTGCGAGCAAAGAGGTTTCGGGTAGTTCATCCAACCCTATGTCGACCCCTAATGGCAAGGTAAACTTTTTTCCTCGAGTAATCATTCTTCTTTCGTCGGGTGCACGCCAGTGCTCCCGACGGGAGTAGCCCCCGAGTCTGTAGTTGATTGTTTATAGTCGGTCACAGACTCAAGCAGCCTTTTTATTCCTCAGCTATATTTTTTCATGTTTTTATCGGGTGCATGACAGTGCTCCCGATGGGAGTAGCCCCCGAGTATACAGTCGGCTGTTTACGGTCGGGTATAGACATAAGTAGCATTGTATTGATTCTAACTCTTTATTCTTGCAGGATTTCTTCGAGTCTTTAGCCGTTTTTGGGCGCCGTCTCATAGTCGTTGAGGCGGAATGCGCCGCTCTTCGTCAGGAGCACGATCAGCTTCTCCAAGATCTTCGATCTTCGAGAGGTGAGTTTTTTGATACTTCGCGCGTGGAGTCCCTTTTCTTCTTCTTTTCCTTAGCGTGTTTTGCTCTGTTTTCTAGACGAGGTTGCCTGCGCTAATACCGACAAGGCTAGATCTTAAGAGCGGATTAAGGACCTCTAGAAGGAGCTGGAGTCGACTCGAAAGGACGCTACCGATCGACTCGCGGATTCCCTTAAGAAGCTGGAGGCTGCAGGGACGGCTCATGATAATGAGTTGACTGACGCTCTCCGTCCGGTGGCTGAGGTCTGGTACGCCACTCGCCAAACTTCATCGTGTTTTTCCACTTTCCTTCTTTTTCGTAACTTCTTCGATTTGTCGTAGACGCACTTGGAGTTGCTTTGGCGATTCCTGGCCAAGTTAGGGTCGATGCTGTAATGGACGTCTGCAACCAGTTGCAAGGGCATGGTGAATGCGCGACGATGTCTAGGGACAACTAGGTTAAGGCTTTTCCAGTTTTGCTAAATACGGAAATAAACTAGGTGTTTAAATTAACAAGCACACAACCTAAATATTCTAGGGACAACTAGGTGCACCAACAACGTATGCTAAGCAAGACAAGTAACATGATGATAGCAAGATATATAACTTCAAGCACAAAGGCTATCACAATGTAAATTGCATAAGTAAAAGTTCGGGTACAGAAATAACCGAGGCACACGGAGACGGTGATGTATTCCTGAGTTCCTCCCACAAGGGTAGTACGTCTTGTTGGAGGGGCGTGAGCTCGCCACTAGAGGCCTACTCAACGCCACAAAGGTCTCACCCTATTCTCCAATCAACCTCGCCACAAAGGCCTAGTTCACCTTCCACTATTGGCAATCTTCGATCAAGGCACGCATCCACAACTTAATTGGAGCCTCTCGATGTCACCACAATCTTGGGGCACGCATCCACAACTCATTTGGAGGCTCCCAAGAACACCACAAGTCGTCTAGGGTCCAAGACCCAAGAGTAACAAACACACAAACTTTCAACTTCCACGTATTCTCGTGGAGAGAGAAAACCGATGCAACCGATGCAAATGGCAAAAGCACAAGTGATCAAATCCTTCACTCTCAAATTCCAACAAAGCAACAAATTCGTATGGGGGAATAAGAGAGGAAGAACAATGGAGGAGAAACACCAAGAACTCCAAGATCAAGATCTACTAGGTTTCCCTCACGAAGAAGGAAGATGGATTGGTGGAAATGTAGATCTATATCTCCTCTAACTTCTCCCTCAAAGATATGAAAGAATCATAGGAGGGATTGGGAGAGGGGCAAGCTTTCCAAGGTCAAGAATGGTGGAGGGAAAGGGAAAAGCGTGCTTAGGAAGCTTAGGGACAATGGGGAAGAAGGCCCCCTTAAATAGGTCCCTAAAAAACTAGCCGTTTGAGTGCAGAAAATGGGACAGGAATTTCCGGTTCAAACTTGAACCAGATATTCCGGTTGCTTGTTTTTCCTCAGATCTGAAACCACGAAGGAATTGACCAAACCGGAAATTTCGGTATTACCAAAATTTCCGGTACAAACTTCCGGTTCACTTCTGTGTCAAAATTCTTCCCAACCGAAAATTTCGGTCGGTGGGGAAATTTCCGGTACAAATCTTCGGTTGACTTCTGTGCCGAAAACCTCTAGTACTTAGCCAAAAATGGAGCTCCTCATCAAAACCGGATATTCCGGGTAGGACCAAAATTTCCGGTTGGAAATTTTCGGTCAACTTCTGAATCATTGAGGCTGAACTAGAAACCTCATTACTTTTGCAAACGAACCTCGAATGAGGTAAACCCAATTGCGTTGGAAATATAACAACAAGGAGTATCCAATAATATTGATACCTGAAAGTATGGAGAATTTACCACACATGGAAGTTGTGGGAACATTCTCAAGGACGAACGGAAAATTTTCACCACCGAAAATGCAACAAGTTTTTCTCACGAAATCCGTTTTCGAGAAACCAAGGCTTGTCATGAAGATCACAACAAGCACTAAAAACCCGAGGAGACAAAAGCCAAATAAGAACCAAGAAAGTTGATATGCCAAGTATACAAAGGTTTGAGCTCTCCATAATGATTCGATCAAGTTACTCACTTGAGAGCCCCTCTTGATAGTACAATTATCTAGCCTATAACCTAGTCTCCCAAAAGGCACGAGACCGGTAAAATAGAAAAACTATAAAGAATATACCTTTTCCTCGAGCATTCCACTTGAGCTAGATGATGACGATCTTGACTCTCTCAAGTTGGATCTTCTTTCTTGATCGTGCTTGCTAGCACATTCTCCGTTTGATGAAAACTTGCAAGTTGCTCCCCCGTACACCATTATGTGAGAGACCCTTCTCTGTAAATCTTCACAAGGACACAATCTCCAAAAGGTTGGCAAGTATCAAGCATAGGATTTCTTCAAGATGTCTCACTTGAGCTTCCACGTCAAGCTTGATGAAGAACACCGCTTGACGACAAAGACCATGGGCTATATGAAATCTTTATTTTGATTCATGCCTATGGAAAGATACCTAACCACGCATAGAGATGCCACACACATATATCATGGGTTAGTTCACAAAGCTATATTGACAATTGCTTACCATACCACGAGATACATAATCCCACTTGGTACATCTTGTAGCTTTGTGTGTTGATCACTTGCTTAATCAACCTTGTATCTTTTATTCTCACTTCATAGGATGATGTCTTGAAGATAATCATGAAAGACCACCTTGTCCTTTTCTTCAAGACATACTTGCTATATGCACATATCTATACATGACTATTCTTCATATAAATCCTTAAATATAACAATGGCCATCAAGGAAGCTAATAGAATTCAACACATGAAATCCGATATTTCCTATGGACAAGATCTATAAGAATATCTCAATGGAAACATTAGTCAATAAGGATTGTCATTAATTACCAAAAGCACATATGGGGGCACCATGCGCTTTCACATGGGATGAAGGCTGCCTCTGCCATCCGCGACGCTTCGCAACCATTGTCCCTGCTGCACCAGCGATTGTTCGTGGGCAAGCCTGTTCCTTCGACCCCGGAGGGCCTCATCCAAGCTTTGCTTGGTGAGGGTGATCCTCTTCGCGACTACACCCTTGCTCAGACCGAGTGTGGGGCCAAGACGGCGATCCATTTTGCGTCGGCGAACAATGTTCAAGGCGATTTGGAGAAGGCTTACTCGGTGCCCCCCAGAGACGACGCGGGCAATAAGGTGGCACTCAAACCTCTTGACGACCGCGTTGGGAAGCTGGCCAAGATGATGTCGGAGCTAGTGTCTCGCGCCCATGGCGTTAGACCTTCTGCGACTGGGGTTGCTTCTGGAAAATTTATTGTTCCTTAGAGTGGACAACAGTGCTGCTTTTGTTTTCTGGTCTTGTAATGAACCTTGAATGTGTGCCTGGAATACTTTGTGTTTTCTTTCTAAGTGTTGGGATTTGAAGTGTTTGGCAGTGATTTCTCTTCCCTTTACTCCGTGTTCTTACGATGGGAGTAGCCCCTGGGCACTCGAAAGTGATTTTTTGATGCGAACGTCGAGTGACCTTCAGCGGTGTGACTCAATAGCTTGTATGTTTTCCATCTTTTGCAGGTTGTTGATTCCGGCGCGGGGTCTCCGAGTGCTCGTACACCTCCAGTCGCACCGTTGTTGACAGATGCAAGTATTGTCGCTTCTCTCGGTGGTCATGTTGCAGATGGCGAACGCAAACTGAAGGTGTTGCATTGTGTGGCGGATATTGCCAAATCCAAGCAAAAACTTGCTATTGAACGTGAGAAATTTGTCATGGAAGAGTTGGCCATCGTCGCCAAAAATTTGTTGTGTAAGTTTCACAAGCCCCCGAGTCGATTCGGTGTGATTTTCTTTGTGCTTATGTTTCCCTTGTGCCTGCAGTCATCGAGCCTGGCATAGTGTCTGAAGGGCAGTGGGTGAATAATGGAATTGCTTGCGAGTCCAGTGGTGCAAACGTCCTTGCTTGCAACTTCTGGTCTGGCCGAAGCAGAAGTTTCATCCTGGCGACTTTGTAGAATCGGGTGCGCCAAGTTCAACTTTTTGTCGAGTCCTTCCAAGAGGCGCTTTCTTCGGTACATCGGACTTTGTATCCCCTCGGCGTTGCACCTGATCGTTTAAGTGCATTGTTGGGGTTGTTTCGTCGGGTGGAAGATGTTTGCGAGTGCGTGCACCATCAACTGATCTATGGTGCTCAGGTGGCCTTGTCCTTTGTGCGGTTGTGGCATACGGATGTGAACTTCAATTCTGTAGGAAAACTGCATGTTACCCAAGGGGTTCCTATAGATTTTGTCCCCATTATGAGGTAGTGCGACCAGCTGTGGAGCGTATTATTCTTCTAACTGCTGCTGGAGAGTGCCAGTCACCGATAATTTGGTTGTTATCGCGTAAGGTGCATGTACCTTGTATATTTTGTGATTTGTTAAGGTGTGTTAATGTGTGTACCTTGTAACCTTGTAAGTAGGTGTGTATTTGTGGATACACTATGATTTTTATGCTACTTTGGCGTAGCCCCCATGTGTTGGGGTGTAGTCGTGTTTTGCATGTCATTGATCTATCGATAACGAAAATATGCACTTCAAATACTTTTTATTGCTATGGCTGAGAAGCCATGTACTTGATCGGATTACATCGTGGCTGGAACAACCTTATTTGTGAGTAGACTACTCTCCTAAGGGTAAAATTTGTGTAGGTGCGCTACGTTCCAGGGGTTGGAGTAGATTCTGCCTGTTTTTGGGTTCTTCAAGCGGTATGCGCCTCCTGGGATGACCTCGTGTATTATGAAGGGCCCCTCCCAAGGAGGAGAGAGCTTGTGGTGGCTTTCCTGCTTGAGTCGCAGCACCAAGTCTCCTTCCACGAAAGATCTTATGCGGATGCGGCGACTGTGATGGTTACGTAGCGCTTACTGGTAGACGTCAGATCTTTCGAGTGCGATGTCCCGAGCTTCGTCGAGTGCGTCCATGTCGTCAGCAAGTGCTGCGTTTGAGACTTCTTGGTTGTAGGCGACAACTCTTGGTGTGCCGAATCGAACATCTTCAGGAAGAACTGCTTCGGCGCCGTATACCATGAAGAATGGTGTGTAATTTTTCAACCTGTTTGGGGTAGTTCTCAGGCTCCATAAGACGGATGGTAGCTCTTCTTCCCAATGTCCTGCCGCTTCGTCCAGTCGAGCGAGTAGTAGTTTCTTCAGGCCACTCGAAACTAAGCCATTAGATCTTTCGACCTGGCCGTTGGTCTCGGGGTGTGCCACGGATGCGAAACTGAGGGTTCTCCCCTTTTCTTTGCAGAAGGCTTGCGTTTCTTTGGCTGTGAAGTTTGTCCCGTTGTCTGAGATGATGTTGTAGGGGACGCCAAATCTGCAGACAATTGAGTCTAGGAACTTGACGACGCACTTCGCGTATTGGGATGTTACTGGGACGGCTTCGACCCACTTCGTGAATTTGTCGACTGCCACCAATAAATGCGTGTATCCTTCGGGTGTTGACTTTCGCAGTGGTCCTACCATGTCGATTCCCCACTGAGCGAAGGGCCATGACAGAGGGATCAAGTGAAGTTCCGTTGCTAGCGCGTGCGGCTTGGGGACGAATCGCTGGCAGGCATCACATCTTTCGACTAGGTCCTTTGCATCCCTGGCTGTCGTGAGCCAGTAGAACCCCGCTCGGAAGGCTTTGCAAACAATAGCTCTCCAACTGGCGTGGTGCCCGCAATCTTCTTGATGTATGTCTCGGAGCAGTTCTTTTCCGTCTTCAGGTACGATGCAACGCTGAAGGATTCCCGAGATGATTTGCTTGTACAGTTCGCCATTTATCACCCGAAAGGATTTACTGTGTCGCACTATTTTCCTTGCTTCAGAGATGTCTCCCAGAGTTGCTTTCTGAGAAGGTAGTCGAGGTATTTGTGCGTCGAAACTGGTTTGACCAGGAAGACTTGCCGTGATATATGATGAATGAGGGTGACGAGCGCACTTTGTCGACTAGCTTCCGATTCTACTGCTGCAGGTATCTCTGTGGGCTTTTTGAGCTTGACTGGTCTCTTGTTGACTTTCTTGAAATAGACTCCTGGCGGTATCGGTGCATTTGTCGATCTGATGTTCGCCCGTCTGTCGGCTTCCTCGTTGCTCGAACGTGCAACGTGCCTCAGCTCATAGCCCTTGAAGCTTCCCTCGAGCAGGTTATACATGTCGCGATAGGCGATCATGTTATCCGCGATTGCGTCACATTCCTTCATGGTCTGCTGCACGATGAGGTTGGAGTCTCCGTATATCGTCAATCGAGTGGCTCCGCAAGCTAACGCCATCTTCATGTCGTGCAAGAGTGCCCCGTACTGGGCGTAGTTGTTGGATGATGGGTCGTCGAGCGGGAAGTCGAGTCACTGGACGTACTAGAGCTTATCCCCTCTTGGTGATATTAGAATGACGTCGCCTCCTTCTCCTTCGTTTCTTTTGGATCCATCAAAGTACATTATCCATGAGCTTGAGTATTCTGGAGGTCCTGGGGTTTGCAATTTTGTCCACTCCGAGAGGAAGTCTGCGACTATCTGTGATTTGAGGGCATTTTGCCCCGTGTACACTATGTCCCAGGCGCCTAGTTCGTTGCTCCACTTGGCAATTCTTCTGGATGTCATGGGGTTGTTCATAATTGTACCGAGTGATGCGTCATTTAGCATCGTGACAGTATGCTCCTGGAAGTAGTGCTTGAGTTTTCGAGCTGTGAAGACCACCCCATACGCGAGCTTCTGGTAGTGTGAGTATCGCTGCTCGCACGGTAAGAGTACCTCACTAAGGTAGTAGACCGGCCTCTGAACTCCATGCGTCTTCCCATCTTCGGGTCGTTCTACAATGATTGCCATACTGACCACCTAATTAGTCACAGATAGATACAAGTACAGTGGCTCTCCTTGCTGTGGTGTGGCCAATATCCATCTGCTCGATAGCACTATTTTCAGATCTATAAAAGCCTTCTTTGCTTCTTTAGTCCACTCAAACTTATATGTCTTCTTCAACAATTTATACAAGGGGAGTGCTTGCTCTCCTAGTCTTGCAATGAATCTGCTTAGAGCTGCGAGCCGTCCTGCTCGCTGTTGCACACCGCGGAGATTTGTAGGTTCTTTCATCGTCAGGATGGCTTGGATTTTCTCCGGGTTGGCTTCTATTCCCCGAGCTGAGACTAGATAGCCGAGTAGTTGCCCTGCGGGTACACCGAAGACACACTTTGTCGGGTTGAGCTTGACTCTGTATGTGTTGAGTGCGTCGAAGGTTTCCCCTATGTCCTCGAGGAGTGTGTCCTCCACTCGAGTCTTGATGACTATCTTGTCTACGTACACTTGTACGTTCTTGCCAATGAGCTTGGCGAGGCATTTTTGCATGCATCACTGATATGTGGCGCCTGCATTCTTGAGCCCGAAGGGCATTGTTGTGTAGCAGTATACACCGTGTGGTGTGATGAATGATGTTTTCTCCTCGTCTTCTTGTTTCATCCCGATTTGATTGTAGCCTGAGTAGGCATCCATGAAGGAGAGGCATTGACATACTTCTTTGGAGTCGATGATCTGGTCGATCCGCGGAAGGAGCTATCCCCCTTCCGTGGCTATCAAAGAAAGAAAAATTGCGATCATCCTCGGCCGAACCTGTCTTCGCCACAACTACGAGACATGATCGACCGAGGAGGAGGGATGGGGACAACGAGGAGAAGGAGGAAGAAGAGGAGTCTAGACGAAGGATGACTGATCAGGATCATCAGGTCCTTCATCTGGACGAAGGCACCCAAAGGCCTTCAGTCGCTCGTCGAGTTCAACTTGTCGCTCTCCTCCTTGACGGTCGACGGATCTTCCTCGTCCTCCTCTTCAGCAACATCATCTTCATCATCGTTGTCGTAGCCCTTGACGCTGATCCCGCTCTCGAAGCAGCACTCCACACGTTCGCCGCGACGCACGAAGATCTTCATGAAGAGGTGGTCCACTCCATCGAAGCAGAAGTGGAGGACCTGGATCCTCCAGCCTCTGGGCGTGGGCGAAGGTCTTTCACCTCCTCTCCAACGACAAGTGGCCCTCGGAGCAAAACTCTGCCGACGCCCACCAGAGCTCGTTGATGCAGCCCACACCTGAAGCCAGAATCCGCGGGACGGATTGTGGTCGATGGACCTAGTGAAGACATCATGGAGCCTCAGGCGACTGCGGAGGAGACCACAGAGGGCCACCAGGAACTCGTGCTCCGGCACGCGAGTATCCACTGCCCAGCGTGGAAGGGAGCTCCCCATCACACCACGGCCGCGAGAAGCACGGCCACCTCGACCGTGCCGGCTCCCCGCGTTCGCTCGAGCCCGAGCAGAGGACCCCTCTGGCGCGTCCATGGCAACCACATCGCGTCTCGCGCTCCACCGGGGGGCAACGCCGGAGCCCAGGGACGAACCATTGCCTCGCCCTCCACGAGCCATGCTCGGTTTTCTCTTTTTCTGCAGGTGAAGAATGGGGGGGGAAGAAGAAGGCATAGACGGCGTTGGAATGGGAGAGGGGCCATCCCCTCCTATTTATGCTGAGCTGAAGGAACGACACCGCGCTCGTTCAGTCTTCCACCGGCTCGAGCGCCGAGGCAGAAGGGGCCATGTCCCGAGGAGGGACGTGACCAGACGCCAAGGCACTTGCTACTCTTAATCGCCTGGTCAGAGCAGTAATTGCAACGAGACGTTTCCACCATGCGGGGAGATCGTGGGATTCCCTGCGAACCGTCGCGCCATGTGGAGATCCTGGCCCCGCGGCTGGAGGGCCCAGGCCGCTCCGTGTTCCCTGAACGCGCGCGCGTCATCGGCCCGGGGGCTACTGTCGGACCCACGGATACCATGGTATCCTGGGCTGTCTGCTGCTGGCCGAGCCCATCAGGCACGAAAGGAGTCCGTACCAGTCTACGATGAGAAAGGGGAACCCCCAACAGTTCCCCACCGAGGTTAGTCCCTTGAAGAGGAGTCTTATCGAGGTCTTCATCGCGCATCGCTGGGGAGGAGCCCTGCTCCGCCCCCGCTCCTTCCCGGAAAGAACCTTGCCCGTTGGGAGACCGCCCATGTGAGAGTGATGTTCTGGCCTCTGCGCGGATGACAAAGACACCACAGGGGACAGAGCGGCTTTGGCCACATTTACCATTCTCGTGTATAAAGCGCAGAGCTCCGCTGCACGCACCAAATCTCGGTCTGAGGCTTTCCTCTTCGGTGCAAGAAGACCGAGTCTGTGCTACAAGACGAAGGCGGCGTCACCGGGCTCCCCCACCATGACGCCATGGGCGGTGGAGCTATCCCCCGACGACCAGGACCGCGCAGGAGGCGCAGTAGTACAGGACGCTCCACTCTTTGGCACCTTGTGGTATCCTTTTCCTGCCAAGTGAGCGAGAAAGAGGGCCAATCGCCAGTATACATAGACTGCCCTCTCCAACGTAGGGGGGATCCGAGCACCAAGTAGATAGACCACCGGAACTTCCCGTTGTACTGTAACCACCGCAGTGCAATCAACCAGACAAGCATGAGTAGGGTTTTACACCATCACGGTGGCCTAAACCTGGGTAAACTACCTATGTCCCCATTGTTTTCCTTCGAGAGCTCCCTTCCCGAAATCTCCCGAGGTGCGATAGAACGTCGTTAGCCCCTAGTGTTCGAACCTTTGAGTGCTACCCTGTCATTGACAGAACGACCACTCTTACAAGCACGCGCACGAGAGTGTTGAGCAAGCTTGGTTTGAACTTGAAAGTATGACATCTCTTGCATAACCTCATTGGAAGTCATGAGATGGTAGTTGTGTATTCCTTGTATGCTCTTCAAGTAAACGGTCTCAAATGGCATGAGGGCAGTCACATACTTCCTCTTGATCCAACATCATCCACATAAGTGGCACCGAGACCACTAAAGGTGGTAGCTAGGGTCTTGAGTCTTCAATACATGTCCTCATGGCTTTCACCATCAAGCATATAGAACCTTTCGGTCTCATTGCTCAAGGCATCAAACATATTCCTCTTCATGCTTTCATTGCCCTCAAATATGGAGATAATAGCATCTCATGTTTCTTTGGCGGTGGATAATTCTTGGATGTGTGGCATGATCTTCTCCACCGCGGCTTGTTGAATCATGTGCAATGCCACAAAGTTGAGTTGACAATCAACCACTTCTCTTTTTTTCAAGTTATTTGGATCAACGGGCTTGTATCCATCTTCAATGATTCTACATAGCTCAATGCAAGAAGATTTCAAGTGAGTTTTCATGAAATATTGTCATTGGCCAAAGGAATATGCATCAATTTTAGGTGGGTCACCTCTATTGTTTATATGAGGGTGCGGGATAGGAGGGTTCGGAGAGTACCATCTAGGAACCATATGGTAATCTTCCTTACCATCCTATCCCTTAGAATGTGAAGGTTGCTTAGGCGATGAAGATTCACTTTTAGTTTCTTCACCAACCTCTTCCTCCTCACCTTCGTCATCCGGAATGGCTTCCGGAGACGCCGATGAGGGAGAAGCAGTGCCCTTGGCTTTCATCAGTTGCACTATCATTTCATGCAACCCTTGCATTTGGGTCTCCATGTATGAGGTCAAGGAAGCTTTCAATTCCTTGAGATCATCCATGGTTGCCGGAGTCGCGGGCACGATGGTTTCCACATCGATGGTCATACTTTCTCTTAGGCGGTTAAGCCCGAATTAAGTGCTGAGGCTCTGATACCAATTGAACGGATCGTATGGGCACCTAGAGGGGGCGTGGTGAATAGGTGCTACCTTCAAATTTTAATACCTTTTCGATTTAGGCTTGACACAACGGTAAATTCTCTAGATATGCAACTACGGTGAATTATCTATATGGCAAGGGCTACACTAAGCAAGATACAAACACAAAGTAAAGCTAAAGTATAGAAGGAACCGATGGTGGAAGCACGCGGAGACAAGCATGTATTCCCTAGTTACTCCTTTTGAGGGGAGTATGTCTCGTTGGAGGGGTGTGAGTTTTGCCACGAAGGCCTACTCAACACCAAAAAGGCCTCACCCGGTTTCCGATGAACCTCACCATAAAGGCCTAGTTCACCTTCCACTATTGGAATACTTCGAGGCGGAATCTGGAGCCTTTACAATGAGCTTGAGGCACACACCCACAACTAAATTGGGGGCTCTCAAGAACACCAAGAATCTGCTACAAGAAACAAGTGAGTAACGATTAGGTCTAGGTTTTCTGCAAGGAAACCCTAGAAAAAAAATCCCTCAAGTGAATGAGAGGAAAATGAAGAAAGGCTTGGTGAAGTTGTAGACCGGGGCATTCTCTTTCAATCCTCCAAACATCAACGAGATTGAGTGGAGGGATTGGGACAAATCTAGATTTTTCTGAGCTCAATTAATGGTGCCTTCAATGCTGGTAGAGCTACCTCATTAGAGAAAAGGGGGTATTTATACCCCTCTCCCAATTCTATCTGTTGCAGAGCAACTTACCCCGGAGTTTCCGGCCTGGGGGTGGAGACTTGCAACATTCTGGAGTTACTCCGGTCTTGCTCCGGGGAGGGAATCTGTTAGTTTCACCAAGGAGCCATCGCAGAGGGCCAGATACTCTGGGGACACTCCGGGGGAGGCATCTGTGAGATTTCACCAAAAAACATGACGAAGGGGCCGGAGTCTCCGGGGATACTCCGACCTTACTCCAGAGACCCCATCTGTGAGAAATCGCCAAGGAGCAAACTCTCTATGTGAGATATACTAGGGTCTCCAAGGAAGTCTCCGATGTTTTCACACCGGAGTCTCCGGCCAGGGAGACCGGAGTTTCCGGCCTGATTTTTTAGGTAGACAGAGAGTTTCTCATCTTTTCTATTTGTATACAATGCTTTCATGATGGAATGACCTAAACATCTGTAACACTTGGCACACAGTTAGGTGATAACCAATGTTGTTATCTAACACTCAAAACCAAACATAGGGAGAACTCAAAATGTTCTTTCAGTTACCATTTCATCAATACTTAGCATTGTGATGTCAGTTTCTACGCAAATTAACATCTTTGAAAAGGGTCTATAAACCATTTCTAGTTGAGCAAACGTCTCCTCAGATCATTAAATAAATATACTTACTGAGATAATACAATTAGAACTTTATCCAATAAAATACACAAAGTCAAGTAGAACCATGAAACATAATCTAGTGTATACCTAGATATGGTTTCAGCCACCCCCATAACCGGCCAAAATACTCTCAAAATCTTCTTAAATACACATAGGGAATTGTTTAGAGACACTCTTTGTTAGATCTAGAAGTATGTGTTGCAAAGGAAAGTAGTTGGTTTTCCACTAGACTAGCTCTAGTCCTTATTTTTGGTTCGGAATCAATTTATACCCCTCTCCCAATTCTATCTGTTGCAGAGCAACTTACCCCGGAGTTTCCGGCCTGGGGGTGGAGACTTGCAACATTCTGGAGTTACTCCGGTCTTGCTCCGGGGAGGGAATCTGTTAGTTTCACCAAGGAGCCATCGCAGAGGGCCAGATACTCTGGGGACACTCCGGGGGAGGCATCTGTGAGATTTCACCAAAAAACATGACGAAGGGGCCGGAGTCTCCGGGGATACTCCGACCTTACTCCAGAGACCCCATCTGTGAGAAATCGCCAAGGAGCAAACTCTCTATGTGAGATATACTAGGGTCTCCAAGGAAGTCTCCGATGTTTTCACACCGGAGTCTCCGGCCAGGGAGACCGGAGTTTCCGGCCTGATTTTTTAGGTAGACAGAGAGTTTCTCATCTTTTCTATTTGTATACAATGCTTTCATGATGGAATGACCTAAACATCTGTAACACTTGGCACACAGTTAGGTGATAACCAATGTTGTTATCTAACACTCAAAACCAAACATAGGGAGAACTCAAAATGTTCTTTCAGTTACCATTTCATCAATACTTAGCATTGTGATGTCAGTTTCTACGCAAATTAACATCTTTGAAAAGGGTCTATAAACCATTTCTAGTTGAGCAAACGTCTCCTCAGATCATTAAATAAATATACTTACTGAGATAATACAATTAGAACTTTATCCAATAAAATACACAAAGTCAAGTAGAACCATGAAACATAATCTAGTGTATACCTAGATATGGTTTCAGCCACCCCCATAACCGGCCAAAATACTCTCAAAATCTTCTTAAATACACATAGGGAATTGTTTAGAGACACTCTTTGTTAGATCTAGAAGTATGTGTTGCAAAGGAAAGTAGTTGGTTTTCCACTAGACTAGCTCTAGTCCTTATTTTTGGTTCGGAATCAATTTTGCGCAGTGTTCGCTAAAAAATGCCTAACTTTTTTCATATGTAGTCTTTTTTAATGTAGAACTAGTCAATTTTTTGAGAAAAAACATGGGCATCTTAGGACACATTTGGAACACACGAATCAAAAACATAGGAATAGGAAAACACAGAAATAGGAAAGGAATACATGTGCAAAACAGAGGATTGAAAAACACAGAAAAATATTGCTACTAGACGTTTGGAACTTAAGAAAACAGAATACAGGAATTTCACAATCTTAATAAACTTGATTAAATCATATATATTCATCATATAAGGGATTTTACTTCACATATATTTTTACGATATACTTACATGTGAAGCACATGTGGGGTATGTAGAATGGAGGGCCAACCGTCAAGAATAGCATTGTTTACCCGCTATCCAGTCGGGAAGTCGTAGCCTCTCATCGCCTAGTCGTCTGGTCGTTTTGTGTTGCAACACTTTGAAGTTTGAAATCCGGTGACAAGCAAAGGTTTGTCTAATGCCAGTTGTAGAAGGAGGCTAAATGATCTGTTTGCCTCGATTGACACAAAGGAAAATAAAAATGAGATCGGAGCTCATGTCTTGTTTCCTTTAGTTTTCGCGTGAAAACGACTCCATAGGAAACTTTCCGTCGATTTTCCTATGGGCGCTTCCTAGATTCTAAATGGTGCTATTGGAAGTTTCCCACACGAATCGATCCTTGCAAATTTCTCCAAAAATCTCGTGTTCCAAACGGGCCCTTAGAACTCTTTTTTTATTCATCTGATAGGAAAAATATAGGAATATGAATCTTGTAGGATTGGAATGACATGTCTAATTGAACCCTATGGGAACAACAATTCCTTTGATTGTGGTGAAGGATTTTTTCCTATGAGGTTAGACCTCATGTTATTTTCCTATGCGATTTACGCTACAAGGTTCCTACATGATTATTTTTTATGGGATATGATCCTATAAAGGACCCCTTTGATTCAATAGAATAGTATAAGATTTTTGTAGGATTGATTGCTATAGGAATTTTACAATATACCTTATTTGATTCATAGGATTGTATCCTAATTAAAATAATCCTATAGCAATCTTGTAGTGTAAATCCTATAACAAAATAACATGAGGTTCAACCTAATGAAAAAATTCCCTCACCGTGATCAAAGCGAATCGCTCTTTCCGTTGGATTCAGTTAGACATTGTCATTCCAATTTTATAGGATTCCTATTTCTACACTTTTGCTATCATATGAATCAAATGACCCCAAACGACTCACAAAGTAAAAAAATTCATAGGCTTTCAATCGTACACCAATCCTATGAAAAACCCTTTAAATCAAAGCAGGTCTTAATGTTTTCTCCTAAATCAAGGTAGGGCGGCCGCCCTACCTTGTCCTATGGGGAGCTCTACCCCTGGGCGGACATGTGTCCGACATACGCCAATGTCGGACGCTGCCGCACACATTTCCAAGAGCACCAATGGAGATGATCTAAATTCACTAGACCAACTTAACTCATGGCATATTGAGCTAATTCTAAATTGGTGTAGCCTTTTGTATGAACTGGATGTTGTATTACTATGTATTACTCCCTCCGTTCCATATTAGATGACTCTCACATAGATGTATCTAGACATATTTTAGTATTAGATACATCTATTTGAGAATCATCAAATATGGAACGGAGGGAGTAAAAGTTTAGACGTGAAACGACATCGGAAGCATTGGAGCTCCATAATAATTAGTAAAAAAGAGAACACCGAACCAAATTCATAATATTTAGGTGTGGTGCCAAGGAAAGTGGAGAATGTTGTTGAAAAAAAAAGTCACACAAGATTCAGTTCACCCGAAGATGCCATGCATTCTAATTAGTCAGAAACAAGATCAAAGTAAAGACGGGAGGAGTACAACTTCCGTTCATCTTTGGTATCTCTCTCTTTCTGTGTTTCCGGAAGAGAGTTGAAAATGTAAAGAGAAACCATGTGCTTTTTCCGGAAGGGTCCAAACTCCAAACTCCAAACTCCAAAGATGCTTTGGAGCCAGAAAAAGGTTGCACGCATGGACTTGGGCAAAGCCCCTGTGACTTCATCACCTGCTGCCGCTGTCCTGCAGGTGGGACCAGCCTCCCATGTCGTCCCTGCATCGACGCACCTCCTTTTCTCGGGCCCCGCACCTAGCCGGGATTCCTTGCTCGTGCCGTGCGCATAGACTGGAATTTGGAGTCAGTTCAGTTCAGTTCAGGCAGTTAGTTAGACAGTAGTTGCGGCTGTTACCACAAATGGCTGGGGAAGACCGTAAAAGAGGCCAGTTTTGGACGTGCTTTCCATTCCCATTTCGAGTTTTGTTTTATGCAGGCTGTTCAAAGCCACCACGACGAGCCCGTTGCTGGGGAATCGTATCCACTAATTTACGCTGCCAGTATAGACTTGGTACCACCATGAAAAGAGGAAGGAAGCGGGGGCATCAAATTCCCGTTTCTCAACGGCCAGGAGGGAGGCTATTGACTCTTCTGGATCCCCACCGGTTTCGTGGAGCGAGTGGGCGCCAGATTCGGGCTGGTCGAGGCGCACATGAAACGGACAAGCGCGGGTTGCATGCCCACAGAAATCATCGTCTCGTCAGACGGTGTTGGCCAGTTTGGCCACAAAAGCATGATCAAGTTTTTTTTCTTCTTCGATGGCGAGCAAGGTTTACACAAGTAGGAGTTGTCTTTTGGTGGGTATCTGATGCCAGACGATCCACTTCGGCAGCAGTGAAAACAGGATAGGAGAGAGCGTCAGGCGAGCGAGCGCGCGCGCGTAGCCACGGAATGGTGTGGCGCTGCCGGCCGGAGAGCTTGATGCTCGCCCACTCGCCGAGGAGAGGAAACGCCTGGGCTGGGATGATCCCCGGTGCTCCCGCTGTTGCCGGCTCAGCACGGCGCGCGCGGTCGCCGCCAAAGTCCTTGGTCGCTTTCGCCGAGTTCACCATTGCCCGTTCCGGCGGAAACACTGGTCAAACACTCCACCACGCGCGCGCGCCGGTCTGTTATCAGCACGCTCTTCTTGGTCTTCGTGTGCACTTCAGCTCCAAATCCATGCGTATACATGTGGCCTACGATCCGATCCGATCCGGCCGACCCTCATTGTTTTCCAATTTGGGACTGACTACTGAACGCGCCCGGTGAAGTGAGGGGGTAGATATGCTTAGCTTGCCTCAGGGATATACCCTGTCAGCGTCAGCACCATGTGTGCCAGCCAGCCGTGTATATTCTACGTATTCAATGCCATGGCTGACGATCCATGATCAGGGTGACCATGCATTGTGGGGGACCTGACCTGATCTGGGGGTGCAAGCTTGCCGAATTTAAGTACTCCAGCTCAATCTGTCCAGCGGATTTGCTTCTCTATATCCATTCTGGTCCTTGGAGCTCCGCGTGTCGCAGGCCGCCAATGGTAGAGTTTCAGCCTCGCAATTTTCAGCCCTGACGAGTCATTGTTTTGCCCGCCTCTGATTGAACTCTTCCTTAGCTCCACAAGTTAACAAGTGGACAATCAATTTTGTTGGTTGATGGCGGTTCTGGCGAAAGCGTTAACGCTGCTGCTTTGACCAGCGAAGTGTTGAACATGCTCACTCAGTTGTCAGTTCCCGGCCAATTCCACAACGTCCACACAAGGCCCATCGCTCTCTGGAGCCCGGGCCACACTTGCTGTCAACATGTAGATCACCCTACACACTCGCTATCTTCCATTGAACTGGTATAGGTTTGACACAGGGCGACGTACCGATGGAGTGTCACCACGACCGTGAACTCATTCCCTCACAACAGCCACGGAAATATGTAGTGTAGTCCTTTTCATTCTTGAAGACCAATGTAACACACACACATAGGTCGTTGTTCCTTGATGACCTAGCTAGTGTCCCCTGGACCTTGGGTTCCACGAGACCATGATTCCATCGTCACACAGACGCACAATACTGCATCTACCAATTCTCCACGGACCACACAAGTGGATGGCAGGATGCCCATCACCTGCTGCCGCTCAAACGTTTTCCCTGTCTTCTAGCCACGCCCACTCTCTTTCACTCGCTCCACTCCACAGTTGGAGTCCAAAGTGGAAATCGCAGAATCCAATGTAAGACATCAACATAACAGCCAAAGCGGCGAGAGCCTAGCTAGTTGCCTAGGGTTTACGACATAATAGGGCACATGGCGGGCACCTGAATTGTTCCGTCCACCGCCTGAACGGTGGAGGCTGCAGTACAGGAGTTAGAGAACTCGCTACCATCCATTGACCGACCCAACGGATAGACAATTGGGAGAACGAGACAAAGAAAGCACAACCTTTTTGTAGAGTCACAAAGAAAAATCCACTTGTTTTGAGGGATGGCACTGACCGATGTCGTGCGTGCGAGACATTCCTTTGGAAAAGGTACGCGAAAGATCATTGGCTTGTTGCCTCATGTGTGTGGCGACTGTTTCGTAGCACCGCAACTTGCTACATGGATCGATTCAAAGAGACTATTGAAAATGAGAAGGATAGAAAGAGAAATGACAGACATGGAGTGCAGCCATGAACAAACCAAGTTTATTAATTACTGTATAAAACAACCAAGCAGTTGCGTGCTTGAAGTTCACAAGTTACCAAACATTTTAACTAAGCCGACTAGGCATGTCACTGTTACCAAAGGGAACCCAGAACACACCCTACATTTGTGTCGTTGAAAATGCACAACTAGAAAGCAACAGCACGTATCACTCAATCACTAGACAGAATAAAATGGAGCTATGGCAGAAAACATGCTTAAGTTACAAGGAAATCCAGTTGTGAATAAAGGGAGGAAAGTGGGGAAGCATGAAAGATAAACGAGAACGAAAGCAGAAGATACGGCCTCATCTCAGCCAGTTTCTCCCGTGCAGATGACAATTGAAAATACGACCAGAAAGATGCGGGGAGGGTGTCATCAAACTCCAACCAACAACAGCCTACAGTATTTATGAGGTGCACATCTCAACACTTCGCCTCCTGACCAAATCCGTTGAATTGGTTCAGTGGTGCATTCATACGCAACTAATCTCGGTCTTAAAACCTAAAACAGAAACAGTCCAACCAGAAGTCCAGAACCATACGCTGAGTAAAAAAATGGATGCACTAATTCTGCTGTATCTTAAAATAATATTTATGCACAGCAGTTGTGCAAAATTGGTGAGATTCGAGATCACATTCAAACCATCTCCAAGAAGCAACTTAATAACCGAGTTGTATAGCCCCAATATCTTATAAGGGATAATGTTGAGCAAATGCCAAGTGGTACACGACTTGTCAATAAGGAATTTGACATACGGACAACAGAAAGAATAGCTCGCGTTAAGTTACAGAAGCATGAGGTCTAAGGAGGATGTGCAATGGTAATAAAACAACAATATTGTAGGGGGGATGATACCCTGAAGCTCATGAAGAACATGCCAGTGGAAGAAGCACCAGAAAGACCTCAATTACAGAGTCCGCGCGATGTTCTTGAACTCGCTTAAACAGGACAGCAAAATCTTTTGACGCTTCAGCAGAGACTGGCGCTCATTCTGGATGGAATCAACTGCGCCAGGAGACACGAACATGTCCATGAACTTGTCGTCATTTACAGCAAACAGCTCAAATCCAAGCGCTAGAAACAACCTTTCACGGCTGCCAAGCATCAATAGAGCAAAAGATTAGAAAATAGTCACATACTGGGTAGGCCTATTTGATGCCAACCTATCCAATCCGTAATTCAACATGCACTAGCAGCCAATGTACATTAAGTTCATATCTACACTGAATTAGTAGTAGCGATTCAGATGGTTATTCTTGATATCCAACTTTAGTATGTCTGCCTTATGAAAGTCTCTTGCAAATCCGTGCTAATTTAGACTGCTCATTGTGTCTGTGCCAATCTAGTTACAAACATGATTAGAAAAGACAAGTTTTCAGTCCCTGACTGCTCAGTGGATGTGATCAGTTTGTTAGAGACTATCAATTAGGAGTACAATTTACATATAATACTCCCTCCGTCTCAAATTAAGTGTCATAGAGTTTGACAAAAGTGCATGTATCTAACACTAAATTATGTCTAGATACATCCATTTTTTGTCAAACTTTGTGACACTTAATTTGAGACGGAGGGAGTAGTATACTTGCGATTATACTAGCAGGAAGAGAAGTGCATGTCTTATGTGTGCTATAGCTTATGAAGTCGAACTTACCATGGTGTTAAGAATCCAGAGTTCAATGCAGAGGGAACATTCCTTTCAATCAGGACTTCACGCATTTTGGAAAAATACTGGGCAGATATTGAGCATATGCTGGAGTACGATGACCCTGATTTTGAGACCAGATCATCAGCACCAGCAGTCACATTGTTATGGTGATTCCTGTTTGCATATGCTGCCATCCTTGCATGTCTTTTCCTTGCCCCGCCATCATTCATGTTTCCGTTGTCTTTCTTCTTACCACCATGCATATCACCTGGCAGATCAGGAGAAGGCGTCTCAGGAACTGTCAGCTGGCTCTCTTTCAGAAGTTCCCTCGGCTCATTTGCTTTAGCAGGCGGTGTCATATGCTGCTGATCTTTTGGTGGTACGTTCTCCTGGCCTTCCTCCAGTGCAGATCCACTGTCTGATAGGTCAAAAGATGCAACTCCACTGAACTGATTAAACCTGTGAAGGGTGTTTGTCACAGACCCAATGCCACCAAGAAAGTCGCTCTCATAACAAATATGGGAATAGGGGCTCGTAACTGAGTCAAGGTGGTGGCGTACTATCTGCTTGCATTGCTTGGACAAATCCTTAACAAACTTATAATAGGAGCACCGGAGAGCAGCAAGGAAACCAACATATCCATCCATATTTTCAACATTTTGATCTGTTAGGGAAAAGGCGTGAAAGTATGAGAACAGTTTAGCAAACTGATTATGTACTCCAAGCACTTGTTAAAGTATGCAATGGCTATAGCTCTAATTCCAGTAAAATGATAAAAATAATAAGAGGACGAAAGATAAAACTGATATATGTTATCCCAAATCTTAAGGCCTTCAGAAAGTAAGATGCATGTATACACAGTGATCCATGGTAACATCAGTATAAAGAGTAGCTCACCAGTAAATCTCGCACTAATGATTGATTCTTTAAATTTTGAATGGAGACAGTGATCAACACTAATAGTCAAAAACCAAACACATGTGTGTAAATTAAGGAATGCAGACACTTAATGGCACACATTTGATTTGGACAATGCTACTATAACTGTACTGCTAGATATAGCTACAAGCAAGATGAAATCCAGCACAACAAGAAATCCAAAGCTTACATTTCGAATCATCATTGCGGCTGCGCTCCATTGCAAGGTCAAATAGGCTTTGGAGGACAAATGCAAGCCGATCACACGCAGTTTCTGTGAGAGGAGCAAGCCACGATCGTGCAGCTGCACGTGCTATCTCAGCGGCTGCCTCAGTCATCCCACTGCTCCCACCTCTTCCAGCATGGGCAAGTAATATGTTTGCAACCTAATGACATGAATATATCAGAATCTGAGCTAACTTCCTAAAGAAATTGTACGAACAAAATTCCAAACTGAATTGTACCTTCTCCCTTGACACCTGTGGGCACTCTATCGAGTATGTTGCACAGCGAAATTCATGCATTGCCCTCTCAAAGGCAGCACCACCATACAGCTTAAGACTGGAGTTGGGAGGTTTTACAGGAACGCTGATGCCAGGCCAGCTGCCAATACCACTGTGCATTTGTTCCTCTTCAGTAGTTTTCCCCCATAGCTCTGGGGCTGGATCAGCTGCTCCATCAAGTAATGCACGCTTCCATACAGAAATATGATGCCGATTAGTTCTAGTACAATATATCGAACGGAATTACGAAAAATGTAATGCAAAGACAGAGTGTATCTTGTCAGCATACCAAATGAGTGCAAATAGAAGCAGCATGGAGCATTGCTGATCTCCTCAGCTGAGAGACATCAGAGGTTGCTTGCAGTTTGGAGTCGAGTCTGGATAGGTCCATTGAGACATCACCGCATCTCTGCTCTAGCAATGCCAGGGTGGCTGGAGCTGCTTCTTTGTACCTCTTCTGAAGTTCAGATTCCAGGTACTTCCTGAGGCGACTAAACCCAACGTATGGACCATATTTATCTTCATTGAAACCCCCTTTCACACCCTCACGCAAGTGCTTCAACACATCAATATCTACCTGACATATTTGACGCCTGAACTCCTCATTGGAGATTGTTCCTCGGTCCTTCGGAAGAGCCACAAAGAATGGGTGTATATTGTCACCAAGGTAACCGCTCGCACTCAAGTAGCTATCGACCTCCCATTTTTCAGTAAATTCCTAGAAATGATAAAAACCAGCGACAATATCATGAGACATGGTATCAATTCAGTTTCACAATTCACAACGAAGACACTAATACACTGTACAATAATGTTCTGATTGGTGTGCAGGTATATACCTTGAGTCTGTTGTCGAACTTGGAGATGACTATCATGGTGCGCCTGAAAGCAGGATCGATCTCCCTAATTGCATCCAGCCAGAGCGAAGAGCACCACTCGACGCTGCTCTGCTGGAGGAACAGAATGAGGCGATGGGGTGGGCTCGCTAGTGTCTTCACCATCGACAGGATCTCCTGAGGCGTCCTCTCTGGCTCACCTTTCTTAGCCTACAGCAGTCACACAATTCCATCAAACAACTGACGAACTGTCTTAACTACCACTGGTCTTTGTTGAGATGTTGAAGTCACAAATTCGCCACTACCTACCTTAAGCACGAAACCTGGGGTGTCGATGATGGTGAGGTTGGGGCAGTGGGCGTACTCAGCCCTCATGACGATGGGCTTGGACGAGACGGCGGCCTGGATGGTCCGGAGGTGCGATTCAGTGCGCTGCTTGATGAGATCAGCGATGGCCGAGGACAGCACCATCGGTTGGCCGTACTCCTCCGAGTCCTCCTCCTGCGACGCGTCGCACAGTCCACACTAGATCAGCCCCTTGCTCGCGATTACCAGAAGCACTAGACTCGATCTGAGAGAGGACGAAGGGGAAAACCCTAAGAGGAGAAGCAGAGCACGCACCTGGAAGCGGCATCGGGGATCGAGGGCGGCGGGGTCGTGAACCATCTGGAGGACGAGGGGGCGGCGGGTTCCCATCTCGACCTCTCGGACGTTGAAGCGGAAGCCGAGGAGAGCCTCCAGGAGCGAGCTCTTGCCATCTGACTGGCCTCCTATCGCCACTATCTCCGGAATCGGGAGCTTCTCCCCGAAGGCCACCGCCGCCGCCTGCAGCCGGTTGTACGCTTCGAACCGCGCCTTCGTGTCCGACGTCGCGGCGGCAGCGGCAGCCGTGGCCGCGTCCGCCACGGCTCGGCGGGTGGAAGGGGACGGCGTCGCCTTAGGGTTCGGCGTCCTTCCCGCCGTCGGAGACAAGAGGGCGTTGGTCGCCATGGGTGGGGGAGCCAGTGGCACCGGAGACGACGGATTCGAATTTGAAATGCCGGAGAGGGTGTGGGAAAGGGGTAGAAAACTAGAGAAGTGCGAGCCGTTTGGGATTTGGGGATTGTGATATTTATACAAGGAATGGGCCGATCTCGCTTTGGAGTTCCTTTATTCTTTAGATCGCATTAACGTTTTCGGCCCGGCCCATCGACGAAGGAGCCTTAAAGTGCTGTGCTGCCTGTAGGCTTCCTTTACTACTCCCTCCGTCCTGGTGTATAGGGCACATATATCAATTCTCTAGGCCCAAGGTAGTCATTCATTGGGGTTTAAACATTACATGCATTGGTGGAGAGGAGTGGTGAAAGCCAACCACCCAATAATTAGAAGAGAATTAATGCAAAATGTGCCTAATAGATGGGACTACATGTTTTTGAGATTGTGTCCTATACACCAGGACGGAGGGAGTACCGCCCGGAAGAAAGGCACGGAGAAGAAGTCTATAGCGCTCCATACGTCTCTCGTCTGTGCGGTAGATCAGGTTTCAGGTGGGCGTGTTGTCCCGCAACGCCGCCCCGCGATTTAGGCCCGCTAAATGCCACTGCGCTGCCCGCATCGATTCTAGCAGGCTGAAGCGGCGCGACCGCACAACCCACCAGCATGCCGCGGGTATGCTAATCCCGCAACCTCTCTCCTTCACGCCCTACCTCCACATACCACATTGAGGTTAGATGCAGGGGTCAACGGCTGCGCCGCCATCACCATCTCCACCTCCATCCACCGCCCGTGCTCCACCTCCGTCCCCCACCCGTGCTCCACCACCGCCCCCCTCGCCATCACTCGTCGTCGGTGCTTCACCTCTATCCCTTCCCTTGCGGCCAGTCGCCGTCACCGCTTCACCTCCGTCGGTTCCCACGGGGCCAGTCGCCGTCACCACTACACCTCCGGCCTCCACCCATGTCCCTGTCCCGGCAGGTGCTCCTGCCCAAGTCCGTGCACCCCGTCCATCTCATGACGATGAAGGTAACTAACCACCGCGCCCATGCCCCTGTCCCGACAGGGGCCCTTCCCTTTCCATTCTTTCTTGGATTTGGTCTTTACTATGTACTAGTAGTATCTATTATCCATGGTTTCTTGGATTTGATCAATAGCTGATGTATAGGCCCCCTGCATGCAGATAGATTTAGTTGACATGTATTTTCTGAAATTTGAGAGAGAGAGGTGCAGAGAGTATTTTTCTTTTGCTTCGGTAGTATCTAGTACTGTGACTCTAGTATGTTCAACATTGCAAGTCCATGTATTTGTCTGGTTTGCGAAATTTGAGAGAGGAACAGAGAGCATTAATTCTCCGGTATGTTGTTATTTTTATGATTTGTGACCGACACTGCAAGTCCATGTATGTTCCTGTTGATGTGTTGAGTTACCTTTTCTTCGGGTATTTCCATATATATTTTTTTGGAGATGGGAATGGTAGAGCCAAGGAGAAAACTGACCCACAACCTATACTTCCAGCTTACCATTTTTCCCGTTTATACTTGTTTTATCGAGCATTGTTTAATGTAAGACTTGCATAATATATATAGCATCATGTGGATTAATCCAGCTTATTATTTTAAGTATTTGGAATGGTAGAGCCAAGGAGAAAACTGACCCACAACCTATACTTCCAGCTTACCATTGTTCCCGTTTGTACTTGTTTTATCGAGCATTGTTTAATGTAAGACATGCATAATATATATAGCATCATGTGGATTAATCCAGCTTATCATTGTAGGTACTTGGAATGGTAGAGCCAAGGAGAAAACTGACCCACGGCCTATACTTCCAGCTTACCATTGTTCTCGTTTGTACTTGTTTTATCGAGCAAGACTTGAATAATATATATAGCATCCAGTGGATTAATCCAGCTTATCATTGTAAGTATTGGGTTTAACTATGGTTGCTTAACTGCTTTTCTATCTATCTTGGGCATAATAGACTGTTGCAAACCATCAGTGTTCAGGCATCCGTGAAGTTTAGATGCTTGTTTTTCCCATGCACTATTACCTCAAGCCTGACATGAGTCGAAGAAAATCTCAAAGAAAAACCTATTGTGCTTATGTATTATGTCCACTTACTGCTCTTTTTTCATGCAAAATTTAGCACGCAGCCACCCAAAAAATGTGATTCCTTGTGAGATCTTTTCTGATATGCATAAATACTAGTGGGAGTTACCACTGATTATTGCTGATGTCAGTCCTCTGGCCTCTGGGCACCCATTCTACCTTGGAATCCATCCTTCTGTTGTTGTGTCGAAATATGCAGTCTCCATTAGACCTAGATTTCTCTCCATTAGACCTAGGTTTTTTGCACTAAAGAATCCACCATTCTTTAGTGCCATTTTTGCACTAAGGAATCAAGTATTGAATTGGTTGCCAATGTCTATGTTTCATGCATGGCTTTTATATCTATGTTTCCTGTACTTCCTTTTATGTCGCCGACAACAATTGTTCTGTTAAGGTGTCTGTTCAACTGCTGACCTTAGCCTTTATGTTTCCTTCAAGTCTTATGTATTTTAGGAGAAAAGAGAAGACTCTCAAAAGCCCCCTTAAAGAAAAGGCTCAGGTCACCAGTAGTGCCTCTAGTGGGATCTCCGGGGTTTAATTATCTGTTATCTCAAGCATCACCAAGAATAGTTGGTGTCAAACGGTCATCGCCAACACAGTCTCATATTCCTAGTGAGTTCCCATGTCTATTATGCGCATATCTCAAGTTTTTCTTTGCCAACTGTGTGCGTATGTAAATAGAAAATGTATTAGCATAATATGTTTGTTCCTTTCAATTTTTGTAGGTGTTTCACGTAGATCAAAAAGAAGAAAACTTAAATATGAAATTTGGAAAGATTTTGATCATGTGTATGATGGTAAAAAACTAAAGGAAGCAAAGTGTAAGTACTGTGAGAGAGTTTTTGTGGCTATGAGAGAAGCCGACACCAGTCAATGCCTCACGCATTTGTTAGTATGTGAAGAAAGAGCCAGGATCAATGAGTTCCTTGACCAAGTGAAACCGGTTGTGCCTCAGTTAGAAAAATTGAAGTATGACCCTGATAAATCATACTGGGAACTTGTAAGAATGATTGTATTGCATGAATTGCCTTTCAGAATAGTAGATTATGTTGGATTTAAGCAATTTGTGCGTAGTCTGAATCCCACATTCCAGTTAGTCTCTAGGTCAACATTAAGTATAGATTGCATCGACTTGTTTGAGGAACAGAAGATAAAACTTCGAGAGGTTCTACAAGAATTGGATTCTCGGGTCTCTTTAACCGCTGACTTGTGGACCTCAAGTCAAATTGTCAACTACATGTGTATAACTGCTCATTTTGTTGATGAGAAGTGGAATCTGAAGAAAAAGGTGATTTGGTTCTCCGAGGCACAAACACTCCATGATGGAATAAATTTGTTCAACATCATGTTGGAATGCCTACAAGATTGGGGCTTGCAAAAGAAGATCTTCGGCATTACCTTAGATAATGCATCCAATAACAATTTATGTCTCAGCTATATGAGTTGTTGCCTTGCAAAGGAGATCTCCTACATAGAAGATGTGCAGCGCATGTGATCAATCTTATTGCTCAAGATGGACTAGCGGTCACTTGCAAGGCAGTGGATAATATCCGTGAGAGCATAAAATTTGTTAGAAGTTCGCCGCCTCGAAAAAAGGAGTTCAGAGATATGATTGTACAAGAAGATGTCTCTTGCAAGAAGAACGTCTCTATAGATGTTGCTACACGCTGGAATTCCACGCATTTGATGGTCAAAACAGCTCTTGAGTAGGAGGGCATTTGCTGCTTTGAAGTTGCAGGATACCTCATATTCATGTCTACCGACAAATATTGAATGGAAAATGGCATAATCAGTTTGCAGCTTGCTAGAGGTTTTCTTGGATGCAACTATGGTTGTGTTCGGTACACTATACCCTACGGCCCACTTGTATTTCCATGAGCCGTGGAAAATTCATCTAACATTGGAAAGAGAGGCTTCAAATGAGGACAATATCATTAAATCAATGGTTGAGGCAATGAAGACTAAGTTCATGAAATACTGGAAGTTGTCGTATTTGAACATTTGTCTTCCTGTCATACTTGACCCAAGGTACAAGTTCAAGTTCATGGAATTTTTCTTGAAATCTGGACTTGAAAGTGAGGCAACGAAATGCCTTAGCGGAGTGAAAAAACATTCAAGGAACTCTTTGTTCGTTATTCTTTGCAAGACGAGGATGGTGCCACCAAAATGGATATTGACCATGGAGCCAATAATGTTGCGACAATAGGCGATAATCCATGGGGTGAATGGAGCAAGCATGTGAAAAACCAACAACAAAGTCGAGCAAAGCTGAGTGAACTTGATATCTACTTCAAAGATGATGTATGCCCACAAGAAGATGACTTTGATATACTATCTTGGTGGGAAACAAAGGGACACAAATACCCGGTGATATCTCGGATAGCAAAGGATGTTCTAGCTGCTCCTGCATCAACCGTAGCATCCGAGTCGGCCTTCTCGACCGAAGGAAGAATTCTGAGTGGTTATAGGAGCAGATTGGTACCAAGCACCGTCGAGGCATTGGTCTGCCTGCAAGATTGGATGCGTCCGCGTGGTGGTAACTAACTATATAATTCTCTCTCTTCTTACTTGTAGTACTTACCATGGTTTTGGAACTAACTATATCTTCTCTATCTTCTGTTATTTCAGGAACCACTCAAGTCAACACAATAATAAGTGATGTTGTTTATGCAACACGTTCCAATATCTATGGAGCAGATACTGATGTCTTTGGTGATGATTGAAGAATTTCAGCCACATGTTCCTCGTGAGCGTCATTTTTTTTGTATATCTCTCCCTTGGTACAGTACATGTAATGGCAGTGATTGCTCAACAGGTGCAGCTTACTAGGAAGAACAAAACGTAGATACAGGAAACACATGTATATTTTCTAAATATCGAATAGTAAGAAGACCACTTGGTGGGTAATCCTATTTTTTAACAAGATTCAGGAAACACTGTACCGCCGGTAGACCAAGATTCAGGAAAAAACATCATCCTACGGTGCTTGTCTGACGACACGCATGGCGAACCACTAGTCTGTACACATAATATTGTCTTAGCGTGCGAAAAGGGTATACTTTTACAACAGAGAACCGTACCATAAAAAATGTCATCGTGTGATTTCTATGGTACGTGTTACAAGACCATCAATCGATTTTGATGACCGCTACGGCAGCGTGTGTGTTACAGTGTCTTCCGTTGCTGCGGTATTTTCTGTCACAGTGTTTTGTCTTACTGTTTTGCGTATATGGTACATTGATGCATTGATACGACACTAGGATTTTTAATGAGTTTTAAGGATGTTTATCCATTGACAACCAAAATGCTATCACCACAACTTGTAGGTACGTTTAACTATTTGGTATTTGTATGAGAACAGTTTGATTACTATTTTGGAAAACCTGATGGCAATTCTAAATAGTTTGGTAGACCCTAACATAAAACCTGGTAATTATTTCAAATAATGATTAAGCGCATCATAAAATATAGCTATTATTTATCAATAATTTGATAATTGTGCTGAAATAAATATGTTAAGTGCTAGAAAATGTGGTAGTTATTTATAAAGATTCCGATAATTATTTTCAAAAAGATCTAATAATTATGTTCTATATCCGCTGTAGAATCCAATAGTTGTTTATAAAAAGATTGATAAATGCTTTCGAATAACCTCATAATTATTTTTTGTAGAATCATTTAGTTGTTTATAAAGTTTTTGATAACCTGTTTTCAAATAAACTGATAATTACTTTTTGTAGAATCGGGTAGTTGTTTCTAAAGATTATGGTAACTGTTTTCAGAGAACCTGGTAATTATTTAATATAGAGCCTGGTAACTGTTTATAAAGATTCGGATAACTGTTTTCAAAAAACCTGATAATTATTTTGTGTAGAATCCGGTAGTTGTTTATAAATATTATGATAACTGATTTCCAAAAACCTGATAATTACTTTCTGTAGAATCCGATAGTTGTTTATAAATATTCTGATAACTGATTTCCAAAAACCCCGATGATTGTTTCCTGCAGAATAACTATATATAAAAACCTAGTAATTTATGATCTATATAATTGTTAATCACCACTAATATAAAAGGAGCAAAAGAGGGATGATCAAATGCATCTTGACCATTTAACCAGCAATCTTATGGTTCAGGTGATACATGTTCCACCAGACGGATACATCGCCCACGCCCATGACGGTTCTACACCGACGCACGCAATTATCGCCTCGCTAATTACTTCGCATTCCACCCTAGGGCACCGTTATGCATCTGGAGAAATTCCCCGCCCCCACACCTCTGATCCTCTCCTTACGCCGAACCGCATGGGACGGTAAACTTGGCGGCTGCGGCTCCTCTCCTCCAGCAGCACAATTCGTGTCATCTTCCATCGAGTCCGTGTCCTCTAGGAGGTTGACGATTGGCATTTGAGGAGGTGGCAAAGGCGTTCAACGATAAAGCGAGCCTGATGGAGTACGTCAGAAAAGGTAAGGCAACTCCATACTTCGACTTCATGTGCTAATTCCGCTCTATGCTAAAAAACAATCACTTCACGCCCCAGCCGCAAGTCCAGAGGCTGACGAGACTCGTGCCTCACCGTGGCCCACCGTCGCGCGCCCCGGACCAGAATCCACCGCATCGTGGCCTCGCCAACGGTAGCCCACCTGTCCGCGCCTCATCTTCGGCCACGACGCAGTCCTCAACCAGCCTTTGCACGAGCTTGCCCATCCGTGCCTAATCCGCGGCCACGGCGCCATCTTTGCCCGGTTGTAGCGCGACACCTCCCGTTCGGGCCTCATCGTCGGTCACGCCGCCGTCCTCACCCTGCCGTTGTGCTCCCCCGCCCATCGGCCATCCGCACCCTTATACTCCCTCCGTGTCAAAAAGTAAGACGTTGGAGGGATTTTCCGACAAGGTGCAAATGAGCGAACTTGACATATATACCCTTGTCGGGAAGGAATTGATCGCATAGTCGGGAAGAAACAGATCGCGGAATTGATCGCAGAGTCAGGAAGGAACCGATCGCGGAACCGATACAGATCTGACCAAATTTGAATCGACCACCCCGGAGCTCCCCTCCAGCCGCAGGCGCGCGCCCACGCCGGACTCCCCTCCAGCACGCCGGAGCTCCCCTCCAACCGCGGGCGCGTGTCGATCTCGCCGGAGCTCCCCTCCAGCCGCGGGCGCGCGCCCACGCCGGACTCCCCTCCAGCACGCCGGAGCTCCCCTCCAGCCGCGGGCGCGTGTCGATCTCGCCGGAGCTCCCCTCCAGCCGCGGGCGCGCGTCGACCACGCGGGAGCTCCCCTCCAGCCGCGCGCGTCGACCACGCCAGCCGCGCCAGAGGTCGCCTCCAGCGGCGCCGGAAATCTCCCAGACCGTGGCGCCCAGAAGCTCTCCCGGATCGTGGCGCCCAGAAGCTCTGTCCTCTCCCGGATTGTGGCGCCCAGAAGCTCCGTCCTCTCCCTAGTTGTGGTGTCCAGAAGCTCTGTCCTATCCCCACGTCGACGCCCAGGTGTCCATGCTCTCTCTCAGATCAGTCACCTGAACAACTGCAATCAGAGTAAAAACAGGAGCAGGAATCAGAACAGGATTATATGCAGCAATGGTGCTGCCAGATCTAAACTTCAGTCCTCCTGACATGCAAGAAGAAGAAATTGTTGAAGAGAATGTAGAAGAAGAAATGGTTGATGAAAATGCAGGTTAGTGTTGGTACTAGTGCAGTGATGATCAAACATGCTTGGTGCACTCAATTTTGCACTGATAATTACTGAAAATCAAAGAGAAATAAAGCATACTTTCTGTATTTCACACCAGTTATTACTGAAAATTAGTGCATCAACATCAGTTAATTCTATAGCACACCTGACACAAACTCAAACATCTTGCTTAAAACTGGACTGTGACTGGCCTACTGCAATTCGTCAATACACATCTGGCTGCTCCAGAAAATATTTTTGATAAACTCCAGCGCATACCTCTTTAGTGTTGACTCAAGAAAATATCATCCATTGGCAGATACTACTAGATGATTGTAGGAGCAGCTTCTGCTAGTAATGCGGTTCCTGTTCAAGCATGCAAAGGGGTAAGGTTGAATTGGTCTGCATCATGGACAACTGATCTTAAAAAATCTCTCTTCCTTCTGTCAGTTTGGCCTAAGATTCTCTCAGTGTTGGCGGGGCATGCGAGTGGTCAAAGTGTGCTCACCAGTTCTTCCTGACCCGGTAGAGTAATTGGATCAGCTTATCACTATCAACTCATAAGCACCAGCATCTGATTACTACTACCGATTAATACGAGATTTGGTACAAGACAACACGACATAATCACTCACATGAAAATAGCAAGAGACCATTAAATTTATTAGGTCTTCAATATCATGTAAAACTGCTCCAACAAAATTATCACACCACTAGCTGTTAGTAGCGACCTTTACTTGTATTTATTGAAGCAGTAATAAACAATTCATTTTCTAATATTCCAAGAAGTGTTCTTACTTTTACTCATTAATTTCCATGCATGCAGGAGTACAAGAAGATGAAATTATGCTTGAAGATGAAGAAAATTTGCTTGAAGATGAAGGAAGTATAGCAGGTCTGCAGCAAACAAAAAGGAAAAGAATTCTACTAAATGACACTCAAAAATATGCTGCCTATGTGGCAATGCATACACTTTCTATGAGCAGAGGAGGACAAATGAAACGAGATGACAAGAAAAATATTGCAGAATTTTTTGGAGTGGGCATTCAAGTTATCCAAAGGATTTGGCAAAAGGCCATGCAACAAATTGAAGCTGGTTTAGAGGTCGACGTCACAAATAAAAGAAAAGGAAGATGTGGAAGAAAAGCAGTCGATATTCATATGGAACTAATCCCGACAATACCATTGAATCAAAGATCCACCTTCCGATCACTAGCTTGGCAACTAAGATGCAGCCCTGCAACACTATTTAGACGCTTCCAAATGAAGGAAATAAGAAGGCACTCAAACTCACTGAAGCCATCACTAACCGAAAAACACATGAAGACCAGGGTGGAATTCTGTTTCTCGTTCGTAGACGAGAAAACTAGAGCACATGCAAGGCCAAAAATGGGTAAAATGCTGAATATTGTACATCTAGATGAGAAATTTTTCAACATGACCAAAGAAGACAGGAATTACTACCTATTCCGTACCGAAGAAGACCCTATAAGATCAGTTGCAAACAAAAATAGCATTGGCAAAGTTATGTTCCTCACCGCGGTGGCAAGACCTAGGTTTGATAAAGCTGGAAATGAGATCTTTTCAGGTAGAATTGGTATGTGGCCTTTTGTAAGAGAGGTTCCAGCACAACGAGCAAGTGATAACAGACCTAAGGGTACGATGGAGACTAAGGCGGTTAAAGTCGACAGACAAGTGATGCGAGAGTTCATAATCGAGAAGGTCTTGCCTGCTATAGTGGATGCTTGGCCTGATAAAGATGCCGGCGAAACCATTTTCATCCAACAAGATAATGCCAAGCCCCATATATTGCCCAATGACCCATAATTCCTTGCGGCTGTGGCTAAGACTGGACTCGACATCAAACTGATTCAACAGCCGGCAAGAAGCCCGGATTTAAATGTCCTTGATCTTGGTCTTTTCAACTCGCTACAATCGATAACAGATCGCAGAAGCCCAACAACTTTGCAAGATTTAATTAAAGGAGTTATGGAAGAATTTGAGTCTTATGACGCCCATAAGCTCAACAAAATTTTTCTAACCCTCCAAGCTTGTATGGTGGAAATCATGAACCACAGCGGAAGAAATGACTACAAGCGTCCCCATCTGCATAAGGATGTGGTGGAAAGAGAGCTAGGGTACCTACCTCTAAGGATTGACTGCCCTCCTGAAGTTTATGCCAATGCTCTCCAGGTGCTAGGCTTAGATGTTCATCAAGAGAGAGAAGGGTGATAGGATTATTATGTTCAAATGGTTTGTTGTGTGTAAATTATGTTGAAATGGTTGTTGTGTGTAATTATGTTGAAATGGAGTAATTGTGTGTAATTTATTGAGACTCTAAGAAATCGTTGGGTGTAATATATCGATATTTGTGTTTTGCTATTTCGAGTATTTGGCTTAATTGTGTTTTTATTTGGAGTAGCAAGCAAGCACTTGCTGCTGCTTCTAGCAAACAGTGAAAGAAAAAACTTGCTACTGATGCTAGCAAGTGGTACTACTACTGCTACTCCTTGACAGAAATTATAGTTACAAGTATTGGAACTGCCTAAATACAGCAAGCACTCCTGCTACTAACAGCAGGATTGTAGAAAAACTGCTATGATTGTACTCCCAGCTAACACTGCTGCTTTTATGCATAACTGAGACAGTAATCACTTTGCCAATTTGTAACAGAAACCAATTTGTAATACTCCTATACCATTTCAGACAAGCAGAGCACTGGCTTCTTGTCCCAGGTTTGGTAACCAATTTGGAGCAGGGAATAAGATACAGTTACTCCCACTGTTCCAAATATCATCCGATATGCCGATTTATCGGCCGATTTATCGCTTATCGGGTTATGACCGATAAGATAAATGAATATCGGTGGAGTTTATCATTCGGGCCATTTTATCGGTCTAACAGGCTATTTGCCGGTTGATATGCCGATAAATCGGCTGATATATCGATTTTCCAGCACTGGAGCATGTGATTAATGACACCCATCATGGAACTTTTAGTATTATTGAATACAATACATCTAAGTATCATAATTTAGAGTTTTTAGTGCCAATATGATGTATTTTTATAGAATATTTTAGATGTTTTAGTGGTACAATTTGGGATTTACAAGAAAAAGGACCGATAAATAGTCGACCGATAAAATCGATTTATCGGCCGATAAGACGATATATCTCTTATCATGGGCCGACCGATAAGTTAACGAGAAGCGATATCCTGAACATTGGTTACTCCATATTTGTTGCAAGAAGAAAGATAATGCAGAGAAAAAAAAAACCTAATGCAGAAAAGTACTCCTAATCACTGCAGAGAGTATTGGATACAAGCAAGTGATAATTAATTCTGGCATAACACGAGCTAGCACTTGGCGTGTAAACATTCAACCACAGAATAAAATTACTGAAGCTGCCGTTAACATGACTCAAAATATTTCTTCATCCAGTCCAATGGAGTACAACTAATGTACTACTGTTCAACTGATGTAATCTGAAACTACTGCCATCTTACAAAAACAATTTTGTATTTTACTCGAACAATAAATTTGCAGCAGTACTCATCTGCGGGAGCACAAGAAATTTACAAGCATGAAATCTACTCAAGCACATAGTACAAGCATGAAATCTACTCAAGCACATAGTACTCCTCTACAGAAATTTACTCAAGCAATTACTCAAGCAAGCGCTCGTACTGGGAATTTTACAAGAAGAGGGTCTGAATGGAGAACTGGAGTACCAGGCAAACGGAAGACAATGGCGTGGCGTGGCGTGCCACGGTGGGATGTGAGGATGACGATGTCGTCTTCATGCTTCTCAGCCGCTCCGCTGCTCTGATGCCGCACCATATCAACATCTCAACTGCTTGAAGATGGTAGTACCAAGACAAGAATATAAGGCACATCAATGGAAGAAAACAGAAACATAAACAACGATTAATGCTTGTTGAGATTAAAATGCACAAATTATTGCAAGTAGCTACTACTACTATACCGAGAAAATTTTGCAAGTAACTACTGCTACTCAAATCAGAAAATGATGCAAATCAGAAAATGAGACACAGATAAGCTACTCCAATTAAATTCAGTTAATTGCAAGCTAATGCAGTTTAAATTCAGTTTCTTGTTAAGTGCAAGAAAACTAATGCAGTAAATTGCAAGCTAATGCAGATTAGCTCCCTGTGTACTGCATACAATTAACAAGCAAAGAAAACTACGCTTGTGTCCACATCTCTGCAGGGAATGTCAACAAGAAAACATACACAAACCTAATCATCTTGTAGCAAGACATGTCGTCCAATTATAATGGTGTGTAACATGCCTGGACTGACTGGATTGGTCTACATCTAGCAAAACATCCGTTCTACTAGCAGAGATGGAGAGGAAATCCCAAATCGGAACAGCAGCTCTTGGCATGACGAAATCTGTAGGGGAACGGGGTCCTCACCTGCACGGGAAGCAGGCCGGTGGGGAACGCCGAGGAAGTGTCATAGGTGGACACCGTCGCGGGCGCCAGCGACGCCTACACGCGCCTGCCGCGGCCGCTTCTGGCCCTCAGCAGCGCGCCCTCCGAGGGCGGAGAATGCTGCGCCACGGCGTGCACCGGCGACGCCAACGTCGTGTGCCCGACGGACCTGCCTCTTGTGCGGCAAGACTTGTGCGGCAAGATGCACCAACCCTATCCTCTGCTCTAGCACCACCGCCGCGCCCTCCTGTTGCTCCAGCACCACCACCGCCGACGGATCTGTCACTACCGCATACACATCGAGCATATCCGCCCACAGATCGAGCGCCGACGCTGTAAAAATCCAAACTTTGACTTGCATCTAGACCTGCCTCGCTGTACAACGGCGTGGAAAAAGAGGCCCGAGGGTCCGCTGAGATCAAGAGAAAGAGCCGTCACCGGCGAGAGAGAGCAGGGCGCCGGCGAGATAGCAGAAGGGCGCAGCGCCGGAGAGTGAGGACGCGCTTGAGGGGAGGTGAGTGAGGACGCGCGAGAGGAGAGGAGTGGAAGAAAGCGAGCCGTCTCGTTTCCGACCGGGGGCAAAAACGGAAACTCGCAAAAAGTTTGTGCGGTGAGAAATTTGTACGTGACAGACGCCAACGTCTTACTTTTTGACACGGAGGGAGTACATTGCAATCGCGACATGCTTCTCCGTTGTGTACAGTCGCACATGCATCATACTGGTACGTGTTGTTCCATCGCAATGACAAATAACGGGTTCAGACTGTGCATGGTTCAGAAAAGTTAGATGTTCAGTATATGTTTACAGTTCTCTAATCCCCAATACATGCAAATAATTTTGTACAATATGGCTCTGTCAGCCATTTGCTTGCTTTTTTAGTGACGATTTGGTAGAAATGACTGTATGTATTCTGATGCGACATACTTGATATCTTCATGATCTGGATGTGAACTTGGCAGAGGGAATCATTATATTTTACAATCGGCAGAGAAATCAATGTTATATAAAGTCTAATCGCAGAGTTTGATCCGGAACAACCCGTAGGTAGAAAAGAGAAACTAATGATGATTTTATTTCGTGCCTTTTTTAACCTTTATGAAAGTTGATGTTGTTATTTGACTTTGAATTTATTCTTTAATAATTCTGTTGTTCCAAATTGTGTCCTCTTCTGATAGTATCTTATGGTTGATTATACAATTTCTGTTTCTTAAAATTATAAATGAGATAGGAAAAATCCAAAGGTATTTATCAATGATGGGTTTTGTGTTGTGCAATACGTCATCTCGATATGTTTTCCCGTATTAGTGTTGGGATATGGAACACCCCTAAATTCCTAGACAAGAACAATTTAAGGAGGTGAAGTCCATGGTGAAGGAGTAGCATGCCTTTGGATGAAGTAAGCTGGACTAAGGTAGTACTCCAAACCTTTTTTACCATAATATATGTTGGGTTTTTTCTGATACGCAAGAACTGATGGAGATTAGTTGTGATGGAGAATTTTTTTTACTAGCATAGAGTTGTTGGGCTCTGCCCCTTTGAAATGCACACATGAGTATACGGAGTTTGGTAAATTCACGTTCTTCCTTGGGTGTACATGAAATATCTCAGTGTATTAAATAACAAAACAACGGATGCATTTATGTTCTTCTTTTGTACAATGATCTCTCTATAACAATTATTATTCCTGACTCCCGACTTTAGCAATGAAAGTGTAGAAAATAGTGTTTTTTGTGCTACTTACAAATTATCATGATTATGATAACTTAAGATGGATTTTGTGTTCCAGTGTATAAGGTATACTAAAAATTATGTGTCAATAAGGGTCACACTTTATAAGCTAAAGTGATATGTCTATAAGGGTTGCACTTTTATAAGCTGATACAATCTATCCTCATTGTAGCTATGTTGATTCACACTTAACAACAATTGTACATACAATGGCAAAGTTCCATTGATGTATATATAGCATGGGGTTTTCCACAGAAACTTGAAGATCTCTTTACACAAAGATTATTCCAAATATTTAGAGTGTGAGTAGTATAATAGTTTTTGTATATAATTTGTATAGCTTTGACATAATTTTAAAGAAGTTATAACTATGTTTCACATATTTTTATTAACATGCATGTGCACATGCTTGATTACTAGTTATATCTAAAAACATGGTAATCGTTTTCTAAAAAAAATATGATAATTATGCTGAAAAAGCCGATAGTTATTTGTAAATAATTTGATAATTGTTCTAATAAATCTAGTAGTTGAGCTGAGACTATAAAGTTTGCCACTAGACTGTAACTATTTGGTTCTACAGAGCTAATCATGTTGACAGTTGACTGTACAAGATTACAAAGAGGAAATAATTTCTATGAGGCACTTACTTCGTAACTCATAATTTGGATTTTGGGATGTGTTACTCTAAAGTAATAGTGGTTCCTTTGTACTCACGGTTAACAAATTAAGAAACATGGATATCACTTTTCTCTCCTATCATATGTGTTCAGATATGAGTTAGTTATATGATTCTTTATCTTTAAAAAGTTATGTGAGCATGGTTAAAAATATGCTACAAACGTAATTGTTTGTCAATTAAGTCAAGGTAAAATAACATAGTGTTATGTATGACATAAGTGCATATGCAAATAGAGTGATTTTAATTCATGAATATATAGTTTTGATTTATTTGGCGTTATTGTAATGTATGATTTACTTCACTAATTATCTGATGTTCCACTTTTCTTGTCATCTTTCAGTTCTCAACCAAGTCATTTTCATCTAACTCACTGTTTTGCAACAACTATTTGTTAGCGAAATCACTCTGTATAATGACACACCTAAAGTAGAAAAAACATGCGTGAACAAGAATCTTTAGATGAAATAAGTGAAAATATTGGTGGTAGACCAACAGGTATGTCTTCATTAGGGTATGAAATCTGAATTCTTTAAGGATAACAATGTAGAAATGCAACTATTATTTAATATTTTGCGGCTGAGGAAATTGAGCTGAGCCAAGCACCATGTGTATGTGGCAGCAAGTGAGTTTGCATCCACATTTCTAAAATCATCTTATTTGGTTTAGTAATTTTTGGCACACTTATTTGTTACTTAAAACCGTTTATAAAATGTTGTTACTAATAGAAATAATATATTTTTTCACGGTTCATACAATATTTCTTATGGTTTTAGGTAAATAGGAAATTAGATTCTTGGCAGACTTTCGTTGATGCTTTTATACATTGCTACAACTTATAAAGAATGAATTGGTTATTTTATCTGTGGTGCGCATCTACATGATAATCATAAACAGGTTGATCACGGAGTTAACTAGAAAATTCAGAATCTCATGAAAGGGTTATATGTGGCGCGTGGTCAGCATAATGGATACTCACAACAAGCATACAGAAGAGGTTAAGCGCCATGGCTGCCATTGGTGTGCAGTAAGATAAGTGCATTCCACATCACCAAATATCGGAATTTCAAAAATATGTTGTTCCATTAATAGGATTTCAGGTTGGTTAGGAAGCATAACACTAAGGCTGCCGTTGGAGAGGGTTTGGGTTTACCGATGTTCATATCCTGACAGCCCATGCAAGATGCAACCATCAATTTTTTATTTTCGATATTGCTGGAGCCAGAGAATCTGCCTTTGCATGGAGTGGCTTAGACTGAAAGAAAATGCATCAAAACTTCCCTTGGGACTCCCCAATCCAACTTTGCAACCATCCATAATTTTATTTTCATTATTTCTCGAGCCAGAGAATGCACCTTTGCATGGAGTGGCTTATATTGAAAGAAAATGCAACAGAACTTCCCTTGGAGCTCGGCAATCTAGCTTTGCAACCATCTATTTTGTAGCAGTCAAACAAGCCTACTATGTGGTCTTTGACTTTTTGTAACTTAGCTGGTTTGGCATCATTAGTTTTCTACATTTATATAAAGTAACATGTCAGTTGCTTGCGGAATTAAACTCGGTATGTTGCTCGCTGTAATTTTTATTGTAATTTGCTTGATATACCTTTCTATTTACTATAAGAACCACGGGTTCTCATGTTGGTTATGAGCTTCAAAATAAAATTAAGGGCATGCTTTGTGCGTATGAGAAGGAAAACTTATATGATGATGACACCGGAAAGTTTCAACGATTTACAATATGCAAATCCACCATTCCGCACAGTGTGACAATGACTTGCAGGTGTCGAGGCGAAACTCATCTGTCCTTCTAGTCTCTACTATATAATACGGCTTCAGCTGATGATGGTTGGTTGGTACATCATTAAAACTGCCTCTAAAGTTGACACAAATTACCCACTCTGCGACGGTAAGCTGTACCGTCCGGTACAAAAAAAACAACTCTATTTCCTAGCTTGATCCAGCCCCCGGTTCGATGTATATATACACCTTAGATCAGACACATGAGGTCGGGGAGAATTGATCTACCGCATCTACTCCACCGCGTCCCTGTCGAACCGGGCCTACACGCTCGAGCCATCCATAACAAAAAGCGAATACGAAGAACACCGCAATGTCCATCTTCAACCAAACATGTTGGACGAGATTTATTGGAAACTCTCGGAGAGCGAGCAATATTCAATCTTATCGGCATATGCAATGAAATTCTTAGGGTTATGGAGAAGACGATTTGGAAGTTTCGGCCACCTCCCATTTCGAGACATCGTAGTAAGAATCATGGAAGGGGGTGCCATAAGACTACTGGTAGAACCGTGGGGGGATGTGGAAGAACTGGAAACGAGAACACGGGTTTTACCCAGGTTCGATATGTCTCAACTAGACGGCGTTCCTACTTCTGCAATCTCACTAAAATCAGGGCTGGAGTCTAAAGTATACAGAGTACAATTATGAGTATGCTTTCGCTAAATAGGCGAGGATGAACTTCCCGGCGAGTTGGCTAACTTGTGATCTTGTGTTGTTCCTTGCTCCCTTCCGGCTTTATATAGATAACCAGACGAGGGCTTACAAGAAGGAAACCTATAAGACTACGGAAAGTATCTAACTTGGAAAGCAAGGAATCTGGCTTCTCCTCCAAGTCGTACTACTTTGGGTCGCGGTCTGGGTTCTTCTATAATCCGACTTCCTATGCTTCAGCTTACTGGGCCGCCCAATGGACTCCGTTCCATTGCTTGTGGGCCACCCTGCTAATCTGGCCTTCGGCCAATGCCAAATATACCCCTATTTGGCATATATCCGACAATAGCCCCCAAGAAGGATTGAGACTTCAGTTCACCTTCCCTCCTGGATTTGTATTCTCTTCACAAATGTCGGCGTTTTGTCTTTGATTCTTCTTTCAACAAAAATCTTTAATGTCAAACTCGGATTTACCAAAATCCGGTATTTCTTCCACGAATCTTCGCGGAGAAGAAAACTGTGACGTAAGCGATGAAATCTTACCTACGTCATGAACGTCTGGGTTCAGTCAAAAGCCTGAACCCATATATCTAACAGATTCTCGCACAAGAAACGAGGAGATAGCAATTATCACCCTGTCTTCTCGTTTCTCGGGTTTCCCGCCGATACACGCGTCAATCATCCAACTGCTAAAAGAGCCGTTGGAACTAATCTCAACGTAAACTTGGCCTCCGGTTCTCCTTCCGCATCATCTTCCTCCTCGAGCCCCCAGAGCATAGAACCACTCCCAGCCTCGAGCGAAAGGAACACAGAGAACGAACCCGAGCCCAGAACCTCACCAGAGTCCTATCATCAGTGGTGTTTGTTTAATCGCACGGCTGCGCCGCCAAAAATGGCCATCGGAAGCCCTGCACGTGCGTCCGAGATCGTCGTCGACGTCGAGGCCGCCATAGAGGACATCATCCAAGACCTCGACGCTGCCGCTGGAACTCCTCCGAGCTCTTCCACAGCTGCGTCGGAGGTTCCCGAGAGCGCACCGGCGGGCGGGGATCTCAACCCTGCCGCCGGAGCCATGCCGCCACAATGGGCTACTCCTCCTCCTCCTCCCTTCCCCGAAACTGAGGAGGGGGAAACCTCCACCCGTGACGGCGACAACGCGGCAGCCATCGTCACCGCCAGAGGCGAAGAAGAAGAGGAGGGCGATGCCGGGAATTGGAGTCACTGCAACGTGGCAGTGGCCCTCCTCAACGCAATGGAAAAGGATGGGTTCATCGCCAAAGATAAATGGCGGATGGACGAAGACGACACCGAGCCTTCTCCGAAATATGGAGAACATGTTGTTTTGGCCTCCCATATCAATCGAGGTATGGGTTTTCCACCTTCCGCGTTCTTCATCCAAGTCCTTAACCATCACGGTGTCCAACCCCACAACCTGCCACCCAACTCCATTCTATACATAGCCGGGTTCCAGGCTCTTTTTGAGGGGTATCTAGGGATAGAACCTCGCCTAGATTTCTTTCAGTATTATTTCAACGTGAAACGCAACACCACCGATGGTGTTCTTCCGACTTGCGGGACCATCTTCTTCAACCTTCGTAGGTTTAGGGAGGAGTAGTTTACGAAAATAAAAACCTCCGAGTCCGTCAAGTTTTGGACGTACTCTTTCTTCTACCACTTGGACATTCCCTATCCTGGCAAGGATACAGGAATTCCGCCTTTCGTCAATTCCGCAGCCACGCCCCAAGGTAATTGGGCGTTGGACGCGGTCCAGGTTCTGTCTTCAGACCTGATGAGAATAAAGAGGTGGATCACGAAGCTTGTTTCTTCCTCTCCTCCTCTGACCGGCATGGACACAGTCCTTTGCTGGCTCGGAAGGAGGATCCAACCTCTTGCTCACCACGGCAGCCGAGTTCTTTGTGAATACTCGGGCCCCGAGGATACAATTAGGGTGAAAAAGTCCGCTTTGTCAAAGAAGGAATTCAAGAAGTGCGTCAACCAGCTTGTAGCTACTCGTGATCAGTACGAGGAAATCCTATAAATGTATAACGCGCAAAACCCCGCTCCCAAGGTATGTTTTAATTTCTGACTTTTGGGAAGTTTTTTTTTTTGACTTTTGTCTTTCTCGGATGTTTTTTACTAATCTAGGTTTGTTTCTTTATAGCTTCTTGATCTCCGAGAAGATCGCCTTGCCACCGATGCTGAGCTAGTGGAGCTCAAAGCTCGCTTTCAATCAGCCGGAGGGCGGAAACGCAAGAAAATCTCTTCAAGCAACAAAGTGATCAATCTCGACAGAGTTCCCGTCGCCACCTCCGGGTAAGACTTGGAATCAGTACTTTCGTATGCCTTTTCTTGCATCCCTCTTTTCTCAGATTTTTTTTATCTCGGTTTCCCTCTCTTTTCTCTTTTTCAGCCTTGCTCATGTCCCTTTGAAGGGAAAGGGCGGGAAGAAGCATAAGGCTATTGCTCTTAGGGGGCCTAAGCCATCCCCTGCAGCTGCCCCGGACACTCCAATGACGGCTGGTGAAGAAAATTTGGCTGCTCGGGAAGAATGCAACTATCCTCTGCAGTCCAGCCAGCCCGATGTGTCTGACACGGATGCGCGGGAAAGGGCGGCACTTGACGAAGGCGGACCTTCAACGCTTCCAGAAGTTGACCAATGCCGCTTTTGACGTGAAGTTCAAGGTAAAACAAGAGGCCTACTTTGATGAACTCGGATATATTCATCCGTGGGCAAAAAAGTATTTCGCCCGAGCCCCCTTGATTCGCCCTTGGCCAAAAGGAGGATTGATAGTCCGGAATAATTACGTGTTCTCACCTCGGCAGGTTCTCCAAGACGGAATCCGCCATTTGGGGATTACCTTCTCGGAATACGCCAAGCAATTCACCGAGACGCTAGGCGGTTTGCAAAAGATGAGTCGGGTATTATCTCTAGCCCCCAAGTATTAAGATAAAAGCATTTTTTGTGTTAATACTTTTCTTTTTTGCCTGCCTATTTTTGTCTAACAAATCTTTTTCTTTGTATGCTTTTCAACAAACTGCCGAAAACATAAACGTGGAAGTTTTCGAGAAGCTGACCATCAAGAACCAAGAGGTGAAATCTCTTCTTGGTATTCTTAATGAGAAGGACTCCGAAATGTCCGAGATTCAGAAGCAACTAAAGGAGTCAGCTGATAAGCATACTTTTACTTTCCTTGATTTTGATTCTGAACTTTTCGAATTTTTCCTAAGGACTTTTCCGAGTTTTAATCCTTTGCCTCTTTTTCTTCTTAGCCTCCTTGGCCAAGGCGAAGCAAATTGATGAGGATGCCGACAACACCGAGAATCTCCACAAAGAGAATTCTGAGCTTTACAAAATGACTATAAAGCTTCAGAAGGATCTGGAGGAGAGCCAGCTGGCCCTAGGTTTGTCCGAGTCTCGGGCTTCCTCGCAAGTCGAGAAAGACCGAAGGACCATCCAAGACCTCAAGAATGCCCTTCATCAACGCCTTGAGGAAGGCGCTAAGATGGACAAATCCCTGGTAAGTTTCTAAACTTTTACCAGATTTTCTTTTACTTTGCATAATGCATTCTTTTTCTTCCCTCTGTTTATCTAATCTCTTCTGATTTTCATTTACAGAAGGGAATCCTTTGGTTACTCGGATTGATCGCATCCAGGCTTTCGGGACTTTCGTCTCCAAGCTGAAGAATGTCGGAATGCTATTTATTAATAAGTGCATTCTGGACAAAGCTGGCGAATTCTTGAAAGCCAGGAGGCTCCCGGAAACTATTGCGGGGGTGGCAAACCAACGCAAATCCTAGCTCCAGTCTGCCGCCTGCGGTAGTGTATGCATGGCCCTAGGGCTGATGCAGATGCACTACACCACCGCCAAGTTTCGGCGCATCGCCACCGGTGTTCCGCAAGGATACACCGAGGCGCAAAGGGCAGAAATATTCGAGTCTATCAAGGGCCATGCCTCCAAGATAGCTCGGATGGTCTCTACCTCGACGTTCTACCAGGAGGAAGAAATTTCAGCAACTACGGAGAACCCGAGTGATAGCGACAAAGACGACGAGGAGGAGTTTGTGGATGTCGACTAATCCTGCGTAGCCGTTAGCCAAATAGGGTGCATTACTATTCTTACAATGTAAACTCAATTGCAATGCATTCTATCTTTTGTATGAACAAGTTTTTATCCTTTACAGTAAATTTAAGCTTTGCAAGTTTTTTAGAGTTTTAATTCCTTTTTTTCTAAGTTCTCTGGTTTGTATGTTTTAACTTTCCTTAGTATTAAAGTGGTTCCAAAAGTATGCAATCTTCACGCCAAGTGGCCGGGTTAAGAAACCAATTAGTCAAAACTCGGAATCATGGATTATACTCTCGCACTTTTACTTATTAAATCAAGTGACCCAACACAACAAACAGATGATACTTAGGAATAATAAGAAATTGAAAAGTATGAACTCCAGACACACAGACATAATCTGGGGTTCTAAAGCCTCCTTAGGCTAAAAAGCATTCAGTTTTATAACTCCGAGCACGCAAGCAAAATTCGGGTTACCATTGAAGCAAATTGAAAGATCATTGGGAAATAGAAAAGACGGAACATGCTTTGAACAGTAAACACAAAACAAAAATGCATGAATTTCCGACAACTTTATTTCATGATCTCAGTGATGTTTACATAGAATTCAACTAAGTGTAGAAGGAACGTAACTGCTGGATGCTCGAGGGCCTATTTGTCTCTCCTAGTTCTACATCTATGCTTCTTTTCCTCTTGCGATTCGGATTTATGGGTCATCTTCTGTGTTTCGAATATCTACAAGGTAATATGACCCATTTTTTCGGGTCATTTTTTATAGCCATTTTTTTATATCTATGCTTCTTTTCCTCTTGTGCTTTCTATCATGTACCACTCTTAGCACCAAATCACCTTATTTAAAAGATCGATGTTTGATTTTCCAACTATGATATCACCATAGTCGTTGCTGATAAATGGCAGATCTTTGCAACACAAGTTCTCGTTCTTCTTCTAAGAGATAGACGGCATCCTAACATGCACTTTCGGCATCCGAGTCATCATATGCATGCACTCTTGGGCTATCATGGATTATGTCCGTAGGAATCACTACTTCTGTGCCATAGACCAAGAAAAAAGGTGTTTGCCCTGTTGCTCTATTTGGCATCGTTCGAATACTCCAAAGCACGGAAGGCAATTCTTCTACCCATGCTCCAGCTGCTCTGTGAAGAGGAGTTTCGAGTCTTGGGGGTATTCCTTGCAGGATTGAACTATTCATTCGTTCAACTTGCCCATTGGATTGTGGGTGTGCCACAGATGCAAGATCTAGGCGAATTCACGTTTGTCGGTAATATTTTTGCCAACTCTCCAATTGAGAAATGTGTCCCGTTATCCGTGATTATACTATATAGAACGCCATATCACATGACTATGTCTATGATAAAATTTTGGGCGGTCACACCGTCAAGTTTTTTTGATGGGTTTTGCCTCCACCCACCTGGTATACTTATCCACTCCAACGAGTAGATGCGTGAGTCCGCCTCTTGCAGTTTGAATGGCCCCATTATATCTAGCCCCCAGACCGCAAATGGCCATGTTATGGGGATAGTCTTGAGTGCTTGAGCCGACATATTTGTCTGCTTGGCGTAATACTGGCATCCGACACATATATTCACTATGTGCTCCGCATCTGTCTTGGCTGTGAGCCAAGAAAACCCTGCACGGAATGCTTTTTTAACTATGCTTTTTGACTGAGCATGATGTCCGCAATCTCCGGCATGAATTTCTTACAGAATTTCTCGTCCTTCTTCTGGCGAAATACATCGCTGAAAAATTCTGATAGTACTGCTTTTATGCATGCAACCATTGATTACTGTGTATCCTTTGCATCGGCATTTTATTTGCCTTTGCAAGAATTCGTCTGCTCCATCCGGGAACTTCTGATTGACTAAGAAGTTTAAGTATGGTATTGTCCAATCCGGGTTAACGAGCACAATTCTATTGACTCGGAAACTAGGGGTAATCAACATCTCCGTCTTTTATTAATGGTTCGTACATGCTGGATGAATACACCAGGTGGTAGAGTTTTCACCATTTCCGAGCCCATGCGGACTAAAGCATCTGCATTCCAGTTTTCTTCCCTTTTGACGTGATGTGCCTCAAATCCTAGGAAGCAAATGGCGAACTCGTCGACTGTTTTTCGATATTCGGCCATTATGGGGATTTTTTGCATCCCATGTTTGGTTCAGCTAATGTTGTACTAAGTCTGAGTCACCATAGCAAAGTATGCGTTTGACGCCTATTTATTTTGCAATATGCAAGCCATGAAGCAATGCTTAGTATTCTGCCACATTGTTGCTGGCGTTGAAGTGTATTTGTAATACATACTCCGTTGTGTCGCCTTTTGGAGATTTGAGCACCACACCAGCGCCAACGCCTTCTTTCATTTTGGATCCGTCAAAATACGTCCAATATTCCTACTCCGGCATTGGTGGGTTTTCCAGTGCTTCTGTCCAATCAGCCACGAAATCTGCCAACACCTGAGATTTGATTGTCGTCCGGGGTTGGTACTTAATGTCGAACACCGCAAGTTCAATGTCCCATTTGGCTACTCTGCATGTTGCTTCCGCATTGTTAATAATATCCCTTAGTGGTGTTTTGCTTACCACTGTTATGGAATGTCCTTGGAAATAATGACGGAGTTTTCGAGATTCGAAAAACATGCCATATGCGAGCTTTTGATAATGTGGATACCTTTGTTTTGACTCGAAAAATACCTCGCTGACGTAATATACCAGATGCTGGTCTGGAATACTTTGCTCGTCTTTCCGCTTTTCCACAATTTTCACTATGCTAATAACCCTATTAGTTGCTGTAAGATATAGTAACATGGGTTCTTCGTCTTTTGGGGATGCCAAAATCGGAGCTTTCATCAAAGTTTCTTTCAACTGGGTTAATGCTTTGTCCGCCTCTTCTGTCCATTCAAATTTGTCGGATTTATTCAACAATTTGTATAATGGCAGAGCTTTGTCACCAAGCCGTCTTATGAACCTGATTATAGCGGCTGCAGAACCTGTCAGTCTTTGGACATCTTTTAGACATGTAGGTATTTTGATGTTTAAAATTTCTTTGATCTTTTCAGTATTTACCTCTATTCCTCTGTGAGAAACTATAAAACCCAGAAGTTTTCCTGAGGGAACACCGAATACGCACTTTAATGGATTCAACTTCATTCTATAAGTGCGGAGATTGTTGAAGTTTTCTCGTAGATCTTCAAGGAGCGTATCTTTTTCCTTGGAAACGACGGCAATATCATCCACATAAACATGGACGTTTTTGCCAATTTGACTATGCAAGCATCTTTGCATGCAACGCTGGTATTTTGTACCTACGTTCTTCACGCCAAAAGGCATGGTTATGTAATAGTATGTTCCATAGGGTGTTATGAAAGAGGTTTTTATTTGGTCTTCTTCTTTCATGCGTATTTGATGATACTCGGAATAAGTGTCCAAAAAGCATAAAAGCTCAAAGCCAGCAGTGGCATCTATTATTTGATCGATTCGTGGTAACGCGAACCTATCTTTTGGCATAATTTGTTCAAACCGGTGTAATCTATATATATCCTAAGAATAATACTATCCTTCTTCGGGACTAATACTGGGTTCGCAGACCAATCAGTATGTATAACTTTCCGGATAAAGTCAGCTGCTAAAAGCCGGATAATTTCCTTGCCAATATCCTTCCGCCTTCTTCCATCGAAACGACAGAGACCTTGTTTGATGGGTTTTGATCCTGGAATAACCTTCAGTTGGTGCTCAGCAAGTTCCCTGAGAACACTCGGCATATCAGCAGGACACCAGGAGAAATGTCCTAGTTCTCACATAGGAACTTGATGAGCGCGCTTTCCTATTTGTCAGTCATTCCTGCTCCCACTACGACAAACTGTGTTGGATCTTTGGGGTTCAGGATGATCTGCTTTGTATTCTCCGAGGCTTTGAAACTATGTGCTGTTTTCGGGCTTTCTTTTACTGTCGGCATTTCTATCGGCAATACTTCTTTAGCCAGCTCTTTTAGCTCTTCCTTCTGAATCACCTATTCGGCGCAAAGGGCGTTTCCTTTCTCGAGCTCGTTCGCCAATTTGAAATCTCCTGATATGGTGATTACTCCTCCTTTTGGCCCTGGCATCTTTAGCTTGTTGTAGATATAGGATGACCTTGCCATGAATTTCGCGAAAGCCGGACGTCCGAGTATTGAGTGATACACACTTTCAAACGGTACCACCTCGAATGAGATCGTCTCCTCACGAAAGTGTTCTCTCTTTCCAAAGGTTACTTCTCAGGAAATTTCTCCTAGGGAATGTGCTTGCCTACCAGGAACAATGCCGTGAAAACGTACATTGATGTGTTTGAGCTAGGTCTCGGAGAGGTGTAACTGCTTAAATGTACTTAAGTACATGATATTGATACTGGATCCTCCATCCATTAACACTCTTTTGAGCCTAGTGTTTTGAACAATAGGGCTTACGACCAAAACATGTGTGTCGGGTTCTAGGATGTTACCCGGATGATCAGACTGATCCTAGGTAATTGGCATATTTGCATACTTCAAGTACTTTGGGGTTAGAGGTACAACCGCATTGATTTCTCGAAGTGTTCGTTTCGCCTGTTTGGCGGAAGGAGTTGTCAGGAAAGTTAGGTTGCATTCTCCTTCAACTCTCGGGAATTTGGGCTCGCCTTTCTGCTGCTGCTCCTAAATTTTATCATCAGTGTCAGACTTGCTTTCTTCTTTGTCAGTTTCTGGTTTTTGCTTGTTGAATTTCCTTTTGGAATTCCTTCCTTTATTCCCAGATCCTGCATTACCTTTCATGTGCTTATTAAGACGGCACTGCGCATTTGTGTGGGTAGGCTTCCCAAATTGCGAATGGTGGATGCAGTTTTCCGACTTAATCTTTTCCAACTCTTCTTTCGAATAGGAGATAGGTTCTGTGCTTTTACCCTTCCATCTGTTTCCATTATCTTTTCCAAAATCTATATTGACTTCTTTGGGTTTTGGTTGTGCTTCTGGAGTAGCCTTCTTATCATAACGAGACGCCTTTTTGGCTTGAACCAAAGCATCAATATCTTCGCCTCTCTCCCTGATGTCATCTTCAGTCGCTGCGTGCTCATTGGCGGTGGTAAGCACAAATCCGAGATCTTTGTGATCTTTCGAACCAACCATGAACGGTATGAGGAGGGTTTCAGGCCATTGATGAAATCATGCATTGCTTGTACATCACTTACTCCAGAGCAACTATTCTTCATTGCCGTCCATCTTGAGATAAAGTCGACATACGACTCGTCTTCATATTGGACGCAATGGTTCAGCTGGTTAATACTCTTAGGGCGTTTGTACGTGCCCCGAAAGAGCTGAGCAAATATTCTTCCATATCTTCCCAGCTATCTACTGTTCTTGACGAAAGCCCGTTGATCCAATCTCTGGCTCCGTCCAATAACATTAGGGGAAGAAACTTCATAGCCTCTAAATCTGTCCCTTTGTTGATTTGGACGGCAGTATAGTAATCTGAAAGCCATGTATCCGGGTTTGTACTTCCGATATACTTTTGGTAAGTTGGACCGACTTTGGCAAAGCCAGAGTGTAGACAGATTCTCTAGATCCTGTCAGTGAAACACTTTGGTCCGAAGTATAAATCCTCTCTTTCCGCCTTGTCGAAGTGCGTGGAATACCTTCCAACTGAATGGACAGAAGGGGATCTGCTCCGTTCTGGTCCATTGTTGCGTGAGTGCGCTCTTCTGGGATCATCCTTGTTTCTTCCGGCATCCCGTCCTTTGGTATAAGGTGGAGTTCTGCTCCTTGGCCTTTCTTTGTTCCTTGGAGGGGTTCGGTATCTCTCACGCCTGTGAGGATTGTCGTATCTTCCGGCTTTATCGGCTGGATATCTCGGAGGCGGCATTATTTTTCCGTCCTTCTGGTTTTTCTCCTCCCGTTCCTTGTTGTCACGGGGTTTTGTATTATTTCCACATTTCGGCAGATGGGATCATGTTCTGGACGATGCATCGTTGTTATCCGGGATTTTCTTGTCCTTCTTAGGATCTCCCTTCTTTTCCTTAGAATCGCCTGAATCTCCAGGTTCACTAGGGTGAGGTGCTCCAGCGACGCACGTGGCGGTTTTGCACAAGGCTTCTGCGTTTTCAGCTGCAGTTTTGTAGATGCGTTCAGCCTTAGCATTAGTGTTGTTAACCTGTCTTCGCCAAGATGGGTTTTCAAACCTCTTTCTTGCCGGCAGTTCATCCGGTTTTGAAATTCTGGGTAACCTCGTGGGTTTAATTCCAGATCTATTCCTTCTTTAGTATTCCTCTATTTCTTCCTGCTGTATTTTAATATCATCCTGGGTTTTGAGTAGATTTTCCCGAGTTCATAATAGATGTTACTATTGCCGCATTATAGCTTGTCTCCTGACTTCCAGCACTTCTGGTGGCTCGTTACGTGCGACTGGGGTTTGAATTAGATCGATCTCGTCTTGTTACCACATTTGGGGAACGGGGATATCAGCCTTTTTCTTCTCCGTGGGTTTCACACCACTACCGCCTCCAACTTCTAGGTTTTGGTTGGCGATGTCTGTCAATTTCTCCACCTTTTGTTCTGTAGTTTGGATAGCAACTTCTTAGAGTACTTTTTTTCTTCTTAGAAGATGGAGGCTTTTTGTTAGGTTCATCTTTCGTCAATTCTTTGACGTCAGGGTAGGTCGGACTAACTTCACCTTCCTATTCCTCTTCATCTGGCGGAGACGTTTTGGGGTCTTCATCTTCCTCGACATCCGAATTTCCAGTCGGTTTTTCCATGAGTACTTCATGGAAACTCCCTTGCATGGATTTGACCTTTCTTTCGAAAGCGTCTTCATCTTCGGAATCTGAATCTGTAGATCCGGTTTCCGAATCTAGCTTTGCCTCTATGGCTGCTAATACAGACTCAGCTTTCGAGTTCGTTACTTGATCAACGAATTTCGGGTCTTCCACCTTTTCTGTGGGGTCATGATTTTCTGCCTTTTCCACGGGATTTTCATCTTCCATGTTTTCAACGATCTCAGACTAAACCATACCAATGAAGTGGGATCTGGCAGCAGGCATCTCCGAAGAGGCAGCAAATCCAGATGTGTGAATAGGGAAAATCTGAGCAGAATCCGGCATTGAAGCCTTCATCTATTGGGCATAGGGCAGGTGGGATAAAATTACTTCCACCACGAAATCCCATTGCTTCTGTTGTTAAACCGATAAAAACATTATTAGGTCCAATCGGTAAAACGCAGGCACTTACAAGATGATTCCGTGTCGGCATATATGATCTGTTGTCGAGGAAGCGTCTGACCGTCGAATTCCAGGCTTCCGATAGTGATTGTGCTGCCGATTCCGCCGAGTATTCCCGTTCGGAACGTAATTCCCGACGTCGCTGGACCCACGGTGAGCGCCAACTGTCGAGACATTGTAGTAAGGATCATGGACGGGGGTGCCATAAGCCTACTGGTAGAACCGCGGGGAGGGGGCGTGGAAGAACTGAAAACGAGAACACGGGTTTTACCCAGGTTCGGTACGTCGCAACTAGGCGGCATTCCTACTCCTACAATCTCACTAAAATCAGGGCTGAAGCCTGAAGTATACATAGTACAATTGTGAGTATGGTTTCGCTAACTCGGCGAGGATGAACTTCCCGGCGAGTTGGCTTCTAACTAACTTGTGATCTTTTGTTGTTCCTTGCTCCCGTCCGGCTTTATATAGATAACCGGATGAGGGCTTACAAGAAGTAAACCTAGAAGACTACGGAAATTATCTAACTTAGAAAGCAAGGAATCTGGCTTCTCCTCCAAGTCGTACCACGTTGGGCCGTGGTCCGGGTTCTTCTAGAATCCGACTTCCTGCGCATCAGCTTACTGGGTCGCCCAATGGACTCTGTTCCATTGCTTGTGGGCCATCCTGGTAATCCGGTCTTCGGCCAATGCCGGATATACCCCTATTTGGCATATATCCGACATCTTAAAACAAAACAAAAAAATTGTGTGGCTTGCAACTCAAAAACGGATATGGACGGAGGATCGTTTGGAAAGAACAGGTTGGCCAAATTGTGGTCTTTTCCCATTTTGTAAGCAAACAACAGAGTCGGTTTCTCTTTTTTTGTTAGTTGTCGTCTCACTCGTCGCCTTTGGGTTCTCATTAAGGATTTGGGGGCTCCAAGGCTTGCAACCGGCCACTTGGACAAACCACTCAATCGACGAGTGGTGATTATTAATGACAGAAGCCCACTCCTCGATCCGCAAAGGCATTGCCTCCCCTACCTTGCTCACTACTTGGGAGATTTGGAACGAATGCAATGCAATGGTCTTCCACAACAAGCATACTCCACCCTTAGTTCTCCTAGATAAGATTAAAACCGAGGCCCGGCTGTGGGTTCTTGCGGGCGCCAAACGTTTGGACGATTTGATGTCGCGAGAGTATGCATTTGTAATATTGGTCTCAAAATTGCTTTCTTACAAACCTCTTCTTAATTAATAGATTGGGGCAAAACTTTAGCCCCCTTTATAGAAAAACATCCTAGACATATTACCACCGCGGAGATGAGCGGTTGGCCGATGAGGAAGACTGTCCTCGCCGACGGCAGCATGCCGGCAGCATGCTGGAGGAACGCGAGCGCAGTGTCCACGAAGCAGCCAGCCTCGCGCTACAAGAGGTTGTGCAGGAGAAGCGCGACCATGACGTCCACGATGCGGGCAGCCTCACCTCCAGCCTTGGGTTCGTCATGTAGAACAGGGCCATGGGTAGCTCTGTCCCAGCGTTCGTCTGTCGTCAACCTGCTGAACAACATCGGGAGCTTCCTCCGCGGAACCTATGGCGCAGGTGCAACATGGAGAAGCCGCCTCTGTATACGCATGTATTCTCCGCATGTACCTCAGCTTCCCAGCAACAACAACGGGCGCCATCCAATGCTTGTGCCATACCGTACAAGTTATGACGTGGCTCTGGAACCAACGCGATGTCCTATTTTCCAATCAGGCACGTGATTTGTTGTACCGATGGATGGATCGTGTAGCCGGTCTCTTAAGTGAGACAACATAACAAAAGTTTCAAGAGGATTCATGCCCGCTAAGAAAAACTCATCTTCTTTAGATCCTGAAAAAACGAAAATAAGTAAGAAGGATCAGTAGTAGTAGGAAGACTTAAGTTTCTTCGTTCATTTACGTTGAGATAGACGAGTAAATACCTTTTTTTCACCATGGTGGGCAGCCGGCGTGTCGAGACATCGTAGTAGTTTTCATAGACGGGGGTGCCATGAGACTACGGTAGAGACGTGGGGTAACGGGATCGCGTGATGGACAGTAAACACAGGATTTACCCAGGTTCGGTACGTCGCGACAGTACGACGTGCCTACTCCTGCACTTCTCACTAATCGGGACTAAAGCCTGGTTACAGGATTACAATGTGAGGTTTAGATCTAGCTACTCATAGAGGATCAACTTCTCGGCGAGTTAGCCTATAGCTTCTCTGTTCTTCGTTGGTTCTTTTATTTATCTCCCGTCCGGCTTTATATAATAGCCGGATTAGGGCTTACAGAATAGGAAACCTAGAAGACTACGGTAACTATAACTTGGAAAGTAAGGAATCCGTCTTCTCCTCCAAGCCAGATCACGTGGGCCGTGATCCGGGTCCTTCTAGAATCCGGCTTCTGCGCGTTGAGTTACTGGGCCGCCCAATGGACCATAGCCCACTACCACTTGGGCCACCCTGGTAACCAGGCACTTTGACTACCATCTTATATACCCCTAAGCGGTATGTATCCGACAGTAGCCCCCAAGAAGGATTAAAACTCTGATTCGCCGTCTTTTGCCAAATGTGCTTTGTCCGAGAAATTTCAATCAACAGTCTTGATTCTTCTTATTCTTCTTCTTTTGAAAGAGATGGTAACGTGAAACTCGGAATCCCGAAAATCCGGCTTTTCTCTCACGATCCTTCGCGGAGAAGTAACTTCCTACGTCAGCGCCCTAAATCATGCTGACGTAAGGGACGTTTGGGTTTCACGCGGGAAACCCAGTAACGTATCTCTGACAGATTCTCACGGGAAACGAGGAGATAGCCATCATTACCCTGTCGTTTCATTTCCCGGATTTTCCGGCGAGTGACACGCGTTGATCATCCAACGGTCAAAATAGCCGTTGGCACGTATCTTGACGGATTTCTGGCTATAAGTAGCCGTCTTCGTCCTCGCAGAAACCTTCCGCACTCTCACTATCCACGCCATTGCCGCGCACAAGCTCTCGAGCGAAGAACCGTCCCGAGCGCACACCGCACCCAGAGCACACCGGAGATGCAACGCGCCGCCACCAAATGGCAACCTCACCGTCTTCCCCTACTCGCTCCACCGCAAACACCATCGACGAACTCATCAGTGACCTAGATCCACAGCTAGGATCACCGAAGCGCGCCGGTGACGAGCCGGAAAAGACCGCGCCCTCTGCGGCGGGCGGAGAGGATCTTTCCGCCACCGCGAACGTTGCGGGCTCGAGCTCCGCACCTTCCCCACCGTTTTCTCCCGAGACGGCGGAGGAGAAGATCCAGCTTCTCGGCGATGAGCTCGCCGCTGCGGAAGCCGCTACGTCCGCTGCCGCCGGAGCGGATGAAGAGGTGGAAACTGCAGGCAATTGGATTGCCTGCAGCATTCCGCCAGCCCTCCTTCCAAACCTGGAAAAGGAGGGTCTGATTCTTAAAGGGAAATGGCGGCTCCCTGAGGACGAGAACGAGCCGATGCCGAAAGACGGCGAAAGGGTTCTTCTTTCCTCCCATCTCTTAAGAGGTATGGGACTTCTGCCTTCTGCTTTCTTCCTCCAAATCCTCTCCCACTACAACATCCAACCCCATAACCTGCCACCCAACTCCATTCTCTATATGGCCGGGTTTCAGGCCTTATTCGAGGGTTACTTAGGCTTAGAACCTAGGTTAGATTTTTGGATGTATTGTTTCGGGGTTAAGCGGAACTCCTTGGAGGGCGCACTCCCGACTTGCGGAACCATCTCCTTTACTATTCGGAGATTTAGGGAAGATTGGTTCCCCAAGATCAAAACATCGGAATCCGTCAAATTTTGGACGGGTTCCTTCTTCTACCATCCCGATGTGCCTTTCCCAAAAAAGGCCATCGGGGTTCCACCTTTTTCCAACACTGCTGCCGTTCCCCAAGACAATTGGGGAACGAAAGCCGTCCAGGTTCTGCCGCCTGATCTTCTAAGGATCAAGCGGCGCACCGCCAAGCTCACTTCCTCCAATCCACCTCTAACTGGCATGGACACGGTCCTTTGCTGGTTAGATAGGCGGATCCAGCCGTTGGCCAATCACGGTGGCCGCCTCTTGTGCGACTACACGGGTGCCAACGACCCAATGCGGACATCCATCAAGGATTGGTCCCCAAGGGATCTTCGACGGTGCGCAAACCAGTTGGTCGCATCTCGCGACCAATACGAAGCGAGTCGGCCGATGTATAGGGCCGACAATCCGGCTCCCAAGGTATGTTTTCCGTCATTTGGGTGGAGTTTTAACATTCTTTCTCGGATTTTCCTGCTTCTAACTCTAATTTTTATTTTCAACAGTTCGCTGAACTTCCAGACTCGGAGTTAGCCTCCGAAGCTAAGCTGGATGCCTTGCGTACTGCCACTACAGGTGGGCGCAAGCGCAAGAAGATTTCTTCCTCTGAGGAAGTTATCGACCTTGACGGAATTCCCGTCGCCACTTCCAGGTTAGATCTTCTGGGTTCTTTTCTTTCATGGAAATTTTTCTTCCATCTTCGGAGTTTTAACTTTTCCGGGTTTTTTGTTTTTAGCCTGCCTCCCTCCAACCTAAAGCCGAAGAAGCTGAAGAAACACAAAGTTGTTTCCAGCCGAGGCGGTCAACCTTCTCCCGTCATTGCCCCGGACACACCGTCCACGATGGCGGAAGAGCACGCTGCAGCCCCCACCACCAAGCCACTAGAGCCCAGCCATCCCGTTGTGTCCAACACGGACACGAGGGAAAGGGCGGCTCCAGAGGTGGGAAAATCTTCTCGGACATTCGACGAGGAGATTCCCACCTTTGACAAGAAATTCAAGATTATCAATGACGGCCTAAGCGCGGCCGGAACCTTTTTTGCGGAATACGCAAAAGAGTTCAATGAAAACTTGGCGGGTTTGCAACGAATGAGCCAGGTATGTAACTCTAGCCCCCAAGCATTAAACAAAATGTATGATTTTTTGCCTTAATGCTTTTAGTAATCATTCTTTTCCTTGCTATGTTCCAGCAAACCGCCTGTCGGGGGGTTACCCCCGAGTAGGGTAAAGACAGGTGGTAAAGGCCGCTTACAGAAGAGAGGTTTGGTCGAGTAGCCGACTACCGGGTACTCGCTACCCGGTCGACTGCTACTCGGTCTCACCTCAAGATGACCAAAAGGAGATATCAATCAAGTTCTACCCTGTCGAGTAGAAGGTTTGGCCCGAGTACAATTGGCGGGAACCTTTGGCGGGAAACTACTCGGGCAGGAAGTCAAAGGAGCCGTTCTGACACAGGATCCCGCGTATCCTGGGTCCGTACTTGGCAGCATTCGAACTACTGTTCACGTGGGGACGGCCTGCCTGACAGTGACAGCATGGAAGCAGTCGGTGGCAGGATAAGGGGGGCCTACTCTGTGACTAGGTACAGTGATACCAGTCTGTCCCCTAGTTTTGCCCAACGACTTTACAGAAGCAGCCAAGACCAACGACCAAAGCTGTCAGCGGGTACTCGGAGAAAGGACAGTGTGCACACTATGTCGACACTTGTCTAGATTTGGACGTATCCGGCTGGGCACCATGTATATAAGGTGCCCCGCCGCCTCCTGCGCGAGGCATGCTCCCATAGACGCTAACAGTGGCTCTCTGGAAACCCTAGAAACCCTAAGTTCTTGACCTAGCTCTACTCGGAGAGGGGCAAGGGGCTACTCGGTAGCGTTACTATTTGTACTGTGGCTACTCGGTGAGACACCGTAATACATACGGAAAGGCAGGAGTAGGGGTTTTACCTCCTCACGAGGGCCCTGAACCTGGGTACATCGTGTTGTTTGTGTTGTGTAGATCTTACCTCACGCGGCTACTCGTCGCGTGATCCCTCCCCGGACACCTCCAGCGTCCATCGTCCCCACATCTTTAGCCATCCTATGGCATCTGCCGTGACACCACCACGACAGTTGGCGCCCACCGTGGGGCAACCAGCGGCGCTGGCTGGAGTTTCTGTTCGGACGGGATCTTCATCTGCGGAGCGCGTAGTTTGTGGCCTTGTCCACAGATTCGGCTCCTTTGACTTCGTCACCGACAACGCCGGCTGTTTCGGCGGCATGGCCATGCCGGAGGGCGGCTCGGTGATCTCCTTCGGCTCTCACCTCGTCTATGTCGCCACCGTCGCCAACAGCGCCTACCCCGAGCTGGTGCAGGACGCGGAGGATCCTCCCGCGGTGGTTGCTGCTCGCGGAAGGCCTGCATGCAGCTCCGCATGCTGCGCTGAGGTGATGGTGACGGGCTTGGCGGCAAATGCTGGCGCAGCTGCTACTGGCGCTGCGGCCGTCGTCGAGGAGGTTGACGACCCGCCCGCGGGTGGCAGGACCCACCGGCCCTACGAGAAGGAGAGCAACCTGCCGCCTTCCACGTCTACGGTCATCCCCGCGTCCGCTGCGCGAACCGGCATGCCCACGCCCACCGACGTCGAGCTCCTAGCCGCAAGGGAGCAGCTCGAGCGGCAACGCCAGGAGCTGCTCGCTGAGCAGGCGGAGTTGGAGAAGATCAGGCTTGAGCTGAGTTTGGACCAGCTCGAGTACAACAAGGCGCACGGCTTCACGCCGGTGGCCAGGAGGCCCAGCAGAGTGGGTGCCACGCGGCGCAACCTAGGCGCCGAGATGGCGACTGTTGCGGAGGAGCCCGCGCAGTCGGCTACCGCGAACACTTTCACAAGGCCGAGGTACAGCACGCCCGCCAAGACGCTGCGGGCTGCACAGGCCGTGGCTGCCGAGTTGCCGCGCCTAGAGGGAGAGGCGCGTCGCAGGCAGCAGGAGAGGCTCGGCGAGCTGGTGCTGGAGGCCGCCAGGCAGAACGAGGAGTTCCGGAAGGCCAACCCGGGAGCTGGAGCTTCGCAGGTGGTTCACTCGCACGCGGCTAGATCTAACGATCAAGCCTCATCTCCGCATCCTAGCCGCGAGAAGAGCCGCAGCGGGCGTACGGGTAGAGACAGGCAGATGCAGGTGTATGACCCGGCTGCTGCCGCGAAACAGGTTGCTGTGCCGCAGCAGCCCGGGCAGGAACACAATGCTGCAAGAGCAGGCTCTCAAGCCCATCAAGCTCAAAGCCGTGTCCGAGAAGCCGCGCGTCCGGGTACTTCTCGGCAACCCGCAGCTCCGCCTACTCGGCAGAGGCAGCAGCCGCGCCCAGTGGCACCAGTCGCCAACCCGGTGGAGCAGCCTGCAGCCATGCAGGTGGATAGGTATGATGATGGCTACTCGGCTATGGAGATGGCTGGTTATGACATCCATGACCGTGTTGGTGAGCGCGTGTTGGCGCCTGGAGATGCAAGGCACCAGCTGGACCGTATCAGCTTGTCGGCGCGGCTTGAGAGCACGGGTCCTCCTGGCCCCGAGTGCTTTGGCCCGCGCATCATGAACGAGCCGTCCGTGAAGGGCTTTCAGCTCGCGAGAGGCACCAAGAGCTACAATGGCAGCACCAAGCCTGAAGATTGGCTCAACGACTACGTCACCGCGGTCCATATCGCGAATGGCAACAGGAGATGGGCGGTACGCTATGTGCCGCAGATGCTAGAGGGTCCAGCTCGCACTTGGCTCAACAACTTGCCCAAGAACAGCATTAACTGCTGGCTGGACTTCTCGGATGCCTTCATCAGCAACTTTACGAGCACATACAAGAGGCCGAATAGGCCACAACAGTTGTCGGCTTGCAGGCAACGAGAAGACGAGACGGACCGCGAGTACCTTACTCGGTGGAGCACCTTGAGGAACACCTGTGAGGGCGTGAATGAGGCGCAGGCCATCACTTGGTTTGCGCAGGGTTGCCGACATGGCAGCATGCTTTGGCAGAGATTGCAGAGGGAGATGCCGAACACCTTGGCCGAGACCATCAAGATTGCGGATCAATACGCACTCGGCGATCCCACTCAGCCATTGATGGACTCCTCCGAGCCGAGAAGAAACTTCAACAGCAGCAAGCGCAACGAGTTCCGCAACAAGCGCCGAGTAGATACTCGGTATGATCCCGAAGAGGTGAATGCAGTAAATGTCGGAGGCGGTGGTGGCCAAAGGCAGAAACCTGCTGGAGCCTATGGGCAGAACCAGAACCAGGGCCAAGGCAACAAGAAACCGTTCCGCACTGCGCAGTCGGGTAGCGGGAACTCCGAGCAGCCGAAGAAGTTTGTCTTCGATGACATGAAGGATGGTCCATGCAGCTTTCACACTCACCACCCCTCAAGGCCTGCGAACCACACTACTCGGCAGTGCGAGTGGTGGGATGTGATCAAAAGTGATGGCTTGCCTCCTCCTCCTCCTCTGCCAGCTGCCAATGCTACTGTTCAGCCTACTCGCGCTCCTGCAGCTCGGCCGCCAGTGTACCCGAGAAGAGAGAATGTCAACCAGGTGGCTTTAGGAGCCAACCAGAACTTCAACAATGAGAGATACCGCAACAACAACAACAACTACAACCGCAACAACAACAACAGAAGCAACAACAACTATCAGGGCAACAACAATGGTAACAATGGCAACAATGGGGGCAATGGCCCTAACCAGTACCAAGAGCATCATGAGAGCTACATGATCTTCACTTCCGAGGCAGTCGACAAGCAGTCACAGCACAGGCGGGCCATGGAGGTCAATGCAGTGATTCCGGCTGTCCCTCACTACATGTACTGGTGCGACCAGGAGATCAGGTGGACTCGGGCAGATCACCCCAAGGTGATGCCCAATCCGGGTACCTATGCCTTGGTGCTGGATCCCACCTTCCTGGGCCCCGAGAAGAATGTGAGGTTCAGCAAGGTGCTGATCGACAACGGCAGCAGCATCAACATCGTGTACAAAGACACACTCGAGAAGCTTGGCCTGGCCGAGAACATGATGCTGCCTAGCAAGACCACTTTCCATGGCATTGTGCCCGGGATCTCCTGCAACCCGATTGGCCGAGTGTGGATTGATGTGCTATTCGGTACTCGGGAGAACTGCCGCACTGAGCGCCTGCAGTTTGAGGTGGTGGATCATCAGAGCCCCTATCATGCTCTACTCGGCAGGCCTGCTCTGAGAAAGTTCATGGCCTCCACACATGTGGCTTATCTGAAGATGAAGATCCCTGGTCCCAATGGCATCATCACCATCTCGGGAGATTACAAGAAGTCCATGGAGTGTGCCTCTGCTAGCTCTCAGCTGGCGGAATCGATGGTGATTGCTGCCGAGAAGAAGAAGATGTACGAGGTGGTGGCCATGGCTCAGTCCGCACAAGCTGGCGCACAAGGTGTGCCGAGTACTCAGCATGGTACTGCCTTCCAAGCTGCCAAGGAGACCAAGACAGTCCAGGTTGACCCCGAGTTCCCGGAGCGCGTGGCCATCATTGGTACCGGGCTGGCCGAGAAATAGGAAAGCGCGCTCATCCACTTCCTCCGTGAGAATCGGGACGTGTTCGCCTGGACCAATGAGGATCTACCAGGAGTCCCGAGGGAGTTGGTTGAGCACTCTTTACATGTGCGTCCTGACGCCAAGCCCGTGAAGCAGGCTTTGCGCCGTTTCGGGGATGAGAGAAGGAAGGCCATCGGTGATCAAATCACCAAGCTGCTGATCAGCAACTTCATCATGGAAGTGCTGCACCCGGACTGGTTAGCCAACCCGGTCATGGTCGAGAAGAAAAAGGAAGATCCCAAGGCTGCCACTGCATGGCGCATGTGCGTCGACTACACCGACTTGAACAAGGCATGCCCCAAGGATCCTTTCCCGCTACCTCGCATCGATCAGGTGATCGATTCCACTGCCGGCTGTGAACTGTTGTCTTTCATAGATGCCTACTCTGGTTTCCACCAGATTGCACTCAATCCTGCTGATCAAATAAAGACTGCTTTCATTACCCCGTACGGGGCTTATTGCTATCGTGTCATGTGTTTTGGCTTGAGGAATGCGGGTGCAACCTATCAGAGATGCATGCAGAAATGCTTGCACGACCAGCTCGGCAAGAATGTGCAGGTGTACGTAGATGACATTGTCATCAAAACGAATAAAACACATACTCTGCTTGCCGACCTGGAGGAAACCTTTGCTAACCTACGCAAGTACAAAATGAAACTGAATCCGAGTAAGTGTACCTTTGGTGTACCAGCTGGAAAGCTACTCGGTTTTCTGGTTTCTAGTCGGGGCATTGAAGCCAATCCGTCTAAGATAAAAGCTATTGAGAGCATGTCTTTGCCGAGATCATTGAAGGACGTGCAGAAGTTCACGGGTTGTCTGGCATCTCTGAGCCGTTTTCTGGGCCGAATGGGCGAGAAGGCTTTGCCTCTGTACCAGTTGATGAAGAAAAGCGACAAGTTTGTCTGGACTCCGCAAGCGGACGTGGCATTCAATGAGCTGAAAGCAATGCTGGCTAGCGCTCCCGTCTTGGCTAGTCCGCTACCCAAGGAGCCTATGCTGCTATACATTGCCGCGACTAACCGAGTAGTCAGCGTGGTGATAGTGGTGGAGCGAGAAGAAGAAGGCAAGAGTGTGCAGCGCCCAGTCTACTATCTCAGTGAAGTGCTGTCCAGTTCCAAGCAAAACTATCCACATTACCAGAAGATGACATATGGCGTGTACCTGGGCGCCAGGAAGCTGAAACATTACTTCCAGGAGCATCCCATCACTGTTGTGAGCTCGGCTCCCATCTCGGACATCATGGGTAACAAGGAAGCGAGTGGCAGAGTAGCCAAGTGGGCGATTGAGCTAGCCGCGTACGCTCCCGCGTATACGAGAAGAGAAGCAATCAAGTCTCAGGTACTGGCGGAATTTCTTGTGGACTGGGCCGAGATGCAGTATGAACCTCCTGCTCCAGTTTCCAACTATTGGAAGATGCACTTTGATGGCTCAAAGGTGAAAGAAGGCCTTGGTGCTGGCGTTGTGCTTACATCACCCAAGCGGGATCAGCTCAAGTATGTGTTGCAGATTCATTTCAAGGCATCCAACAATGTCGCCGAATACGAGGCAGTGGTGCATGGCTTGCGAGTAGCAAAGGAAGTTGGTGTGCAGCGCATTATATGCTATGGCGATTCAGATCTGGTGGTGCAGCAAGTTTCAGGTACCTGGGATGCTTTGGATGCCAACATGGCATCATATCGCTTCCTGGTGCAGTCAATGACTGGGTTTTTCGAAGGCTGTGAGTTCCAGCACATCCACCGAGCAGAGAACGAAGCAACAGACGAGCTATCCAAGTTGGGATCTTCTCGGCAGTCCATCCCGGCAGGGATTGCCTTGGAGCATTTGAGGAAGCCATCCATCAAGCCTTCCCCCAACTCGGAATCCATCTTTGTTCCCTCTCTGCCGAGTGAAGAATCTGACCCAATGGAGATTGACTGGGAGAGTGCTGCAGGGAACCCGGGGACTGCCGTCCTATACTCGGGGACTGCCGTTCCCTACTCGGGGACTGCCATTCCCTACTCGGGGACTGCCACTCCTTACTCGGGGACTGCCACTCCTTACTCGGGGACTGCCATTCCTTACCCGGGGACTGCCACTCCCTACTCGGGGACTGCCGCTCCCTACCCGGGGACTGTCATTCCTTACTCGGGGACTGCCGCCCTCAACCCAGAAGCTGTTGCATTCATTGAAGAAGTTCTCGCCAATCGGTCTGGGCTGCAGAGAAGCGCTCCTACTCCTCCTGTGCAGCCACCAGAGCCTGTCCCAATGGAAATGGACGAACCAGTGTTTCCCGCGCGGGAGACACCGAGTTGGGCAATGCCCATATTATCCTTTCTAAGGGACGGTACTTTACCTGAGGATGAGGTGACTGCGAGGCAGATTCAGAGAAGGTCCAAGGGCTACACCATAGTCCGAGATGTGCTGCACAAGAGAAGTGCCACTGGTGTGCTGCAACGCTGTGTGAGTCCAGAGGAAGGAGAAGAAATCCTGGTGGAGATACATCAAGGGGAATGTGGGCATCACGCCTCTTCCCGGGCCTTGGTCAAGAAAGCTTTTCGGCATGGCTTCTACTGGCTCACTGCGCTGCAGCAAGCTGAAGATATTGTGAGGAAGTGCGCTGGCTGCCAAATGTTCGCAAGTAAGATTCACATGCCAGCTTCTGAGTTGAAAACAATTCCTATCACATGGCCGTTTGCTGTTTGGTGCTTGGATATGGTTGGCCCTTTTAAGCCGGCTAAGGGCAATATGACACATATCTTGGTCATGGTGGACAAGTTCACCAAGTGGATCGAGGTGAAGCCTATTCGGAAGTGCGATGGAGTCACAGCTGTAAAGTTTGTGAAGGATGTGATCATGAGATATGGCTACCCGCACAGCATCATCACCGACAACGGCACCAACTTTGCAGAGGGGGCAATGGTGCGATTCTGCAGAGATAAGCATATCCGACTAGACGTTGCGTCAGTCGCGCACCCTGCCTCCAATGGGCAAGTTGAGAGAGCAAATGGGATGGTACTGGCAGGCATCAAGCCGAGGTTGATTGAGCCATTGCTGAAAACACCTGGGTGTTGGCTAGAAGAGTTGCCAGCGGTGTTGTGGAGTCTAAGGACTACCCCTAACCGGTCAACCGGCTACACGCCATTCTTCTTGGTATACGGGGCTGAGGCCGTGTTGCCAATAGACTTAGAGCATGACTCCCCCCGAGTAGCCCTATACACTGAGGTGGAGGCGAGAGAAGCTCGAGAAGACGACGTTGACCTGCTTGAAGAAGCAAGAGAGCTGACTCTGTCACGTTCGGCTATCTACCAGCAAAACCTGCGGCGCTATCATAGCCGAAAGGTGAACCCAAGGGTTTTCCGAGAAGGAGACATGGTCCTTAGGCTTGTGCAGCGCACGGCCGGGATGCACAAGTTGTCTCCCCCATGGGAAGGGCCCTTCATTGTGAGCAAAGCGCTGCACAATGATGCGTACTATCTTGTAGATGTGCGCCCATCGCAGGCGAACAGGGCAGATAAAGCTGGAGAGGAAACCAAGCGTCCCTGGAATGTAGCTCTACTTCGTCGTTTTCATTCGTAAGCAAAGATGTGTATGTACCCTCTCATCCGAGTTGAAATTCTACTCTGCAATCTAAAATTGTTCTCGGGGACTGCCCTCGTCCAAAATTGCTCTAAGTGTTTTTACTTGGCTTGTTCCTTTGTCTATTCGGTTGCTCCACTTCAGAACTCGAAAGTGCGTTGAGTACTGTGTTTAAACCTATATGCCAACTCTTCGACTCTGCTGCTGTCCGAAACCCGGCTTCATGGCAAGCAAGAGAACAAGCAAAAGGTCAATGAGCACACGAAAATCTCTAAGGAAGAAGGAGTGCAGGAACCGAGTAGATTGTCGGTTACTCTTTGTTCCCTGTTTCCGTCTTCTCGGCTAAGTGGTGGGCTGCGTTATCATGATTGTTTCTAGCGGCTAAGTATTTGCAGCCTTGCTCCTTGATTCTTGTGACTCGAATACCGAACAAGCGACAAGTCGCAGGTAGAGCAGAGATGAAAAGACAGGGTGAATAAGAAATGCTACTCGGGGACTCGCATGGAAACACAACTCGGCATTAAGCCAGTGTCGTTCAAATTGATTAATGTCAACGTAAACAGAGTGGGCATAAAAACTGAGTAGCAAGTAAGATAAAAGTAGTCTGTTACATCTGCTCCCGGCATCCCGGGGATCTGATAAGTGTTCAAGTTTGAAAGAAAATGCAGGTTGCTTCAAGTTGAAGAGGCGACGTTCTCGGCGCTGGCCTTGGCAGCTGTTTCCTCGGCGGCGGTCTTGGCAGCAGTTTCTTCAGTAGCGGTCGTGGTAGCTGCTCCTTCGGTGCTGGCTTGAGCGGCATCCGCCTCCGTCTGCACGGCGGCGGATTCCTCCATCTCGGCACCCTCCTGGGTGGCCGCCTGCTCGGAAGTGGCCGTGGCCACCGAGACGGGTCCTGGACCCGAGGAGGAGCATGAGGCGTGGCCTGGAGGAGGCACCGTGTCGTCGAGAGCAGCACCTGAGGAGGTGCCGAAGTCGAGTGGCTCGCTGTCGATGTGCGCCCCTTCGTCTTCATCGCTACTCGCGACGACGGTGGCCTTTCCCTTCCCGGCCTTGCCCTTGGGAGATTCGAAGAAGTCACCAAGTTCTTCCTCGTCGTCATCATCTCCTTCGTCCTCGTACTCGGTGTCGGGTTCGGGGACGCCGTCGATGTAGACCTCCGTCTCGGCGCACTCTGCGACATCATACGCAATCTGCTTGCGCAAGGCCACGCTATCGGCATCAGTCTCCCACTTGGAGTTATTGCGCTTCCCGCGGATAAGCTGCATATCCAGGTTCTCATACCAGGACGCAATGCAGAGAAGCATCACGTCCGCACCAGCACGGGCTCCGGAGGCTCGCCACTTTTTCAACTCGGCCTTCACATTCTCCAACTTGAGGGCGAGCTCCCGCATGCTTTTTGGCTCAGGATCATGAGGCCAGAACAGCCGGTGGAGCTCGAAGCCCGCATGCATCAAATCAGTCCCGCAGCCGGCCAGCTGTTCGAAGTAACCTTTGAGCACCAGCAAGCTGTCCTCGATATCAGCCCTGGTGTCAATCGGCTCACCCAGCGAAAGGCGAACTGCTCGGGCCTTGGCTATCGTGGGCGCAGAGGTAGACTCAAGACGAGGCCAAATATCTGAAATAGCAAGTGGCAAGATCAAAAACCGAGAAAGAAAAAAGGAAGCCGAGAAGGAATAAGACCGAGAAGAAAAGATGCAATGAAGAAAAGAACTTACCGATCAGTTGGCGGCGCAGCTGCTGCAGCTTGGTTCTCCAAGATTCCTCGTTGCTAATGTGCTTTGATTGGATCTGGCGCAGGGTGTCCATCTGAGCGAAAAGATCAGCATTGGTCTTCTTCAGAGTCTCGCATTCAGCCTCGAGGGCCCTCTCCTTGGCCTTGAAAGTGGTCTCGGCCTTGGCTTTCTCGGCGATGGCCGTGTCCCTCTCGGCGCCAATCTTCACGGCATCTTGGAGTGCATTCTGAAGCTGGAGCTGCAGCTTCTCCATCTCGGTGGTATGGTCCTTCACCAGAGTTATGGCCTGGTCGGATAGCTGCTTCTCCACCTCCACTGGCTTGACGCAATCTTGGTGCGCCTCAGCAAATGACTTATAATCTTCTGCGAAAAGACAAGATGAGGTCAGTAAACGGGCAGAGAAGAACCAAACTCAAGGTCACACCGAGTAAACAGCAAACTCACCTTCAAGTTTCTTTATGGTGGCCTCGGCGTTCTCCACGAAGCTACGGCATTTTTCATGCTCATCGGCCAAGGCCTTCAGTTTGTCTGCAGAGAAGAAAAGGTTAGTGCGTGAGAAAGCAGAAGCGGGCGTAACCATAAAACGCAGGAACCGCGTGGCTAAAGGCGTACCTTGCACTTCGGCCAGCTGTTGGGTGCTGTCGTTTGCATTTTTGCTCGCGGCCTCAGCAGCTATCTTCTCCTTCTCCAGCGCAGCAATACGCCTCCTGGCGATGGAGTGATTCCAGAGAAGGATGCGGTACAAGTTGGTCCGCTTAAGAACGCTATCCTGAAAACCGAGAAGAAAATGAGTTAGGCAAAGCAGAGAAGATTCGGCCCGAGTAGGAGGCTACTCGGAGAGTATCCACCTACTCGACCCAAATCTCGGGGACTGGGGGTGATGGTAAGAAAGAAGAAAGGCGAGTAGAAGAGAAGAAAATTCAACTCGGAAAAGGCAAAAAGACTTACTGCGTAGCTCTGTTCGATATCTTCGGCGTTCTTGCGGTGCAAGAACATCTTGGCTGCGAGGGTTGCGGTATCGGTGGAGACGGACATGGGCTGGTGTCCCAGGTCGATCTTGTTCCACTCCACGCGGTAGTGGTCGACGGAGCCAAGGGTCAAGCCGTGCCACTTCTCCTCTCCGAGAACCCCGCTGTCCCACTTGGCGCTGATGTAGCCGACAGTGTCCAGTACCTGCTCAAGACCCTTGGAGGTTATTGGCTTGTCTTGGGCTCCCCGAGAAGCAATATTGACGGGTTTGTTCTGGGCTGGATCGAAGGGAGGAGTATTCCTGGCTACAGCTTTCCTCCCCTTCTGAATAGCTACAGCTTTATCTTGGGGAGGGAAGCCGATGGTATGTTGGTGGCTAACCTCAATCATATATTCCGGGTAGCAGGGCTGACCAGCAGCGCGAGCATCAGCCGAGAGCGCAGCAGGAATCGGGCCGGAGTCGCGAATCACGAGTGCTCCGCCTGCGGATGCGCCTTGGTCTCTGGCCCTTTTCTTCGTTCGCTCCTTCTCGATTTCCTGCTTCTCGAGATCCTCGGGTTTCTTCCCCTCAGTCTTGGCCTTTGCCTTCTCGGCGACTGCCTTCTCGGCAGCTTGCTTCTCGGCCTTCTTCTGCTCAGCCCTGGCCTTCTTCTGCTCGGCCTTGGCCCTCTCAGCAGCTTCTTTCTCAGCTTTGACCTTCTCGGCGGCTTCCTCCTCGGCCCTGGCCTTCTCAGCAGCCACCTTATCGGCAGTCTCCTTCTCAGAAAGGCCTTTCTTGGAACAGTAATCCCTCAGAGCATCAAGGGCCTGTTGCTTGGCTGCTCGCCCAGGAGGGCTGGATGTGTCCTTGCTCTGTGGAGACGAGGAGGAGGTTGGTGGTGTAGGGCCTTGCGCAGTTGGTGGCGTAGGGCCTTGCGCAGTTGGTGGCGCCGCTGCAGCTCCTGGCAGAACACCACTCGGTGCGCTGCCTGGCAGTGGGTAGACATCTGCTACGGTAGCATCCGCGGCGGTGTCGTCTGTCGTCAGCTGCTCGGCGGTGATGTTCTCTTGTGCGGCAGCCTCGGTGGTAGGCTGCTCCCGTTCTACTTCTGGCCGCTCAAGGGCGGCGGCGTCTTGCATTTCTTGTTCTTGGTTCTCCTCGGCGTTGCTAGCCGGAGGAGAAGGGGGTCTCTCGTCGTGGACGGCGGTGTCTTGTGCTGCTAGTTCTGACGCTGCTCCTTGTGCTGGATTGGCAGCAGCAGCATTGGCGTCGCGATCCTCGTCATCATCGTCCAGGTTGACCAGAGGTACTGGTTTCTTCTGGGCTTGGTCGGACGCGAGGGCTGCGTTCGCATCCATGGCAGGACTGCAGAGAAGAAAGAGATCAGGGATTGGAAGAGGATTTGGGAGAAACCAGTACTACGCGAGAAGGAGGGCAAACGAGAAGAGAACTCACGCATTGGTGGATTTAAGCTGTCGTCGGGGTTTCTTGACAGTAACTTTCTTCTTCTTCTCGGCGGCCTCCTCCTTCTCGGCGGGCTTCCTCTTCTTGGCTGGAGGTGCCTGCGCTTCGCTCCCGGTCCGCTTGCGGGTCTCGGGAGGGGCAGTGGACAGAGGTTGGACGACAAGGGGCGCATCGCCCTCGTTTTCGTCCTCATCCTCGTCACCCTTCTCCGCAGCGGCCTCATCTGAGAAGTTCAAAGGAGAAGAAGGAAGAATCAGGAACAGCAATGCAAGGGGTTGGTGTTTCTCAGAAGCAAACAAGATGAAAATAACAATACCGTGAGAGCCTTCATCCGACCAAGTGCGGAGAGCATCGCGCTTGTCAGGAACGGGGCTGCTCTGTTCCGCGTCGTCAGAGGGCAGCATGTCATCCTCCTCGCGATCGGCGAACCAGTTGTCCTCGAAAACTTCCCGACTCTCAATCAGCTGTCGAGTAAGAGTCTGAAAGACGGAGAAGGATCATAAGTAAACCGAGTAGCAGGATGGAACTCTACTCGGATAGGCGTGCAAACACAAAGCACACTAAGCCTATGCAGTTTTCTAAGTATTCTACTCGGACAGGCGTGCAGACACAAAGCACACTAAGCCTATGCAGTTTTCCAAGTGTTCTACCCGGATAGGCGTGCAAACACAAAGCATACTAAGCCTAAGCACGAGTCGACTAAGTGCTCTACTCGGTGCACCAGGTAATTGCTAGTCGGGGCGGAAAGGGAGGTTATCTACTCGGGAAGCAGAGGCGAAAGCAGAGTGAGAACAGCGTACCCGAGCAATCGGCTGCGTACGGCTGTATGGGACGAAACCATACCGCCACTTCTCGGTGAGGCTTGTCTTCAGCATGTTCCTGGCATGATAGGCAACATCCGCGTCGTCGATTTCGATGGTGGTGGTCCTGGTGCAGTCGCGCGGGCCTCCCATGTAACACATGAGATGGCAGCGCTCCTGCAGAGGGAGTACTCGGCGCTTGATCCAGCATACCACCGGGTCGTCGTTCTTGAGGCCCAGCTTCTTCAACTCGCCGAGTCTGTCTTCTATCTCGACGGCGATTTCGTCGATGGTGGGCTTCTCCTTCCAGTTCGACCCGAGTGGAGCACGATTCCTCCAAGCGGGCAGGTTGATTCGATCATCAACCACACCTCCTTCCGTGGCGGGGACGTTCTTGACATAGAAGAAGGTCTGCTGCCACATTCGGCAGGAATCCAGCCCCTGGATGCGGGGATGGTTCGTACCCGTCCGCTGCACCATCATGGCACAGCCCGTGTCGGTGGCGCGGCCGATACCTGCACCGTCTTTCTTCCCGACTGACTGTTGGCGGAGATTGAAGTACCTGAGCCACGTATCTGTCGTGGGCCTGATGCCGAGGAAAGCCTCGCAGACCACCGCGTGGTAGGCGAGGAAGACGACCGCGTTGGGCGGCAGATGATGCATCTGCAGCCCGAAGTGGTCGAGGAATTTGCGCAGGAAGTCGGAGGCGGGCAGTCCAAAGCCGCGCTCGAAGTGCGACATGAAGACCACCCGCTCGCCGTCCTGCGGAGTTGGCACGACCTCGTCGTCGGGTGCCCGGCACTCCACGCCGGGGGGAACCCTTCTGCTGGTCACGAGCCAGGCGAGATTGGCCTTGGTGACGGAGGAACCCGCCCAGCTAGCCTTGGCCATCGTTGCGAGTGGAAGGAGTGGATGGTTTTCGAGTGGAGTTGTTCGGTGGAGTGAGTCCGCGGCGGCGCGGAAGTTTGCGCGGTGGCGGAGGGCTCGGTGGAGAAGAAGGACAAGAGGCAGAAGGGGAAAAGAGCAGGGAAGAAGAAAAGGAAGTTACCGCGGGGGTATTTATACCTCCCTCGCGAGATTACCGTTACCACCGCGGTAGTGGGATCGACTGTGGCGTGTGGTGGGTCCTGTGGCCGGCTAGAAACGCACACAAGCGCGGGCTGCGCGCGTAACGGCCGCATTTGATCCCACCATCAGATCGTGGCCAGTAATTGCGCGTGATGGGACATGACGGCCGGTGGGCCCACAGCGTGAAAACTGGACACGTGGCGTCGTGTCCTGGGCAACCAAACGACAAGGTCGTGGATGCTTGACACGTAGGCAGTGCCTGCGTGAAGGGCTGGATGTTGCTCTGCGCTGCAGAGGCTCAGTTTGCGAATTTTCGCTAAGTCTTTTTACTCGGATACAGAGTAGAAAGCAAGTGCTACTCGGAAAAGAGGAGACTCAAGATACTTTCCGGATAGCTACTCGGAGGACCTACTCGGCATCTTGAGGTTCGATGGCTGAGATGCGAAGGCTGGTTTTAAGCTGGCAGAGCCTAGTGAACAAGTTCGCAAGACTCAACCAGCTTCGGGGACTGCTGTCGGGGGGTTACCCCCGAGTAGGGTAAAGACAGGTGGTAAAGGCCGCTTACAGAAGAGAGGTTTGGTCGAGTAGCCGACTACCGGGTACTCGCTACCCGGTCGACTGCTACTCGGTCTCACCTCAAGATGACCAAAAGGAGATATCAATCAAGTTCTACCCTGTCGAGTAGAAGGTTTGGCCCGAGTACAATTGGCGGGAACCTTTGGCGGGAAACTACTCGGGCAGGAAGTCAAAGGAGCCGTTCTGACACAGGATCCCGCGTATCCTGGGTCCGTACTTGGCAGCATTCGAACTACTGTTCACGTGGGGACGGCCTGCCTGACAGTGACAGCATGGAAGCAGTCGGTGGCAGGATAAGGGGGGCCTACTCTGTGACTAGGTACAGTGATACCAGTCTGTCCCCTAGTTTTGCCCAACGACTTTACAGAAGCAGCCAAGACCAACGACCAAAGCTGTCAGCGGGTACTCGGAGAAAGGACAGTGTGCACACTATGTCGACACTTGTCTAGATTTGGACGTATCCGGCTGGGCACCATGTATATAAGGTGCCCCGCCGCCTCCTGCGCGAGGCATGCTCCCATAGACGCTAACAGTGGCTCTCTGGAAACCCTAGAAACCCTAAGTTCTTGACCTAGCTCTACTCGGAGAGGGGCAAGGGGCTACTCGGTAGCGTTACTATTTGTATTGTGGCTACTCGGTGAGACACCGTAATACATACGGAAAGGCAGGAGTAGGGGTTTTACCTCCTCACGAGGGCCCTGAACCTGGGTACATCGTGTTGTTTGTGTTGTGTAGATCTTACCTCACGCGGCTACTCGTCGCGTGATCCCTCCCCGGACACCTCCAGCGTCCATCGTCCCCACATCTTTAGCCATCCTATGGCATCTGCCGTGACACCACCACGACACCGCCGAAGCCATTAACATGGAAGTTTTCAACAAACTCTCCATCAAGAATAAAGAAGTTAGAAATCTTCTTTCTATTCTTGAGGGGAGAGAGGTGGAGCTGGTCTCGTCTCAGCTCGCGTTGTCGGAAACAGCAGGTAAACATTTTTCCTCTGAAGTTTTCGATTCAACTTTTTGTCTAAGTACTTATTCCGGAAACTTTCTAAACTCGGAATTTTCCTTGCTTTCCAGCTGCTTTGGCTAAGGCCAAGCAAATAGCTGAAGATGCCGGCAATGCCGAGAATCTCCGAAAGGAGAATTTGGATCTTCACAAGGATCTTGTGAAGACTCGAAAAGATCTGGAAGCCAGCAATCTGGCCCTTGGAGTTGCTAATTCCAAGGCTTCCGAACAGGCGGAGAAGGACAAATCCACCATTCAGGATTTGGAAAACGCCCTAAACCTTCGCCTGGAGGAAATCTCCGAGATTGACAAGCTTATCGGTAAGTTACTGATACTTTTACCATTTTTCCATGTCTTGCTTTCTTTCTCTGTTTTTCACCTAACCCTTTTGGTTGTTTTGTTGGAAAAACAGGAGACACCCCAGATGGCACTCGGATTGAAGGAATCCGAGCCTTTGGGAAGACATGGACTTCGATCAGAGCTGCTGGCATGCAGCTGGTCAATAAGTTCCTTCCCGCAAGGACTGGGGAGTTCTCGGAGGTTGAAAAACTTCCGGGTGCCATCATGGAGGTGGCGGAGTCCAGGGAGTCCACCCTACGTTCCGCTGCACGGGGTGGTGCGCGCATGGCACTCAGCCTTATGCGTATGCACTACCCTGGTGCTAAATCTTGGCGCGTGGCGTCCGGTGTCCCTCAAGGATACACGGATACTCAGCGAAATACCATCTTTGATGAAATCAAAGGCCACGCCACCCAGATTGCCTCCATGGTGAATATCTCCGTCAATTATCCAGAAGAGGAGATCCCTCCAATCCCCGAGGATGATAGCAGCGAGGAGGAGTCGGATGATTGAAGGGCTTCCTTAAACCTGGATAATGAAAATAGACAATAGGAGCATTACTGTTCTTTCAATGTAATTCAAAATGTAATGTTTCTATTTGTATGAATGAAAACTCCGCCTTTTGCAGTCTTAATTATGAAATTCTTTGCAAGGTTTTGGGATTTTACTATTCCTTTATCTTCTAAGTTCTCTGGCATATATGTTTTAACTGTCCTTAGTGTTTAAAATGGCTCAAATAGCAATATGAATCATCATGCCGAGTAACTGGGTGTAACCAATCAGTTGAAACTTGGAAACATGGATCATGCTAAAGGCATTTTTACTAACTAGCTCCAGTAACCCAACACATATGCAAACAGATAATGCTCAGAGAAACGAGGAATTTTTTTAAATGAAACTTGGGCACGCAGGCAATTCAAGTTCCCTTTAGCCGTCCAAGCAGGCTGGAAATCATTCAGTTTTGTAACACCGAGCACGCAGGCACAATTCGGGTTAACATTGAGTATTTTGTAAGATCATTGGGAAATAGAAAAGGTGGAATCATGCTTTGTACTGTAATAAACTTGTAAAAACATGGATACCAGAATTCCAACAACTTTATTTCATGATCTCAAAGGATGTTTACTTAGATATTGAACTAAGTATAGAAGGGACATAACTGCTAGATACTCCAAGGCTTTCACTATCCATTCGAATTTATCGAATTTCTTCAGCAACTTGTAGAGTGGTTGTGCTTTATCCCCCAGCCGACTAATGAATCTGCTGACGGCAGCGGCGGAACCCGTCAATCTTTGGACATCTTTTACGCACGTAGGCATCGAGATGTTCAAGATGGCTTTGATCTTTTCCGGGTTAACTTCTATTCCTCTGTGAGAAACGATGAAACCCAGAAGTTTTCCTGAGGGAACCCCGAATACACACTTAGATGGATTTAACTTCATCTTGTAAGTGCGCAAGTTTTCGAAAGTTTCTCGCAAATCCTCAAGGAGTGTATCTTTTTCCTTGGTTACGACAGCAATGTCGTCCACGTAAACATGGACGTTTTTGCCAATCTGACTATGCAGACAACGTTGCATGCAACGCTGGTAGGTTGCACTTGCGTTCTTCAGGCCAAATGGCATGGTTACGTAGTAATACGTCCCATACGGGGTTATGAAAGAAGTCTTAATTTGATCTTCCTTTTTCATGCGTATTTGGTGGTACCCGGAGTATGCATCCAAAAAGCACAAAAGCTCGGAGCCTGCAGTGGCATCTATTATTTGATCGATTCGCGGTAACGCAAACCTATCTTTTGGACACAATTTGTTCAAGCCTGTGTAATCTATACACATTCTAAGAGCAGTGGTGTCTTTCTTCGGTACTAATACCGGGTTTGCAGACCATTCAGTGTAGATTACTTCCTGGATGAAATCTGCTGCTAAAAGCCGGATAATTTCCTTGCCAATAGCCTTCCGTCTTCTTCCGTAAAATCGACGGAGACCTTGTTTGACGGGTTTTGATCCTGGAATTACCTTGAGTTGGTGCTCAGCAAGTTCCCTGGGTACGCCTGGCATGTCAGCTGGACACCAGGCAAAAATATCCCAGTTCTCACGGAGGAACTTGATGAGCTCGCCTTCCTATTTGTCGGTCATCCCAGTCCCTACAACGACGAATTTTGTCGGATCTTTGGGATCTAGGATTACATGTCTTGTATTCTCGGACGCCTTGAAGCTGTCTGTTGGCTTCCGGTTTTCTTTTCCTGCCGGCATTTCTGTCGGCGATACCTCCTTGGCCAATTCCTTCAGTTCTTCCTTTGCTATGACTCTCTGAGCGCAAAGGGCGTTTTCTTTCTCCAACTCATTTGCTAGCTTGAAATCACCGGCTATGGTGATTACTCCTCCTTTGGGTCCTGGCATCTTCAGCTTGTTATAGATATAACAGGATCTTGCCATGAATTTGGCGAAAGCTGGACGTCCGAGTATTGCGTGATACACGCTTTCGAACGGCACTACTTCGAAGGATACTTTTTCCTGCCGGAAGTGATCTTTATCTCCGAAGGTGACATCTAGGGAAATTTCCCCTAGGGATCGTGCTTGTCTGCCAGGAACAATGCCATGGAAGCGTATGTTGCTGTAATTGAGCTGGGACTCGGAAATCTTCAGATGCTTCAGTGTATCCAAGTACATTATGTTAATGCTGGATCCTCCATCCATCAGCACTCTTCTTAGCCTAGTGTTCTGGACAATAGGGCTTACAACAAGAGCTTGTGTGCCGGGTTCAGGGATATTCCCGGGATGATCAGACTGATCCCAGGTTATTGGTGTGTTGGAGTACTTCAAGAATTTCGGGGTTGCCGGAACAACCGCGTTTATTTCTCGAAGTGTTCTTTTGGCCACCTTTGCTGACGGAGTTGCTAAGAAAGTTAGCATTGCTTCTCCGTCAACTCTCGGAAATTTGGGTTCGCCCTTTCGCTGTTGTTCCTGGATTTTTTCATCAGTGTCCGATTCACTGTCTTCTTTGTCAGCTTCTGGCTTTTGTTTGGCAGGTTTCCTTTTGGAACCCTTCCCCTTATTTCCGGATCCTGCACTGCCTTTCATGTGCTTATTCAGCCGGCATTGCGCGTTTGTATAAGTGGGTTTCCCAAATTGTGAATGGTGGACACAGGGTTCCGATTTAATCCTCTCCCACTCCTCTGGAGTGTAGTTGATTGGATCTGGACTGCGTCCTTTCCACTTATTCCCTTTTTCACTTCCAAAGGCTATATTGACCTCTTTGGGTTTTGTCGTTATTTCTGAAGTTCCTTTTTAGTCAGAACGAGGGGTTTTCTTGGCAAGTATCAGTGATTCGATATTGCCTCCTCTTGCTCTGATGTCGTCTTCGGCTGCAGCGTGCTCGTTGGCGGTTGTAAGCATAGATCCGAGATCTTTGTGCTGCTTGGAACCAACCATGAACGGTACAAGTCCGGGTTTTAGGCCATTGACGAAAGCATGCATTGCTTGTACGTCAGTTACTCCAGAACAACTATTCTTCATTGCCGTCCATCTGGAGATGAAATCCACGTATGGTTCGTCCTCGAATTGGGTGCAACGGTTCAGCTGGTTGATGCTGTTCGGGCGTTTGTATGTTCCCCGGAAATGCTGAGTAAATACTCTAGCCATATCATCCCAGCTGTCGACAGTTCTTGATGGTAATCCATTGATCCAATCTCTGGCTCCGTCCAGTAACATTAGGGGAAGAAACTTGACAGCTTCCAGGTCTGTCCCATTGTTGATCTGGACGGTTGTATAGTAGTCTGAGAGCCAGGTGTCCGGGTTTGTGCTACCGGTATATTTTTGGTAGGTTGGACCAACTTTGGCGAAGCCAGAATGCAGGGTTATCCTTCGGATCCTGTCAGTGAAACACTTAGGACCAAAGTATAGATCATCCTTTTCCGCTCTATCAATGTGTGCGGAATATCTTCCAGCTGAATGGACAGAAGGGGATCTACTCCTTTCTTTTCCATTGTTGTGCGGACGCGCTTTTCCGGGATTGTACCTATCTCTTCCATGATCACGTCCTTTTGGATTAGGCGGAGTCCTGCTCCTGTGCCTTTCTTTATCCTTAGGAGGTGTCCGGGATCTCTCACGTCTGTGAGGTATATCGTATTTTCCGGCTTTCTCAGCTGGGTTTCTCGGAGGTGGCATTGTTTTGCCGTCATTCCGGTATTTTTCTTCCCGATCGTGGGGTTTGAGTCCACCTTTCGGGGGATGGGATCCGGTTCGGGACGCTTCATCCCTATTGTCGGGGTTTTTCTTGTCTTTTCTCGGATCCTCTTTTTTATCCTTTGAATTGTCTGAATCTCCAGGTTCCTCTGGTCCAGGTGCTCCAGCGGTGCAAGTAGCTGTTTTGCATAGGGCGGAGTTATCCTGCAGTCTTCCTGATCGCTCTTGGGCCTGCTGTTGTTGTTGCAATGCTTTTCCTAGGAAAGCATACACCCCCTGGAGCTTTTCACCATTAGAGTACAAATCATTGTTGAGGATGGCGAATGCTGCTTCCGCGTTTTCTGCTGCGGTTTTATAAATTGGTTCGCCTCTGGCATCTTTGCCGTTTACCTGCTTTTGCCAAGATGGGTTGTGAAACCTTTCTTTTGGCGGCAGTACTTTCGGTCTTACGATTCCAGGTAACCTTGTAGGTTTAATGCCAGATCTATTCTTTCTCTCGTACTCCTCGATTTCTTCCTTCATGAGCTTAATGTCATCCTGGGTTTTTTGGAGGTGTTCGCGAGTTCTGAGTAGATGTTGCTGTTGTCGTTGGAAAGCTCGTCTCCTGGCTTCCAGCATCTCAGGGGGTTCGTTTACTCCCACTGGCGTTTGCAACAGCTGCTGTTCTTCCTGTTCCGTCATTGGCGGAGCAAGGATTTCTTTGATTTTCTTCTCCGCAGGCTTTGTTCCGCTAGAATCCCCTACTTCCAGGTTTTCATCAGCTAGATCAGCTGATTTTTTCTTTCGGATTTTGTATTGGAGTTTCTTAGCAGCACGGTGCTTTTTCTTGGAAGAGGGAGGCTTTTTGACAGGTTCATCTTCTGTCAATTCCTTTACATTAGGAAATATCGGAGAAGTTTCTCCGTCTTCTCTCTCTCTTCCTCTGGCGGAGGGGTTTTAGGGCTTTCCTGGCTGCCGGCGTCCGTGGTATCAGCCGGTTTCGCCATTAGTACTTCATGGAATCCCTCTTGAAAAGATTTAACTTTCCTTTCGAAGGCGTCCGCGTCTTCGTCTTCGTCTGATCCGGTTTCTGATTCCAATCTTGCCTCAATGGCGGCTAGTACAGAGTCAGCTTCCGAGTTCATCGTCATGTTGACAGATGTCGGATCTTCCGCCTGTATGACGGGTGTTGGATCTTCCGTTGCTGTGACGGGTGTGTTTTTGTCTGCCTCTTGCACGGGATTTCCGTCATCCGTGTTTTCGGCGACTTCGGATTGCACCATGCCGATAAAGTGTGTATCACTTTTTTGTCGGCGATCTGAGCAGAATCCGGTATCGTAGTCATCTTCGACTGGGTATAGGGCGGGTGGGAAATATTTGCTTCCACCGCAAAACCCCATTGCTTCTGCAGTTAGTCCGATAAAGATGTTAGCAGATCCGATCGGTAACACGCAGGCACTTACCAGGTGGTTTTGCGCCGGTATGTAGGATCCGTTGTCGAGGAAGCGTCCGACGTCGTCGTCGAACTCCAGGCTTCCGACAGTGATTGATATTCCGATTCCGCCGAGTATCCCAGATCGGAACTTCACGCCTGACGCTGTTTGCCCCACGGTGGGCGCCAACTGTCGAGACATCGTAGTAGTTTTCATAGACGGGGGTGCCATGAGACTACGGTAGAGACGTGGGGTAACGGGATCGCGTGATGGACAGTAAACACAGGATTTACCCAGGTTCGGTACGTCGCGACAGTACGACGTGCCTACTCCTGCACTTCTCACTAATCAGGACTAAAGCCTGGATACAGGATTACAATGTGAGGTTTAGATCTAGCTACTCGCAGAGGATCAACTTCTCGGCGAGTTAGCCTATAGCTTCTCTGTTCTTCGTTGGTTCTTTTATTTATCTCCCGTCCGGCTTTATATAATAGCCGGATTAGGGCTTACAGAATAGGAAACCTAGAAGACTACGGTAACTATAACTTGGAAAGTAAGGAATCCGTCTTCTCCTCCAAGCCAGATCACGTGGGCCGTGATCCGGGTCCTTCTAGAATCCGGCTTCTGTGCGTCGAGTTACTGGGCCGCCCAATGGACCATAGCCCACTACCACTTGGGCCACCCTGGTAACCAGGCACTTTGACTACCATCTTATATACCCCTAAGCGGTATGTATCCGACATGGCGCGATGAGCGATTGGTGTTCTTCTAGCAATTGCTGAGGATACCCTCTTTTAGCTGCTAGGTCTATTTATTTCTTAGTTCAAGATCCCTCTTACTAACTGAAATAAAAGAATTAGTAGATCTGTTCCGCCCAAAATGGGAATGGGCGCTAGGGTTATGAACTTATAATCATGGAATCAACTCGATCATCAGATTATAAGTTCATTCCATACCGGACCAGACCGTGCACATTCTTATTATGAGAAGGGATCATTTGAGCCTATGAAAATAGGATACTCTGTTTACATAGAAATCCCTACGTCCCCGCTCCACACATGGTACCGGGTTCATTGACGATTGATTTTGCAAGCTATTGCTATGTTTTGCTTTTCTTATCAGTTATCACATCATAAGAAATTTCGTTATGTATAGCCCTATAATAAGCATAGCTTTTGAAGAATTAACCTCATGGTACGATATACATTAGGGTAATTTATCTTGTCATTAATTGTTCAATAGGCATGATATGTATATCTAGCTTTATCTTAGGGCATCTCCAACAATGTCCATGTCATTGTAAGATAGCATGTCAACTCAGTTAAAATCCTACATGGCATAGTAATAATGAGGTGAGAGAATATGAGTTGTATGATATGCAACCAACAAGGTAGTGTTGGGAATATGCCCTAGAGGCAATCATGTATGATGTAATTCCCACTGTATTCATAAAGTTATTAATTTGTCCTTGTGTTGATCATCTGATATATATCATTGAATATGTGATTCGATTGTGGAACTATGTATTCATGTTGTTCATACTAAATTGTCCTTGGTCATTAAGGTTGTGCTGGACACACACCCTAGACTAATGTGAGAGTTGGCTGATGACTCGGTTCCACTTGTCATGGGCATGGTGATGCCATTCCAACGCTCACGGACTTGGCTAAAGAGTTTAGCAAGTCGGACTGACCCACATTGAGATGCAACGAGCAAGTCGTCATTTGCATGTCTCAATCAATGTAATCCTTAGACCTGAGGTTGTCGCACAATCCGAGTTGTGGATCACCGACTTAGATTCTGTCAAACGTTGTTCTGTGACAAGGCAACTATAAAGGGACTAAGATGAATATCACATTGAAAGGTATGTCGTCATGACTCAATGGGACTTGGGAGTCGGCACGTTCTGCTAGGAGCCGCTACCGATTGATCGATTGGAAGTTGGACTCCAATCGTGTCCAAGTCGCCATGAGCCTGTAGGGTCGCACACTTAAGAGCGGGAGCAAATGTATTGGTCGGGTTGGCCCCGAACCGGAAATGGACTGAGTTTGTGAGTCGGACTCACAGAGGGAATGGGCCACAAGTGTTGTGAAGCCCATTACCATTCGCTATATAAAGAGGGGCGCAGGTTGCCCATCGGGCACGTTAGTCCACTCCCATGCGTTGGGAACCCTAGCCCCACTCAGTCCAGCCGTCGCACCAGACCTAGCAGTCTGTCGTCGGAGCTACTCCTCGTACGTGTGGATACCGGCAGAGGTGTTGTACGTTCAACACTTCGACGTTCGCGGGATCGGATCGGATCGTGGACTGCACTGCCCCGACGCGCTTCATCGATAATCCGCAACCGCGCGTCTAATGGTAATCATCGTGGCCTTCTACCTCGGCTAGATCTTGGAAGTACCGCGTAGGAAATTTTTGGTTTATCTCTACGCGTCCCAACAGGTAGCACGTATGCCAAGATACTTTTTTCTTTGGTCCCACTAAATTGACTATATGATTGGATAGATTGTACTACTTTACCAACAACTCTACCAATAAACCATTGGAATAGTTGTATGATACGCTGTTGGTTGATGAGTTGGACTACTATCATACGGGTTTATCTTACAACGCACTAAAGATGCCCTTATTTGCATGCATTGGGAAATGTAATCTTATATATCCATAATAGTGTGACAATAAGCAAGTATATATAGAAGTAAACATTGATCACAAAATTCCATGCTTCTTACGGAGAACGAAATGGTTATAATCGTCTTTGCGGGTCCAAGCTGAAGTGGAGACCCAAGGTGATTTTATTCGAATCTTAGGGTGTGTTCGGTTTTGGGACGAGGTGAAATGGAATGGAACCATTCCATTTGATCAGAATGGAACCGTTCCATTCTTGTGTTCGGTTTGGACAAAAAAGCTGTCATGACATCATTCTATTCTTGTGTTCGGTTTTGGAATGGGACGAGGATGAAATAGAATGGGTGAAAATGGAATTATTTCTAGACTTGATTAATTATTTCTAAACTTGATTAATTATTCCTAATCTTGATTAATTATTCTTAAGCTTGATTAATTATTGCTTAAATTTATTAAATTAGAGAGAGAATACTCCCTTACTGGGAACCACCTCGTTTCATTCCATTTCAAAACCGAACGGAAAAATGGGGTGTGGGTGCGGAACGGTTCTATTCCATTTCACTTGGTTCCGGAACCGAACACACCCTTGGTCACTAAAGTTCGGGATGCGGCCGACACACAACTTTGCTAGCGCCGCCGCACTCATACCGGGTATCCTGGTTGAAGCGGTTAACAAAGAAGGCATTGATGTCTCGGGTGGTTCCAATGAAGCGGCGGGCACAAGAGGTAATGGCTGAACCTGACCACAGAGCATGCTAAACCTAGCTGGTTTCTGTGACACGCGACAAGTGTAGCAATAAGAACTTAATTTGCGTGTATGCGTGAGGGACATTTTTTCTATTCGGTTGCAACGCACGGGCTTTTCAACCGATGGACGAGCAGGTCCATCCGCCTCTTCCTTGGACGTAGGCTTGAGACACGTGATGGTAGAGGGAAAACCCGTAAGAACTGGCTGATGCCCTTGATCATCCTGCAGGCCGCAGCTGAACGAAAGCAGTATCCTGCATTTCCACTGAAGCAAAATCCGAGAGACAGAGATGATGTCATTAATCTCGTTACGTGAAACTCCCAGGTAATGGAACGGACATGTCTCACTTCACAATACAAGAATGCAATACTCGGCATGTCTACCCATCAAGATGATACAGGAACATGACAAATAACAGTTCTAACGTCTCACTACAGCCTATGGGCTACGCTACAAATGTTACACTCAAAACAGCCCTTGGTGTGGCTTTAAGGAGCCTTCAAGCACTTCACGTTCCAGGTGCACCCCATCAGAAATACGGCACGGCGGCTTAGCAAGGATCTAAAGGAACACAGCAACGATAGCCAGGCTTGTCAACTGATGAAAGTGGGAACATGAGCTTGCTTCTTCACAAACAACATGGCTGTCAGATATCTTGACCGGGTGCCTAGACCATCCAATCAAAAGAAATACAGAGTTCGAACTTGTTGAGTAGCATCCGATACTTGAAGTGCACTCAACGGTCAGGAAATAGTTCATCTAGGAGCTTCACCTGCCCGCCTTCATCTTCCTCAGCTCCCGCAGTATTGCCTTCTTCCTTGCCTCGTCTACAGGTTCCAGCCCAGGAATGCTTTTCTCGGCAGACCCACCCCTTGGGCTCCCAACATTCTTTGACGCGCCACGGCGCTGGTTTCCTCTAGGCACGCCTGGTGAGCCAACATTGCTTGAGTCGGTAGTGCCGTTTTGGTTGACAGTAGTAGGAGTCACAGGCATTGCCTGGTCTAAGCCAACATCTTGTCTGAATGGTGCATCTTCTGCATTTCTCGAGCTACCACTGTACTGGTTTCCTCCAGGCACATCATTTGGTGAGCCAACTTTTCTTGAGTCGGTAGTGCCATTTTGGTCAACATCGAGATTATCTTGTGCCGTCCTTTCCTCAGGAACATTATCATTTCCATCTATAGTTGGTTTTTCCAATACCCTGCCATTAGATTCTATCTGCTGTATGCTATCTGCAGCCATTCTGTCGATATTCTCAGCAGTATTGTTTTCTGGACGCTTCTCCTTTTTGGCAGCAACAACTCTTGAGTAATGACGAGTGCTACCAAACCATTTAGTGACCTGTCAAGAAAAATTATAGTGAGCCAGAACAAATACAAGGGCAGCCCAAAAGGGGTGCAGCCAACATTCAAAAAATAGGTGAAGCAAGAAATGCTTGTCGGAGAAGAACAAAAGCTGTGGTCCGAACCTGATTGAGTGTCAGGCCTAGCTCTTGTGCGAGACTTTCTCTTGTTGGGCGACTAGGATAAGGATCTTTCTCAAAATGTGCCTTCAGTTTCTGCAAGAGAAATAGGGTGCCAATGACATAATATATGATATATGTTAACAATTCAACTGGTCTAAATTTTCAGCACCACATGTTCATCTATTATATACCTGATTAACAATAGGACCATATCTTTTACGGGCCGTGCTACTGCTCCCATTGGAGTGAAGCACTTCAGTCCGCTGCCCACTTGCTGAATCACAGTGCTGTTTACTCTTTGGGGTACGATCATTATTCCGGCGTCCACCTCGTGCTCTTTTAGAGCATGTTTTTGCAGGCTTAAATGATCCATCAAGTGAATCTGTTCCACTGTCATCAAGATCTCCATTTCCAGACCACTCTTCCTCATCACTTGAATCAGAGGTTTCTTTTCCATAAGCGTCCTATAGATTAGGTGAAATAAATGAAAAGAAACCAAGTAAGATCCAGGCATGTCCGAATAGGAATATCTTTGCTGATGTGAGCTTTCACAAACAACAAAGCATGTACAATTTCAATATAAAAACAAAAACCACAAACTGAGCGTAAATAATTCGTGCTGTCATGCATCACTAAGAATAAGGCAACAACCACAGTCACGATACAGCATGGTAACGATCCATATTATATACTCCCTCTGTTCCAAAATATATAAGGCCTATAAGTTTTGTCAAATAAGTTTTCTATGTTTGACCAAATATATAGAAGAAAATATCAAGATCAACAATACTGAACAAATATCTATGAAAATATATCTCACGGTGGATCTGTTGATATTGATTTGGTATTGCAGAAGATATTTATTTCTATAAACCTGATCAAACTTAGAAAACTTTGACTTTTGACAGAATTTATATTTTGGAACTGAGTGAGTATCAGTTTATGAGACTGCGTAACTAGGTTATTTATGTTCTCACAAGATAATAGTTCTGCCTCTAAAATCGATGACATTTCTCATATAATGACCTTATTTCCTGAGTATACAAGGGCGTATTTCTTCTTGCACACAGCATGACAAAAAGCAAACAGAAGAAGGGTTGTAAGGAGAGACATACATCATAAAGCTTTTTGTAATCCAAACGTCCAACTTGTCGCCTACATGAAACTGGCAGCACCAAGTCTTGCTCTAATTCTGCCTCCATAATTTCTACTCCATCAGTCTGATCTGAAAATGAAGGTGCCGAAACTTCATTCTGGCGACAAGATTTCAAAATCTCAGCACAGAAATCATCAGAATCAGATGTGAAGTCTGACTCGTCTGAGTTTGTTTTGGTTTTTTGGTCTTCACTGGAATCTGGACCTTCTGGATCAAAGTCATCATCCCCCGAGTCCTCAGAAGGCAACCCAAGGTCATCTACTGTGTTTTTGTTCTTTGATTCAGTCCTTTTCTTCATTGAAGGTTCAGAATCATCAGATGTTGTCATAAAATCCAAGTCATTGGAATCTGATCCTTCGTCCCCATCCTCTGCAGATGAATTCTTATCATCCACCATGTTGCCTTCAGTTAAAGTAGGGTCATAATCGTCCTCTGAATCATCCGATGGAAGATCGGATTCACCTATTTGCTTTAAACTATTCGCAGGCGAAGCTGACTCGGGAAAAACTTTCTGCGGAAAAGAAAACAAATATAGTCTCATTCTATAATATAATTCGGTCTCGTTTATCTCGATAATGATACAGGACTGTACATTGATTGCTATAACAGTGTAGTTTGTAGGTTTTTACCTCCCATGAGTCATGAATAGAAAGTGTGCTCCCTTGGAGTTCATTTAGTAAATCTATACAATCTAACTTGCAATCACAAGCAGGGCAAAGCCATCCTTCATCCCCCGGAGGAACTAATAACAAATGTGATTAAATAAATGAGCAACATAGGTAATGATATTTCCTATATCAACATAGAGACAGGAAATAGATATTACTGTCTTCTGCCAGTAAAGGAGGGTTTAAACATTTCTGGTGGAACCCTCTATCACAGACTCCATCGCAAAGAATGATATCATTCTTCAATGTAACATGCTTTGAAGCACATATGGCACAGAAAATCTGCAATATGAAACAGATTATCTCTGCATTGACGTGTCAACAATGAGGATATAAAAAATGAGAGATGACAGGAATAAAAACAGATGGCCTACATCTTCACTAGATATTTCTCCCTCGGAATCAAATAAAGATTCATCAAGCTTCCCTTCAGACAGAAGAGAATCCATATTATGAATAGCTTCCCGAATTCGTAACTTGCATCGCAAGATTTCTGCCTTGGCTCGTTCAAGCTCCTTCTCAGGTCTTATTTTTTCCAAACTACATATGTACGTATTAGAAAACGCAGTGTAAGAGGGTGTAGAACTGTAATTAAACGACACAGAAAGAAATACAGAAATACCCATGTGAATGTAAAAATTACAATGAACAACAAATGACATGACTTTCTTATGCACCCCTCATTCCCCAATCATAAAACCCAAAATGGAACTTTTTATTCACACAGAAACTCAGCTAATGCTTTCCAAAAGTTTTCCCATAAAATTGATCCTTCTGAGAAGTACAACACCAGGTTCCAACAAACAAAAAACTGAGACTTCAAAGGGAGCATGAACTTTAGTGATTCGGAGAGACAAACCTTTGACCTTTCCAACCATCACTGGCATAAGCTTGAATCAAGCTTTGTTCGTAGTTCATCCGGTTCAAAATGTATCTAACTCGCTGACGAATTTTGATGCACGCATTCTCATTCTTGGCATTTGCTTCACTCGAGGGCCTGCCTCTTTTCCTTTTCTTGGCAGCTGGTTGAACAGCAGTGTTATCATTTACTGGCTCATTACGTGCCTTACCTTTCTTCTTTAAGGTAGAGCGAACCACCCTGGCACTACTATGTGTGGATCTCAGCGGATTTACTGGCTTTTTAGGTGACTTCTTCTTGCTTTCTGGGGTAGAACGAAGCACCCTGGCACTACTATGTGTGGGTGTCAAGGGATTGACTGGCTCATTAGGTGTCTTACTCTTGTTTTTTGAGGTAGACCGAAGCACCCTGGCACTACTATGTGCAGATCTCAAGGGATAACTTTTACTTGCTATAATTTGGGACCCTTTCCTTCCCTTTTTCCCCTTGCTAGGAGCAGAGGTTGAATCAGTTGGAGTTTTGCCATTGTCCTCAGCAAGACCAGAAGCAGATGTTTTATCCATAGAAATGAGAACCACAGATGGATCTCCTCTGTAAGAACTGATAGGCCAGTCCTGGACTTCTGGGGGACTCAAGAAGCTTCGGACAGCTGCTTTTCGGGAGGGAGAGATAACCTACAACAATGAAATAAGTACACAGATTATTATTAACAGCGTAAGAAAAATGTTAAAAAGTAATTGTCCACATGTATCTTCTAAGTACTTGCTTTGGATGAGCCTGTCGTTCCTCTTATAGTTCACAGTAAGTGTAGCTAATGCTTATTTGGTCAAAAGAGGCATGAAACAAAGCATGTGAATGCAGGAGCGATGGAAGGACCATACGACACGAAACCTTTATGTGGGATATTGTCTGGATTTGGAGAAGTGTGATTAGAAAGAGAGGAAACCAAGTTCTAGCTGTATTGTAAGATGGCATGAGGCATGGCCATGACACAAGCAATTGAAAGCAAGGTAGACACAATTAGAGACACTTGATGATCAGAAGCTAGGTTGATCTTTGGCACTATATTCTTTTATAAATATAAGGAATCTGAGAGTCCTAATATGTTTGATGGCAATTGTGTCAGAGACACTATCTCTTGTACTTCTCAGGCCTTGCTCAACAAATCTGTGGCCCGCTTCTCCAAAACTTCTCCCCTGTCATTGTTGTTTCGTCTCTAATATCTTGGTTCTTTGGGTATGGTTGCTTCTATCCCAAGCTTGCCCTACCGAATATTTGGCTACCAAAAGTTTGGTTGACTTTTTCTTTACCCAGGAGTTGGCCAACATTGGCCAAACAATAAACTAGAGTGGGCTAAAGGACATTGGCATGCGAAAAAAATGGCAACTATCCAAAGAAAGACCAAAATTTTGATCATGGCCAAAAGACTGGTAAGGTGAGTTTTGGCCACCATCCAGACATACCTATTTACTATCTACATCGCTCTTGGTACTCATGTCTTCTCTCACAATATCACATCCAAACCAGGAGCTACTGTGCATAAGATGGGGCATCAGCGAGTATGGAAAACCTAACGTGAGATGGCAAGTAAACCAATACCTTATATTGCCACTGCTCAAGAAACAAACGAACCAAATTAGGTAGATTCCAAGTATTTTTCCTGTCTATCCACCCAGCAATCCAGATCTGAAACTTTCTAAATCACCTCATTTCACGCAAAGCATACTTAAAATTGCCTAGTAGAGTCACAGCAACATTGCCACTATTATAAATTCACATCCAAGAAAACTAGCTCGAAAGCAACCAGAATGCACCGTTCTGTACACTAAACCCCGTATTTGCACTTAATAATTGCATGGACACGAACACATAGCGGGGAAGTCAGCGGGAAGAGCACTTGCGGCGGGCCGACGGGGGCACGAATGCGACCGGCGCTGAACGCGAGCGGCCGGGGAGCGTCGGCCCGTGCGTGGAGCAAATCGGTGGGCGTCGAACCACCGCGCGACGAAATTACGGAGGAAACAACCTTCCCTAGCTCCCACGGGGATGGGACGGCACGGTACGGTAGCCTCGGTCGAGGGCGGTAGCCAAGGCTGTCGGTAGCGGATTCTGGAGGAGGGGGTCAAGGGGGAGGTCGGGCCAGGGGGGGAGCGAACGGGGCGACGGAGATGGGGAAGGGGCTGGGGCACTGACCTCACCGCACCTGGCGCCTTCGGGGAGATTTCGCAGCTTCCACAGACACCCTCCCGCGAGCGTTGCCAGGTACACGAAGGACTGACGCGCTCGCAAGGGCTAGGGCTTGTTTATGGAGTCTCCCTCCGGAATAGCGGTCTCTGGGCCGCGGTGGGCGGGTGAGTGACGGAACGCTCCAGGGAGTCCAGGCCCGTGGATCGGACCGGCTAGCAAAACCTTTGCATGTGCGGCCCAGAATTTGTGTAACGGAATATGAGGCTTAAGGGCTCCTCCTTGGGACCTCCTACCTATCGCTTCTTGCGAGTCGTAGAATTCGTCTCGCTCATTCTAGCGAGCCAGCGGGAAGCGCGCCGTCCACGCCGTTACATGGGCCTGGCCCATTGTGCCTCAGCGAGGCAGGATGCTGCAACGCTCACGTAGAGTTTTCTCACGTACAGGTTTCTTTTATCTTCAGTTCATGTACGCCTCAGATAGCGTTTCTTTTTTTCTTTTTTTTCTCAAAAATAAGGTAGCGTTTCTTTTCTTCCATTTATTTTTACGTTTTTGCTTCTCCTTTATTCTATATTTTTAGGAAAATATCGATTAAAAAATGTTCACTTTTGAAAATTGTTCATAATTTTAAAATCGATCCAGATTTAAAAAATGTGAACAGATTTTGAAAATGAACAGATTTTAAAAAATAGTGAACAAAATGTTATAATGAACAGTTTAAAAAGTCCATGTACGTGTACACACCGACCAGTTTAAAAAGTCCATGTACGTGTACATTATGCTCCAGTCCACTGCTCGACCGCATACATTAAGCTCAAGTTTCAAATATAAACGATTTCAAACATGATTTTTTTTATATATATGAACAATTCTCAAATTTGAACAATTTTAATTCGAACGTTTTTTCGTTTGAACGATTTTAAAATTTGAACATTTTTATCCGAACAATTTTTGAATTTGAACATTTTAAATTTTAATATTTTTCAGTTTGAATAATTTAAAAAAAAAATCGGTGAATCAAATGTAATAGTGAACAGAAAACGAAGATGCACCAAAAAAATAGTGAACGAAAACTAATAGTAAACCCAAAAAATAAATAATAAAACAAGAAAAAAAGAAACAGAAAAGAACGAATAAAACTGAAATGAAAACAGAAATAGAAAAGAAAATGGGAAAAAATAAAAACAGAAAAAATAAGACAAATAAAAGGGTTTAAAAAGGTACTGTACATAATTGTAAATCATAGCCCAGTGGCTGGTACTATCACACCTGATCCCCGGATCGAATCCCGTTCAAGCCCTTTTAGTCTTCTTTTAGCTTTAAGGAAAAATTGATGGGCCGGCCCACTTAAAATGCTTGTGTGGGCGAGTCCGAGTTAGGACTCGCTATAGGCGATAAATAGGGACTGCGCTTCTCCACCAAAAGCAGTTTTTGTCCCCTAAGAAAAAATTATCCTGCTTTATAAGTGCGGCTGTTGATACAAAAGGGTCTGATGAGGAAATTGATGACACGACTGATTAGGATTTAGGAGAGAGACGCAATGTAGGCTATTAGAACCGAAAATGATGAACATGATAACTTACTGAAGGACCGTCTCAATCCCCTTCAACAGGATTGGTGGGGCCTCTAGCGAGGTCGTCCGAGTGCAATAAAAATATCAAGTCTGAGCTGTCAGGTTTTGAGTAACGCCCCAACAGTTCGTGCGCTTACGGTGGTCCGGAGGCGTTGTGGTCCCAAGGTTAATTTTCTGTCCGAAACACACCTTGATGATTACCCAACACAGTGCTTGAGAAGAAGGCTAAGAATGGATGTTAAAATTGTTAATCCTAGCAATGGTAGAAGCGATGGAGTTATTCTCTTTTGGAAAAAAGAAGTAATTACTAAAAAAAAATCAGCTCCCAAATATAAAGATGTCCGAGTTATTGAGGCAGGTATATGTATGGAGAGCCTAGATGAGAAGATAAATATAAATTCGGGAATAAATTGAGAGAGTTGAATCAACATTATACCTGCGCCATGAAGGCTGAAACTTGGACCGTGTTCTCGGCGTCCGACTCACCTCTTGTCACGTGCATAAAAAAAATCCTCCCCATTGCTGCAAGATTATCAGATTCCACACACCAAGCACAAATTCTTGCTTCCCTTTCTCTACCCATGTCTAGATGGCGTGATTCAAGGTCCCGCGGAGAGATGGGATGCAGAGCTCAATGCGCACAACCTCTGCGCGCACTGCCGGCCGCGCCACGGCCGTCTCTAGGTCGGCTCTACCAGTTCAACATGTGGGAACTTCCAAAGAGGGAGGCAAGTGGGAGCGGTACTTCTTCATGTCGCGAGACCACAAACCAATCGTGCATGCGGGGAAAACGATCGGGATCAAGAAGGCGGTCATGATATACCATGGGAAGCCGCTGCAAGGGGTTAAGATGAACTGGATTATGCACGACAGCAGGAGTACTGACTCACCAACACCTCCAGATGTGCCGCAAATATGAAGACGACACGCTCAGCCTCAATGATTAGGTGCTTTGTCCCACCTACAAACAAGAAGAACGAATGAGAGAAAATGCAGCATAACATGGAGGCCAAGATGTCATCGCATATTCGCATTCCATGTCATTCTTGGACCCGCGGGACTTGCTACCAGCATTGCATTGCAGACACACGCGCTACTTCCCAAGAAAGAGTTGAAGTAGTTGGACAACGACGGTTTCATGGGGATCAACCTCGACGATCTGCACGGCCTACGCCTCCTCCTTCCTGTCCCTGGTGGCCGCGATGAAGATGGAGCAGGACCTCAGCCAATTCTTGTTATCTCTCAGCCACGACTCGAAAAGAAAATTATACAACCCCTTTCGTGACTCTGTCTTATCACCGCCTTTCATTCTGTTTGGTTTGCTTTAAAATTGGCGCTAGCATTTTCTAAAAAGTCCCAGAAACTAGATCAAATTTGTATGAAGAGGTCCCTCAAATTTGCAGCCCAAACCTTATATTATCAAACAAATAGGCCACCAGAACATGGTCAAAGTGGGCTGCATAGGTTGATTTCCTTTTCCAAAAAAAATCCGGAACATGGATTCATACTACAAGAAACTAGTTGATTGCCCATGCGTTTCCACGGGCCATTGTGCTTCCCATGCAACAAATTTAAACATAATTTATGTGAATATTCTAATATTTCAACAATGTGAACACTCAGCAAAGGGAAAGAAGTTTTTTTTTACTTAGCTCTCTCATAGACACACAAACGGTAGCCGGAAAGAGAAAGATTTCATATCACCATTCAGCAAAGGTAAAGGTTTTTGTACTTCTCAATTATCTTACATCGACTCATTACTTTAATGGACTGAACATCATTTTAAGATCATTTTGAGAAACTTTGATGTTGGCTTTCTATGTTCTCATACCCCTTCAATTAAAATTTAAGAACTATATTCACCTTAAAGAAATGTCTGGGGTATCTATATTGTGTCCTCATTCATATATGAGCACACTGATCTCTGAACTCCTCAATTTTACATAAATAGCTTAACAAGACAACATCCCCTGAAGGGGATATTGTCATTTTGGTTGGGCCTACCTAGCAAGGATCGTGCGACTCAGATAATTTTCCTAACATTAAACCAGAGATATAAAAAAAAATAGTATAACTATACAAATGTTGAACCTTTGATGCTCATGTCATATTGATACGTCTCAAACGTATCCATAATTTCTGATGTTTCATGATGTTTTCATGTCATATGTCACATGTTTTTAATACACGTTATGTCATTTTTATGGATTTTCTGGAACTAATCTATTGACAAGATGCCACAGAGCCAGTTCCTTTTTTCTGCTATTTTTAGTTTCAGAAAAGTTGTTCTCGAAACATTCTCGAAATTGGAAGAAACAAAACCCATAAGTCTTATAAAGTCGTCACGTACACGGAGTCCGGAGGAGACCCAGAGGGGGGCCTCAGGGGCCCCATACCATGAGGCGGCGCCCCCCTCTGGCCGTGCCAAGGGGTGGTGTGGGCCCCCTGGATACCCACCGACGTTCTCCTCTCTCATATTTATACCTCTCGGGAGGTTAACCCTAAATACATCAACATTTTCCACCGAAAACATCCGCAGCAACCATCATCATCAACCCTAGCCAGGGGGGTTCTGGAGCTCTCCCCGGCACCCTGCCGGGAGGGGGAATCATCACCAGAGGCCTCTTCATCACCATGCCTGCCTCCGGAGTGACGTGTGAGTAGTTCATTCCTGGACTATGGGTCCATATCAGTAGCTAGATGGTTGTTCTCTCCTCTTTATGCCTCATGATCCTGTGAGCTGCCTAACATGATCAAGATCATCTTATTGTAATGCTACATGTTGTGTTTGCTGGGATTTGATGAATATTGAATGATATGTCCAATGATTATCAATCTATCATGTTCTTTTCATGTGTATGTTATTTATAATCTTGCATGCTCTCCGTTACTAGTAGATGCTCTGGCCAACTTGATGCTTGTAACTCCAAGAGGGAGTATTTATGCTCTATAGTGGGTTCATGCCCCCCTTTCACTCACGCTCGTGGGATAGAAACGTAAATGCGTGGGGGATGTGATGTTGCCATTAGGGAGAAAACAACGAGGTTTACATTACACACTTTGCTTAATGCAATTATCTAGTTGCTTGCAACTTAATACCCGAGGTTCGATTGGATTACGCTCCGAGGGTGGATTATTAGTCATAGACGCAGTTGGATAACGATCTATGAATCTTGTTGTAATGCCCGCATGAATCACATAGTAATCATGATGTCATACATATGCATTACGGTGCAGCCTTTATATCTGTAAATTGCCCTGTTGTAATTTTTTTACCCAACATGTTATCTATCTGTTTTGGAGAGATACCACTAGTGAACTATGGACCCCGGTCCATTTCTTTACACTAACAGTACAACCGCTGCAACCGTTGTTTTACTACTGCAATTACTGTTCTCTTTTATCTACTGTAAACAAGTACTGTTTTCCATACTATACGTCTAATCCTTTGTTTTCAGCAAAACCGGTAAGATTGACAACCTCACTGCTTCGTTGGGGCAAAGTAACTTGATTGTGTTGTGTAGATTCCACATTGTTGCTGAACCGGTAGTGCGCCCTGCCAACATTAGCTGACAACAACCTTCGGAAGTGATTTCTTTCTCCTACTGGTCGATTCAACCTTGGTTTCTTTCTGAGGGAAAACTTGCTGCCGTGCTCTTCATAACCTTCCTCTTGGGGTTTCCCAACGAGTGCACTCCTGCACCATCAGGGAGCCGCCGCAACTCCTTCGGCCTTGAGCTCAGGCAATCGCCCCATTCCTCGGTCATCCGCGCTCAACTCCTTTCCTCAGGACGCCTTCCCCAACCGTCTTCACGTATCAGGCACTACTCTGACGCGCACATCATCTGACGGGATCCGAAGACGACAATATTGACTTGATGAAGGTGGAAGAACATATTAAAATGTCGTATTTCTTCTATTTCTTCATGAATCCTTCCATATCTCTATTCGATTAGAGAAAGAACAAACAAGAGCAACTGGAATTCACGAATCACGGAGGTAATTGCGAATAAAACAAAGAGAAGTAACAATAATAAAGGAACACAAACAACGAGATGAAAGGAAACAAGATTGGGTCGGGGGAGAGCATTGAGCGTCAGAGGGTTTGCTGGCGATGTAAGGGTAGGAGAATTGGGCTGGGCCAAGTGGACCTCGGGACAAGACCCCCGGGATCTTGGAGGCGGCTTTGACTGCGAGCAGTGGTGGGGTAGGACTCCTGGCGGCAGCATCAAGCAGGTACTCGATTCGTGCGGAGACAAGGAGACATATGTGTAGGTATTTATTCATGAGTTCATCGGGAGGTCTCTTTTCGCTAGTCGATTCGGTTGTCGGAGGCCTCTGTTCGCCGGTTGTCGGCGGTATTCGGGCGTCAGCGTGGGTGGAGTCGGAACTGGTAGGATTCTTGGTGAGATTGGAAAGGACCCGGGAGAGACGTCAGGTGGGAGGGAGGCTCTTCAGGGAACTTAGCGGTGGAAATGAGGGTAACATTCCAATCCTTGGAGATTGAACGATCGAGTGAAGACAAACAAAGTCACAAAAACATCGAACGATGAGGACATTGAAGGCCTTGACCGGTGCATGCACGAGTGTGATGAGTGGCGACTCGAGCGGCGCCGCCGGCGTCAACTCGGTTGGTGCTCCGTGCGCTGATACGGTGGATAGGTTTTGCTGGCGTCTCACTTTGGCGCCCGGGGTGCTATCAGATACGGTTGTGGATCCCGGCGGCGGTGGATCTGGCACTCGTTTCGACGTTCTAGCCGGCGTGGTGGAAGAGGCGGGGGGAGATGGAGATGTGCTCGCAGCGGAGGCGATGGCGCTTCGTATCGCCGAAGATGTCTTCCTCGAAGACAGATTCACCTCGCCGTCCGACGTGGTGCGTGAGCCGAGGACCAACGAGGAGATTGCCGCCGCTTTCCGGAACAAGGCTGGTTATCCGACGCGTGAGTCCAGGGTTTGGGAGGATGGCTCTCGTGCTGGCAGCTCGACTGCGGTTGCGAAGTCGTCGCCATCATCTTCATCGGGTCATGCCGAGGAGCGGCCATTCTCTCAGGCAGGGCTCGTGCTCCAGAAGACGGCGGTGAGGATGGGCTGGCGGGGACCGATCCCGAGGCCAAGGTTGACGCCAGCTCCCTGTTTGGGAGACTTCTTCCCGGCGGAATTCTCGAAGGACGCCGGCGACGAGGGTAGCTAGCCGCGGCCCAGTGATGCCGATCCGGAAGATACGGATCGCTGCGTGATCCGTGCGTTTCAAAATCGGCAGCATGGTGGGCCAACGGTGCATGGCAGTAGGCCCCGGGCTAAGCCGTGGGCCTACATGGCAGAGGCCTTCGAGGCGTTGTGGGCAAAGTCCGATGCGGCTTCATCTGCTAAGCGTATTCGATCACCTGCGCCTATGTTTTCTTCGCTGCATCGGTCGTCGTCAGCCTCGTCGTCGTCTTCTCCGACTCCTCCCTTGAGCTCTCCTACACGTGGAAGCGCGAGATCGTACGCCGACGCCCTCAGGTCGATGGCGGCTCAGCAGGGGGACGGTGCCCTCCCGGCGTCGAGGCAGCCGAACGCTCCGGCTGGTGGGCGGGGGCGGGGGCAGGCTGCATGCAGTTCGGCCTACTGCGGGGCCTCCTACCTTCGCTCCGGGGGCACACCCGGTGGTGTCGGCGCAAACGGTGGCGCGGCATCGCCATCCTCCGTCGGCGACAGAGGCCGTTCCAGGCCCAGTGCAGTCTGCAGCGGCACCTGCGCAAGTGGCTCGGACGCAGGTGGTGCCGGCTGCAGGTTCAGCCCTTGCGGCGCCGAGTGCAGGTGGACCGGTGGCCCTTGCTGTGGGGTGGCTAGTGCGGTGCCGGGGGCCACCCCCTCCCCGTCTTCGTCATCGGCACGGCACCGGCGGTAGGGACCAAGAAGAGAAAGAACAAGAAAAAGAAGGTGGTGCCGGTCTTGGTGGATGCTAGCGCGGCGCAGGGGGTAGTCTTGACGGGAGGGGCTGCGGCATTACCGGCGCCAACGGTCGACCAGACGGTGCATGCCACCGCTGTTCCCGGAGGTGCTGAGGTCGATGTGGCTCCGACTGTTAAGAAGACTCGGTGCTGGAAGTGCGACGTGGATACACATGCCACAAGGGACTGTCCGGTTGAGCACTACTGTTACATCTGTGATAACAACAAGCATCCGTTGAAGAAATGTCCCACTCTTAAGATTCCTAAGCCTTCAGTTTTCATTGCTGGGACTGGTAGCAAGCACACTATGTTCTCTAAATTTCCTGATAATCTGTTCAAGGATCTGGGGGATTCGTCTGATGGGCCTATTGCTTTGGTTACGGTACAAGGTACTACTGCTACGACTAAACATGTTGAGACGACGGTTGCCCGCATGAGTTCTGTTAACAGGTGGAAGTGGGAAGCATTGCCTGCTGGTGAGAATTTGTTCAAAGTGGCGTTCCCGTCGGTGGTTGAACTGGACAGATTCGATGGTATGGATTTCGGTGTTCCCACGCAGTCTACGAGGTTACTGTTCACCAAGTGGAAGCAGGAGGAGATCGAGCCGGCACTCGAGTTGTATCAGTCTTGGGTACACGTGGAGGGGGTACCACACTTGTTGAGGCATTTTCTAGGATTATGGGCAGTTGGGACTCTGATTGGCATTACTCTAGATGTGGATCTCCTTACTCTACGTCGCAAAGGTATCGTTAGGCTTCAGATGGCCCTGATGATGAGGTATTCCATAAGGTGGACGAGGTGAGATCGTATGTTAATACGGATGGGGTGCTGCGGCTAAAAGGGTACTCCTTTATCATTAGGCCGGAGCCGGAGGGCTTTATTCCAGAACCTGATTTTGTTCCATTTGTATGGGATCATAAGGTTCATTCTGAGTCCGTGGTATCTGGGGAGAGTGGGGTGGATGCTGCTGTGTTGCTTCGGGGATCTTACAGGTGACTGAGCAGGGCCCCACGAGTATGGCTATTGATCAACCTAATGAGGGAGGGCATGTTCATGCTCAGGCCTTGGAGATTCTCAAGATCTATGCTCTAACTCCATTATCTGCACGTGGGAAGGCTGCTGCTACGCAGGAGGTGTCTTCCGAGATGGCGCTGGAGCTTTCCTTATTGGGTTCGCGTTCATCTTCGGCAGAGACTTCTTGCGGTACGCGACGGACGTCGGGTGGTGTACTTACGCCGCCATCACTTGAGGATGCTAGAGCGCGTACACGACACCGCGATGGAGTTGAGGCAGTGGAGGGTGGGCGGCCTGGGCTCGGCGGGGCTCAACCTCCAGCCGCCCGTGCAGGTGGCACGACGGACGAGGGAGAGGTGGCTGCGGCGCCAGCGGTGGGCTTGCAGGGGGTGGGCGGCGACTTCCACGCCGTCACCCAGGCGTCCACAACGAGCCGCGGGATACCGGTCGCTGCTGGGCCGTATTCGCCGCGGGAGGAGGCTGAGCCCACGGGCTTAGCGCGTTGCGCGTCGACTACTACGGCTGTTGGGCCGGGCGGGGTACAGGCGGATACCGCGCAGGGCGCGACCCACTGTGTGTCGCCTGTGTGGGATGGTCCCTCGCCGATGCCTTCCGCACGGGCGACGACACCGACAGGGCCCACGACGGAGGTTGATGCAGCCCCATCGGCAGCAGATCGCGTGGTGGGGCGACAGCTATTTCCTGCCGTCGAGGATTCAGTGGCCGGGGGGGAGGGTGCTCCTTCACCGACATTGTCCCCCTCCGCCGCTGTTTTCGTGCCAGTGGCTTCGGCCATGAAGGAGTTGCGGCGCAGTGCACGCCACGTTGTGGCGAAGGACGGCTCTTCTGCGATGGACGAGGACGCGTTGTCCAAGACCATGCGGAGGAAGGCCGCCTTACTTTCTTCTCCACCTAGAGGTATGACAGTGATACACAAATCTTTTCTTTCTTTTCCAGATACCATTATATCGTCTAGATTAGGTAATATTGGTGTTAACTTAGGAAGAAATGATGCTGAGATCACGTTGTCGGCCAATGCGTTGAAGCATATGGAGTATGACCGTTTAACGGTTAAACCATGTGCTTCTACGAAGGTGGATACCCCACACGGATGATGATTTAGCGAATGCCTCTTCGGATGGACAGCTTTTATCACATCTTGTGGGGGAGGTGACCGAGGTGGGTATGGATGAGGACGGACTCGGATCTCTCATTGATCTGTATGCATCCGGCCGGAAATCCAAATCCGCCAAGCAGAAGAGGAAGTATTCGCCGCGATATTCAGCGAGACCGGCAAAGAACCCAATTGTTTCCCGATGAATGGCTTATTCACTAATAGCAGAGGTCTTGGAGACTTGGCTAAATATTTGAATATTGCACAATACGTCAGGGATCATAAATTGGAGTTCGTGGCTATCTCCGAATCAGGGAGGAGAGACTTCCCAGTGAGTGTTTTGAACCGCCTTTTGGGCGGTATAGACTTCACTTGACGTTCTATTCCTCCATGTGGTAGATCAGTGGAATTTTACTAAGCATTAAATCAGATTCCATAGATGTGTTAGCGAGATCGGATGGTGATTTTCATATAAAATTACATCTCCGAACCCGCATTGACAACTTCGTATGGAGTTTGGTTGCCGTGTATGGTGCTGCCCAAGACGAGTTTAAGGAGGCTTTTCTTCGCAAGTTGGTGAACCTGGCTAATGTTAATCCACATCCAATTTTAATTGGTGGCGATTTTAATATGCTAAGGTTTCCACACGAGAAGAGTCGTGGACGGTTTGACGGCCATTGGCCTTTCTTGTTCAATGCTGTAATTGATAGCTTGGATTTGAGAGAGGTATACATGACGGGCCGACAGTTCACCTTGGCAAGCAGTCTTCCGGAGGCTACTTACGAAAAACTAGACCGCGTGCTGATGAGTACCGATTGGGAAGATAAGTTCCCATTGGTAACGGTGCGCGCTCTTGAGTGTATAGAGGCATTGTCGGACCATGCTCCCCTCCTGCTCTCAACTGGCACAGCGAGAAGACATTCACATCCGCATTTTAAGTTTGAACTGGGCTGGTTTTTACGTGATGGTTTTGATGAGCTAGTTAAGAGAGTGTGGTGCAAACCGGTCGTTGGTGATAACCCAATTCGGAGATGGAATAATAAAATGCGCAATATGCGTAAATGTCTCCGGGGATGGGCTAGACATACGACTGGAATGCTCAAAAAAGAGAAAGAGCGTCTTTGTTCCATTATCGATGAGTTGGATCGGATCGCTGAGACGAGGTTGCTCACCCATATTGTTAAGGCAAGGTGATCCGCTATCACCCATATTGTTCAATATTGTGGCAGACATGTTAGCGATCACGATTGACAGAGCTAAGGAAAGCGGTCAAATTGAGGGATAATTCCACATCTGGTCGATGTGGGATTGTCTATTCTCCAGTATGTAGATGGTACGATTCTCTTTATGGAACATGATTTGGAGAAAGCGTCAAACCTGAAACTAATCCTTTTGGTGTTCGAACAACTATCCGAATTAAAAATTAATTTCCATAAAAGTGAATTGTTCTGCTTTGGCGAGGCCCAGGATGCTGTTGCACAGTACGCCGAGTTATTCGTCTGCGAGCAAGGTCAATTTCCTATTAAGTATTTGGGAATACCAATACATTACAGGAGGTTGACTAATGCAGAATGATGTCACGTTGAAGAACGTTTGCAGAAATGACTTGCTAGTTGGAAAGGGAAATTGTTGTCATTAGATGGAAGATTGGTACTCATTAACTCGGTATTATCCAATATGGTACTGTATATGATATCATTCTTTCAGTTGCCTAAAGGAGTCTTGAAAAAACTGGATTATTTCCGATTAAGTTTTTTTGGCAGGGTGACAGCAAGAAAAAGAAATATCGATTAGCCAGATGGGATGTAGTTTGTCGTCCAAGAGATCGGGGGGGGGGGCTAGGTATTCATGACTTACAAGTCAATAACTCCGCCCTACTTGGTAAATGGTTGTTCAAACTATTAACTAAAGATGGCGTTTGGCAAACACTCATGAAACGAAAATACATAGGTTCGAAAGCAGTCTCACAAGTTATGTGGAAACCTGGTGATTCACACTTTTGGGCTGGACTTATGGCGAACAATTTTTTTTTTCGCTATGGGGTATTTAAGATTAAGGATTGATCGCAAATACGATTCTAGGAGGATAAGTGGCTAGGTAATACCACCCTCCGAGAACAGTATCCGGCACTATACACTATAGCGCGACATAAGGGTGATACGCTGGCTACAGTCATGCAAACATCACCTCCTAATGTTACGTTCAGACGAGATTTAATCGGGCCACGACTTACTTCTTGGCAGAACCTGGTTAATAGGCTAACTACGGTTAACCTAACATCAAGCACTGATGAATTTCATTGGAAGCTCACTAAGAACGGAATGTTCTCGGTGTATTCCATGTATAGGGTTATGATCCAATCATACATGTCAGTCGATATTTTTAAAAATGTATGGCGTATGCAGGTACCGCTAAAGATTAAGGTATTTGCGTGGTATCTTCGGAAGGGGTCATACTTACAAAGGATAATCTTGTCAAACGTAATTGGCATGGGAGTTCTAAGTGTGTTTCTTGTTCTCATGATGAGACGATTAAACACTTATTCTTTGATTGCACTTTTGCGTGTTCTATATGGTCTGCTATCCAAATGGCTTCGAATCTTTATCATCCCACATCAGCCGCGAATATATTCAGTAGCTGGTTAAATGGGGTAGATAAACAATTCAAGACTATTATTAGGGTAGAACCGCTTGCCGTTATTTGGTCGCTCTGGCTTTGTAGAAATGACAGGATTTTCAACGATAAAATCTTCTCTCGTATGCAGGTTCTATTCAGGTGCACATGTATTCTCTGTTCGTGGTCCATATTACAGCGGGGGGAATTTCGAGACCTTTTTTTATGGAGGCGTGTGCACGGCTGAAACAGGTGGGGAGGGATATTTTTATCCTACATGGATGGCCGCGCGATCTACGGATAGCGGCTCCATAGCATCGACAGTCTACATCTACATGATTTGTTTAGACTTGTCGTATTTTTCCTTTCAGTTTTGGATTTCGGCTGTGTCCAATATCATAGACGTTGGGATGACGTACCAACGTACGTTGAACTCCAATATAATAGTAAAGGCAGATGATAATTTTCTTCTTGTCACCATATGTTACATGAGATCTGGAGCATTTATACCTGACTAAAATATGTAGCATTTACTCCGCCATAATATTTAATATTTTCTACCAGGAATCCATTTATTCTCAAATTTAACGAACTATTCGTCAGAAGAAAAGAGGGTTGGAAGCAAATAAAATTCTGGGAAACCATACGTACAAGCAGCGAGAAGGAAATAAAATCCCTCCATAATTTTTTTGGAGAAACAATTGGATCTCGAGTATTTTCTATTGAGATTTCTTGAGATCTCGAGTATTTTATATTGAGATTATTTGGTATTCTCAGAACAACAAAAAACATTAAGTAAAGTAAATGAAATAAAATAAAGGTTTTGCAGGTAGGTAAAAGGACTAGGGTTTATGTGTTCACTTGACCTCTTTTTCGTAAAAATAGTGGCACAAAATATAAAGCATAGATATAAGTAGATATGCATCCAAAATACAAAAATCATGATTTCCAATGACAACATCTATGCGGGGCGGGCATCAACCCCATAAATTCCATACTCGCCATCCACACGAGCATGAGCTACCCCCCCCCCCCCCTCATCAGCACCACGGGGACACACGATAATTTTAATACTTGGTTCAGAGCTTTGCCATAAGCATGGTGATATGAAGTTGAGGATAAGTCTATGGTTTGTTGGGGTAGCTATACCAATCCAATTTTATCCCTTGTGAGGGGGTTCGAGAAACTAACAATGGGCACATTTTTAGAGAGAAGTATGGATTGTCATGCACCCGTTTTTTTTAAAACAGGGAATTTGTTTTTTGAGATTGTAGGCGTTGCTCACATCAACTTGGTTCCATATAGTGTGGGGCTCCATGTCCCATATCATAGACGTATTTTCTTTTGTTCAATATATTATGTTTTGCTTTTTTCCCTACCAACTTTCTTTAGCGGGTTCCTTCCCACTTTTTCCCAACAAACCTGGTTTGTGACTGCCAAAATTTATCAACTTATTTCTTTCTTTCGTTTTTTTATCAATTTTCATAGCACATATTTTATATGCAAACAATGAACTCTCTTCTTTTGTTTTCCTAATCTAAAGGGTGTTGCATCATCATTTTATTTAAAAAATACCCATGACTATGACAATGTATTTGGAATGACATGTAACATAAATAGGAAGATATAGTGGCCATGGTCCAATTTTTCTAGATAAAAATCCAAAAGGTCCGACGTTAAATTAATATCTCGAGAAGAAACAAAACAAATACAGAGTGCTGAACCCAACTTACAACATAGCTGCACACACACGCAAGAGACAAGGCTACCGAGAATATTACATGTGATCGACCAGGAACAACACCACCACCGTCCAAACATCAGCGGACATGATAAACAATATATACCGAGGAGATTACAAGTGATCCACGAGGAACATCACCGCCAGCATCTGCGTTGCTGCAGACAGGCTCACAAGGAAAGCCCCTAACCGAGAAACGTCCAAGGTGCAAAACCTTGCTGCAAACCTTGCCAGAGAAAGCCCAGACATCGAAGAAACACCAAAGCGCCGCAGCCGAAAACACACAACCTCCAGAGAGCCACAATCTGTGAGCTCCAAGGCGGTATCTTCAAGAAGTTCACGGTGCGAAAACACCGCCACCGCCTGATGAAGAGATTTTGGATTTTCGTCCAGAGCGTAGAAGATCTAGATAAGCCGCAACTACACTTTTAACAAGGGGACGACGTCCATGGACTTCACTGTCGTGGCCCGAGAAGGCTGAAGGATCGAGAGGTTAACTAGAGGGGGGGTGAATAGGTTAACTACAAATTTTAACTTCTTTTTCAAGTTAACAAGGTAATGCTCAAATATAGATTATCTAGATTATGCAACTAGGTGAACAATCCTATATGTTGAGCAAGTACAACTAGCACAAGGTAAGTATATGACTAAGCTAGTAGTAACTAGTAAAGGTAAGTTGAGGAATAACCGAACATAATGACGCGGAGATTTATCCCGAAGTTCACTAACTAATCTCCGTTGGAGCGGTGCGGTGCCACCAAAGTGGAACACCGAGTAGGCCTCAAATGCCACACCGTATCTGCTTCGAGTCCTTCCACCGATGTGGATAGGCTCGAATCTCTATGTTGCCGTTGAGGTTGACAACTAGAACCTTTACAAGGATGAGGCACACTCCACAAGATTGGAGGGTCCTCACCAAATCCCAAGAGCCACCAAGACTCCAAGAAGCAAGATCCACGAGCACAAAAGCACCGGGGATATCAACAAGGCTCCGAGCTCCGATGAACTAAGAGCAACAAGATTCCTAGCTCCAATGAACTAAGAATGACAAGATCCCTAAGGGATGAGTGGGTAGATTTCTAATCGACTTGGTGGATTTGTAGATCGGGGGTGTCTCCTTCAAATCCCAAAGTATCACCAGCTTTGGTTGGGGATTTGAGGAGTGCTTGTTCTTGAGCTTGAGCTTGGTCAATCAATGGTGGTGAGAGAGAGTGTGAGTGAGATTGACAACTCCAAAAGGTAGGTGAAGACCCCCTTTTATACCGGGGCGAAATACGGTCGTTGGGGGGGGGGGGGGCATTCTTCACTTGGCAGCACCCCCCGGCCTAGGGGGCCGGCCAGGCCGGCCTGGAGCAGCCAGGGCCGGGTGCAAACCCACCCCGGCCTGGTGCCCGGCCTAGGGCCGGCGTGGAGCAGGGGGAGGCCGGCGTGGGGCGATGGGGGCCCGACCTGGCAGCCCGGCCAGGCCGGCGTGGGGGCGCAGGCGAGGCGGGCCAGGCACCCGAGCCGCCCGGCCTAGGGGCCGGTGGGGCGGCAGGGCGAGGCCGGCCACCCACCCGAGCCTCCCGGCCTGGCGCCCGGCGTGGGGCCGGCGTGGGGCGATGGGGAGGCCGGCGGGCAGCCAACACCCGGCCTAGAGCCCGTCCAGGCCGGCCACCCCTTTTTCCCTCTCTTCTTCTTCTTTCTTCCACGTTTCTTTTCGTAGACTTTCCTCCCTTATTGCTGCAACTCGTATGAGATTTACGGGGAGATATTTTCTGAGTACACTTAGAGAACACGTTAGTCCATCTATATGTTGTAATCAAATACTCAAAATAGGATTTAGGAACTATGTTCTTTCAATCTCCCCCTTTTTGATGTTTGATGACAACATACGGATTTGCGTAAGATACAATTTTTCATGGCTATTTGCGAGAGAATAAACATATATTCGATTTTTGTGCCCAAAACAAGAAACATATATATTTGATTATCATGTTGAGTGCACCGAACATAATTTTATCTTCACACTATGTTTTATAAGATAATAGAGTATGTGATGTAACTATGATATACTTATGTGAAGTGCGAGAATTATTCAATCATGATTTTAACATTGGAGATGCACATGTATGAACACAAAGTTATCTTTTAGATGAGTAATAGTATTTACCACTAGAATGATCTTACCATAGCATTCTTCTCATAGTTATAGATGGATATAAACTACCCTCATTATGGCTTCAACACATAAAATAGTGAGTAGATGAATAACATAATAGCCTTGCTATGATCTTCAATATATCAAATATCACACGCATAATATATAGATAGAAAGTACGATAGGTAAATAAAGACATAGTCTTACAATAGTACCAAAGTTCAACAAACCACACAAAGAGCATCAACTAAGAACGACGAAAGCAAATAGCGAAGATAAGACGCAAATGGATGCATGAAATGCAATGCAATGCGTGAGTGTTTCTCCCCCTTGGCATCATACACCAAAAAGGGAGAAAAATGCAAGCCCAATCACTCGTCGCCCATCTCAACATCTTCCTCAATGAAGTCCTCGGGAGGAGCCTGACTGGAGCTAGCGGTAGCAGTGTAGGGCGCCGCAAAAGAGCCGAGTGAGCTAGCGTCATCGCCAAGCTAATAGGTGTGCTGAGACTTCCACTTATCCTCTGAAATCTCGTCTGAGCTGGGAGGACTGAGGGGAACATTAAGAGCTGTCATGATGGAACGCTGACGGCGACTAGAGGCCTTGCCCTTGCGATATGCCTCATAATCCTGATGTTGCTTATCAATGAAGAAACAGTTCATCTTCTGGAGAATCTTCTTAAGGTTGAAAGTCTCAGGAGTAGGGCCAGAAGGAGCAGGAGAAGTAGAGCGGCGCACCCCCTGAGATGTACTAGGAGCGGAGGACAGTGTGCGGGTGCGCTTAGGGCGTTGAGCAGCAGCTAACTCAGCCTCAACCTCAGTCATAATAACAGACTTCTTGGGAGTCACCTTGGCATAGTTGTTGATGAGACCAACTGGGATCTTGGTCTCAATAAGAAGTTGGATGTAAGAGCCATAGATGGGAACCCGCTTTTCACGAATCATAGTCTGCATCTCTTGCCACATGAAATCTAGGACATCCAATTGCTTCTTGGCCATCATTTGAGATTCGATATGAAAGAGAAGGTTGATCAACCACTTGAGGACCTCACCCTTCTCACCATATTTAACATTGATGGTATTGCAAAGAATAGCGTGCACAATATACCAATATTCAGAGAAGAACTTGACTCTGGGAATGTGCATAGAGCCGGTACCTTCCGGATAGCAATGACGGATACCATCTTTGGCCTTCATAATGTTCTTGGGATCACCATGAATACGAAAGTGGGTGCTATGATCAAACCTGTACTCGGGAATACCAAGAAGGGAACAAAAATCATCCATGGTAGCAACACACAGGACGCCACCACTCATCCAAGTCAATGTACGGGGTTGCCTCATGGGAACACCAGCTAAGAAGTGAACAGTGGAATAAAACTCCTTGATCAGCTCTGGGGCAAATGGATGGGCATTATTGGGACCCATGAGAGGAGTGATATTGTGGTAATCCATGAGTTCCATAACATGGGGCCAATTGGTGCGAGCAGACTCCACGTCAAAGTAGTGTTGATCCACATATCCATGCTGAAGCTTGCCAAGAATGAAGTCATACATGATCTGATGCATCTTGCAATAGAACCGAGGATCAGGGCCTGTACTTTGACCAAAGTCATAGGGATTGAATTTCATCCTAGCTTCCTCAAAGTCGGTGGCACTAAGACCACCCCAGTTCACGACCACGGGTTCGTTTGGATTGACCGGAAGAGACGAACCCTGTCTCCGTGAGGGAGTAGAACCAGCAACAGCCGCGGCACTCTTCTTGCGAGGGCGGAGAGAGCGGGAGACATCGGACTCATGTTGGGTATTGGAATCACCTGAGAAAGGAAATGATGCATGGATATGGAGAATGAAAATGAGTGCACATGGTCGTGGGTTGAGAAAAAAAATTAATCCATGAATAGAAGTGATACTGCCATGCTGAAAGAAAAACAAACACAATAGTAATGAAGACAAAGCACATTATTATTAGTGTTAGCACATTATCATAGCATTTGTATAAGGTTGTGTTGGTGTTCTTAGTGAAAATATACACGAAAGTACATATTGAGCATGAGGCGACAAGCACCACTATTATGTAAAAATGATGGCATGGCATACATATCATGATACTATGAGCATAATAATTGAGAACCACGACACTAGGACAATCATAGCATTAATGTGGAATTTTTGTGAGCCATGGCCAAACATGAGAGGATAATTTGCATAGTGAGGGAAATCATAGTATCGTACGGCTATAACATGATGAGCATATGAAATAAACATATCATGGCATAGGAGTTTATCTAGTGGCATATGAGCGTCATGAACCCTAGCATGAATATAAAAATCCTAACCGAGGAAAACACTAGCACATGAACACTAGCACTAGCACACCGATAGATAGCACTCACATACACGTAATCCATAGAAAAGCCCAAAGAAAATTACCCGAGTTGGAAGCCATCTTCAAACAAAAAGCACGAGACAATTAAGTGGACCGATCTCCCCCAATAATGTGCCAACGAGAAATCCGTGTGGAGGAGAGCGTGGAGAAGGACGCGGGCTTGCGGATCCGAGAGTTTGAGCGGTAGGGATGGGCTAGGGAGGTGGGGGGGAGGGGGAAGGGGAGAGCTCCAAGGGGCTCTAATGGAGCAATAGGAGGAGGAAGATGGGGTATGGGAGGGGCTGGGTGCTGTTTGGGTCGTGTGCGTGTGTTTACGTGGGCGTGGGTGCGTGCTGCGCCCACCCCGGCCTGGGGCCGGCGCTTCGTGTGTGCGTGCGTGTGGCCGGCCTGGGGTGCCGGCCAGGCCGGCGTGCTGTGCGAGGCGAGGCCGGGCAGGGGCCCGAGCCACCCGGCCTGACCCCCGGCCTGGGGCCGGCGCGGCGACCGCGTGGGGCCGGGCGGGTGCCCGAGCGCCCCGGCCTGGAGCCCGGCCTGGGGCCGGCTCGGCGGGTGGCAGGGGCCGGGGTGGGGGGGTCGAGCTATTTTTTTTTTGTTTTTTTTATTGGCTGTTTGGCTGTTTGTGTGGGTTGCGTTTGTTTTTTTTTAAAAAAAATTGCTCCCAAAGAAAATTGAAACGACACAACTAACAAATCAAAACAAACAAACAAAAAAATCCCCCCCAACAAAAATTGACACGACATACATTCTAACAAACAAAACAACAAAATGAAGCTAGTGTCTTAATAGCAAATTTTCGTAAGTTTGTTTCTAGCATCTCATATGTTTTATATAGCAATTTTATTTGACCATGTGTACGAATGAAATGAGTATGATGACATGGATATGATGTTTTCATTTGTATCCAATGGAGAGAAAAGATGAAAAACAAAGTGAGCAACATTGGATACAAATGAAATATGAAAACAAATGGAAATGCAAATGAGTGAACACACAAACACAAATGTCTCATTGATATAAAACCAACCAAATATTGGGAGGTGGCCTTAGACACCATGTATGAGTATGTTCAATATGTCACCGCGAAGATGTATCTTGGGTGCATTGTCGAGACTCATCATTGAAGCACATGATGTCATTTGAAATGATCATTAGGCATGATTTGTTTATTTATGCATGATAGAGGTAGTGTTGGCTCATTGATTGAGCTACACTCCCCCTATGTCTATGCGTACATCTAGAATTCAAATAAGAGTCTAGTAAGGGTGTGTATGCAAGATTTTCAATCAACTAAAATTGCTTGCACATACGATGTTGAGCTCACTCCTCAATTGCTTGAATCTCTTTACATCTAGAGGCTTGGTAAGGATGTCGGCAAGTTGATCTTTGGTGTTGACATAAGAAAGTGAGATATCACCATTGGCCACATGATCCCGAATAAAATGATACCGAATCTCAATATGCTTGGTCTTGCCATGAAGTACCGGATTGTGACCAATCTTTATAGCACTCTCATTGTCACATAAAAGAGGCATTGTCTTAATCTTAATTCCAAAATCCTTAAGACATTGCCTCATCCATAAGAGTTGAGCGCAACAACTTGCGGCGGAAATATACTCCGCTTCCGTGGAGGAGGTGGCAATGCAATTTTGCTTCTTGGAAGACCAACACACAAGGGACCTACCAAGGAATTGGCAAGCACCCGAAGTTGATTTTCTATCCACTTTGTCACCTCCCCAATCCGCATCCGAGTATCCCACAAGATCAAAAGTTGTGTTTGATGGATACCAAAGGCCATGTGTGGGAGTGTCAACCAAGTACCTAAGAATCCTCTTGACCGCAATCATACGATTTTCCTTGGGGTTAGATTGAAATCTTGCACACAAACCCACACTAAACATAATGTTCGGTCTAGATGCACAAAGGTAAAGCAAAGATCGAATGATAGATCGATAAAGTTTGGGGTCTACCGGTATACCTTCATGATCCATATAAAGATTCGCGGTTGTTGGCATTGGATAAGGTAATGGTTTGGCATTGTTCATATCAAATTTCTTGAGCATGTCTTGAATATATTTGGCTTGAAAAATAAAATTCCCTTCACGATATTGCTTGATCTCAAAACCTAGAAAGAACTTTAATTCTCCCATCATAGACATCTCAAATTCACTTTTCATTAGTTTGGCAAATTGATCTACAAAACTCACGTTAGAGGATCCAAATATAATATCATCAACATATACTTGGCATACGAAAAAATGTCCATCTACACTTTTGGTAAAGAGAGTGGGATCAATTACCCCAAGTACGAAACCACGATCCACTAAGAACTCCTTTAAATGATCATACCAAGCACGTGGGGCTTGTTTGAGGCCATACAAAGCCTTATGGAGGAAGTAGACATGGTTAGGATACTTGGGATCCTCGAACCCCGGAGGTTCTTTAACATATACCATTTCATTTAGAGGTCCATTTAGAAAAGCACTTTTAACATCCATTTGATGCAATATGAAGTTATGACTAGTGGCAAATGCAAGTAATATACGAATGGATTCAAGTCTAGCTACGGGAGCAAAAGTTTCACCGTAGTCAAGTCCTTCGACTTGAGAGTAGCCTTGAGCAACCAATCGATCCTTGTTGCGAATCACTTGCCCATGAGAATATTGCTTGTTTTTGAACACCCATTTAGTTCCAATGATATTATGATCCTTGGGTCTTTCCACTAGTGACCATACTTTGTTTCTCTCAAAATTATGGAGCTCTTCATGCATAGCTTGAACCCAATCTTCATCTTCAAGAGCATCATATACTTTGATAGGTTCAACATGAGAGACATATGAATGAATACCACAAAACTTGAGTACTGGTCCACGAGTGGAGACACTTCTCCCCAAGCCACCAATGATGTTCTTTTGGTATAGTGACTTTTGTTGCAATCTTGATGCTTGACGAGTCATGATACGAACTAGTGCATCCTCGGGATTTTCATTAGGGGTAATATCCTCATCATTTCCTTCATCAAGACCATTGTCCATTCGTATTGGAGTTCTTGGTGACGAAGCACCAAAATCATTTCCACCATTATCATTGGGTGGATCTTGATCACTTTCTTGATGAGAGGTATCCACATGAAGGTCTTCTTCTTGCTCTTGGTCTACCATTTTATTGGTGGTTGATGTAGAGGGCTCCACTTGCGTATAGCTAGTTCCGTCCTCATTTGCCACAAGGTGTCCCTCAACGGGTATAAGTGGACCTACACCCATTCTTCCTATGGCTACGGAGGATGGTTCATCACCTACATCAACACAATCAATTTGCTTCACTTGGGAGCCATTATCCTCATGAAATTCCACATTCATAGATTCTTCAACACACCCGGTGGATATGTTGTAGACTCTATAAGTGTGGGATTTCGTGGCGTAACCAACAAAAATGCCTTCAAAAGTTCTAGCATCAAACTTAGACAATTTAGTTCCCTTTATGTAGACTTGGCATTTGCACCCAAAGACTCAAAGATATTTGAAGTTGGGTTTGTTACCGGTTAGGAGCTCATATGGAGTCATACCAATCATCGGACGAAGGAAGAGTCGGTTAGATAAATGACAAGCGGTGTTGATGGCTTCGGCCCAAAAGTTATATGGGGATTTGAATTCGGCCATCATAGTTCTTGCCATATCAATAAGTGTGTGATTCTTCCTCTCCGCTACACCATTTTGTTGAGGGGTGTACGCAGCAGAATATTGATGCATTATCCCCTCTTCACTCAAGAATTCATCCATTGTGTAGTTCTTGAACTCGGAACCATTGTCACTCCTTATAGACAAGATCTTGGTGTCATATTGGCGTTGCACTTTGGTGGCCCAAGTTATGAATCTTTCTTGAGTCTCACTCTTCTTCTTGATATAGAAAACCCAAGTGTATCTTGTGTAATCATCAACAATTACCAAACAATACTTCTTGCCCCCAAGACTATCATATGTTGGAGGCCCAAATAGATCCAAATGAATAAGCTCAAAGGGCCGTGTTGTGGAGATGATTGATTTCTTGGGGTGATTCTTCTCATGCATCTTTCGGACAATACAAGAGCTACAAGGACGATCTTTGGAAAAAACACTTGTTAGTCCTACCACATGCTCACCCTTCACAAGAGTTTGTAAATTTCTCATACCGACGTGGCCTAGGCGATGATGGAAAAGCCACCCCACGTCGGATTTAGCCATTAGACATGTGGCGATATGTGTAGTTTCTTTCGAGAAATCCACTATGTACATACCGTTTTCCACAAATCCAACAAAGGCTACTTTAAGAGAAATAGTGTGAAGGATAAGCACATGGTGACGCCCAAATACACATGTAAAATTGCACTCACAAAGTTGCAAGACGGAAAGAAGATTATAGCCAAGGGACTCAACAAGGAAGACTTTCTCAATGGATGAATCCGGAGAAATGACCACCTTGCTATGTCCCAATACCTTAAGTTGTGAGCGATCGCCAATAGTTACATCAGCAAATTTGAGAAGTTGGAGCTTCAAGTCTTCTAATAATTCTTTGCTTCCGTTCATGTGTGCGGAACAACCACTATCAATCATCCATGATGTTCCACCGGAAATACAACCCTACAATGAATCAACTTCTTGTCTTAGGTACCCATTTTTGGATGGGTCCTTTTTTGTTAGTCACAAGGGTCTTGGGAACCCAAATAGCATGCTTGTAATCATCACCATATGAGGTGCCTACATACTTTCCATAAACATGACCATTAATAGATTTAAGAAGCACATAAGATGGGTTATACTTTCCCGCAAAGTTGTTGTGAGTAGTAGTGTTCATAGGAACAATACTTTTAGCAATAATATCAAACTCATCTTCATCATTAGACAACTCCCCCTCCTTCACAAAAACAATAGAGTTAGTGGAGGGAATTCACTTCTTCTTGTAAGCCACCTTGGATGTGGAGCCAAAACCAAGGCCTTCTTTGCCAATAACTCTCTTATGATTACTCAAAAGATCATTAAGATTCTTTTTCCCTTGGATGCATGTGGCAAGACCTTTGTTGAGTTGTGCCTTCAACCTATTTTTCTCCTCAATGAGAGTTGCCTTGACACACAAAGGGTTAGTAACACAAGAGTTTTCATTCACAACTTTTACTCATTTTAAGGTTTTGAGCTCATTTGAGATTGTTCGATGATCAATTTTAAGATTATCAAAATCCTTAATGAGTTTATTATAACCTTGGTTAGTTGCATCATTTAAAGCCATGAATTCCGTTACCTTAGCAAAAGCATGTTGACAATCAAGTTTTACTTTAGCTATGTCAATTGCAAAGGTTTCCTCTACGCTTTCTCTAAAGCAATGTGCTTCATCTAGAGCTTTCTCAAGCTCCTCAATTTTACTAGCATCATCACGAGCAAACTTTTCAAGTAACATTATTCTCTCCTCATGTTCATCAATGAGGCCATGTGCCTCATTTAATGAACGGACAACGACGTAGCCTAGAGGGGGGGGGGTGAATAGGCGATTAAAACTTTTCCGGTTAATGCTTGCTAAATGCGGAAATAAACTAGGTGTTTAAATTAACAAGCATACAACCTAAATATTCTAGGGACAACTAGATGAACCAACTACTTATGCTAAGCAAGACAAGTAACAAGGTGATAGGAAGATATATAACTTCAGGCTCGAAGGCTATCACAATGTAAATTGCATAAGTAAAAAGCTCGGGTATAGAAATAACCGAGGCACACGGAGACGATGATGTATTCCCGAGTTCCTCCCACAAAGGGGAGTGCGTCTCGTTGGAGGGGTGTGAGCTCACCACGAAGGCCTACTCAACGCCACAAAGGAATCACCCTATTCTCCGATGAACCCCACCACAAAGGCCTAGTTCACCTTCCACCATTGGCAACCTTCAAACCCGAGGCACGCATCCACAGCTCAATTGGAGGCTCTCGGTGTCACCACAATCTTGGGGCACGCATCCACAACTCAATTGGAGGCTCCCAAGAACACCACAAGTCGTCTAGGGTCCAAGACCCAAGAGTAACAAGCTCACAAACTTTCAACTTCCACGAATCCTCGTGGAGAGAACAAACCGATGCAACCGATGCAAATGGCAAGAGCACAAGTGCTCAAATCCTTCACTCTCAAATTCCAACAAAGCAACAAATTCTTATGGGGGAATAAGAGAGGAATAACAATGGAGGAGAAACACCAAGAACTCCAAGATCAAGATCTACTAAGTTTCCCTCACTAAGAAGGAAGATGGATTGGTGGAAATGTAGATCTAGATCTCCTCTACCTTCTCCCTCAAAGATATGCAAGAATCATAGGAGGGATTGGGAGAGGGGAAAGCTTTCCAAGGTCAACAATGGTGGGGGAGAGGGATAAAAACGTGCTTGGAAGACTTGGAGACCAATGGGGAAGAAAGCCCCCTTAAATAGGTCCCCACAAAAACTAGCCGTTTGTGTGCAGAGTAGACCGGAATATCCGGTTCAAAACTGGACCGGAATATCCGGTCTGACCGGAATATCCGGTCCGAAGTGAATAATCTGGTACAAATAATCCGGCCCATGCCAGTGTGAAATATGGTCCGAAAATTTCCCAAACCGGAATATCCGGTATGCCCCGAATAATCTGGTTCAAATAATCCGGTTCACTCAAGAAAGTTTTGACTCCGGTCCTTAGCCGTTTTCGAGCAAAAACTCCACAACCGGAATATCCGGTTTGAGATGAATATTCCGGTTCCAAATAATCCGGCTCATCTCTGTCCCGAATATGGACCAAAACTATCCTAACCGGAATAATCCGGTTAGAATAATCCGGTTGAGTTCTGAAACAGAGTGGCTGAACTAGAAACCCCATAACTTTTGCAAATGAACTCCGAATGAGATAAATCCAATTGTATTGGAAATATAACAGCAAGGAGTATCCAAATATTGATACCTCAAAGTATGGAGAAGTTACCACACATGTAAGGTGTGGTAACATTCTCAAAGACGAACGGAATATTTTCACCACCGAAAACGCAACAAGTTTTTCTTACGAAATCCGTTTTCGAGAAACCAAGGCTTGTCATGAAGATCACGACAAGCACTAAAAGCCAAAGGAGACAAAAGACAAATAAGAACCAAGAAAGATGATATGAAAAGTATGCAAAGGTTTGAGCTCTCCATAACGATTCGATCGAGTTACTCACTTGAGAGCCCCTCTTGATAGTACGACTATCTATCCTATAACCCGGTCTCCCAAAGACACGAGACCGGTAAAATAGAAAACCTATCAAGATTATACCTTTGCCTTGAGCATTCCACTTGAGCTAGATGATGACGATCTTGACTCTCTCAAGTTGGATCTTCTTTCTTGATTGCGCTTGCTAGCACAAACTCCGCTTGATGAAGACTTGCAAGTTGCTCCCCCATACACCATTATGGGAGAGACTAGCTCCCCCATACACCATTATGGGAGAGACCCTTCGGAAAAACTTCACAAGGCCACAATCTCCAAAAGGGTGGCAAGCATCAAGCATAGGATATCTTCTAGATGCTTCACTTGAGCTTCCACATCAAGCTAGATGACAAACACCGCTTGACGACGACATAGACCATGGGCTATAAGAAATCTTCCTTTTGGTTCATGCCCATGGAAAGATACCTAACCACACATAGAGATGCGACCCACACATATCATCGGTTAGTTCACAACGCTATATTGACAAATGCTTACCATACCATGAGATACACAATCCCACTTGGTACAACTTGTAGCTTTGTGTGTTGATCGCTTTCTTGATCGACCTTGTATCTTTTCTTATCACTTCTAAAGATGATGTCTTGAAGATGATAATGAAAGATCACCTAATCCTTTTTCTTCAAGACAAACTAGCAATAAGCTCAACTCAAACCATGACCATTCTTCATATAAATCCATGAATATAACAATGGCCATCAAGGAAGCTAATAGAGTTCAACACATGAGCTCCATTATTTCCTATGGACAAGATCTACAAGGATAACTCAATGCAAACATTAGTCCATAAGGATTGTCATTAATTACCAAAACCACATATGGGGGAACCATGCGCTTTCACTTAATTGATCCATGAGAGAGACAAATATAGTTTTAGTTTCTCCTTCTAGCTTTCCTACAAAGTTTACCAAGGGGTCTTCCTCAACACAATTTAATAGTGAGGGAGTAGAGGAGTTTGCAATTTTGAGAGTAGGAGTCACCTTTGGGGGTATACCCTTGGCCATGAAGCACTTGTGACTCGAAGGACCCTTGTTGTCATTTGGGTTGGAGAAGAGAGAGCTTAAGTTAGGAGGTACGACGCCCCTAGCCATGGCCGCCATAACTACTTGTTCGCCTTCACTGTTGCTCTCTTCACCACCGGATGTGTACTCAACTTATTTTGCAATCAATGCCCTAGGAGGGCCTCTCTTGATGAAGTTCTTGGACTTGGGGATGAAGGTGGATTTCTTGATGAGTCTTCCTCCATTCTCAATTCTACTCTTGAAGGGGCACTCGGCAACGAAGTGCTCAGAATCTCCACAATTGAAGCAAGTTCTTGCTTTCTTCGTGCTTGAGGATTCCTCCCCTTTATTCTTGGTGGCATTGGATCTAAAGTCTCCTTTCTTCCACCACTTGTGTTGAGAAAGAGCCAAGCATTCTTCATGTTATGTCTTCATCTCTTTCTCGGAGACCTCATGAGTGGATCCACCATCATCACTTGAGTCATTATCTTCATGGGGAATGACCTTGGCCTTCAAGGCAAGAGACGCTTTCTTCATTCCGTTTACACGGGACATGACATCATCGGAAGTTTTCTTCATTACCTTTAGAGTGATAAAGAGACCCAAAACATCATTGGGGGATAGGTCCAAGTAGTCGGCCCTTGCTTGTACATTCATCACCATGTTTTCATTGTATGACATCAAGGTGAGTAGAAATTTATCCTTGACCCAATTCTCCGTACAATCCGTGAATCCACAATCTCTCATATCATTTACAAGAGCCTTGAGTCTTCTAAACATGTCTTCTATGTTCTCTCCATCACTCAAGTGAAAGTGTTCAACTTTTCTTTGAATGATTGACTTCTTGGACCTTTGGAGGTTGACATTGCCGTCAAACATATCAACAAGACCATCATAAGCTTTCTTTGCACTCGTGAAGGACCGGATGTGCTCAACTCCTTCCTTTTCCATTGCCCTCTCCAACATGTGCAAAGCATGAGCGTTGAGTTTCTCATCTATGATGTCACTTGTGCTTAGATTTGCCGGATCCTTTGGCTCATACCCTTTTTCAACAATTCTCCATATTTGCATTGAAGAGCTGCACATGTAAGACTTCATGGAAGCTTTCCAATTAGTAAAACGATGCCGATCTACCAAAGGAGGTGGACCAAGATGAGTAACATGTGGATGTTGAACATTAGGAGCATTGTTATAAGCAAAGCCAAAAGAATTTCCACCACTACCATTTAACGGTGCACCATTTATAGGTGAAGATGTTGCGGTTCCTTCTTTAGTTGGCATGGGGTTTCCTTGTTCATCTAAGATAATCTTTTCACTAGATTGTCTAGATGGAGATGTCAATTCTTTTATTAGTCCCTCCATCTTTTTCTCGGAACTATCAATCATAGCTTGGATTAGCTTTTGAATCCCATCCATGGTGATGGGATCATCGGCCATCCTTACCTCCTCTTTAGGCGGTAAAGCCTATATAAAGAGACGAGGCTCTGATACCAATTGAAGGATCGAGAGGTTAACTAGAGGGGGGGTGAATAGGTTAACTACAAATTTTAACTTCTTTTTCAAGTTAACAAGGTAATGCTCAAATATAGATTATCTAGATTATGCAACTAGGTGAACAATCCTATATGTTGAGCAAGTACAACTAGCACAAGGTAAGTATATGACTAAGCTAGTAGTAACTAGTAAAGGTAAGTTGAGGAATAACCGAACATAATGACGCGGAGATTTATCCCGAAGTTCACTTCCCAATGGAATCTAATCTCCGTTGGAGCGGTGCGGTGCCACCAAAGTGGAACACCGAGTAGGCCTCAAATTCCACACCGTATCTCCTTCGAGTCCTTCACCGATGTGGATAGTCTCGAATCACTATGTTGCCGTTGAGGTTGACAAATAGAAACTTTACAAGGATGAGGCACACTCCACAAGATTGGAGGGTCCTCACCAAATCCCAAGAGCCACCAAGACTCCGAGAAGCAAGATCCACGAGCACAAAAGCACCGGGGATATCAACAAGGCTCCGATCTCCGATGAACTAAGAGCAACAAGATTCCTAGCTCCAATGAACTAAGAATGACAAGATCCCTAAGGGATGAGTGGGTGGATTTCTAATCGACTTGGTGGAGTTGTAGATCGGGGGTGTCTCCTTCAAATCCCAAAGTATCACGAGCTTTGGTTGGGGATTTGAGGAGTGCTTGTTCTTGAGCTTGAGCTTGGTCAATCAATGGTGGTGAGAGAGAGTGTGAGTGAGATTGACAACTCCAAAAGGTAGGTGAAGACCCCCCCTTTTATACCGGGGCGAAATACGGTCGTTGGGGGGGGGCATTCTTCACTTGGCAGCACCCCCCCGCCCTAGGGGGCCGGCCAGGCCGGCCTGGAGCAGCCAGGGCCGGGTGCAAACCCACCCCGGCCTGGTGCCCGGCCTGGGGCCGGCGTGGAGCAGGGGGAGGCCGGCGTGGAGCGATGGGGGCTCGGCCTGGCAGCCCGGTCAGGCCGGCGTGGGGGCGCTTGCGAGGCCGGCCAGGCACCCGAGCCGCCCGGCCTAGGGGCCGGCCTGGGGCCGGCGTGGGGCGACAGGGCGAGGCCGGCCACCCACCCGAGCCTCCCGGCCTGGGGCCGGCGTGGGGCGATGGGGAGGCCGGCGGGCAGCCAGCACCCGGCCTAGATCCCGTCCAGGCCGGCCAGGGAGGCCGGCCACCCCTTTTCCCCTCTTCTTCTTCTTCTTTCTTCCCCGTTTCTTCTTCTTTCTTCCACGTTTCTTTTCGTAGACTTTTCTCCCTTATTGCTGCAACTCGTATGAGATTTACGGGGAGATATTTTCTGAGTACACTTAGAGAACACGTTAGTCCATCTATATGTTGTAATCAAACACTCAAAATAGGATTTAGGAACTATGTTCTTTCAAAGGCCCCCAGTCCAATGGGGACCTAATTGATTAGGATCTGTATTTTGATGTCGTAGACTCTGCAGATTTGATTTTTTTTTATTGATGTAAATTGGGATTTAGTAAATGCCGATATATATGGACGTGATCGGGTATATATCTTTGATCATAGTTAGAGTACTACATTAGTGGAAAATGGGGCTTCCGTATGCTCTTCTTGTCCCGGTCGGGTTTTGGGCCGGGACTAATTCGACCATTAGTCCCGGTTCCAACTGGGGGGGGGGGGAGGCGAACGGAGCCCGTCCGGCTCTAGTCCCGGTTTGTCCCAAACCTTTAGTCCCGGTTGGTGTCTCAAACTGGGACTAAAGGGGCGCATAAACTTTAGTCCCGGTTTGGACTAAAGATAAACCTTTAGTCTCAGTTTGAGACACCAACCGAGACTAAATGTTTTCTGGATATATCTCTTCGTGCGGAACCCGTATTTTCCATTTGCCTCACTGTTATTCACTCTCAAGGTCCAGTTTCATCCACAATTTCTCCAAGATTTGTCAAGATTTGGTGGTGGAGCAACTATTTAAGTGGTCTAAAAGGTTAGCAATTTCATCATCTCATCTCTCGTTCCAATTTTATCTCATTTCATGCTCTAGAAAAGTGTAATTAGTGAATTTTATTTTAGGTGTAGATGTGGTATTTTGTTTGATTTATTTGCAATTTAAGCTCGAATTAACTCCTTAGTTTGGTATGTGTAGGTGTAATATTGTTTATTAGGTTGTTTATCTCAATTTGGAGGTTAATGGTAATGTTAGCTAGTGTGTGCTAGGGTGTGTCTTAGTGTTAGCTAGTGTGTGCTAGGTTGTTGTCTTAACTAGGTTTTAGTGTTAGTTTAGTGGTAGTTAGGTTTAGTCTTTAGTTTAGTGTGTTAACTTTTTAAAATTATTACTTGTATGATTTAAATAGTTATTTGTATATTATTAATTCGTATTTGATTGTTTTGTTATATATAATGCCATGGTTTTGATATCCGCCCCCGTCGGGCCTCGTCCAGTCTATGATTCGAATGTGGTATATTATCTTTTATAACTATTTGTTTCATTCAGTGTTTATGACAATTATGCCGATCAACTTGACATAGATATTTTTATCTAGGAGATATATGAACCGAAAATTCCAACCGACCCTATTATCAAGAGGGTAAATTTAGTTGAAAAAAACAATTATTTAATTTTTTAAAAAGAATTAAAAAAACAGAAGATGAATTTGGAGTTGGATGTTGCCGATGTCATCGATCAACACAAAATTCAGATGGATGCAATACGCTTGAAAATTAGAGGGGGGAGGGGGGGGGGGGCTTTTAGCCCCGGTTCGTGACTGGCCGGGACTAAGGGGAGGGGAGGTTGGGCTGTCCTGGTTGGAAAACTGGGACTAGAGGCCCTTACAAACCGGGACAAAAGCTCTGTTCTCCACTAATGCTAGTTGCATTGGATCAAGAGTCCGTGCATTCCCACTTACACGTGTATATTTGCTCGTAGTAACAAACACCTTGAAAAAAAATCGGGATAAGAATGAGCAAAGGGCCAGGGTAAAAATATATGTACTGTACATTGATCCCCGAAAAAAATGACCAGGCGATTATAAAACATGAGGTATAATTCCTTTGCTAACATGGCGCCAACACTTCTTGTAATAAAACGGCGGCAACACTTTGCACAATCATTCCTTTCTTTTTGCTAGAAGTCATAATTATTCCTTAACCGTAACAGCGGGCATCTCAAAGAAAATGGTTTAGAAATTAGAATTTCTGGTGTCAATGTAACATATCGGAACTAAGAAAAGATTCAGAAGTCCTGGTGTCATCAACTAAATAATCATGAAAACGGTTTCAGTATATCCATTCATGTGTACTTGGTACTCCTATAACATCATCGTTTTATAATAATCTCGTGAGGAAAACATCATCATTTATTCTGTGTACAAATCGTAACTCTCCGAGCTAACTATACTTCGATCCATAGTCCTGGTGTATTCTGTGGTAGTACAAGGAAACACCATCAGTCTATCACACGACGAACTAATTCCGTAGACCAAGACAGCACGGAACTAGAACAGCCGAACGACCTCTCCGATCCCTGCGGACTACGGCATCTCAGAGCACCAGGGCTCCTAAAACCCCTAAAGCCGCGCCGGTGATCACTCCGCCCAGCCGTGCCGCGCCCGCCGTCGGCGGTGGCGCCTCCAGCGAGCTGCTGCGCGACAGCTCCTCGTCACCAGCGCTCATGCCCGGAGCCTGCGCGTACTCCGGCGCCGATGCCCACAACGGCGCCGGCGATCCAGGTGCCGGCGCTAGCGCCGGCTTCGTGGGCCGAACCGCCATCACGATGATGTACAGCTTCTTGCCCTTCTGGCACCGGTCCTCGTCGCCGCTGATGAAGAAGAAGGCGCCGGACCGGTCGAACCGGAACTCCGAGCGACCGCCTCCGTCCTCGAGCCGGCGGACCGGGTTGCGGGTGTTGCACGCGTCGAAGTCCGGCTCGGTCACTAGCAGCACCGAGTCCGCGCCGTCGCCGTTCGTGAACACTGCGAGCCAATAAAGATGCAACTTACACTTCGGTTGATTCATGATATATACGCGTACTACGAATATGGTAGAGTGGGGAAGGCAACGAAGAGGAGGTGTGATGCGCGTACCAATGGTGTCGTTGATCTGGAACCTGTTGCGCTCGGCCCAGTGGTTGTAGCTCTCGGCCGGGTCGACGACCCAGCCGTCGTGTCCGCCGGCGTAGAAGACGTACGCCTCCGATGAAGAAGCCATGGCCGTGAAGACCAGAGCGAGCAGGAAGCAGACCGCAGGTGTCCACTTCTTAGACTGTGCCATGGTGTCGATCAATGGATCGAATGATGAGCGTAGGTAGCTTATGTGGTTGCCGCTAAGCGCTTGGGCCGCCAAAGAAGAACACCCAAAGATGATAGATATCGTGGTAGAAGAGGCTGCACTAGATGTCTACATATATAGGCGCGCTGGATATGGTTGCTGACCTATGGTGGAACAGGTGTAGGCTCCCAAGAAACGCTCCTCTATGACTATGCATGGAACCAACGGAAGTGCACCGCTTCGTTGAATCAGTTGCTCTCCTGCTGGTACTCTCGCGCGCGCGCTCGGTCCGCCCTAACCCCGGCTCGCGGGGAATCCAAGGAGATTAGGTGTGGAGTCACCCGGTCAGATTTCCTCATTTTTTTCCGGCATATTATTCTGTTATTACAGCTTATGCTTGATAGGTTGAAGTGGGCGTGAAGTACTGAAATACCCAAGCCCAAAGCAAGGTACACCGAGCCTGGAAATTCAACAACCAGCCCGTAGAACCATTCGAGCAGTAAGCATACATGAACGATGAAAATGGTAGTTACCAGTGGCGGAGGACGAATAAAAATTGAGGTAGGGCGGACACTTTGAAACATTAACTTTTTATGCAAAAACATAAGAAGTCCACACAAATTAATACAGTATATGATCCCAAACATAAGCAGTTATTACAATGGAAATATAAAAGAAATATAGAAACATACTGATCATGAACTAGCTTCTTTGGTATAGGTGCATAAAAAAATGAAAAAAAAAACCCGCTAGATATCTAAACTTGACAAAATCCAAAAACATTGAGAGGAAATTTTAACTAAGGATCCTAGTTCAAACTACAAGCTACGAGCAGCGGTTGAAAGCAAAACTGGACATACTTATTATAGTAAGCTATCCTATGATTTTTAATTATTTATCCACCAAATTAATGATGATATTGTAGAGCTTCAGTTGAGCAAAATCAAATCAATGGAGTAGAGATTCTGTCACGGAATCACCAAGCAACTGAAAATCTTGTATTGAAGTACTGGAACGGAGGACTGACAGGTAATCTATACCTCAGATATTGCCACTGATACCCCTAGGCAGTACATCTCTAAGTAGAAAAAATATGTAGGATGGAAGTAAATCATGCCATAGAAAAGGAGACCGGGATAGGGTTCACGGGGATTTGATGGAACCTTTGGATGTAAAATTATTAAGGGAGGGCGAGAGACGGTGGAATGACGGTGACCGCCGGAGCAGCTCGTCCTGTCAAAATTTGATTCGAATTTTGTTGTCACCACCTCATCTCGATTCGATTCGATTCGTCGCTGGCTCTGAGTCCTGGCTCGAAGGAGACCCGATTTCAGCGTTGATATTTTCTTCCTGGAGAGAATGTTCCATTGTGTCAATCTTCGGTTCATGGGCAGACTTGGACGTATCTCTGGTGGATGGAGGTGGGGGTGGGTAGGTCGGCGGCAGGGGAAGGGAAGTTCGACGACCGTGGTTGTGCCGGCCATGGCTGCTCATATGAGTTCATATGAAGTAGATGGACAAGGGAAGGTGGATTTTTTGTTTTGACTAAACAGGCTCCCCCTCCGATTTCATATAAAGAAACCGCCACAAGTCTTCCAAGCTTTCCAAAGGAAAGAAACCAGAAAAGAAAACAGCAAAGGGTATGACAAAGACGAGGACCACACCCCTGCAGCCTACATCGACAGCTAACCACCTATCGAGGGGATTGCCCACCGATTAGGCTAATTGAAAGATCAAGACAACACTAAGGGGGAATGGCCGGCTGGCTTGGCGTTCTGCCAGGCGGCTACAGTTTGGCCGGCTGGTCTTGGCCGCCTGGCCGTGGCCGGATGATGACTTTAGCCAGCCTGGCCTGACAAATTACGACAAGGATGGGCTAAAGGAAGGAATGGGCTAAAGGGTGACATGACAGCACGCACGATGTTAACTACGCTTCTACTGGAAGAGTATGCGGCCGTACCCTTAAACTTTGGCCACATGTGTCATGATCAGTAGTCTCCCTGCCTAGTCTCATCGTGCACTATGCTACCATACTTAGGAAGAAGTACATTGTGTATGACCGTTAGTGGGTCCCAGCCGGCTGGCCCGCATGTCAGCCGACACCTATATAAGGCAATCTGGGGCACACTTAGGAGGGGCGAATTCACTTGGCAGATATAACTCCGGAGCACATTGTAACACCGTGTAACATCACTCATAGTTCATTCTTGCAGGAGTAAGGGCCTCACAAGCAGGGCCGGCTCTGGCCCAGGGCTAGAGGGGCTACGGCCCGGGGCCGAGCCAAAGTAGGGGCCCATATCTGGTACGTAGTATATATAGGACAGAGTATATATCATTAAAAAAAATTCAACTATGATTGGATTGTTGGCAAGAAATTGGGGAACTCATAAATCTCTGTCCGTAACAGGTTACAGGTAATTTATTCGATCACCTTAAATCGCTTGCAAGATTTATTTTGTTTTCCTAAATCCTAATATGTTGTCTGATTTGTCTATATTTTTACATCAATTACAATAGGGTTTGTTCATAAGTGGAGGTTTTTGTTTCTACAGTTATCTGTCAGTTTCTCTTTCCGTCAGTGTTACTCGGTCGGAAACAGATTTTGGCAGCTTTGTGTTTTGCTAATTTTCTACAGATTTCAGCCTCAGTAGCCCCCTCTCCTTTTAATTATGTTTCCCAAAAAACATCTACCGGTAATCAGAAAAGAAACAATAAGAAACATCTATCCGGTAATTTAGAATAAGGAGAAAAATAATCAGAAATTTGATTCTTATACCATTGTTTATGAATTTATAACATATGTATCTATTCGTATGGATCAAAAAAAAAATTATGTTGGGCCCTTTGGTGAAGTTTGCCCCGGGGCCTTCGAAATCCTTGAGCCGGCCCTGCTCACAAGGCTGAGGTCCCGAACCTAGGTACATCGTGTCTTCTTCACGCTTGACTCCCTATCCCGCTCGGACACCGATGTTTGTGCACTGTGTCACTTCTATAAACTCCATTGCTAACGCAATGGTGCTGCCGTGCATGATACCACGACACCACCTTTGCAGGGGCAGGAACGAAGGTAATACCCTGCGGCACCACAACGCATGAAACAGAACAAATTAAACGGAGGAGGGGTGGCATAGACGCCTAACAACACGCAGGCCGAACACAGACTGACAGACACCCCCACACTTCAAATAGAACACATGGAGAAACTAGTTCAAAGCAACACGGTAGAAGCAAAACAGAGCGACCAAGCTACAAGCCAGGGATAGAAACACAGAAGGAAGACTCCCAGGCATCACACTGTCAGTCTCGCTTTTGTAGTTGTCCAGCCGTGCGATCTAGACAAAACTTCTCTGATCACCATCTTCAGTTGAATCGCACCTTCTTCAAGTTTTCTTCTGCCTTGCTTTTCTGCAGCAAAGCCCACATGTCCAGCGTGTTGCACATACGGTAAATAACACTTGTAGGATCGTCAGGAAACTTTGATCTAAAGCAAGCATCATTCCTAGTTTTCCAGACCACCCAAATCACCGCGGCACATCCACTGAAAGCTAGCTTTTTTGGGGAACTAAGGGAAGGAATTTATCCATGCCCCAAACATGTCATTGACCCCTCCTGGAGGTTTAGTCAGGTTAAAAGCACATAGGATCACCCTCCACACCATTCTTGCCATGGGACAACTGAAAAAGAGGTGATCAGTTGTTTCTTTCAAGCTACAGAAATGACAAAACTCATTTCCAGTCCATCCTCTCTTCGTCAAGTTGTCCTTTGTAAGAATGCTGTTTTTTCAGGACAAGCCACATGAAAATCTTAATTTTGACTGGCACTTTTAGTTTCCAAAGGAACCAATGATACGTGGCAGTTTTTTTTAGGATGGAGTTTTTATGGTACTCCCTCCGATCCGAAATAAGGGGCGCAGATCCTGACCTATGCATGCACAAATTTGTGAAGCAGTTACGACCATTAATTAGGATCGGAGGGAGTATCTCATTTGGGAGACAGTACTGAAAACCGTTTTACCAAAACGTATTATTCAAATGTCTCTGTCAACAAGGGAAACAACATCCAGGATTTCTCATTTCAACCGAGAGTTTGTCTTGATAGGCAGTTCCAGATTTTGGTACTGCTGAAAATGAACAGATCTTAACTGCAGATGTTATTACAACTTAGACTACCAGCTAGGAAGAGGTCCAACATTTCAGAAGGTAGCCCAAATTGCTACAAAATGAAAAATGAAGGGCGGTATAGGTGACCAACATAAGTAAATTTGGAGATAATAGTAAATGTGCTTACTCAAAGACGGTAAGCATCATGTCTGAAAACGAATGAAAAAATAAATCATGTATTGCCATCAGATATTGAGCCCAGCTCTTCTGACCGAAAGGTTGTTGCATCCACTAGTAAGTAATTAAACCATGGCCAGGCTCATGTAGGATGTATACCTGAATACAACTTAAGATCCATCTCCAGAGTTTTTATGGTATCTCATTTGGGAAACAGTACTGAAAACCGTTTTACCAAAACGTCTTATTCAAATGTCTCTGTCAGCAAGGGAAACAACATCCAGGATTTCTCATTTCAACCGAGAGTTTGTCTTGATAGGCAGTTCCAGATTTTGGTACTGCTGAAAATGAACAGATCTGTCGGATATATACCAAATAGGGGTATAGAAGATGGTAGGCCAAGTACCGGATTACCAGGGTGGCCTAAGTGGTAGTGGGCTTAGGTCCATTAGGCGGCCCAGTAATCCGACGCGCAGAAGCCGGATTCTAGAAGAACCCGGATCACAGCCCATGTGATCTGGCTTGGAGGAGAAGACGGATTCCTTGCTTGCCAAGTTACAAGTTACCGTAGTTTTCTAGGTTTCCTATTCTGTAAGCCCTAATCCGGCTATTATATAAAGCCGTACGGGAGATAAACAAAACAACAAACAAACAGAGAAGCTATACGCCAACTCGCCGAGAAGCTCATCCTCGCCGAGTGGTTTAGATCTAAAACCCTCACATTGTAACCCTGTTTACGGGCTTTAGTCCCAATTAGTGAGAAGTGCAGGAGTAGGCACGTCGTACTGTCGCGACGTACCGAACCTGGGTAAAATCCTGTGTTCTGTGTTACTACGCTATCCCGTTACCCCACGTCTCTACCGTAGTCTCATGGCACCCCCGTCCATGAAAACTACTACGATGTCTCGACAGTTGGCGCCCACCGTGGGGCAAATGACGTCAGGCGTAAGATTCCGATCTGGGATACTAGGCGGAATCGGAAGATCAATCACTGTCGGAAGCTTGGAATTCGACAACGATGTCGGGCGCTTCCTCGACAATGGATCCTACATACCGGCGCAAAACCACCTGGTAAGTGTCTGCGTGTTACCGATAGGATCTGCTAACATCTTTATCGGGTTAACTGCAGAAGCAATGGGGTTTTGCGGTGGAAGCAAATTTATCCCACCCGCCCTATACCCAGTCGAAGATGACTATGATGTCGGATTCTGCTCAGATCGCCGACAAAAAAGTGATACACACTTTATCGGCATGGTGCAATCCGAAATCGCCGAGAACACGGATGACGGAAATCCCGTGCAAGAGGCAGACAACAACGTAACCGTCATGGAGACGGAGGATAAAACACCCGTCACAGAGACGGAAGATCCGATATCCGTCAACAAGACGATGAACTCGGAAGCAGAATCCGTGCTTGCCGCCATTGAGGCGAGATTGGAGTCGGAAACCGGATCGGATAACTTCGACTCCGAAGACGAAGATGAGGACGCCTTCGTAAGAAAGGTTAAATCCTTTCAAGAGGGATTCCATGAAGTTTTAATGGCGAAACCGGCTGATACCACGGACGCCGGCAGCCAGGAAAGCCCTAAAACCCCTCCGCTAGTGGAAGAGAGAGAAGACGGAGAAACTTCTCCGATATTCCCCAGTGTCAAGGAGATGACAGAAGATGAGCCTGTCAAAAAACCTCCCTCTTCCAAGAAAAAGCACCGTGCTTCTAAAAAACTCCAATACAAAATTCGGAAGAAAAAATCAGCTGATCTTGCTGATGAAAACCTGGAAGTTGGAGATGTTTGCGGAACAAAGCCTGCGGAGAAGAAATCTAAAGAAATCACTGCTCCGCCAATGACGGAACAGGAAGAGCAAGAGCTATTGCAAACACCAGTGGGACCAGATGAACCCCCTGAGATGCTGGAAGCCAGGAGACAAGCTTTCCAACGGCAACAGCAACATCTACTCAGATCTCGGCAACATCTCCAACAAACCCATAATGACATCAAGGTCATGAAGGAAGAAATAGAGGAGTACGAGAGAAATAATAGAGCCGCGTTAAAACCTACTAGGTTACCCGGAATCGCAAGACCGGAAGAACTGCCGCCAAAAGAAAGGTTCCACAACCCATCTTGGCAAAAGCAGGTAAATGGCAAAGATGCCAAGGGCGAACCAACATACAAGACCGCAGCAGAAAACGCGGAAGCAGCGTTCGCGATTCTTAACAACGATCTGTATTCCAACGGGGAAAAACTCCAAGGGGTGTATGCTTTCCTAGGAAAAGCATTGCAACAACAACAGCGCGCTCAAGAGCGATCAGGGAGGCTGCATGAAAACTCCGCCCTATGCAAAACAGCTACTTGCGCCGCTGGAGCACCTGGACCGGAAGAACCCGGGGATTCAGACAACTCAAAAGATAAAAAAGAGGATCCGAGAACAGACAAGAAAAACCCCGACAACCGGGATGCAGCATCTAGGACCGGATCCCATCTCCCGAAAGATGGGTATAAACCCCATGATCGGGAAGACAAACACCGGAAAGACGGCAAAATAATGCCACCTCCGAGAAACCCAGCTGAGAAAACTGGAAGACACGATACACCTCACAGGCGTGAGAGATCCCGGACACCGCCTAAGGACAAAGAAAGGCACAGGAGTAGAACTCCGCCTAATCCAAAAGGGCGTGATCACGGAAGAGATAGAAACAATCCCGGAAAATTGCGTTCGCGCAACAATGGACTAGAAAGGAGCAGATCCCCTTCTGTCCATTCAGCCGGAAGATATTCTGCACACATTGACAGAGCAGAAAAGGATGATCTATACTTCGGTCCTAAGTGTTTTACTGACAGGATCCGAAGAATAACGTTGCATTCCGGCTTTGCCAAAGTCGGTCCAACGTACCAGAAATACACCGGCAGCACAAACCCGGATACCTGGCTCTCGGATTACTATACAGCCGTCCAGATCAACAATGGGACAGACCTGTAAGCTGTCAAGTTTCTCCCCCTAATGTTGCTGGACGGAGCCAGAGATTGGATCAATGGATTACCGTCAAGAACAGTCGAGAGCTGGGACGATATGGCTAGAGTATTTACTCAGCATTTCCGGGGAACATACAAACGCCCGAATAGCATCAACCAGCTAAACCGTTGCACGCAATTTGAGGATGAACCATACGTGGACTTCATCTCCAGATGGACAGCAATGAAGAATAGTTGCTCTGGAGTAACTGACGTACAAGAAATGCATGCTTTCGTCAATGGTCTAAAACCCGGACTTGTACCGTTCATGGTCGGTTCCAAAAAGCACAAGGATCTCGGATCCATGCTTACAACCGCCAATGAGCATGCCGCGGCCGAGGATGACATCAGAGCAAGAGGAGGCAATATTGAATCATTGATACTCGCCAAGAAAACCCCTCGTTCTGACAAAAAAGCCACTCCAGAACCAACGACGAAGCCCAAAGAGGTGAACATACCCTTTGGAGGAGAAAAGGGAAATAAGTGGAAAGGACGCAACCCAGATCCAATCAATTACACTCCAGAGAAGTGGGAAAGGATTAAGTCGGAACCTTGCGTTCACCACTCGCAATTTGGGAAGCCCACCCATACAAACGCGCAATGCCGGCTGAATAAGCACATGAAAGGCACTGCAGGATCCGGAAATAAAGGGAAGGGTTCCAAAAGGAAACCCGCCAAACAAAAGCCAGAAGCTGACAAAGAAGACAGTGAATCGGACACTGACGAAAAAATCCAGGAACAACAGCGTAAAGGCGAACCCAAGTTTCCGAGAGTTGATGGAGAAGCAATGCTAACTTTCTTAGCAACCCCATCAGCAAAGGTGGCAAAAAGAACACTTCGAGAAATAAACGCGGTTGTTCCGGCAACCCCGAAATTCTTGAAGTACTCCAATACACCGATAATCTGGGATCAGTCTGATCATCCCGGAAATATCCCTGAACCCGGCACACAAGCTCTTGTTGTAAGCCCTATTGTTCAAAATACTAGGCTAAGAAGAGTGCTGATGGATGGAGGATCCAGCATTAATATAATGTACCTGGATACACTGAAGCACCTGAAGATTTCCGAGTCTCAGCTCAACTACAGCAACATACGCTTCCATGGTATCGTCCCTGGCAGGCAAGCACGATCCCTAGGAGAAATTTCCCTAGATGTCACCTTCGGAGATAAAGATCACTTCCGGCAGGAAAAAGTATCCTTCGAAGTCGTGCCGTTCGAAAGTGTGTATCACGCAATACTCGGACGTCCAGCTTTCGCCAAATTCATGGCAAGATCCTATTATATTTATAACAAGCTGAAGATGCCAGGACCCAAGGGAGGAGTAATCACTATAGCTGGTGATTTTAAGCTGGCAAATGAGTTGGAGAAAGAAAACGCCCTTTGCGCTCAGAGAGTTATAGCAAAGGAAGAACTGAAGGAATTAGCCAAGGAGGTATCGCCGTCAGAAATGCCGGCAGGAAAAGAAACTCGGAAGCCAACAGACAGCTTCAAGGCATCCGAGAATACAAGACAGGTAATCATAGATCCCAAAGATCCGACAAAATTTCTCGTTGTAGGGACTGGGATGACTGACAAATAAGAAGGCGAGCTCATCAAGTTCCTCCGTGAGAACTGGGATATTTTCGCCTGGTGTCCAGCGGACATGCCAGGTGTACCCAGGGAACTTGCTGAGCACCAACTTAAGGTTATTCCTGGATCAAAACCCGTCAAACAAGGTCTCCGTCGATTTGACGGAAGAAGAAGGAAGGCTATTGGCAAGGAAATTATCCGGCTTTTAGCAGCGGATTTCATCAAGGAAGTGATCCATACTGACTGGTCCGCAAATCCGGTATTAGTACCGAAGAAAGACACTACTGCTCTTAGAATGTGTATAGATTACACAGGCTTAAACAAATTGTGTCCGAAAGATAGGTTCGCATTACCACGAATCGATCAAATAATAGACGCCACAGCAGGTTCTGAGCTTTTGTGCTTTTTGGATGCATACTCCGGGTACCACCAAATACGCATGAAAAAGGAAGATCAAATTAAGACTTCTTTCATAACCCCATACGGGACGTATTATTACGTAACCATGCCGTTTGGCCTGAAGAACGCAGGTGCAACCTACCAGCGTTGCATGCAACGTTGTTTGCATAGTCAGATTGGAAAAAATGTCCATGTTTATGTGGACGATATTGCTGTCGTAACCAAGGAAAAAGATACACTCCTTGAGGATTTGCGAGAAACTTTCGAAAACTTACGTACCTACAAGATGAAGTTGAATCCATCTAAGTGCGTATTCGGGGTTCCCTCAGGAAAACTTCTGGGTTTCATCGTTTCTCACAGAGGAATAGAAGTTAACCCGGAAAAGATCAAGGCAATCTTGAACATCACAAAACCTACCTGCGTCAAAGATGTCCAAAGATTGACGGGTTCCGCAGCTGCCGTTAGCAGATTTATTAGTCGGCTGGGGGCTAAAATCCTAGCACTATACAAGTTGTTGAAGAAATCCGACAAAGTCAAGTGGATAGCAAAGCTTTGGAATACATAGCAGTTATGTCTCTTCTATACTTAGTTCAATATCTATGTAAACATCTTTTGAGATCATGAAATAAAGTTGTTGGATTTCTGGAATCCATGTTTTTTACAAGTTCATTATAGTAAAAGCATGTTTCCACCTTCTCTATTTCCCAATGATCTTACAAAAATACTCAATGTTAACCCGAATTGTGCCTGCGTACTCGGCGTTAAGTAACTGAATGTTTTTTCAGCCTGCTAACGGCTAAAGGAAACTTGAATTGCCTGCGTGCCCAAGTTTCGGTCAAAAAATTCCTTGTTTCTCTAAGCATTATCTGATTGTGTATGTGTTGGGTTACTGGAACTAGTTAGTAAAAATGCCTTTAGCATGGTCCATGTTTCCGAGTTTAAACTGATTGGTTACGCCCAGTTACTCGGCATGACGATTCATATTGCTATTTGAGCCATTTCAAACACTAAGGACAGTTAAAACATATATGCCAGAGAACTTAGAAGATAAAAGGAATAGTAACATCCGAAAAACCTTGCAAGAAATTTCATAACTAAAAATTGCAAAAGGCGGAATTTTTCATTCATACAAATAGAAGCATTACATTGCAGATTACATTTAAAGAACAGTAATGCTCCTATTGTCTATTTTTTGCTATCCAGGTCAAAGGTAGCCCTTCAAGCATCTGATTCCTCCTCGCTGCTGTCGTCCTCGGGGATTGGAGGGATCTCTTCTTCCGGATAGTTAACAGAAATATTTACCATGGAGGCTATCTGGGTGGCGTGGCCTTTGATTTCACCAAAGATGGTATTTCGCTGAGTGTCCGTGTATCCTTGAGGGACACCGGACGCCACGCGCCAGGATTTAGCACCGGGGTAGTGCATGCGCATAAGGCCGAGTGCCATACGCGCACCACCCCGTGCAGCGGAACGCAGGATAGAATCCCTGGATTCCGCCACCGCCATGATGGCTCCCGGAAGTTCTTCAACCTCCGAGAACTCCCCAGTCCTTGCGGGAAGAAACTTGTTCACCAGCTGCATTCCAGCAGCACAGATCGAAGTCCACATCTTCCCAAAGGCTTGGATCCCTTCAAGCCGGGTACCATCTGGGATATCTCCTGTTTTTTTCCGACAAAACAACCAAAAATGTTAGGCAAAAAACAGAGAAGAAAAACAATATATGGAAAAAATAAAAAGGTAACGGAAAATTACCGATAAGCTTGTCGATCTCGGAGATTTCCTCCAGGCGAAGGTTTAGAGCATTTTCTAAATCCTGAATGGTAGATTTATCCTTCTCCGCATGTTCAGAAGCCTTGGAGTTGGCAACTCCAAGGGCCAAGTTGCTGGCCTCCAGATCCTTTTGAGCCTTCACAAGATGCTTGTGAAGCTCCAAGTTCTCCTTTCGGAGATTCTCGGCATTGCCGGCATCTTCAGCTATTTGCTTGGCCTTAGCCAAAGCAGCTGGAAAGCAAAGAAAATTCCGGGTTTAGCAAATTTCCGGAATAAGTACTTAGACAAAAAATTGAATCGCAAACCTCAGAGGAAAAATATGTACCTGATGTTTCCGACAAAGCGAGCTGAGACGATGCCAGTTCCGCCTCTCTCTCCTCAAGAATAGAAAGGAGATTTCTAACCTCCTTATTCTTGATGGTGAGTTTGTTGAAAACTTCCATGTTTATGGTTTCGACGGTTTGCTGCAACATAGCAAGGAAAAGAATGGTTACAAAAAGCATCAAAGCAAAACAAGCATGCAAATTTGTTTAATGCTTGGGGGCTAGAGTTACATACCTGGCTCATTCGGTGCAAACCCGCCAAGTTTTCCTGGAACTCTTTTGCGTATTCCGCAAAAGCAGTTCCGGCCGCGTTTAGGCCGTCGTTGATAATCTTGAAGTCTTTGTCAAAGGTGGGAATTTCTTCGTCGAAAGTCCGAGAAAATTTCTCCACCTCTGGAGCCGCCCTTTCCCTCGTGTCCGTGTCCGACACAACGGGCTGACTGGGCTCTGAGGGCTTGGTGGTGGGGGCTGCAGTTTGCTCTTCCGCCATTGTGGACGGCGTGTTCGGGGCAACGGCGGGAGAAGGTTGACCGCCTCGGCTGGAAGCAACCTTGTATTTCTTCAGCTTCTTTGGTTTTAAACTGGAGGGAGGCAGGCTAAAAACAAAAAACCCGGAAAAGTTAAAAAACCGAGGATGGATGAAAAGTTCCCATAAAGGAAAATAGAATCCATAAGAAAGAACCTGGAAGTGGCGACGGGGATTCCGTCAAGGTCGATAATTTCTTCCGAGGAAGTTATCTTCTTGCGCTTGCGTCCACCTGTAGCGGCGGTGCGTAGCGCGTCCAGATCAGCCTCGGATACCAAGTCCGAATCTGAAAGATCCGCGAACTGTCGGACGAACAAGATCAAAATCAGAAGCTAGAAAATCCGAGAAAAAATAAAACTGTACCCAAATGACTGAAAAATTACCTTGGGAACCGGATTGTCGGCCGTATACATTGGCCGACTCGCTTCGTATTGGTCGCGTGATGCGACCAATTGGTTGATGCGCCGTCGAAGCTCCTTTGCGGGCCAATCTTTGGTGGTTGTCCGCATCGGATCCTTGACTCCCGTGTATTCGCACAGGAGACGGCCGCTGTGGTTGGCCAATGGCTGGATTCGCCTAATCAGCCAGCATAGAACCGTGTCCATGCCGGTTAGAGGCGGATCCATGGAGGTGAGCTTGGCGATGCGCCGCTTGATCTTTAGTAGATCTGGCGGCAGAACCTGGACGGCTTCCGTTCCCCAGTTGTCTTGGGGAACTGCGGCAGAGTTCACGAAAGGAGGAACCCCGACAGCTTCCTTAAGGAAAAGCACGTCGGGGTGATAAAAGAAGGAACCCGTCCAAAACTTGACGGATTCCGACGTTTTTATCTTGGGGAACCAATCTTCTCGGAATCTCCGAAGAGTGAAAGATATGGTCCCGCAAGTCGGGAGTGCGCCCTCCGAAGAGTTCCGCTTAACCCCGAAGCAGTAAGTCCAGAAATCTAACCTAGGTTCTAGCCCTAAGTAGCCCTCGAACAAAGCCTGGAAGCCGGCCATGTAGAGGATGGAGTTGGGAGGAAGGTTATGGGGCTGGATGTTGTAGTGAGAAAGGATTTGGAGGAAGAAGGAAGAAGGTGGAAGTCCCATACCTCGAAGAAGGTGGTAACAAAGAAGGACCCTTTCGCCATTTTTTGGCGTTGGCTCGGTCTCGTCTTCTGGAAGCCGCCACTTCTTCGTAAGAACCAGGCCCTCCTTTTCCAGGTTTGGAAGCAGAGCCGGAGGAATGCTGCAGGCAATCCAATTGCCTGCAGACTCCGCTTCTTCGTCTGCTCCGGCGGCGGCAGAGGCGGCGGCCTCCGCGGCGGCGAGCTCGTCGCCGAGAAGTTGGATCTTTTCCTCCGCCGTTTCTGGAGCAAACGGCGGTGAGGCTGCGGAGCTTGATCCCGCAACGTCCGCGGCGGCGGAAGAATTTGCGTCACCCGCCGCGGAGGCCGTGGTCTTCTCCGGCTCGTCGCCGGTGTGCTTGGGCGATCCCAGTTGCGGATCTAAATCGCTGATGAGCTCGTTGATGGCGGCGCGGGTCGGCGAGGACGGCGAGGATGCCATCTCGTGGTGGCGCGTTGCGTTCCGGCGTGCTTGGATGCTAAGTGCGCCTGGGACAGTGCTTTGCTCTCGAGCTCGTTCGCGTCAATGACGTGGGTAGTGGGGAGTGTGGAAAGTTTTCGTTGAGGACGAGGACGACTATTTATAGCCGGAAAACCGTTTAGATGCGTGCCAACGGCTATTTTGACCGTTGGATGTTTGCCGCGTGTCGCTCGCCGGAAAATCCGGGAAATGAGACGACGGAGTAATGATGATTATCTCCTCGTTTCCCGCGCGAATCTGTCAGAGATATGTTTCTGGGTTTTTCCGAGTAAATCTCAAACGTCGCTTACGTCAGCATGGTTGAGTGCGCTGACGTAGGAAGTTTCTTCTCCACGAAGGATCGTGAGAGAAAAGCCAGATTTTCAGGATTCCGAGTTTCATGCCACCATCTTTTTCAAATGAAGAATACGAAGAATCAAGACTGCTGAATCAATATTTCTCGGACAAAGAACATTTGGCGAATAGCGGAGAATCAGAGTTTTGATCCTTCTTGGGGGCTACTGTCGGATATATATCAAATAGGGGTATAGAAGATGGTAGGCCAAGTACCGGATTACCAGGGTGGCCTAAGTGGTAGTGGGCTTAGGTCCATTAGGCGGCCCAGTAATCCGACGCGCAGAAGCCGGATTCTAGAAGAACCCGGATCACAGCCCATGTGATCTGGCTTGGAGGAGAAGACGGATTCCTTGCTTGCCAAGTTACAAGTTACCGTAGTTTTCTAGGTTTCCTATTCTGTAAGCCCTAATCCGGCTATTATATAAAGCCGGACGGGAGATAAACAAAACAACAAACAAACAGAGAAGCTCTACGCCAACTCGCGAGAAGCTCATCCTCGCCGAGTGGTTTAGATCTAAAACCCTCACATTGTAACCCTGTTTACGGGGTTTAGTCCCAATTAGTGAGAAGTGCAGGAGTAGCCACGTCGTACTGTCGCGACGTACCGAACCTGGGTAAAATCCTGTGTTCTGTGTTAATACGCTATCCCGTTACCCCACGTCTCTACCGTAGTCTCATGGCACCCCCGTCTATGAAAACTACTACGATGTCTCGACAAGATATTAACTGCAGATGTTATTACAACTCAGACTACCAGCTAGGAAGAGGTCCAACATTTCAGAAGGTACAGATCTAGCCCAAATTGCTACACAATGAAAAATGAAGGGCGGTATAGGTGACCAACATAAGTAAATTTGGAGATAACTAGTAAATGTGCTTACTCAAAGACGGGAAGCATCATGTCTGAAAACGAATGAAAAAATAAATCATGTATTGCCATCAGATATTGAGCCCAGCTCTTCTGACCGAAAGGTTGTTGCGTCCACTAGTAAGTAATTAATGCAATGTTGGCTACTTAAAAACTCGATATTCAATTGTTCATGCATAAAGTTTCATCTAGATAAGCAGATAACCTACATTATATATATCAGAGCAAAACCTACTTAAGTACCTTTGTTTATGTTTCTTCCTTCTTCTCCAGTAGCAAAGGGCCTACTTAAGAAAATGTACATATACACATCAAGTCACTTTATACTGTGTGCGTCTCTTCTGTACTTCGGCGTTGATTCATGCTACGAAAATTTCCAAAGCTACACTCCACAGCTTTCTCCCCAATCCACCAACCAGTATATTAGTTTCCTCTTTTGCGATGCTACACAAAACCATCATCATTAAGTACAATCTAAGGCCGCAAGAAAGACAGTTAATCAAGTATCAACCATAAAGCTCAGGTCAGGTGCTCCTCAATCCAATTGAACATCTCGTCGGCTTGAATGCTTGTCATCTCATGGTACCCATAAGCAAGATTCAGCTCCTCCTGAATGTGTTCAGCCCACTTGGATGCCTCCTCCCAGAACCCTCTCTTCACCACTGCATCCTTCCATGGCGTTGCCCGGCCATCCTTCCTCATGTACCCCCTCTCATCAACGAACCCTTCCTCGCCGAAAATCTTCCAAATCCTTTCTGACAACCCCTGGTTCAGACCTGGTATTCTATCGGACAGCAGCGTCGGCGTCAGAGGAACTTCCAGGCTCCGAAGCTCCCTCACCTCAACGCCACTGCTCCTTAGCATCTTCATATTCCTCTCCACCAACGCGACCCTCCTACGGTCCTTCGGCATGTGGAGGAACATAGCTGGCGGGTAACCCGGAGGTACTCCCGCCGGCCCGAACGCGCCCTCGGAGATCATTATCACTACGGCGGCGAAGCTCATCTCGGCCGCGAGCCGGGAGAGGAAGTACCCACCGGAAGACGCGCCGAGAGCGGCCACCGGCAGGTTTTCGAGGCCGTTTTTGGCGGTCCAGGACTGGATCGCGCGCTTGGCGGCACCCACCTCTTGCCCCAGCGACCAACACTCCCCCGCGCTCGCCACTGCCAGAACCGCGAACCGCCTCCGTAGCCCGCGGGCCGTGATGGCGACGTCCTCCGGCAGCCCCACGCAACCGGGGCAGCGTGGGGACGACGACCAGAAGTTCTCTGGGCGGCAGCGGCAGCCGTGGGCGACGAAGAGGACCACCTTGGCCGGCGCCGCGGGGATCTCCCAGATGACGCGCGCGTCGCCTATGGACTCCACCGTCGGGGAGGAGAGCGCTGGCGACGCGGTGCTGGATTCCTTGGACCCGGCGACGATTCGGGATGCCGGGGTGGTTTTGGAGTAGAGGAGTACGCCGACGGTGGCGAATAGGAAGAGGGCCAAGGACGCGACGGGGGTGGTGAGGCGCAGAGCTAGTCGCTTCGCAGCGTGAGGTGGCTGCGCCGGCCTGCTCGGCCGGTGAGTCGTGCCAGCCATCTGCTTCGCCTAGTGTCTGCTTCTATGGATCAAATGACGGGGGGATTCGGGCACGACTGGCACGGGGGAGATCGCATCTCACGACTTTTTGTTTTGAGGAACCTCTCACGACTGGGTTGCCCATCTTGGGGGTTTGGACTTTGGAGGAGAACAGCAGCAGAGTAACGGGCTGAAAATCTGAACAAGGGTGTACACTGTACAGGCCATGCAGGCCTTGGATCAATTGGGATGGCACACTGACACAGCTAGGTTTTTTTTTTTTTTTGGAACGGATTACGGGGATAGCTTGCCTGTCCGCCCGGCCTTGGTCTTCGCAGGGATAGGTGGAGTTTCGGGAGGCCGAAACCCTAGGGGGCTATGGCGGAAAACTCAACAGCAGGAGGATGATCGGGTTTGGACAATCCAGAAGGGGAGGAGATCGGAGACATCTTCCAACATCTTCAACTGAACGATGATGAACTCGATGATGTGTACGTGGGGGAGGAAGCGATCAGAGAGTACAAGAAGGAGGCACGATGGCTAGCGATCGGGAAAGTCTTAACAGATAGATCGTTCAACGGAACAGCATTATTTGAGAAGATGAAATCCATATGGAATCTTGCAAGGGATCCGGGGTTCCGTGAAGCGGGAGAGAACTTATTCATGTTTCAGATGCACTGTCTAGGGGATTGGAAGAAGGTGGTTCATCAGGGTCCGTGGACGTTCCGTGGATGGGGGGTTATGCTAGAGGACTATGATGGCCTCACCGATCCGGAGAAGGTACAATTTGGAGGTTTGACAGTGTGGGCACAGATTCATGGCATCCCTGAAATTTTTTGAAAGCAAGAAGTCGTGGATGGTTTGGCTAGAAGGGTTGGTCAAGTCAAGGAAGTGCAACTCAATCCAAAATTGTTTTTTGAAGGGAACTATGTGAGGCTCCGAGTGAGAATCGATGTTGCCAAGCCACTGATTATGGTGGTGTCTTTGGCTCTACCGGAAGGGAGGAAGATGCTACCGGTAAAATATGAAAAGGTTCTGTTTTTCTGTAGGCAGTGTGATCTGATGGGACACAATCATGAGGAATGCGGCGATGGAGCGTGGGATGTAAACAAATTACAGTATGGGTCATGGATGCTTGCAACACGCCGGGCCACTCAACCTGCGTTTGAACCTCGGAAATATGTGCCTACTAGAGGAAGGGGCCGTGGAAGGGGGCACTCGGTGCCTAGGAAGAGGTCATCGGAGGATGCCGAGCTAGATGATGATACCGATGACACAGCCCAAAGCCCCCTGAAAAAAGTGGATGAGCATATCTCTGAAGGTGGCCACGGTAGAGTTAGACGCAAACTCGACGTCAATGACACAGTAGTAGAGACAGAGGGGTTAGTGGGGGTGGAACAGGAGGAAGATGTTGTGAGCTCAAGCATAGGGGAGAAGAAGATCCCACCGGCGCCACCACAATATGTGTCTCCTCGTGAACGATCAAAACAGCAAAAAGCAGTGGATTTAGAGAAGGTTATGGGAACCACGGCGGCCTCCGGCATGGAGGGTCGCCGAGCCCAATGAGTACCATGGGATGGAACTGTCGCGGTGTGGGCGATCCCGCGACAGTCAACGAGCTGCGCGATCTCGCGCGTATTCATTCGCCTGCAATCTTGTGTATTATGGAGACACAGATTGCGAAATATCGGGTGGAGGGTTTGGCTGCAACCCTTGGTTTTGATCATGCGTTTGGAGTTGATAGCTCGGGTAGAAGTGGGGGTTTATGCATCTATTGGAAGGATACCATGAAGCTAACGATGAGAAACTTCTCTAAATATCATATTGACATGGAGGTACAAGAAGAGGGGAAAGAAACTTGGAGGCTGACAGCTTGGTATGGCGAGGCTAACCGGAGTCTGCGATACCGTACTTGGGAGATGATGCGTTTTCTGAAAGCAGACAGTGCTCTTCCTTGGGTCTGTATAGGATACTTTAATGAGGTATTAAGGAGGGAAGAACAATGGGACCAAATGATCGGGAGATGTGGCAGATCAACCAATTTAGGGAGGTGGTGGATGCTTGCGAGCTATGTGATATTGGATACTGACGAAGACATAGATCTTGGACCCTGCGGGTAAGGACACCCCCTCTCAGGCCCAATGTCAAGGCCCAAGAAGAGGCGCCCTTGGAAGACTCCAGAAGGCCTACCAGAAGCCCACCCGCACCAAACTTGCGGGTTAAGTTAGGTAGTTTTGTAACCGACCTAAGCTAGGGTTTGAATCCTCTCCGGGTAGGACTCGAGACCTGGCCATCTATATAAGGCCAGGAGAGCCCTCAGGGAGAGGACCAAGCAATACCGCACGACCAAAAAGCCTCGGAACTCGAGATCTACTCTCGATTCGAGCAACCTGTAACCGATCTAATCATCCAATACAGATCGACACAAGGCAGGAGTAAGGGTTTTACCTCTACGAGGGCCCCGAACCTGGGTAAATCTTGCCTCCTGTCTAGCCGACGATCTCACCAGCGCCCATGACTTCTCCTAATCGAAACCCGATAGGGTCACCTAAGGGACTTGTCGAGTCAGGGATTCGACAATTGGCGCCGTCTGTGGGAATCGCGGGCGCTGGATCACCGGCATCTTCGGCTTCATCGACATCCAACTCCCGTTGGAAACCAACGACTACGGCTCCGAACAATCCTATACGGATCGGATCTGTCGTGGTCACGCCTCACTCGCCGGAATCTCGCCCGGCGTTCGAGGAACTGGAGAAGAGCGTCACCCTGACGTTCGGGAGCTTCAACTTCATGGCGAACAGAGACGGGATCCTCCACTTCTCAGATGAATCTGAAACCGAATCTGGAACCGCCAACTCGCGCTTCCCTACAGGGAAAAGCGGCGAGTCCATCCGCTACAACGCAGTCGACTACCACACCCTCTCGACAGAGGAACCCTCTCGGGTGCGGAGAGCTTTTCGATCTGCGCCTAGGACACACGGACCACAACTGGCCCAAGTCTGCATGGCAGGGTCGGAACAGCCCTCGGAAACTGAATATAGCGCGACCGAGCGCGATATAATCGGCGTTTCGCGGGAAGCCTGGAAAAGAGCCAAGGAATCCATGCGAAAGAGCCAGCCGCCTGCGGCGGGAGCCACACAGGAAGACCTAACCGCCTACCACTATCACCTAGTGAGGGCGGCCTCAAACATCAAAGATGCCCGAGCAGATCTAGCCCGTCGCAGGAGAGCGGCGGATGAATCAAGCCAACGTCGAGCCGAGCTATCCCACGCACCTTCAGTCGGCACCCGACCTAGGGGGAAGGGACCCGCAGCGTCGACGAGGGACCACGAATCTATGGCTGGAACCAACAGGTCTACCACGTCTTCTTTCATGAGGGTCGACGACGATGGCAACGTCTACCCGCAAACCCCAGCTGCTGCGATCCTAGCCGCAGCAACCTACATGCAGATGAATCAGCCAACGGATAGCGATCCCCGGGTGGAACAATACAAGCACATTCGCAAAGGTCTAGGGCTGGCGGCCGCGAGGCTCTCCTCTCACGATCGCAAAGAACAATTGGAGAAGGAACGAATGGAGAAGGATAAGGACAAGGAAACGCCCCGCAGGCACAGAAGCTCTTCCCCGAGAAAAGACAAGTCGCCACGTCGTGGCCGAGGGAAAGAAGCCCGCCGCCGTGATGACAGTCGAAGCAGTGGCGACGACAGCCCGAGAGAAAAAAGCCCGCGACACCGCGGCAGCCGTTCACGCAAACGAAGCAAGGAACCACGGAAGAACTCCTATCGCGATCAACCCGGACGGGACGCGCGATCAGACATCACGCAAAACAAAGTGGATAGAGCAAGGGCGTCAAGATATCGCGATCGATCATCGTCCGGTTCTTCGGATGACGAAACCTGCGGCGCACTATGTTTTGCCCGTAGTATCCGCGAGGCGCCCCTACCCAAGCGATTCAAGCTCAGCACGGAAGTGACGAAGTATGACGGCTCGCTCGAGCCCTCTCAATGGTTGAGCGACTACCTCACGGCAGTGAAATGCCAACGTGGTAACAAGAACACGGCCATGCAATACCTCAATTTGCACCTAGCCGGAGCAGCTCGCAGCTGGCTGGAGAGGAGACCGCGATCTTGCTACGCATCGTGGGATGACTTGCACCGTGATTTCTGCAAGAACTTCCAGTCGACCTATAAGAGGCCGGCTACAATCGAAGAACTACGAGCCTGCAAACAGAAAAGCGGTGAATCCACCCGAGAATACATCTAGCGATGGAACACGCTCAGGAACACCGCAGGGACAATCTCTGAAGAAGTGGCGATTGAGGCCTTTGCCAAAGGAGCAAGAAGAACTGCGTTTCGGGAAGAGCTCGGCAGAGCCGCGCCCAAAACCATCGGGGAGCTCATGGTCATAGCCGAAAAATGGGCCAATGGAGAAGATGCAGTACGCAACGAAAGAGGATCATCACCTGCACACGAGGACGACCGCCACGGACGAAGGAAGAGAAGAAAATATTACGACCACGATGATAGAGAAGAACTAGTGGCAGCAGAATTCACGCGAAGTCGCGACTCCGGTCGTCGCGGAAGTCGCGAGTGGAAACCAAAGGCAGAAGAAAAATCACCCGAGGAAGACCTCGATGCGTACTGCTCGCTACATCTGTTCGCAGACAAGCGCACGGGCAAGACTAAGGCAACACATCTTCTCAAGGATTGCCGAAAGTTCATCGAAATCTCGGACGCGCTCGCCAAGAAAAGATTTGCCTCCACCCAAAACTATCCACCACTGCCAGGAGGGGGACAACAATTCCAGCTACCACCGCCTCCACCTCCACCGACCAACCCAAACATGGCGCTCGCCGCATTGCCAGCGCCACCACAACAAAACGCGGGAGCAAATACATACCCGACTCCGCATGGACAACTCCTCGGGATGATACAGAAGGTATGCCCCTCTCGCAGAGCTCAAAAGACTAACTCGAGACAAATATGCATGGCAGTGCAGACGCCACCAACAAAGCCCGAGTACCTGAAGATGGCCGATCAGCCAATCACGTTCTCGAAAGAAGACCACCCGCCACGAGTCTATCGGCCGGGACACGCCGCCCTCGTCATTCAAGCTCAAATTGGCAATTATGACCTGGCCCGCGTGTTCATGGACGGTGGCAGTGGCATCAACATCATCTACGCGGATACACTCCGTCGAATGAACAAAAATCTGGACGGCCTAAGGGAATCAGAAACATCCTTCCACGGGATAGTTCCGGGCAAAACAATCCGTCCACTCGGAACAATCAACCTAGAAGTTGTACTGGGCTCCCCACGCAACTACAGAAGGGAATTCCTGGACTTCGAAGTCGTCGACTGGCCCTCACAGTACCACGCCATTCTTGGTCGAACAGCGTTCGCCAGATTCATGGCCGTGCCACATTACGCATACTTGAAGCTCAAGCTACCTGGCGAATACGGTGTGATCACCATCGACGGAGACTTCCAGAAATCGGACAAGTGCGACATAGAATTTAATGAGATCGCAAAATCTTTCGGGATGCAAGAAGAACTTCAAGAGTTGGCAAAAACAACGGACCACTCCGTTATGCCCCTCACGAAGAAAAACGCACCCGAACTGGAATTCAGCGCCAACAGCGATACTCGCAAGCACCAAGTGCACCCGACAGACTCCGCAAAGACGGCGATGGTTTCCACAACCCTCTCGCCAGCATAGGAAGGCGCGCTCGTCAAACTCCTCCGTGAGTACTGGGAGATTTTCGCCTGGCAGCCCTCATATATGCCAGGAATACCCAGGGAGTTTGCCGAGCACTCACTCGAAGTCTTTCCTGACGCCAAACCTATCAAACAGACGACTCGACGATTTTCAGAACCTAAGCAGAAAGCGCTTGGAGAAGAAGTAAACAGATTGCTAGCCGCAAACTTCATCAGGGAGATCAAAATATCCACCTGGTTAGCAAACCCGGCGTTGGTCCCCAAGAAAAACACGGATATCCTTCGGGTGTGCATCGACTACACGTCGCTAAATAAACACTGCCCCAAGGACAACTTTCCTCTACCACGAATCGACCAGATCGTGGGCTCTACGGCAGGTTGCCAGCGTCTCTCCTTTCTAGACGCCTATTCAGGATATAATCAAATCCGCATGAAAAAGGAAGACGAAGAGAAGACGGCTTTCATCACACCACACGGTGTATACTGCTACACGACAATGCCCTTCGGGCTGAAGAACGCAGGCGCAACATATCAGCGCTGCATGCAAAGATGCCTCGCCAATCTCATTGGCAAAAACGTACAAGTGTACGTCGACGACATTGTCATCAAAACTCGAGTGGAGGACACACTCCTCGAGGATATTAAAGAAACATTCGACGCCCTTAACGCATATCGGATCAAGCTCAATCCGACCAAATGCGTTTTCGGTGTCCCCGCAGGCAAACTTCTCGGGTACCTGGTATCCGCCAGAGGCATCGAAGCCAACCCGGAGAAAATACAAGCCATATTGACTATGAAGGAGCCAACCAATCTACGCGGAGTACAGCAGCTCGCAGGACGACTAGCAGCCCTGAGCAGATTCATCGCACGATTGGGAGAGCAGGCATTACCCTTCTACAAATTACTGAAGAAGACAGACAAATTCGAATGGACACCCGAAGCTAAAAAAGCGTTCGCAGATCTGAAGCGGTCCTTGCAAAGCAGACGCATCCTTGCGACACCGCAAGAAAGGGAGCCACTTTTCCTATACTTAGCCGCTACAAACCAGGTCATCAGCACAGCGATCGTAGTCGAAAGACCTGAAGACGGCAAAGCATACGGAGTTCAAAGACCAATATATTACATCAGCGAAGTACTCTCGCCATGCAAACAACACTACCCTCACTATCAGAAGCTCGCATACGGGGTTGTTCTCACAGCTCGAAAGCTCAAACATTATTTCCAGGAACACGCCATCACAGTGGTTAATGATGCATCACTCGGGACAATCATGAACAACCCTATGGCATCCGGAAGAATAGCAAAGTGGAGCATCGAGCTGGGCGCCTGGGACATCACCTATGCTGGACGCAACGCAGTCAAATCACAAGTTCTCGTGGAATTCATCAGCGAATGGACAGAGCTGCAAACACCCGGGCCACCCGAGTATACGAGCAATTGGATAATATACTTCGATGGATCCAAGAGAAACGAAGGAGCAGGAGCAGGAATCGTCCTCATCTCACCTAGCGGAGACAAACTGCAGTACGTCTTGCGACTGGATTTTCCACCCGATGACCCGGCATCGAACAATGACGTAGAATATGAAGCATTATTGCACGGAATGAAGATGGCAATCGCCTGTGGAGCTACCCGATTAATGATCTACGGCGATTCCAACCTCATAGTGCAGCAAACGATGAAAGAATGTGACGCCATTGCTGAAAACATGGTTGCATACCGCGACATGTACAACCTACTCGAAGGAAGCTTTAAAGGGTGCGAGCTAAAACACTTTGCAAGATCTAGCAACGAAGAAGTAGACAGACTGGCCAACATGGGTTCCACGAACACACCCATACCGCCAGGGATATATTTCGAGCGAATGATTAAGAGATCGATCAAACTGAAGAAACCCGCAGAAACACCCGCAGCAATGGAAACAGAGGTCAGCCCGCAAATCGCGCTTATCGAGCTTACTCATAACATATCACGGCAGGTTTTTCTGGTCGAACCAGTCTGGACGCAGAAATATCTCGACTACCTGCTAAACAAACAGCTCCCGGCCGATCCACGTGAGGCGCGACAGCTAATCAGGCGTAGCAAATCCTTTCGGGTGGTTAACGGAGAATTATACAAACAAAGCATCTCGGGAATACTTCAGCGTTGCATCGCACCCGAAGACGGCAAGGAATTACTACGGGACATACATCAGGGTGATTGCGGACACCATGCTAGTTGGAAAGCGATATTGGGAAAAGCCTTTCGAGCAGGATTCTACTGGCTCACAGCAGCCACCGATGCAAAAAACCTGGTCGATAGATGCGACGCCTGCCAGCGATTCGCACCAAAGCCGCACGCACCCGCTACGGAGTTGCACATGATACCCATCGCCTGGCCCTTTGCACAGTGGGGGCTAGACATGGTTGGACCATTACGCAGATCCACACCCGGTGGATATACACATCTGCTGGTCGCAGTCGACAAATTCACAAAATGGATAGAGGCAAGACCAGTAACTTCGGCCAGCGCCCAATGCGCCGTGGAGTTCCTCGATTCCATCATATGCAGATTTGGTGTGCCACACGACATCATTACAGATAACGGCACAAACTTTACGGCAAAGGAAACACAGCAGTTCTGTGAAGAGAAAGGCATCAATTTCAAGTTTGCTTCGGTCGCCCACCCGCAAACGAACGGACAAGTCGAAAGATCCAACGACTTAGTTTCGGCTGGGATCAAGAAACGACTACTCGACCGTCTGCACCCCGCAGCAGGGCATTGGGCAGAGGAGCTACCCTCCGTACTCTGGAGCCTCCGGACAACCCCAAACAGGTCTACAAAATACACACCATTTTTTATGGTATACGGGGCGGAAGCAGTCCTTCCCGAGGAAGTTCGATTCAGCGCCCCACGGGTTGTGGCCTACAGCGAAGAAACCTCCAACAAAGCACTTGCAGACGATATGGATGCACTCGACGAAATGCGGGACATCGCACTCGCAAGATCCGCAGTTTATCAACAATCGCTACGCAACTATCACAGTCGCCGCATACGCCACAGGTCATTCGTGGTAGGTGACTTAGTATTGCGGCTCAAGCAGAAGGAAGGACACAAACTCGAACCACCTTGGGAAGGACCCTTCATTGTACACGAAGTTATCCCAGGAGGAGCCTACAGGCTCAAGAATCCAGCGACCGGAGGAATCTATTCCAATCCATGGAATATTGCACAACTCCGCAAGTTCTACCCCTAGGTTTACTTGTTTCTACAACAATAAGGCTATACTAGCCAATTTTGTAGCTCGAATACATGACTTCTCAGTCATTGCAATAAGAATACATGATTTCCTCATCATATTTACCCGAAACTTCTTGTTTACTGCATGCTAAAAGTCACAGGTACACACCCCATCGCACACACGGGGGCTACACCTAAGAACTTAGCATCCCAAAGAAATATCATCAAATACAAGGTTACACACCTTACAACGATTTTTACAAACTATAAACAGTTTACAGGATATTCACATCCGACAGATCAGTCAAAACACTGAGCATTTTCAGTCGCTAAGACCCTATCTACCTCTTCAGAGGTCATTCGGATAATCTTCTCGGCTGCAGGGCGTACAGCATCATAAAAAGGTGTGATGTCCTCGATTGCATAATCTGGGCGCCGAGCTGCGGAGTTCAAATCTATCTCAGGATGCCATATTCGGACAAAGGAGAGAGCCACAACCGCGCCGCACGTCATCTGTTTGCGTACACACGTGTGAATCTCCCCTTCCCGACTAAACAGCCTGAGTAGATAGCTCCAGTCTTCAGGACCCCTTTCGAGTGGATAAAAAGCTGCATTCATCGCGATCAAGACCCCGTGAAAAGAACCCACGAGAATTCTCGCCTGCAGCACTCGGAATTTCAAGGTGGCCATCACAAACCCTCGACTACGATCAGACCAGAAGTTATTCGCATGAGGTTTTGGGCTGTTAGCCTCTTGGTGAATGTGGTTTTCCACCCACTGCTTTTCCTCCCTGTCATCCGGTCTAACAACTGAAGGGCAGATGCACTTAGTCGGTTGAAGAATACAAAAGGAGGAAAAATGCACGGGGGCTGCACCACTTACATAGCAACTCCCTCGCAACTGAAGATAGTTCGTCCATCAGAAATTGTTCGCGCTCAGCCGCCAATTTCTGTTTGGATATCGCCACATCAGCCACCCCGCGCAAAGCTTTCAGCCTACGCTCACCCTCCTGAACCTTATCACGGAGGCCAGCAAAAGTGCCCACGGCGGCCACAAGTGGATTTACTGGATTACCACGTCCACCAGAAGTTTCCGCGGCAAACACAGTAGCCTGGAAGAAGTACAAGGAAAGAAGTGAGATGCCCTACTCGAGTTGTTTCTAGTCGCACATCTGACTAAAAACGCTTGGGGGCTACTCCCATCGGGAGACAAGGCACAAACATAAAGAATAAAAATTCCAAAAGATAAATGCTTCGATTAAGGACAACAAAGGTACGGGAATACATCCCAAGGTTCATTACATTCAAGGAAGGAAATAAAAAAGAACTACGAGGCTACATTGGTGCTCCCACTAGCAGCAGTCGACCCTCCCTTCTTTCGAGCAAAAATCTCAGAAAGCTTCCGAGCAAGAATGGCGGCTTGCTCGCCAAAACGAGAGAGCCGTACCTTTTTGCCCGTGGAAGGATCGACTGGAATGGACGAGTAAGCCTCCTCCAACCCTTCGACTCCGTGCGCCAGAGCAAATTGGATCGCAGTCTTCGCGCCAGCCTCCGATTGAGCGACTGCAAAGGCATCCAGAAGTTTTCCTTCTGAGAAGACCTTCAACATATCATCTAGCGCAGGTGCAGGAGTGGCGTTGGCGAGGAGGCGACCGTACAGTTGCCCCAGCACTTGGGTGGCATCACTGACCATGGAGAAAACTCCATCAGCGTGCCTTTTAAGCTGGGCAAGTGTATCGGTTACCGCATCCACCCGCTGGAGTCCAGGGATTTCTAGAGGAACATCCAGAATACCTGCGAAGGGAGAAAATAATACTTAGCAAAGTACAGCAAAGTGAAGAATCAGAATCGCGAAATTCCAACACGTTTACCCGCGAAGCGCTCAGCAAGGGGACGGAGGAACCCGACAAGCTCGCTGTCGGCCTTACTGCCGGTTTTCTCTAACTCCTTCAAGGACTTCCGCGCATCCGCAAGCTGTCGACTGAAGTCTTCTGACTGCATGCGGGAAGCCTCTAGCTCTTGTCGAGTGGCCGTCAGGTCAGCCTCTCGAGCAGTTACCTGTTCAGAGAATTTGACCTTTTCGGATTCTGCAAATTCAAGTCGAGCTGCAAAGAGATGCTTGTCAAAAACTCAAGAATGAATGGAGTGTGGAAGACAGGGAAACGATAAAGCTCACCCTTGAGAAGATCGTTTTCAGTCTGAAGTCGGTTGCGGTCCGCTCGAAGAGACTTGCAATCCGATTCAGCGAGAACGACGCGGCGACCAATCGCCGCAAGAGAATCAACGAGTGACTGCAAAAGCGCGAAGACGGAAGAGTTAAAAGGATCAAATTTGAGCCTGTACCCGATTATTTACAATCGACTACAGCCTCGGGGGCTACTCCCATCGGGAGCACTGCCGTGCACCCGATAAAAATTAAAGCACGAAGAGGAATTAAACTAGACTTTGAGCCTGTGGCCGATCGCATGCGATCGACTACAGCCTCGGGGGCTACTCCCATCGGGAGCACTGTCGTGCACCCGATAAAAATAAATTATGGTTTCAAGACGAAAGACGAAGCTTACCTGGCCAGAGGCGCGAGACAGCGGATCCGCAGAGCTATCCGTCACTTCCTTAGAAGCAGAAGCCCTGGCGGCAAAGCTTGGAGCTTCACGTACCATTGTCACGACTTCGGGGGCTGCTCTAGGGGAGTTTTGGACGGTGCCCGTGGTGGGAGTTTCATCCGCATCCTTGCCCTTATTCCTCTTCTCGGGAGGAACAGCAGCCGCGTACCTGCGAGGACTGATCGCCTGCAGACTGCATCGAAAGATAGAAACAATCGATATCGAAGCGCAGAAAATGTTCGACCAAGATTAAGGGAAAAACACTTACTCGTCATCCTCGTCGTCATCCAGCAAGTCCGCGTTCCAAGCGGGCGTCATCACTGGGATCGAAGGGGAAGGAGCAAGGGAGCGAAGTGGAGTCGCATGGATAGGAGCTTGACCGGGCGATGCTTCCAAAGATTTGTCTTTGGAGGTAGCTTTGTCCTCGTCTACCCGACGACGTTTCGTCGGAGCGCCATTCGAGTCCGCAACGTCATCCGAAGAATCGTGCTCTGAACTCGAAGAGGCATTGGCGACGCTGGTGTCAATCGGGCCGTCTTGATGGCTCGACACTTGCTCTGAGGCGGCTTCCCCCGTGGTTGGCGGGTAGCAGTCCGCCATGGCTAGGCTCTGCAAATGCAAGAAGAAGACAAGAAAAATCTTATCGACTAAGACTCTGAACGGAGAAAAGAGGAACAACTCAAAAACGAAAGAAGAAAGAAACTAACCTCGGCTGGGGGAGGATTTGAGGCGGCGAAGGCTTCCACGGAGCAATCGGGGAATTTCTCTCCCACCTTCAGTCGGGTGATGCCTGCGATTTTCTTCTCGAATTATACATTCGAAAGTTCCTCGCGGCTTACTCGACTGGGATCTTCTGAGCCCTGATACTCCCACATGGCGGATGGCCTTTGTTGGAGTGGCTGGATCCTGCGCTTCAAGAAGATGCTCACCAAGTGCATCCCGTTGAGCACAACTCCCGCGGTCTGATCCCGAAGGGCAGCTACTCTCGCGATTAAAGGCGCAACAGTCTGGGTTTCTTCGGCTGACATCTTGTGCCCCCAAGACTTGCGCCTGGTCAAAACAGCGAACGGGTGGAACTCTACAATCCCACCCGAGCTGTTGTCGACGACGTAGAACCACCTTTTCCGCCAGCTTTGGGCGGAGTCGACGAAGTGCATGTTGAAGTAACTGCCTTCTTGTCGAGCTTGGATCCCGAAGCCGCCGGTGCGAAGCGGTTCGCCAAGCTCGGACTCCACCCGCGACTTCTCGCGGAAGATCCGGACCTTGAAGAGCGCCTTCCATAGCGCCCAGTGCGGGCGAATGCCAAGATAGCACTCGCAGAACACGATGAAGCACGCAATGTGCTGCACCGCGTTCGGGGGGAGATCGTGAAGCTGTATGCCATAGACACACAGCAACCCGAGGAAGAAGGCATGAAGGGGAAAAGAGAGGCCCCGAGTCACGTGATCCACAAAGACCACGCGCTCGTTCGACTGGGGATTGGGTACCTCTTCCTTTTTTCCGAGGCGGACGCGCTTCTCCGCCTCCGCCGGCAGCAACCCCTCCCGCTGCATCTCCTTGATGCTTTTTGCGGTGGTGTTGGGAGACCGCCAGTCGCCGGCACGGGGCGCAGGTTGCGCGGAAGGTTCACCGGATGCGGAACCGGCAGCACCACGTCTCTTCCCGCCAGCCATTGTTCATAGCAAGAGCTCGAGCGCGAGGAAGACGAAGATGGGCGCGAGGAAGAAGATGAAGACAGAGAGCGGGGAAAATTTTACCGCAGCGCTAACACCCGTATTTATACACGGGGCGAAGCAATTTCAGCCGTACGATGCGCTATGTGGCGCCTATCGCGGCCGCCACGCGTAAGGATGAAACGAAGCGGCGGACTGCGCTGTTTCGTGCCACGATCTTAACAGAAGATCGTGCGCATTTACTGCACGTTTCGCGTAAAAAACGGGAACGACGTCTCGTTTCCCGGTCAAAAAGCTGACAAGGTGGGTCACCATCTGCTACCACTCCGTCACGTCCCATCGGGAGAAGAGGAGTGCGCCATGACGTCATGGCATTCGTCATTCAAAATTGAGATCTTTTCGAATGGAAGTTCAAACGCGAAATTATCTTCGTACGAATATCAATTCCTTCGGATAAAAGCAACTTTTCCATGAACAGTTCATAAAGCAAGACCTCTTCGAAACAGAGAGGAAAATACCATATGCACGAAAACTCTTTCGTATGGGCACAGCATCCCGAACATGAAAACTCTTTCATACGGGCTTGGTTTTTTCCAACACGAAATTTCTTTCGTATGGAGCTCAAACAAATTCATCGGGTGGGAAAAACCTACCTCTCCTACACGTGATAATTCTACATCATAAAAACCTGGATTGTTCAGCCGACTAGGCACATCTGGATGCCATATTCTTCGAGTACGAAGGTAAGACCCAGAAAGATCTCTCTTTTGGGCCTGGAATCGCACTCGAAAGCTGCGTCCTCCGGCATAGTTCCGTGTCAACAACACGAAGAAAAATCCTAGCGGACGCGCCGGGTACCCTCATAGGTTAAGTTCGACTCGATAAGTCCACAACGGCCCAGTCGCAACAATCACCTCATCGGGTTCGAGTCGGAGGTCTCGAATCTGTGTAGGCCAGGAATGTTTTTGCCCTAGTCGCAATTAATTGGCCCTGATCTCTCGGGAGAGCCAAGCTACTGTGCCACATCCTTCTGCAAATATAAGCCGCAAAACAGGCGCCTGTGCTGCTCGATACTCGAGCGTTATAACTTACAATGCAGGGGACACACCCTTCGAAGACAACAACTGTCGAGCTGAACTTCCAAGAGGAGATCAAAAAAGGTCTGACCGTCTACCCGATTGGAAATAAATCCCAATCGAGCACACGCTCGGGGGCTACTGACGAAGACATAGATCTTGGACCCTGCGGGTAAGGACACCCCCTCTCAGGCCCAATGTCAAGGCCCAAGAAGAGGCGCCCTTGGAAGACTCCAGAAGGCCTACCAGAAGCCCACCCGCACCAAACTTGCGGGTTAAGTTAGGTAGTTTTGTAACCGACCTAAGCTAGGGTTTGAATCCTCTCCGGGTAGGACTCGAGACCTGGCCATCTATATAAGGCCAGGAGAGCCCTCAGGGAGAGGACCAAGCAATACCGCACGACCAAAAAGCCTCGGAACTCGAGATCTACTCTCGATTCGAGCAACCTGTAACCGATCTAATCATCCAATACAGATCGACACAAGGCAGGAGTAAGGGTTTTACCTCTACGAGGGCCCCGAACCTGGGTAAATCTTGCCTCCTGTCTAGCCGACGATCTCACCAGCGCCCATGACTTCTCCTAATCGAAACCCGATAGGGTCACCTAAGGGACTTGTCGAGTCAGGGATTCGACAGATACATTGGGCTAGATTGGACCTATGAAAGGAAGATTCAAAATAATGATTATTGTCGGGTACGACTTGATCGAGTTCTGGTTACAGGAGAATGGTCTTCATTGTACCCTATGGCGACTGTCCATCATCTTCAGGCGGTGAAGTCTGATCACTCACCTATCTTGTTATTAAACGAGATGGAGGCTCAGAACAAAAGAACTGCTAAAGAGCGGCCTTTCCGCTATGAGTTTATGTGGGAGCGGCACGAAAATTTTCAGCAAACACTTGAAGATTGCTGGGGAGGTCTGCCAGCCCGAAACATCAACGAGTTGCAATAGAAATTGATGCATACGGCATCAGTCCTAGCGGGCTAGGGTAGGATCACTTTTGGCGCGGTTCGGACCGAACTAAGGGAGCTAAGAAAAAGATTGGCCGAGCTGAGGGCGGCTCCATTGCGGTTAGGTCCTGATTACGAGGAGAAAAATGTTGAAGGAAGAATTGCCGAGCTGTGCTACAAAGAGTATATCATGTGAAAGCAAAGGGCGCGGATCCAATGGTTAATGGAGGGGGATAAAAATACTCGTTTTTTCCATAAAAAAGCGAGCCAGAGGAAGAAAAAAAAAGTGACTCGGTTGATCAAACCAAATGGCACTCTTTGCGTTAACCCTCATGAGCTAGAGGAGATGGCCAAGGAGTTCTACGAGCACTTGTATACGGCTGAAGATACTATTGGCATTGAGGAGGTATTATCGCATGTACCTCGAAAGGTAACGAGAGCAATGAACACTGAGCTTGAGGAAGAGTACTCGGAAGAGGAGGTCAGAAGAGCGCTTTTCCAAATGTTTCCTACAAAAGCGCCGGGACCGGATGGTTTCCCGGCTCATTTCTTTCAAAAACATTGGAACTTATGTGGTAACGAGATCACGAAGATTGTTATCCGGATGCTTAGGGGAGAAGACTCACTGGAAGAGATAAACAAGACGTTCATCGTTATTATTCCCAAGATATTAAATCCCACCCATCTCTCTCAATTCAGGCCCATTAGTCTGTGCAATGTGATTTTCAAAATCGCATCCAAGGTACTCGCTAATCGCTTGAAGAAAATTCTCCCTGACATTATCTCGGCAGAGCAATCGGCGTTTGTCCCGGGGCGCCTCATAACGGACAATGTCATCACCGCCTATGAGTGTCTTCACTTCATGAAGAACAATAGAAGTAAGCGCAACTCTCACTGTGCCCTCAAACTCGATATGCAGAAAGCGTATGATAGACTAGAGTGGAATTACCTAGAAGCAATCATGAAAAAGTTGGGCCTGTCGGATACCTTTGTGGCTGCGGTTATGAGGGGAGTAAGATCGGTTTCCTTTTCGGTGATGTTTAATGGGGCGAGTACAACGGAGTTTAAACCGACTAGAGGAATCCGACAAGGCGATCCTATATCCCCATATCTTTTCTTATTGGCGGCTGAAGGTTTATCTTGCCTTCTCAAGCATGCGATGGAGAGTGGATCGATTGGGGGCATCCACATTGCACAGACGGCACCACATGTTAACCATTTGCTTTTCGCACATGATTGTTTGCTCTTTTGTAGGTCTGAGCGGACAAGTGTGCAAAATCTCAATGAGTTGCTAGCAAAATATTGCAATGCGTCAGGACAGTGTAACAGCCCAATTTTTGGAAAACAGGAAAAACTTGTTTTCAACAACCCAAAAATCAGGGCCAACAAAAACTTTTTAATATGTTTGACTAATGCTTGTGTTTCTTTTCTATTTGGTTGTTGTATGTGTTTGTGTTTGAGTTTGTTAACAACTAATCTTAAAAACAATGATCATAATTTTCTTGAAACACAAAACTTGTGATCAAGTCATGACAAGAATGCTTATCATCTTCATCCATCACACTCTTTTGACAAAAACCTTTTTGAAAATGTTTTGATGTTAGAAGAAACCCAAAGGCCAAGTTTTGAGAAAACAAAAGAATATTTTCCAAAACTATATAAAAGGTATTTTGGAGCTAATCATCTCCAACCTATTTTCAACCAATATGTTTTTGCAAGTATTTCAAAAACTCTTTATCACTTCCTTATTTTGCAAAAACAATAAAAGGGGACTATGTTACCCCTGTGTTTAACCTCAAATATATTCATTTGGAAATAACAATTTATGAAATGAGCCTATTTATAAAATCCTCTTGTCATGGTATGTATTGATCACTACCCACAGTGAGATACACACCTGGAAACTAAATTGAAGAACTCAATTGTTTGAGTGATCTTGTGTGACTTGTTACTTTATCTGCATTGTTGTGTGATTTTATCTTGTGCTTGCTTGAAGTATTTATTTTTGTTTGTTGATTAAGGTGTGCTGTTCTAATAAAATAAAACCTATTAATAACAAGATCATGCATCTACATCATTTCCATCACATGTCCATTTTATCCTCTGCTTTCCTAAAAACTTCCAACTTTGGAGACATGCTCTTATGTCCTATTTTCTTCTATTCCCAATCTATCATCATAAATATCTTTGTATATCTATATATTATAGCCATCCAAGTTGTTATTATTGTTCTTGAGAACACTTTGGTATCATCTATCAAAGTCCTGTTGAAGGCACCCCCATATTAATGATCATATGTCCTTTATTATGAATCACTTTGCCCCTGTTACTCCAAATCACTCCCTATTGTCTTCAGGCCCAATGAACCTACCCTTGTCATACTCATGACCTATAAGTCACCTCCATATGGTCTATTTATTTTCCAATGGACATTTAATTACTCTTCTCTCATGGTTTTTATCCTATTAAATAAACTCCTGTTTTCACCATTTTTCAACTTGGTATCTCAAATATTTTCAAAGGAGTTGTTTATTAAAAATCACTTTTGAGACATATATTATGTACTCTATCATCCCGAATCAAAAATATTTGTTTTCAAAGCATTTTACTAATTATTATTTTCCATTTTCCAAAAGGCCAGAAATGGATTTTAAAATATTTTGTGAAGAAAAGTATTTCCTAAAATCTTGGAAAAATTACCCAACATGCCTATGGTCATGTGGGACTTACTTATATAAAAACATTTGCTTGTTGTGTTGAAAATTTTGGATAAAACATTTAAAAACAGTTTCTGCCATTTTTGAAATTCCAAAATTTTGTGAAAGAAATATTTTAAAAAAATCTTGAGGATACCACCCCTAGACTCCATTTTCCATCCTCTATCCATTGAACACAACCTTTCACATATGTTCTATTCAAAATTCTGGTGAAAACAAGCAAAAACCTTCTCTGTTGTTTTTGGGCACTATTGAGTTCATCCATGTGTTGATCAATCATTGCCTCCTCTCCACCTCTATCTTCATCCCTGGCCTTGTAAACATCCACTTTTAACTCCTAGACATGGTCTACCAACCCCTAACCCTCTGCCTCTCTCTCTCTCTCAACCTTTAGCTAGAGGCCAAGGATGGTGATCACCACCTATTTTTGTACTCTACTCCCTCAGTCGATTCCAGGCAGATCCCGTGCACCTCGACGCTCCTAGGGCAGCCTGTGAACTCCGTGGAAGGAAACCCACCCCTTCCCCTTGTCTTCTTCTCCAAGCCCATGCGCTGTCCATGGCGTCCAGGACGCCCACGCCACGTCGTTCGCGTTCCGCCACTTGTGAAGCATGCTGAGCAGCTAGACCTTGTCTACTAGCTAATAGGACTCTCCAGAAGCACGCCCGTGAACTTCATTACCCCCAGATCGCCCTCCTTCGTCCTCTTTCTTCTGTCGAACACCTGCGGGTGCGTCGGGAGAGCACCAAGAATCCACGCCGTAGAGCTCTCAAATCCTCCCTTCTCTTGAGCTGCATGTATGCCTAGCCGTTTCCCTCCCCGTGCTCATGATTTTCCCCTTGTTCTTGCCTGAAGAAGAGCCGTCGTGGTCGCCGTGGGCGCCGTCCGCCGTGCTCTGCGACCAGACCTCCCCAAGCCATCCCCTGGATTTCCACCTTGCCACCCCACCTCCCCTATTCCTCTATCGAGTATATACACCAAAATCCCTCTCCCATGCCTCCAGGATCATCGGAATCGAGTGTGGATTTCCGCCGGCGAGCTGCTCGTCGAGCCGTGGCCACAGGGTGTTTCCTCCTCCTCTTTCTTCTCCCCTACGCCCCTTGGGTACTCGCAATGCTCGTGCCCCTCCTAATTTCTACCTTCACTCACTGCAGGGCCGCCGCCATCCACGACTTGGATCACCCGCCGCGGGATCTCGTCGAATCCAGGCATGCTGACATTCCCAGCAAGATCCCGTGGGGGCACGTGATTCACGACATCTCCCTGGTCCTCCTCGACGTTTCGGCGGTTCCAGGAGTGGCCGGGAGCGCACCACGGCAATCCTCCGGCGAGCCTCCGCCTCGAACCGCCGTTCCCTCTGTTTCCGCCGCCAGGAAATGGTCTTCACCGGCGCGCGACGACGCGGCCCCTCCACGGCCGTTGGATCCGCATCCAACGCGCCAGTTCAAATCTTGGGACATTAAATCCCGAACGTTGATTACCGATCTGACGGCGGCGTACCGCTTCGGCAGCGCGCGCACACCAGCGGGCCGGCCTGCCTCGCGCGGCCCGTTTCCCTCTCAGATCCGGCCTATTTATGTTTTTCTGCAGGTGGTTATTCCTTTTCCCTGCATGTCTGTTTCTAGGTGATTACTTTAATTCGAAACAAAAATGCTAATGAGTGAATCTTGCCAAACTAAAAATCACAGAGGTAGATCTACATTTTCTTAACCATGTCCAACTTGTAGATCTAAGTTTTGAGCTTTATTTTAGGAGAAATAAAAATAATGGCAGAGACACTCTTTAACACCATTTCTATCATAACTTGAGTTTTAAGTATCCAAATCTTGCAAACTCAACTGTTCTGAGTAGCCCTTGATAATATCTATCTGTTGCAGTTGGCCTTGTGTGGACCCGAGTTATTGTTTGAAAATGACATGCATGTTAGTTTTTAGGCCAGAGAGCACTTCTGTGAATTATTTAATTTTATTGGTGATGAATTTTGAAGTGAATCCAATTGTGTTGGTTTTCTAGTGACTAGGAGCACCTCATACTAGATTTTCATGATGTTAGGAGTTGCAGAATAGGATTGGTGAAAGATTTAGTGTTTAGCTCTTTTCTGCATTTTCTTGCTATGCCCTTATTTAAATTGTGTGTTATATTATTTTGTTCTAAAATTGATTTCTAGCATGTGTAGGGTATCATTACATGTTTTATTGGTGTTTTGAGTGTGTCATTATCATTTTAGTAAAATGTGTGTGAAGGGCATGTTGTGGTAGTATTTTTCCATAGGGTTGTTTTCCTTGTAATATTAGGATAAATCTTGTATTCCTTCTTATGGGTATGATGATTTTCATAAATGCTTTAGTATTGTTTTCCATGGTATAGATACTGTTATTCTAGCATATTATACTTGTTTGCATGCTTGAGTGACCTCTAGATAAGTTTGTCATGCTATGATAGTCTTATATGATTTGCTGCCTTAGTTGCTTTTTGCATGCTTAATTTTTGAGGCATTGATTAGATGGTTATTTTGTTATTACTAGCATGCCTAGGTGTTGCTTTCTCTGTTATTTGGATGTCATATTACATATCCATCTTGTTAGAATAAATCATGTTTAATGATATCTTATGGTTATGCATGCCTGCTGGTCTAAATAGCCTTTTTCATGTCTAGTTTTAATAGTTGTTTTGCTCCATGAGTATTTTCATGCATTGAGTGATGCCATGGTATTTTTGGTATGGTTTTGTCTCTGTTATTAGGTTGCTTAGGTACTGGTTATAGTAATTCTCCATGATTAGAAAAGCATGTGTTACTATGAGCTTGTAGCATTGCTTGTTAATATTTTCCTATGCATGTGTATGTGTTCCTAGGTTATTTTCTTGTTATTTTGCTCATCCTCATGAATGACCAGAGAGTCATTTAACCTTATTTGAGCATGATATGAGAGTGGCACACCCACTGGACTCATGCCATTTTGGTTGAGGATCCATAACCTTAATTCTAGTGCCATTCATGTGGGTTGTCTGTGCATGTTTTGCTTGATGGTGTGCACCCTAGTATTTTTGTTTGTGAGTATACTTGTTTGATGAAATGCTTGCTGTATGTTTACATTTTATCAAGTGCTTGCCTTTGTTTGGTTCTGATTGGGTGTTTTCCTTTTTATATTTACGACGTTAGATAACGAAGACGGTATTACTTCCCGGAGAGGTTTTCATTGCAACTCTTGTTTATTTCAAGAGCAAGACCAAGACCAGTGCCAAGGCAAGCCATTCTAAATGCTTGCTGTTGTTTTACTTATCATTATCTATCATGCATGTTTTACTTCTGAAGTTTTACAAAAGTTGATTCAAAAACTATCTTTTTAAGTGGACTATACCACTATCTGTGTTTATGTATCTAATATGATATATCCACTATATAATCTTGGTGTTACCAAGCCCTTTAGATATTTTATTATCATCACTTAATCAACTTAAGTCCCCTAGTGGACATTTTAACTTGATGTTTTTGGAAAGCAAAAGTTTGGAAAAACCCCGAGGAAAGGTGGGACCTTGTCCGAGGGAGGTTTGTGAAGAAGGAAATGTTCTCGACTTGTCTTCCAAAAATGACACATAACCTAGTCTTCGCCGGACAACCAAGCCGTGCTGCCACATTACCTCAATATGGGAACGGGGTCTAGCTAATTGCTTGTCGGTGTTAGTCCGTGTCTACCTCAAAGTGCTATAGGGGTTAGAGTCCCCCGAACCGAATTGTCGCCATGAGGGAGAATGGGACATTCACAGTGTGGGATTAAGTTCACTACCGGTTGCAGCAATTGGGTCTCCTGCCATGGCGGTGTGTTGTCAGGGGAAACCGGATCGATACGGCTGACTCACTCGGTGCCGGGGAGAACAAACCCAGTTGAAGAGGTAGTCATTTACTAGCACTGACACAGTGGATGGTTAGGACTAGTTATCCGATGTTCGCATACTGTCTCGGACAGTCCGTGGTTGTTCACGGCGGATGTACTGGATCTTGTGGATTGTGTACACCTCTGCAGAGTAAAACTATTCAGAATAGCCACGCCCTCGGATATGGGCAGTTGAATGGCCATGTAGCTAGCATTGTGTCAATGTTTTCAAAAAGCTGGAAAAGTGTTTTGGAACTTGTACCTGGGAGGTACGTTGAAAGGGAATGATTGTACCTTTGAGGTACCGGATAAATGATGATCTTAAAGATGTGTTTTTCCAAGAAGTTTTGCAAAGA